>CM053589.1:31155215-31270271 GCA_028646515.1 Pseudochirops corinnae
ATCCTTTTTTTTTTTTTTTTTTTGCTTCTGTCTAATGTAGAGGAAGAAGAAAAAGAAGAGCAGTTTAAAAGATAAGATGATAGAAGAAAAAGGAGGGGTTTTGACAGGAGCTAAAACAACTAAATACCCCCCAAAAAAGCTGTTTTTTATTCTAAATTGGGAGAAATCTAATTAGTTTCTATGGTAATTCTAATCAAAGGCTCTGAATGATTTTAGGGATTAGAACAAGTTTAGTGAGAAAGGTAGTGAAATGTACCTTGGCATTTGACCTTTTTCTTTCTATGCTAACTCCATAAAGTTATCAATTTTCTTGTTTGGGGTCTGTGTGTATTTATTTTCACAAAGAATTTTTTTAAATAAAAAGCATTTGAATATCCATAAAGTAGGAAATGACCCAGATTTAGAATCACAGTTTGAATTCTGGTTCTGTCACATTCTGGCTAGGTAAGCTTAGGTAAATCACTTTATCTCTTTGAGTCTCAGCTACCCCATTGGGAAAAACTGAAAATATTAGTCTGTATTGACCTCCAAGGTTCACTAAATTCTGTAATTCTCTCTCTATTTCTTTCTAGCTCTATATAATTCTCTATAATTGTTTTCACAGATGAGTCACAGCAACATCATAAACGTACTGGTTAGACCATTCGGCCATAAGCTAGACACTACTGCCACCTCGTGGCAGCTGTATCTCTTTCCAGGCAGAGTACAACGCCACATTGTAGATAATCAATAGAACGTGTGCTGAATTGAGTAAGGTACCTAAGAGTAAAGAGCATTCTGAGTGTTTTACATAAGAATCTAAACATATAACATAAGAATAAAAGTTCTCTTTCTATCCTCATGCTTGTTTCCTAAGCAGAATGCCCTAATGATAAGGCCAGTTTATTGAGGTCTAGACATTTTTTGAAAGCAGGACAAACATGATGAAGTGAAGATATGATGGAGAAAAAAAAAAATACATTGCTCAGAGAAATGACAAATTAGGACTGTGACTTGTCAGCCTTCCGGGGAAGGAGAGTGTGGTTGTAAAAGATACTTCAGGGCTCTCTCCCCAGGCGTCCTCATGCGAGTGACATCGTCTTTAAACCCTGCATGGCAATCCCTGAAGCACCACCGCGATGCCCAGGGAAGACAGGGCTACCTGGAAATCCAATTACTTCCTCAAGATCATCCAACTTTTGGATGATTATCCAAAATGCTTCATTGTGGGAGCAGACAATGTGGGCTCCAAGCAGATGCAGCAGATCCAGATGTCCCTCCGTAGGAAGGCCGTCGTATTGATGGGAAAAAACACCACGATGCGCAAAGCCATTCGTGGGCATCTGGAGAACAATCCTGTCCTGGAGAAACCGCTGCCTCATATTCGGGGGAACGCGGGCTTTGTGTTTACCAAGGAAGATCTGACTGAAATTAGGGATATGCTTCTGGCCAGTAAGGTGCCAGCTGCTGCCCGTGCTGGTGCCATTGCCCCATGTGATGTCACCGTGCCAGCACAGAACACCAGTCTGGGTCCCGAGAAGACTTCCTTCTTGCAGGCTCTGGGTATCACCACCAAGATTTCCAGGGGTACCATTGAAATCTTGAGTGATGGGCAGCTGATTAAGACCAGAGACAAAGTGGGTGCCAGCGAGGCAACCTTGTTGAACATGCTGAACATCTCCCCATTCTCCTTTGGACTGATCATTCAGCAGGTGTTTGACAATGGCAGCATCTACAATCCTGAAGTGCTGGACATCACGGAAGAGACTTTGCATCTTCGGTTCTTAGAGGGTTTCCATAACGTTGCCAGCGTCTGTCTGCAGATTGGCTACCCAACTGTTGCATCAGTACCCCACTCGATCATCAATGGGTACAAGCGCATCTTGGCTATAGCTGTGGAGACTGACTACACCTTCCCACTTGCTGAAAAGGTGAAGGCCTTCTTGGCCGACCCGTCAGCCTTTGCAGTGGCCGCCCCTGCGGCCGCGGCTCCAGCTGCTGCTGCACATGCTGCTGCCGCTTGGGTCAAGGTGGAAGCCAAGGAAGAATCGGAGGAGTCTGATGAAGATATGAGATTTGGTCTCTTTGATTAGCCCACAGGAAACGACTATTTCAGCCAGTTTATTTGTGAAACAAAGAAATAAAAGTGCTCGTTTATCTCAAAAAAAAAAAAAGATGCTTCAGGGAACTCCAGGGCATTCTGGTTCTGACGTCATTATCATCATCATCATCCCACTCATCCTCCCTCCTTTATATTGCCGAATACACCAGAAGGTGCTGGAGGACTGCAAAAAGCAAACAAAAGTTTCCCTTCTTCCAAATAAAATTAATCTGAGCTAACTTAATTTATCTCTTATTCTAAACTTATCCATTTTATCACCAATCATAAATTATAGAAAGTAAGAAGTTAAATGCTTATTCAATATTCTATATGCCAAGGCCCAAACCAATTCTGGAGTCACACCCAGACGAGACTGGCCAGGAGCAAGGAGATCCACATGCATCCTTCTAAGTATATCAGTTTTGGTTGCTGGTGAGAAGTTGGAACTCCCTATAATTCTAACAGCTCCCCACTGGCCCTTCTCAATCTAAGTTTAAATGCATGGCAACCAAGAACATTGTGAAGGATTAATAGGAATTTCTTCACTCCAGTTCCACTTGGCTCCTTAGTGGTTTTATTAAGTATACTCCCCAGCATGATATTAAAGAGATCCAAACAAGCTACCCATGGGTATAAGAGGAGTTACGAAGAATTTTAGACCATAGTTCAAATAAAAGTTTAGAGAGAAAGAGTCACAAAAAGGAAAAAACAGGTTTAAGTCAGGTTTAAATGATGAAAGGCTTCTCTTGAGATAGTTGTAAAGCACTTAACACTCAACACAGCACTGCATTTAATAAATGCATATTACCTTCCTTTCTCTAGCTAAAAGGCTGACTGTGGCAGACTAAGGTCCGCTAAGATAACCCCAGGACTCAAAATGAATACTGACCTAAACATTAAAAATCATGCCACATGGAAAAAAAAAAACCTAGAAGAGAAGCAGGCAATATACCTTACACAATATGGGAAGGGGAAGAATTCTTAACCAAATAAGTTATAGAGACAATTACAAAAAATAAGACAGATAACTTTAATTACATGAAATTGAAAAGCTTTTGCACAAACAAAATGAGCACATCTACAATAAGAAGGTGAAGGAAAAAAATCTTCGTATCAGATTCCTTGGATGAAGTTTTTATATCCAAAATATATAGACAAGTAACAGATATATATATACATATATATATAAAAAAACAAATGTATAACAGAAATATGTATTATATATACATATATAACCAAAATCCTAATCAACAAGTGGTCAAAGTATACAAACAGTTCTCAAAAGAATAATTATAAACTATTAACCACTATATGAAAGAATTCTCCTTGTCAGCAAGCAAGTCAACAATCCTTTACCTACCACCACGTGTCCAACACTGTGATAAATAACAGAAATACAAAGAAAGGCCAAAAACAGGCCCTGCTCGCAAGGATCTCACAGACTAATGGGGGAGACAACCTGAAAACAGCTATGTGCAAACAAGAGAAAGACAGGATGAACTGACATAGCCTTAGAGGAAACACAAGATGTTCCAGGAGAACTGGGCTTCTTGGAGAAGGTGAAACTTTATTCGAAACTTAAAGGAAAACAGACAATCCAAAGGGCAGAGGTGTGGATGGAGAAAATCCTGGGCATGGGGCCAGTCGATGAAGATGCAAGGAGGCAGGAGACAGAATGCCTTTCTCAAAGAAGAACACAGAGGCTGGTGTCACTGGATCATAGACTACACAGTAGGGGGTAAGGAGAAGGGAATAAAGTATAAGAAGACTGGTAAGGTAGGAAGAGGTCAGGTTATAAAGGGGTTTGAAAGACTTTTAGCCAACACTTTAAGGAGCCAGCCCCTTTATCATGTCCCAGCTTGTTTCACTAAAGATTTTAAGGAATTTTCCCTTTGGTAAGATCACTTATCTTGCTCCCAATAGGAATGCTCATTCATCATTCATGTATTGTCTGGAATAATTCTCACATGTAATGCCTTCTCTGATTTCCATTTACTATTAGTTTAGATAAATAGGTTTATTTGCTACTTTCAATGTGTGCTCATTGTAGAGAGGGTATTGGTGGAATGAGAGTAAAGCCTTGTATATATAATTTAGAGCACTTTTTCCATTAAGCAATAGCCAGCAGGAGCTCAGCTTGAACCTAAAAATTATCTTCCCTAGACTAACAATACTCAATGGAGCAGAGAGATTTAAGCTAACTTGGTACCCTTTCCCTGAGGAGAGCAGAATGGCTGGCCTCTGGCACCAATCTCCTGTTTCCCTTCTTAGTATGAATCAAATTCCCTCCCTTACAGAAGAGAGGGTCTTCTCTCTTCTGTGTGTTTTTTATATATATATATATAAATATATAAAAATATGTATATATGTATATATGTATATATGTATGTATGTATGTATGTAACACATATATACATATACATGTGTTCATGTATATATGTGCATATATACACGTGTGTATATATGTATATTCATGCCTACCTATGAGCCACATCTAGACAGATCCAGGGGGACACAAAGAACCTACATAGGCGCAGAACACACACTATATATCTACATATTAAAATATTTATACCAGCACTTTATGTGGTAGCAAAACATTATAAACAGATCTGACATTTTTTCCATTGTTCCATACTCATGGACCTCATACCTCTATAAAGAATCAAGGGGAGATGTCTTCTTATATCTCTCCTTTGGGGCCAGGCTTATTCTTTATAATTGTGCAACATTCTTTTTCAATTGTTTCACAGTACTGGTTGTTTCCATTAAAATTGTTGCAGTTTACGTAAGTTCATGTAAGTCACTCTATGTGTCTCTGTTTTCATAATTTCTTAAAGCACTGTAGTACTTCATTACATTCATGTATCACAATTTGCTTAGCTACTCCCCCATCAATAGACACTTAATTTTGTTCGTGTGTGTGTGTGTGTGTGTGTGCGTGTGTGTATTTCATATCACCCTAATCCAAGCCCAGTTTGAAGACAACCAAGAATTGCCATTGGGTTTAGCTAGCTGAGCATAAGTAAAATATATCTATTTGACTACAGTGAGATTTAGGCTAAGTCAGATCTACTCCTGCCTAAATAAGTTTAAGGAAAACTTTTTCAACCTTTTCTATTTCTCACTAAATCAAAGCATGAGATAACTGCTACTAGGCCATTTATCAAGTACGTTATAATGGGGATTCTTCTGTATATGGGATGGAGTAGGTGTCTAATAGGATCAGAGTTAAAGTTTCCTTTCAATTCTCAAATTCTATGATTCTACAACTCTGCTACTCACCTCCCACTCTGGCTCTTACATTCATTTCCCCAACCTTTACAAATCTTAGGGTTTTCTCTCTTTTCCTTCCCCCCACACACCAGTATGATTCCTCTTTTGCTGGCCTGTTTCCAAACTGCATCATGGCCAAGTCCTCCAACCACTTTGGGCCATATTCCCAGTCAGTTACAATATATGCTCCAAACCTATTTTCTCCTTCACTGAGGTCCACAGAGAAACAAGAGCAGAAGTCATCCACAACAAGAGCAAAATACAGTTCTCTCAACTGCTTTTCTACAAGCAAAAATAACAAGCTTCTAAAATGGCCTATTAGGACAGTTAGTGATGCTATTGCTTGTAAGCTTTAGGAAAAGATTCTGAGAAGACATGAGAGAATCTAGTAGTCTACATCATGTCTCCATATTCAGCTCGCTACTCTTAGAGACTCCAAGGAGTTTCTCTTTAGGTACAATCCAGGACTTTTTCTTTTTTAGTTGAACTGACTTATCTTGTTTCCAATGGGAGAGCTTCTTCATTCTATATTGTCTGGTGGTATATTTTCTCCTATGTATACATTCTCTGATTTTTCTTTTGCTATGATTTGGATAAATGAGTTTCTCTGCTAAACAAAAAAGAAGAAGGAGGAGGTAGGAAGAGGAGGTAGGAGGAGAAGAAAGAAGAAGAATTAGAAGAGAAAGAAGAAAAGACGATCTTACACCCATCTGTCATTTATCTGCCTTGAATATGCATACAAGGCACCAAAAGATCCCTCGAGGATCCCTTCACCTCTATTATTCTATTACTCTACTGCTTTGCTTTTCCTTAAAGTATTTTGCTTTTCCACTTAGTTATCATCATCTCCATGATTATCTAATATTTATCAACACTCTTATTGAATGAACTTTTCCCCTTAGGTGCTTCTCTCAGCAATTTTAAAGGAATTATTCATACCCACTGTGAATATCGGCTGCAATAATAAAAGTGTAGTCGCCACCATGGGGGGGGGGGGGGGCAAGGGAGGGGAGAAAATCTGAAACTCAAGTGATTGTGGAACTGAATCTTGTAAATAAAAAGTAAATGAGCAAATAAAAAAAAATAATAATAATAAAAGTGTAGTGCCTATAATAAGAAAAGTAATAGTCTCACTCTACCCTGCTGTGTTCAAACTCCATTCGGTGTATTTTGTTCAGTTCCAAGTCTGAATAACACTGACAAAAAGGATGACGTCCCAAAAAGGGTGACCAGGTTGGAAGAGAAGATGTGATAACAGAAGCAGGAAAAAGGACTAAGGATGTTTAGCTGGAGAGCAGAAGGGGAGCCAGGACAGCTCTCTCAAATACATGAAGGCCTCTCACAAAAAAAAAAAAAAAAAATGAGATCAGACTTGTTCTGGTTGGCATCAGAGGGTAGAACTAGTTACCAAGTCTTGCTGATTATTCCTCCACAGACACTATTAAATCCATCGCTTTCTCAATAAATCAGCAATCACTCATTAAACATTGATGTGTGGATTGGAGACACAAATACCAAAAAAATGAAACAATCTGTGTTCTCAAGGAGCTTCCGTCGGATCAAGAGATACAATACAAAAAAGATGCAATACATCCGCGTATAAACACATAAAGAATAAATGTAAAATAAATATGTCAGTTAAATAAAAGGGAAGGAGGTAAGGAATTGTCAGTGGGCCATCAGGAAAGGCTTTGTATAAAAGGTAGTGTTTGAGCTGGATCTTGAAGGAAGAGAGAGATCCTATGAAGCATGGATGAAAAGGGAATGGACTCCAGACATGTGGTTATGCCCAGTGAAAAATCGAGGAGATGAGAAATGGAATGCCCTATGAGAAGAAGAATTTGGGTAGGCTTACAGAGCATAAGAGGGAGCAATGCATAATAAAGCTGAAAAGATACATTGGGACAAGATTATTGAAGATGTTAAAAACCAAATAGAGGATTTTATATTTTAAACCACAGGCAAAAAGGAAATCATGTAAGCTTGTTAATTACAGAGGCGACATGGTCATCGGATTTATGCAAAATCATTTTGGCAGCTGTTCACAGGATCAACTAGAATGGAGAGAGATCTGGGGCAGAGAGATCAGTAAAGAGGTCTCTGCAATAATCTAGCTGCATGTTTTATAGGAGCAAAGATCTTGTCAGAGGGTCTAATCAGAGTAGCAGTGCTTACTAATGAGATGTGAGTACCCAGGAAGATTCAATCTTGCAGGACAATGAGACTTTCCAATGATGAGTTTCCTGGGGAAAGAAGACATGATAAAGAGGTCCAAATCTATAAGAAAGTTTAGAAGGATTCCCCACTAGAAAAGTGTTTAAAGGATAAAACCAAAGTTTTCAAAGAAGTACAAATAATCAATTAGCCATTTAAAAAACTGTTCAAATCACTAATAATAAGAGACGTGCATAGTAAAATAAGCTTTAGGTGTCATCTCAGGGAAGGCAGTGTGGTACAGTGGAAAGAATGGCAGATTTGGAATCAGAGGATTTCTTCCAGCTTTAAATTTATGATGCTATAAAGATACAATTGTCAAACTGTCAAAGAAAAGAAAAAAAATGGAAAATTCAATGTTGGAGGGGGATAAATGGAGATAATAGATATTGGTAGAGTTATGAATTCATCTAACCATGTGTAATAGAAAATATTTCACTGGCATTACACCATGCTAGAAAAACATTTCAAACTTGTCAAGAAAAATTACTAAAATGTTCATACCCTTTGACCTTGAAATTATATACCAAGGACCATGATGACAGCAAGGAAAGAAGAGAATCATACATACCAAAAAACATTCATAACATCATCATTTTCGATAACCAAAATCTGTAAGTCAACATGGATAGAAAGTGGATAGGCTAGCCTCAGAGGCCAGAAGATCTGTGTTCAAGCCATATTTCTAATATATACTGGCTATATGACTGCAGGAAACTCACTTATCCTCTCATTGCTCTAGGTAACTCCACAAGACTGTCAAGCTACAGAGAAGGTACAGAGGAAATTTCCTCACCTGGGAGTTCCTTATACCAATGAAATCACAGGCACAGTCCCAAATCCAAACCAAAATCTGGAAACAAAATATATATCCAACAATTTTGGGCAATGACAGAACAAACTATTATTTTAATGTCATGAATGTAATGAATATTATTGTGCCATAAAGAAAAACAAATACACAGAATAAAGAGAAACAAAGGAAACTTGAAATGTTGCAAAATGAAGAAAGCAGAGCCAAAATAACAGTATGATCACGATGTAAACAAAGACAATGGAAAGCCAACAAAATTCAGGCCAAATGCCACAGTGTTGTTATCATACTATCCACATTAAAATACATAAACATCCTTCCTTCCTGTTATCAATCAGAAAATTACAAAGTGAAAAAAAGAAGACAGATACTGTCAGTGTTAGCCAAATAATCATGCTATTGTTAACTGTTTTCCGAGTATATATGAGGGAAAGGGGCGTGTATTGCTAGAATGCACCTGCTGGATCAAACAAAATTTATGAATAAAATTAAATAATAAATTATATGAGAGAGACAAAGATAGAGAGACAGAGGGACAGAGATGAAAGAATAATCAGAAAAGGATTTGTGGAAGAAATGGAATATGAGCTGGGCCTTGGGGAAAAGTAAGGCAAATGAGAAATACTGAGGTGAAAGATACTAGAGAACTGTATGCTACCCACCTGCTCCTAATAGATGATGGACTTAAGGCATAAAATGAGACACATTTTTGGACATGGCCAATACGGGGATTTTTTTTGACTGCATATTTGTTATAAAGTTTTGGTTTTTCTTTCTTTTTTTCAGTGAATGAGGGATATTGGGAAGAAAATAAATGCTTATTTAATTTTTAAGTAAAATAAATTAAGTTATATTAAAAAAATATTAAGGTAACAGAGAATTGGATTTATCAAGAACCTTAGAAGTAATCAGCATTCAGAAGACAGTTGAAGTCATAAGAACAGATCTCTAAGGAGGAGATACAACAAGTACTAACTGACCTTGATTTGTGCTTTTTCCCTTCCTCTCTTGCCACCCTCCACCTGTCACTTCCCCATGCAATATCCAATAGATAGGACTGCAAGAAATAATTAAAGAAATTAAGTTGATTCTTTTTATTAGAAGTAATACAGTATCTTCACCTCCAGGTGGGGATATTCCACTGTCCTTCACACATTTAACCACCCAAAAAGGATGGGGGAGAGGAGAGTAAAAAATGTTAGGTATAGCACCAGAGGACTTTATCATAGATTTTCTGATGATGTAATCAGCCTTCCCTGTGACATAAATAAACACATGCCGACATGACCAAGGGCTAAAAGAATTCAAAGTGTAGCTGTCAAAGATCAGGCAATATTGCCTTAAAGAAAAATAGGTTACAACGTCTTTTCTCCTTTTGGTGGCTTGGTTCCCATGAGAATCTGTGTTGGCATAGGGACTTACTGGATGTACAGGGGCTTGGGTTGTCTTAGAGAAGTAATGTAGGCAACAGTAAAAGGAGTCTGTATGGTTATAAACCAAAGCAGAGTTAGGAGAGTGGGGATAAGGTAAAGAAAGAATGTTTAACATCTGTGGGGCAGGCAGATGATTCTCCTAACAGATTCAACTGATGAATGTTGATCATAAAAAGCATCAGAAATGTTTCTGGCCAAATAAAATTTGTTGATATTTAACATCTTCGGGAAATTATTATATTATATATTATATACAATTATTACATTACATATAATTATATATAATTATTATATTATATATAATTATCATATATTATATATATTTCTCTAATCTCAGCTCTTTGCTCTCTATGCACCACTACGGGGGGTTCATCTGGCACATACACACGTATATGTATGTATATATGTGTGCATGCATATATACATACATACATATATGTATATGTGTACATATGTCCAAGATTGTCCTTCTGAGTCTCAGGAGATACTAAGTTCTTATAATGCTTACTATGTACACTGGCTTTCAAGATTTACAAAGCAGCTTATATACGTTATCTTCCTGAGACAACCTTGTAATAGTAATATACACAATTAATAGATTAATAATAATATAGATGAAATAATACCCATTTTACAGATAATGAAGCACAGAGAAGTAAACAGACTTGCCCAAGGTCACAGGTCAGTGAATAAGCCTTTATTAAGTGCCTACTATGTGCCAGGAACAGTGCTAAGTGTTGGGGATATAAAGAAAGGGAAAAGACAGTGCCTGCCTTCTTGGAGCTCACAGTCTAATGGAGGAGACAAGAAATAAACACATATGCACAAACAAGCTACACACAGGATAAATAAAAAATTGTGAACAGAAGGAAGGTGCTAGAATTAAGAGTGACTGGGGCTTCTGTAGAAGGTGGGACTTGAAGGAAGGCAAGGGAAGTCAAGAGTCAGCGATGAGGAGGGGAAGCATTACAATTATGGGGAATAGCCAGAGAAAATTCCCAGAACTGAGAGATGAAGTTTCTTGTCTATGGGACAGCAAGAAGTCAAGTGTCACTGGATCAAAGAGTGTGTAAGGGCAGGGAGTGGAGAGGTAAGGTGTAAAAGGTGTAAGAAGGCTGGAAGAGGGTCCTGGATAGGTTATAAAGGGCTTTGAATGCCACACAGAAAATTTTGTATTTGATCATGGAGGTGATCAGGAGGCCCCGGAGTTTACTGAATATGGAAGGGACATGGACCTGTTAATATTAGAGTCAGGACTTAAAACACAGATCTTTTGATTCCAAGTAGTTGTGTTCCCACTACACCTCACCGTCTTTGTAGCTTAAATGGTATCAATCTGTATAGAAGGACTCTTTAAGGAAAAGGTTGAAAACTGGAGAACATCAAATCTCTAACCTTCCTTGATATCCATGTATTTCATAAGACAGTTATTCCAACTAATCTGAATGATTAGGGGAGTCAGCCTATGCAGGGTATGTTTTATCAGAGACTGGAGTAAAAAAGAAAATGGGAGATATTGTCTGGTGGTTTTGAAATATAGAGTAGAGAAGTAAAAACTCATTGAGCCTCTATTTTCTTATTAAAAAATGAAGACATATCTTCTACTGAGGTAGTATCTTATACTGAAGGTTTAAGGAGAAAAGAAAAGGTTTGGAATAGCAATTGTGGAGACTACTGTGGACAGTCAGTTAGAAAGGAGTAAAAAAAAACTACCCTAATATATTGAGGAGTCATTTGAGATCAGACAACAAAAATTTGTAGTGGACCCAATTGGCAAGGTTGCATGATTTTCTCTAGCACTATTCAATAGCATGTAAGTAGAAATGGAGGAGGCAGAGAGCAGGAGTAATCCAGAGCTGGGGTTTGGCAAGAGATGAGCAGACAAGAAATTCAAAAGTTAGGGGCAGCTAGGTGGCGCAGTGAATAGAGCACCGACCCTGGAGTCTAGAGGACCTGAATTCAAATTCGACCTCAGACACTTGACATACTTTGGGCAAGTCACTTAACCCCAACAGCCCTCCAAAAAGAAAAAACAAAAAGAAATTCAAAAGTTGGAAGCAATAACATAAAATTGGCAAACAACAGGGTTTGAGATTGGGAAGAGAGGAAGTGAGAGCAACGCAGGGGTAATAACCTGGGCAAATACTGACAGGTGGAGAGACCAGAGGTCATGGCGGGAATAAAAAAACAGTTCAGGACGAAGGAGTCCAAGGAAGAAACAGAATGACAGAAAGTTACATAGAGATAAAGGAATTCCAAAATTCTTGATAATGAAAAATAGAACACTTAAGGGTGGTGGTAAAATCAAGGGTGTGACCAGTCATTTCTATATATGGCTAAGGTAACTTAAAAGAGTAGATCATGATAACTGAGGAGATTGTAAAATTCAAGAGTCCACAGCGTTTGAGGGAACATCAATGTATTTGTTGAAGCCCCTACTGAATAATGGGCTGGGTACTTCAGTACTTTTTTCCTTGAAAAAAGGGAGAAAATGTCTTGGAGGTCATCAGATAATGGCTACCAATATTGGCCTGGATGATGGATCTGAATAGAATGAACTTCAAAAGAGGAGTCTTTTAATTCAGTTAATTTTGCTTTAAGAATTTAGATGCTAAGTCATTTGGAGCATACAAGTTTAATATTAATATTGGCTATGGTTTAATGTTCATTTCAGGTTTATGTAATTTTCTCGTTTATATTATTGTCATCATGATCAACATCATCATCTTTGCCTGAGAGCCTGATTGCATCTTCTGTTTTTGGTTTTGTTTCTTTGTTTTTATCTAATGCATAGGAAGTTTTGTTCCAGCCCTCAAAAACAAACAAAAAAAGAGGAGGAGTTGCTAAGTATTTACAGCAAAGGTAAGTTCTATGGAGCATGGAGATCAAGGAGTGACCCCTCCAGGACCTGTGTGTTGGTAAGGTATGAAAGTGCAACCTTTACTGGAAAGGATGGCCAAAGACGTACTCAATAGAAAGTCAGGTCTCCATTCGCACCAAAAGATGGAAAAAGTATAAGACAGAAGTCTAAAATAAAGCAGAAATTATGAAAGATAGAATGGGATTCTGGAGGGCATAATGGAAGAGACAGGCAGAATTAAATTAGGCCATGATAGAGGTAAAACTGAAGAACATAGGGATGAGAAAAGGGGAAGCGGTGGCAGATGAGAGTTGGAGGTTACATTTAAGCAGTGAAGGATTTTTCATTACTGGAACTAGAAGAATAAGGAATGAGAGTTTCCTAGCCATGTGGATGTAGTTCTTTTGATCTAGGGCTCACATGTACAAGAATCCCATGATGACAGAAAGTGAGTTATATTCTAGAAGCCTGAACAGGATATTTAAATATAAAAAATAACAATTTTTTAAAATAGGGGAAATTTGATTGAGGAAAAGTATTTATATCAATGTCTTTGATAAGGATCTAATTATATACAAATACACAGGAAATTAACAGAAACATGTAAGACTGAGAGTCATTCTCCAATAAGTGTCCAGAGGATACAAACAAACAGTTCTCTAAAAAATTAAGAACTCTTCACTATATGAAAGATCATTCTGCATCACTAGTAATGAGAGAAATAAATATGAAAACAACTCTGAAGTTTCATCTCTCACTCAGCAAAATGACCAAGACGACAAAAGATGAAAACACCAACGTTGGAGGGGGGTATGACAAGACAAATGCACTAATACACGAACGGTGGAGGTTGTGAATTTGTACAAAAAATCTGAAAAGCTATTTGGAATTGTGCTTTTGTAAAAGTTACTAAAATATCCATACCCTTTGATCCGAAGATCTCACTACAGGGTAAATACCCCAGAGGAGGTTAAAAGCAGAAAGAAAGGTTCCATGTATTCCAAAATATTCATTTAGCACTTTTAGGGAAAACAAAGAATTTGGAAACAAAGTAAATGCCCATTGATTGGCAAATGGCTAAACTAACTGAGATACAAAAATGTAATGTCCTGTATGAAATGATAAACATGATAAACATGAAAAATTCAGAGAAATATGGAAAAACATATATCACTGATGCAGACTGAAGTACGCAGAACCAGGAGAATAATATATTCAATGACTGCACCAATGTACATGGAAAGAACAATAAAATGAAATGAAATACTATTTAATTATAATAACTAAGCTTGGCTCCAGAAATGAGTTGAGAACGTATACCTCCTTTCTTTTATTGCAGAGGTAGAGGACTGTGGGCATAGAATATTGCATCTATATCACTGTTGGTTGAGTTTACTGATTCTTTTTTAATCTGATCCTTTTTTTCGGCCTTATTAATAATGGAAATCTCACTGGGCAAGAGAGGGGAAGAAAAATAATCTTTTAATATATTTTATTTTTCTCAATTACATGTTAAACTAATTTTTTAACATTTGGATTTTTTTTTTTAAGTTTTGAATTCCAAATTCTCTCTCTCCTCATTCCCCTCCCTGAGATGGTAAGCAATAAGATATAAGTTATACACAGACAATCACATAAAACATTTCCATATTAGTCATTTTGTACAAGAAGATTTGAATAAAAGAAAAAGAAATAAAGAAAGCAAAAAATAGCACGCTTCAGTGTGTATTCAAATGAATTGAATTCATTCAATGTTCTTTATCTGGAGGCAGATAGTATGCTTCATCTTTAGTCCTTTGAGATTGTCTTGGACCATTGTATTGCCGAGAACAGTTGAGCCACTTACAGTTCTTCATCATACAATATTGCTCTTACTGTGTACAGCATTCTCCGGGTTCTGCTCACTTCACTTAGCATCATTTCATGGAAGTCTGGCTGCCTCTTCTGCTCTGTGTTTCTTCCCCAAAGCACGGGGATCTAAGACAATGATGGCTAGCTTCGGTGTCAGCCTTGTGAGTTTGAGAAATCGGGAGCTCCTGTGTCTGGGTGCTGGTTACTCAGAAAGAGGTAACGGAAACCTTGAAACGACTTCTGAAAGAAGACAATCACAGAGCAAGAGCGTGAGCTCAATCTGTGACCTACCGGCCAAAAGATAGGGACCTCGAGTAAACTGTTCAGGCAGCACAGAGCCTAGGTGAAAGTTAAATATCCATTCAACAGTTTCAGAAAATGTGCCATATTTTAATAAAGTTCTGACCTACCAGGAGGACATAACAGGAATGAAGAGTGACGGCTTCATGTTTTGAGCATTCATTATTACGAACTTATGAATTATTTTAATAATATAATAGCTAACATTCATATAGCAAATACTATGTGCCAGGCACTGTGCTAAGTGCTTTCCAATTATTATCTCATTTGGTAATGACTGTGACATAAAAACAATAATTATCTATTTTTAAAAATATAAGGAGTCCAATATACACCAAAATATTTGTAGCAACATTTCTGTAATATCAAAGAATTGTAGACAAAGATGCCCGTTGAGTAGCTAAAGTTGTGATACGTGAATGTGATGGAATACTACTATGTTGTGAGACATGGCAAATATAATGAAACCAGAAACACAAAGAAGAATTATATGCAGTGATACAAAATGAGGTAATCAGAACCAAGAAAACACATACAACTACAACAATGTAAATGGATAGATTTTTTTTTTTTAAAGACCAAAACTAAATACTGTGAAATCATAATAACCAAGCTTGGTCCCAAAGAGGAAATCTGAAATGGTACCTCCTTTTAATTCTATGTAGAGACATGAGAATATGCACACCACATATAATGTCTAATGTTTTCAACATGTTGGTTAGTTTTGTAGAACTGGTTTTTTCCTTCTCTTTTTTACTTTTTGTTGTAAGAAATGGCTCTTTTGGGATTGGGAAGGAGGGGAAAAATACATTGGTGACATAAAACCAAAAGAGATCAATAATTTTTTAATGGGGCACATAAACATTCTTGGCTTGGTCATAGCCACCCATTTGCTTCAAACATGTCCCCTTTGTTGTGGCTGTGGCCTTTCTTGTGTTCCTAAAGGGCATGGAACATTTCTTCTATTTCTTTTTTATCTCTCCCCCTCTCAATTCCCCTTTCCCATAATACTATTTCATTATGGCATTTGTGCAGCATGCTTTGTACCATAAGAAACAAATCTTGTTAACTAATTAGAAACTTGGGTATTTTTATTTAATTTGGCTTGGGATGTGAAGTAGGAATAACAGAACATTAGCACTGGAGGGCTCGTTAGTACAGATCATCAGGTTCAAACTTCATGTTTCATAGGCACAAAGATGCTAAGTCACTTGTCCCAGATAACACTGGTAGTCAGGGACAACGCTGAGATTAAAACAAAGATCTAATTTCCAATCCAATGCATTTTCTACTGCTTTTCTTTGTTAAGTTTAGGCAGAGGAGTAGGACAAAGGGGCAGAGGTAAAGGGCATAGAAAGTCATTAGAGGAAAATATCTTGGTTTTCCCCTGGGAAGGAAAAATCCTATTCTAAATAGATTTAAGATATTTATAGGTGAGCAATTGTGTTGAGAGTATAATAACTTCAAAATATGTCCTGGAAATTTACTTTTTTCTTTGGTTTGTTTAGGGTAGTGTTTTTTTTTTTAATTTAAAAAAATTTCAGTAATTTTTTTCAATTAATTAATGGTTCTTATTACTTAGGTTCTAATTAATAAAGGTAGGGTTTTTGTCAGTTTGTTTTTAACCATAATTAATTATCCAGTTAGCAGCCAGTGTGTTCATTTCATATCAGTTAAACCTTTGAAAGAAACTTGTCAAACATATATATCATTTGGAAGAAAACACTGAAAACGTGTCAAATAATTCCTAAATCTAGCGGGAGGCAGTATGGTAGAATGGAAAATTGCCCTGGTCTGAAAGTCAGAAGAACTAAAATCTAGTCCCAGCTCTGCCCCTGAAATCTTGGAAAAGTTGGTCTTTCTGGGCCCCCGTTTTCTTATCTGCAAAATGAGGAAGTTGGATTCAGTGACTCCTGAAGTCCTTGACATCTCAAAAATTATACATTTCAGGTTCTATCTTTATGTTGTCATATATATTCTAGCTTTATGCACTGTTAGGGTGTTGTATTTGTCCATCTACTTTGGAATATTAAGTTCTACAAGGAAACTGTGATATCCAAACACGGAATGTCTAGTTAAATCGCTCTGAAAGTTCAGTAAATAAAGATCATCCATATAGTGCTGGAAGGAACCTCATAGCCATCTAGTCTGACCCTCTCAATTTACAGAGGAGAAAACTAAAGGTCAGGAGGTTAAGTGATTTGTCCAAGATGATACAGGGAGTGTCAGAAGCAGGATTTGGACTCAGGTCCTCTAACATGAAAGCCAGTGATCTTTCTACTGTAACACAGTAATAACCCTCCAATGTCTTCTTCATAGAAGTGGTCTTTACACTAAAAGTAATTTAAAGTATTTTGTAATTCATTTTATGAAAAGATCTTTAAAAGAGTGTGGAGCTGGATAATTGTACAGTACTATATACCTTAATGGAAGTTGCACAAAAAGTTGGTTGGTTTATGTCCCTAAAGATACACTTGTTTGTGACATGTAAGTGTGACTGCAAGATTATAACTATGATAATTTGCTTTTACTGGCCTTGTGTTCTGAGGCACTTTAAAGTGAATGTGCACGTTCAGGAACCTTGGTTTACACACATACACACCCATTTCCCCTGCTCCTACCTTCCAACCGACCCCCAACACTCCTAAAAAGTCCCAGGTCTGTGATTTAATCACAGCCCATCTCTTCTATTTTACACACATGGAACTACAAGCCAAGTCAGCAAGCATTAATTAAGCACTTCCTTCCTGCCATGCATTGTAAAAAAAAAAAAAAAAAAAAAAAGACATTCCTTGCCCTCAGGGAGTTTATATTCTAATCAGGGGAAGCAACCCAGAAAAAGAAGGGGAGAGGGATATCCATCCAGAGGCATGGTAGAAAAAGTCTGGAGAGTCAGGAATACAGCTGGAGAAGATTAAAGACATGACTAAACTAAGCATCTTCCTTAATAATGAATGTTCTAGGAGTACCAGGCCAGAGGAAGAGGCCACAGGGGCAAACGGTACTTCCAGTGTGGGAAGTCCAAAGGCTGAATGAAATTCAAGGATGAAGAGGATTATGTGGCATGCACAATACAATTCTAATGGGAGTGCAGCCAGCACTGAGCATGCAGGATTATCAGATAAATTATGGTAATAGTGACAGTGAGAGGCACCTTGGTATAGCACAGAGGTGCCAAACATGCAAAGGCTGCATTCAGACCACAACACTCCTGAGTGCTGCCAGAACCAGATTAAAATATAATTGTGAAATATTTAATAAAAAATAAAAATACAGTAAAACATAGATACAACATTTTAAAACTAAGTTGATACGCAGCCCCCAGGGATCCTTGTGTACCAAACAGTGGCCTTCCTTTCATTTAAGTTAGATGCCACTGGTGTAGTAGACAGAAAGGTATCCTCAAAGCCAAGAAAACCTGGGTTCCAGTTCCATCTCTGACACATACAGGTTGTGTGACCACTCCTGCCATACAAACCTCTTCACTCTGGAGGTTCGCTCAACCTCTGGGCTTCCCACCCTAGGAGTACCCTCTCCCCCATGACCTCTGCCTCTGATTGCGGGATCCTCTCAGAACATCCATTTTTTAAGGAAGATGCTCAGGTCATTCACGGCTTAACTCTTCTCCTCCTGTACTCTTGACTCTCCCAGGGGTCCGTCTAGACTTTCTCCCCCTTTGACTTTTTACTTAACTTCTCTGTGTTTTAGGCAACTCTCTTCATGGCAGAGTTTAAACTTTATGGTAGAGTCTAAACTCTCTAATGGCAACCTACATTCATAGAGGGAGTTTCCTCACCTGAGAGTTCTCTGCACCGACAAAAGTCCAGCCCCTACTGCTAATAGCAACAGTTCACCTACGTGTGATGTTTTATGGTTTCCTTCACAACAAATTGGGAGATACAGCAAGTTTTTTTATTCCCATTTTTATAATCAAGGAAACAGAACCTAAGGGTTTAAGTGACTTACTCACTTAAACTTGGGTAACAACGCTGGAGATCAGAATAAAAAGCAAGCTCTCTTTAGCAATGGGAGATGCCAAAAGAGGAAAGAGAGAATGGAAAGAGGTGAGGAAGTGTGGGATTAAGGACAGTTTTCTAAACAGTTTGCCCAGTCTCCTCCAAGAACCTGACTCCTTTTGCTCAACTTCTCTATGTTTCTCCCACTCTGACTTTGGCTGTGGGTCAGGGAAGAGGAGCACAGTATGGGACCCCAAGAAGGCAGCAGGCAGCCGTGAAGGAGGTGTCTGCCTACTTGTAAAAATACCTAATGCTTATATTTACGTAATCAATCTTTAAATCACCTACTATCTTCTGCTTGATTTGGTTGCTATTTAATTCCAACCCAACTTCACCATTCCTAATTATTGAGCTGGCCACATGACTTTGGAAAGATCGAGCTATTTATATAATAATCATCAAGAATGGCCATGTTCACCAAAATCTTCATCATAATGAAAGCAGATGAAAAAATGGATAATGAAAAATAAAATGAACAGATAGACATTGCTAGTTAAATTATTTTTCATAGGACAGATAATACAATCTAATTCACCAGCAATTCCCAATTATTTTCTGTACTGATTGAAGTTCCCTCCCCTCAAATGGCAGCTTTGTAGAAAAAGGTCTTTTTTTGGCTGGGCCCTAGTGGCCATATCTGGGGGCAATGGGCAGAGGATGCTGAGATAGTCTTCTAGTGTTTGACTTTTCAGGGATATAATAGAGCAGTGGTGTCAAACTCAAATAGAAAGGGGATCTTTACTTCTGTATATTGACTTAGAAAACCACAAAGTAGCATTATCTATGCCATATCATATTGTTGTTTATTGTGTTAAGCATTTCTCAATAATACTTTAATCTGGTTCAGTTTCTACTCTGACACTGCCACAATGTCGAACACAGCAAATTCAAGTACAGGTTGAACTAGATGACCCCTGAGCATCCTTCCAACTCTGGATTCTTCTTGTGATATTGTTATTTCACCTCTCTGGGTCTCATTCTCCTTATCTATAAAACAAGGGGATTGGACTAGAAGGCCTAACTCCTCAACATCCACCCAGGCCCTTTTGATCCACTTTCCATCGCTTTGGAAATTTCAGTAGTTTTATGGTCTGCTTTTCTAGCTGAAATGCTAGAGTTCTACCATTTTCCCTGGCTTCCTTTAAGTTCCAACTAAAATCCCTTCTTCTGCAGGAAGCCTCCTAATTATTTCCAATTTGTCCTTATCTGCTTGTTTGTACATATTCATTTACTTGCTGTCTCTTCCTCTGTTCCTCCCCCCCCCCCATTAGATTATGAGTTCCTTGAGGCCAGAGGTTATCTTTTTATTCTTTTTGTATCCTTGGTGCTTAACACAGTGCGTAATAGTCCATCAATAAACATTTATTAAGCACCTACTATCTGCCAGGTCTGACATATTGATTAATTGGCTGACTCTTCCACCTTCTGCCCCAACCCAGCCCTGAATGACAAGGAATGCATCACTTGTTTGTATTCAGTTAGGTTACACACTTCCTTTCTGCCACTAGAATATTTTCAAACTAACAAATGAGGAACGAATGACCATGAGCAAGTGACACTGAAGAAATTATCTTCATAGGGTCATGCTGCTGGTTCAGTCACTTTTCGGTTGTGTCCAACTCTTCATGACCTCATTTGGGGTTTTCTTGGCAAAGATACTGGAGTGATTTGCCATTTCCTTCTCCAGTTCATTTGAAAGATGAGGAAACTGAGACAAACAGGGTTATGTGACTTGCCCAGGGTCACACAGCTAGTAAGTGCCTGAGGCTGGATTTGAACTCAGAAAGATGAGTACAAGCACATCAACAAGGTAATGCTATCCTTTAGAAAGCAAGTATAACTATACAATTTGTTACTCAACCTCAATTGGGCCCTTACTGGTACTAGGCAATCCTACTATATTTCATCAACTCACTCTTCCACTCCCCAAAGTGTCTTTCTAAACCTTTGCATCCCTCCTCAAGCCTCCCATGGCTCCCTCTTTCCCCATCCTCCTAACTGAGAACCTTTCCTCATATTTTACTGGAAAAATTGAAGCCATGTGTTTTACTTTCTCCACTCTTTCTCATATCATATCATAACTCAGATGCCTTCTACCACAATCTCCTCCTTCATCCAAGTCTCACATGATGAGATAGATTTATTCCTTACCAAAGTCAACCCCTCTACCTGCTCAAGTGAGATTCCATCCCATCTCTTTCAACAGATTGTCCCCTCTGTTACTCCCAAACTACCACTTGTTTTCCATCTCCCCATCTATTGGCTCATTCCCTACTGCCCATAAACATGCTAATGTCTCCTCCATCCTAAAAAAATCCCTCACTTGATTCTTCTAGCCCCACTAACTATCATCCTATATGTCTTCTGCCTTTTGTGGCTTAACCCCTTGAAAAAGCTCTTTACAATAGATAACCTATGTTTTCTCTCTCCTTACTTACTTCTTAACTCCTTATATAGTTCAGCTTCCAACTCATTGTTTCACTAAAACTGCTCTTTCCAAAGTTATCAATGATCTCTTGGTTGCCAGATCCTTTTCTCAATCCCCATTCTCCTTGACCTCTCTGCAGCCTTTGATATAGTCCATGATACTCTTTCCTCTCCAGGTATTTTTGGGCACCACTCTCTCCTAGTTCTCCTTCTACTTATCAGACTGCTCTTTCTCAGTCTCCTTTGCTAAATATGCATCCAGATCATGCTCTGTAACAATAACCATTCCATAGCATTCTGTCCTGGGCCCTCTTTTCTTCTCCCTCTATGCTATTTTGTTTGGTGATTTCATCAGTTCCCAAAGATTCAATTATCATCTCTATTCTCAGGTAGATTCTCAAATCTACCCTCTTCTGATCTCTAATCTTCAACTGCCTTTCAGACATCTCAAACTGGATATACAGTAGATACCTTAAACTCGGTGTATACCAAACTGAATTCATTATCTTTTCTGCCAAACCCTTCCCCACTCCTAACTTCCTTATTACAGTAGAGGAAAATGCCATCCCCACAGTTCCTTACGCTTGAAGCCTGTCATACTCCACTCCACACTTTCTTTTCTCATCCCCCATATCCAATCTGATGCCAAGACCTGTTGATTTCACCTTCACAACATCTCTCAAATATGTCCCCTGCTCTCCTTTGACACTATCACCACTCTAGTGCAGGCTCTTATCACCTTATACCTGGGTTGTTGCAACAACCCGCTGGTGGATCTACCTTCCTCAAGTTTCTCTCCACTCTAATTCATACTCCAGTCAGCCACCAAAGTGATTTTCCTAAAAAGCCGGTCCCAACATTGTCATCCCTTCAATAAACACCAGTGGTTCCCAATCACCTCCTGCATCAAAAACCTCAATCTGGCTTTTGAAGCCCTTCATATCCTAGTCCCCCCTACCTTTCCAGTATTTTATACTTTATTTCCTACCATAATACTCTTCAATCCAACGGTGCTAGCCTCCTGGTTGGTCCTTGAACAAGACACTACATCTCTCAGCTTCAAGCATTCTCTTTGGCCATCCCCTATGCTGCAAATGTTCTTCCTCTTCACCTCTGTTAACTTCTCTTGCTTCCTTTAAGTTCCAACTAAAATCCCATCTTCTACATTCTTCTTCTAGGAAGCCTTTCCTAATCCCTCTTAGTTCTAGTGCTGGGTAAATTATTTCCAATTTATCTTGCATATAGCTTGTTTGCACATGTTTGTTTACTTGTTGTCTCTTCCATTAGATTAAGAGCTCCCTGAGAGCAGGGGCTGTCTTTTGTATCATTCTGTGCCCCCAGCACTTAGCACATTGTCTGGCACATAATAGGTACCTAATAAATGTTTATTGACTGGCTGAGTGGACTGCATGAAAGGAAATATAGCAAGTAGGAAATGTTGATCAACATAGAACTGAATGTGAGTCAAATAGCTCTGAATTATTGCTTAGGCTACATTAAGAAAAGCATAGTTTCCTGAAAGAGAAGTGAAGGTCTTGTTGTTCTTATTAAATCTGGCATGTTGTGCTTCTGGGTACATTTTAGGAATGGCATGTGTCAAGGTGGATTGTATCAAGGAAACAGTGACCAAGCTGGTGAGAGTACTCAAAACTATGTCATAAAAGGATTGATTGTCAAAAAACATTTATCTGTACCTACTATGTGCTAGGCATTGTACTAATTGATAGGAATACAGAAGACAGCCTCTGTTCTCAAGAAGTTTACAGTCTATGTACAAACAAGCTAACTATAGAATAAATTGGAAATAAATAATGGAGAGAAGGAACTAGAATTAAGAGGGATCAGGAAAGGCAACCTTACAGAAAGTGACATTTTATCTGAGACTTGAAAGAAGGTTGGGAAGCTGGGAGCAGGCTACCTGGCTCTGTTCAGAAATTCTAATCTTCTTATTCATATCCATATACTCTAAGGGTCAGGTATACTGGCCTATTTGCTATTCAGCACCCACTTATTCCATCTCATTTCTCTGTTCCTTTCTCAGCCTGCTAATCTCTCCTTATTCTGAGACTAGGTCATTATCCATTTATAAAGCCTAATCAAGATACATACAAACCTATACATATACCTACATATACATCGATATGTATATATACATACATATATGTGTGTATCTCTGTATAAACATATATGTGTATATACATAACTATATATGTTAAACATATCCACTGGGTTGCTTGACCAATTATGCATCATAATCAGGACAATATTTCTTTCTTATCCAGTTTGTTTTTCCAGTGTGCATAGATAAGTCAATCTCTGAATAAAAGTGGACTTCATTTTGGAGGCTCCATAATTTTCTGGAGTTTGGTAAAAAAAAAAAAAAAAAACATAATGCATGAAGAAAAACAAATAGAGAATTTCTTCATCTATAAGAAATCCCTCTTCATTTGGTCTTCAGCAAGACCTCCTTCCTAACACTAGCAAACACAGTTAGAGAACATAATTGTAAATAATAGGAAGATCTCAATGAAGGATCTGCTGTGACTAAATTGGCACCTTTCTCTAGTGAACCACTCAGCATATTGAAAAGTTTAAAAGAGGAAAACCTGTTAAGAATGGATACTGAGGAGGAGGAGGAGTTTGCCATTGTTTGAGTCTGGACAAAGACTTAATTTGTAGGGATAGAAGAGAAGAGAAAGATCTGAAGACTGATGTCCAGAAAGTACATTATTTGTCATAGAAAGTCTGTTTGAAAAAGAGAAGATGTGAGACTTCTCTCCAAGATTAAAGCAAGACTCATTTTTATGTTAACTGGTATCAGAATAACTGATTGTATCCTCCATATATCCCCCAACAATATATAAAGAAATGGACTTGAACAGCATCATAAGGATTTTCATCAACCTATACAAAATTCTCCTTATCATCATAGTTATTTGAATAAGTTACAAAAAGAATCTCTTTCTCTGAAATTATCTTTTCTTCTGAAAGGGGATAGATTCTTATCTGACAGAATAGTTTATAGCAGTCCTGCCTAAAGTCATGGAAATAAATTAGATGACCTCTAAAAATTATTTGCACCCCTAAGAGAATAAAAGAAATAGAAGTTACCCTAACTATACAAGGTAGAGGGAGTTATTCATTTATGAGCCCACCTGTATACTCCCTTACACTGTCACCTCTTTAGGGCCTTGGGTATATCTACTCTGACATACCCCCAACCCATACGTACATATTCTCCAAAGACTACCCCTCTGTGCCTTTCAACATTCCTTTCTTTCCCCTCCCCCTCCATTCTTCTTTCTTAAACCAACCTTACTTTCTCTCCCCCATGTCTTTCCTTTCTTAGATCCTAGCTCCCGTTCCCTTTTTCTTTCCTGTCTCCTTGATTCTTTCATGATTTGCAACCCCTTCCCCCATCCCATTTTTTTCTTTTCAAATAACCAATCCCTTTAGGGTCCTTAAGAATGACAAATTGTCCATTTCTGTCCTCCCTACAGACATCCAGCAGCATCTACAACTACAAGGGAAACACAAATACATCCCAGGATTCATCCCCCCACCATGTGTCTCAGCCCTTCCCCCACCATCTCCCTTTCCCTGTTTCAGAGCCACCATCCTCTTTTACAAACACCATTTCTCTGTGTGCTTAACATGAGCAATATGGACAAGTGAAAGGGAGCATAAAAGAAGCAATTCTGATCCTCCCCTAAAGACTGGCTGAATTCCTGTCATTCTCTGAAGAATGAACTCTGAAAAGAAACACAGAAGACCAGCTAGAGCCTGAATGTTCTCCCTGATCTTTCCCCCTCCCTCTTCCCCATAACACCAGGTCAACTGCCACCTGAATCAGTCAAGGGCCAAACCATCAAATAAGAAAAGGAATCCTTTGCTAAGAATTTTCTTCTTCAGCAATTTCCCAAAGAACACATCTCCTTAACTCTTCTTAGTCTCATTACATCACTGCTACAGGAAACAAGTGATGGGTTATATGTGATTAGATGGACCAAAGTTTATAATAGGTATTTTCTCATTAATCCTGAGAATATCTCAGGAAGGTTTACAGGGTTGAAAGTCCTTCCAGATTTGCTGGAGAGGGTTAAGACCTACAACTGCAGGAGTAAGAAGTGTCCACGGGTTTCCTGATTCCTAGCCTAGTTTTCTTACTATTAAACCAAGATCCTACTTAACTCTGAAGAAGTAGGAAGAAGCCTACTTAACTCTGCTATAGTAAAATAAAAGCTTGCACAGGGATTGAACAGTAAATAAAGTGTCAAGAGAAAAATATTGTTCTTATAGGCAGAAAAAAAGTCATTGAAGTCTAAGGGAGAGTGCCAAGTTTTGAAAATTCTGAGTTTTTTTCCTCACTCTGCTTTTGATTTTATTCCAGTCATTTCTCTGTACTCTGCACCTCAGTGTTGCATCCCACAGAATACTCTTGTTCCTGCTACCTTGATAAGAATTTTGTGAAGACTCATGGGAAAACATGTAGGAAATTCTCTGAAATTTCCAAATATTCTTAGAATAGCAGTGTCACCATTCTTAATTGGGCTTCTCAGCAAGAGTGAGGCACCTAAAAGTTCATTTTAAGTGCTCCAGGGGTAGCCTAAGTCATATGTAGGATATGGGTGTTTTCAAGTGCTTTGGCTTGGAAATTGTGTCCATAATGTATCTCTTCAATAGCAATGAAAGCTGTTTCTGGAGAGAAAGAAGTTGGCCAGTGATCAAGAGGGAAGCTAAAATGGAAAATACCGTAAAGAGCAGAAAAAGTCACTTCAACAGTGGTTAGAGGGAGCTCGGGGTCTGGAGGATTTAGTCAATGTTTTCACTGAGAACAACAGTGAGTAGAAATCCAAGGAAACTGTTCAGTGCTGGCACACACCACACACAGGCATTGAGAAGAAATCTCAAAGCCTAGAGAGCCCACCTCCACCAGTGGCTCCCTGCAGGGTCGGGATCTCATCCCTGGGGTCCACTCAGCAGCACCCCACACACGCAGAAAACAGGAATTCTCTGGGGGGGAGACACCCTGGGCAATCTTATCACCCTTTTCCCACTGCTTTGTGATCACAGGTGCCCTTGAACCCCTTTCCAACGCCTTGGGGACCTCAGAACTGGGCCTAAAAGGTCAGGTGACCACCAAACATTCTCACTCAAATTAAAAACCTTTTTTCTTCCTTGCTCTTGTGTTGTTACAGAGTTCCCTCCTTCTACTCCCCCTTTCTCTAACTCTCTCTCTCCCTCCTCCTTCCCCTCCCATCTCCACTTCACCACACACAGAAACCCCTTTTCAAAGGGGCTTTCTTTCCAACCCAGTGAAGTAGTCTTTGCCCCTTTGTGGTGAGGGCTCATTAACATTCCCACAGCAGCATCTCTTCAAGGATTTTACTTTTGTAACTCTGTGGGGAGGTCAAGAGGCCACAGTGAAGAGGTAAAAGGAAAGAAGAGTGAAAGGGGGGAGGGCGGAAGAAAGGAGAGTAAGGGAAAGAACCCTTCCTTTCACAATGGGTAAAGAATCGGGGAGGGTGGAGCAGAAAAACAGAGGAAAGGAAGAGGGGAGCCAGGACTCAGGAATAAGGCAAAAATGGACCCCAGAGCTGCGTTAGAGAAGGTTCCAGAGACTCCTGGGAGAAGGAGGGTCCCCCTGTCCTCTCCTTTCTTATTTCACAAAGGCAGGTGCTTAAATGGACCCGCCTGATTAAAGAGTGACAGGGCTCTGAGCTAAAAGCTGGCCCCACTGGTGAACAGGAGCCTTGGACTTTGCCTCTCCAGGCCTCAGTTTTTCTCTCTCTCTACAATAGAATCACGATAACTGTCTATTTACAGGGATGTTATGAGGATGAATGGGATAACGTCATAGGCATTCTAACGGGGGTAGGACAAGAAGGGCGTCACCCAGGGTCCTGACCCTGAAGGACTGGGAGAATAATAATGGCTGATGAGGAGAGAACCGAGACAGAGAAGTTTCTAAAACTTTTCTACTCTAGGTACCTACATCCATTCATCAACCTCCCCCTCCCCCAACAAGAAGGCCTGTCTGCCATGCCATCCTTTTAAAAGGCCCAACTTAATCTGCATTTCTTTCACTAAAGAAGTAAGGGAGTACACAAGGTATGCAGGCTCGGCTCAGCTCTATGAGCCATCCTTGGTGACTGAAGGCACCTTCAAAGAAAAGCAGAGATAAAGACTCCTTATGAAATCCCAGAGAGAAAAGAACAATTCCTCCTTTCTCAACTGAAGGCGATAAAGCTTCTCCTATCAGCCAAAGCTTTAGGGGGTTGGGAGTAGGGAAGGGGAAAAGGAATAGGGTTGACCTAAGCATAAAAGCAAGATGGAAGTCGTCTTCTACACTCAGAAGCATAATATTTTGCCCAAGTTTTAGGAGCGAACCAAAAGATAGTGAACAAAAAAACTGAACCACCACTGACTGAGTTTAGAGCTTGGACAATCCAGTTGTTTGTCAGAAGAGAAAATGATGGAATCAGAATAAAATCAGAGCTGGAAGGGGCCTTCAAAATCACCCAGTCCAATCCCTCCTATTTTAAAGACAAGAAATCCGAGGCCGAGATGAAGGTCACTGAGCACTGGAATTACGAGTAACCATCTAGTCAGAGATCTGCTACCCACGCAGGAATCCCCCTCTACAATTTCTCCAACAAGTAGTATTCTTTGAATGCACGAATATTTGCAGTGATAGAGAACTCACTACTTCAAGGGGGGCCCATTTCATTACTGGACAGTTATGTTAGTAGAAAGTCCTTCTTTGTATTCAGTCGAAATCTTGCTTCTGTAACTTCTGCCCATTAATCCAGTCTTCTGGAACTATCCAGAATAAGTTTATGCCATCTTCCATATGATTGCCCTTATAAGCCAGGAATATAGGCAGCCTTTGAGGTGGGGAAAAATCCACACAACTACACATTTCTAATGATTCTATATGGCTAGCAATTATATTCCTCAGTGAAATTACAAACCCCACTCTGGACCTTGTGATAATTACTGTGGTTTCTAAGTTTCTAAATATCCTTGATATTCTCTCCTTACTCTCAATGCAACTGACTTCTTTCTTACTTCATCAACTAGAAATTTCACAAAGCTCCCACCCCTAAAACTAGCTATATTATGGCTAGACTGGGGTGACTCTTGTTCAGCCACAATGTAGCTCTCAATTTAGGGTTCCTCAGAGAACCAAAATGCACAGGGAAGATCTCAAAGAAAGTGATATTGAGGCAAAAAGCCAAAGAGAGTGCTCAGAGTGGACATCACGGGGAGAAGAGGACACAGGAGACCTCCTAGAGAGGAATGGGTTAAATCCTTTCCACTGCAGTACAAAAGAAAAGAGTGTGCGGAAAGATTAGGATTTTTGCTTTTACAATGGGAGCTGCTGAAGCCTGGGGAAGAAGCAGAAGAAAAAAAGGGGGCGTCTCCTCTTTAAAGACTTGAGAGGAGTGAGAGCAAGGGAGAGACAGTAAAAGAGAGAGGGAGAGAGAGGGGAGAAGGAGAAGGAGAAAGAGAGAGAGAGAAGAGAGAGAAAACAAGAAAGAGAGAAGAGAGTAAAGAGATTGAGTGAGTGGAGAGAGAGAGAGAGAGAAAGAGAGAGAGAGAGAGCGCCAATTTATCTTTGGAGAGGAAGAACCTCTGTTATAGAGTGACCTGCCCTGGGAGAGGCATCCACTGGCTCCAGACCAAAGAGGGAGACAGGACCAAGTCACCCTTATTGAAACTAAGTGAACGATCGCCCCTCCCTTCCCCACCTCTCTCTGGCCTGGGCATGTCTCGGCGAAAGCAACGGAAACCCCAACAGTTAATCTCGGACTGCGACGGTTCCACCGCTTCTGAGAACGGTGGGTGTCCCAAGGAGGGATGAGAAGTGGGACCAAGCCCAGGAAATCAGGGTAGTAGTTGGGGGAGAGCACCTGGGAGGTGGGCAATGGTTGACATCCAGAAACAAGGTAGGAGAAGCCTGATCATTTATAGTATTAACAGGAGTCAAGAAACAGGGCTTGTGGGCTTCATGGGGTAACCTGGGTTGGGGAGCAGGCGCCCTCAGCTTTCCTTGGGTTTGTTTCTCTTTTGTTTTCCTGTTATTTGTCTCTCGATGAAAATGGAGTTTCCAAACTGGCTCTGTCTCCCCCACCCAAAGAGTTTCTCTTCATGTCCCCTGTGCTGGCTGGTCTTTGTGCTGTTGCTAAGTAACGTCCTCAGACCTGAAGACTGTCTCTTAGGGGTGGGATTTTTCCCCCTTTTCTTTCTGGGGAGTTGGGTTGCAGGAGAATGAGTTGGATAAAAACGTGCATGTTCCCCTGAGAGGGAGGAGAAAAAAAGTTTCTCATTGTTGAGTTGAGAGAGAAGAGATCAGAAGAACTCTCCCAAGGGAGAGTGCCTATCTATGACAGTGGGAATCAGACCTGGCTTTTGGGGTGTATCTGTGTCATTTGGGGTAGATGTTAGAGGGGGGTCAGCCAGTGTAAGTGGTTTAGGTTTGTGCAACAAGGCTTATTTCAGAGGAGACCAGATAGGAACAGTGTGGGAATTTGCAAAAGGGTGTTTTTAGTCACTGATGTAGTTTATATAAATGTGAACATGGGTATGTATGTATTATCATATTATCCAGTATTATAAAAAAAAACTTTGATTTGTGGAGTTTTCTTTAAAACGACTGAATGCTTTCAGTCTCATGTCTTTTATTTTTTTCTCCTAATACTCCTGTGGGCAGGGGCAACTATTAATATTTCCACTCTACAAATAGAGAATTAAATTCAACAAATATTTGTTAATGGCCTATTATGTGCAAGGAATTTATGCTGAGTGCTGGAGACATTATAATGCTCAAAGTCACACAATAAGTCAGTATTACAGCCAGAACAAGAATGCCTCCGTCCTAACTTTCTGTCAACATTTACTACATCAAAATTCACTAAACTATTCAATAGGAAATATTGATGTTTAGTAGACAAAGTCTCTATAATGACATACTGAACTCTAGAGAAAATCTGGGTATGTGGGGCCAAAGGTCATGTACTGAGCGGACCAGGTGGGGCAATCATCATGACATACCAGTACAACTTCTCCCAAGAGAAGAGAGAAATGAATCAAGGACAGAACTCAGGAACTCTGGTGAGTTTGGCTTGAGGTTACAGAATGGATTCCATGAAAAACAGGCTCCTGGGTAACCTGTTTAGCGAAGAATGGGGTCTGAAAAACCGTGGTACTATTCACAGGTTAAATTCCCCTCCCCTCCATGCTAGGAAAAAGACCTATGGGCCACACTGATCATTTCACAGTGACTATGGAACAGCCCTCCTTGGCAGACAGATTGTGGTTTGAGTGAACTGCATTTTCTCAGACTCTTATGGAAGGCCCAGTTCAGATGTTCCAAAATTTTCTAGAATCCTGCTGTGTCCGTATTTAGTAGGAGAGTGGTTATGGCTTCCTACCAATCCTACGCCAAATTAGTCCTTCATAGTGCTGCTTCTAGGCAGGTTGTTTTTCCCTCATGCGCTACAGGAGACCTCCCTGGGAGGATAGGAATCATTTCACAGCCCAGCTCCCCTGCTGGTTCAATCGTGGAGCAATGCTGAACCCCTGGAGTCAACCATAGCCCTCCTTCTCTGTTCTCTTATGCCTACTAACTCACCCCCAGTACCAAGCAGCTCAAGGAAAAACCACTATTACCAAAGAAAGAAGTCTCCAGTGGCCACCCAGTATGGAACTTCTAGCTTTTCCCAGTTGTTTTATTCCATATACCTTGGATATTGGGGATGCGCAGATGATGTCACAGAAATCATTACCACCAAAAATAGTCTGAGGTACGAAATAGACAATTATTCCATTTGTAGTGTTGCCTTTGATTAAGAAAAGACCAGAAATACAGAGCCAGACTAAAGAACAGGGAAGGGACTGCAGCCTTAGATGTCACCCATTTCTCTGAGTTTAATACCTACTTAACTTTCTCTTCAGAATCACCTCAACATGAATAACTGGCAGCTAGATGGCATAGTGGGTAGAGGGCTGGGTCTGGAGTCAGGGAGACCCGAGTTCAAATTTGACCTCAGACACTAGCTTTGTGATCCTAGGCAAGTCACTTAACTTCTGCTCGCCTTAGTTTCCTCATCTGTAAAATGGGGGTCCTAACAGCACCTAGCTCACAGAGTTACTGTGAGGATCAAATGAGATGATGATTGTAAAGCACCTGGCACCGGGCCTAACACACACTAAATGCCACATAAATGTGAGCTATTATCACTACTGCTATTATGGATGTTAGCTATTACCATTGCTATGGCGATTGATGTGACTGATACTGATAAAGTTTGCCAAAGGTTTTTCTTATCCTTTGCAGCGGCATCCTGCTTTCCAAACAGATTTTAAATAAGGGCTCATGAGCAGATTACACAAAGCAGATCAGATGGTTTTCCATGGTGCCAGGTCACCAAACCAAGCTCTCCAGAGTTCTGGGCTGTTGTTGCTTACTTACCTTCCTCTTCTCCACAAGAAAAGTTCTGAGTTCTTGTTACTTCACAAGACACTGAGGAAGTGTCTGCTTTTCCTCTGAGGCGCTCCAGCACTGCACACAGATCTTACTCAGAAGGTTCCAGCTCTCTCTGAAAGAATCCAAATGGCCCTTTGCCCTGGAATAATGCTTCATAAATTTTCCTGGGTTTTCACTAAATTAGGCGGATGCCTTTGCATTTCATAATATTATCATCAAAATTTAGTTTACTGTCTGGACAGATTCTGCTCTGACTAGTTACAACATTGAGCATTACAGCCAGACAGAAACAGGAGAAAATCTAGATTCCAGATTTAAGCAGGACAGATGCAGTTTGGGGAGGGGGGGGGGGGGGGCGGAGAGAGAAACACATCTTGGCCCTTAATATGGAAAGTAGCATGGTTCAATGGGAAAAGCAATGAACTGGGCTCTATAACCAACTAACAGTATGACCTTGGAGAAGCTACTTTCCTTCTCTGGCCCACAAGTTCCTCCTGTAAAATGGAGGATGGGACAAAATGATTTCTAAGGTCATTTGCAACTAAATACATATTTTATAGCTATTAACATATAAACATAGTGTATATAGTAGATAGAGATAGAAGAATATGAGATAGAAAAAATAATATATAGATAGCTATGAGAGAGATGGATAGGAGAGCGAGAGATAACAGGGTGTTCCAAAAGATTAAACTATGCTATTAAAACTTAAAATGGCATTAAGACTTTTGGGACACCTCGCATATATAATATATACATATTATACTTAATAGGTAACATTTTTATAGTGCTTTTTGTTTTGCAGTGTTTTATCTGTGTTAGCTCAGTCTTCCCCTTGTATTCCATAGTAAGGGCTTCTTTATATGATCTTGAGGCTGCTAATTTCAGAATACTAATTTTTCCTTACATCTTCTTTCTATTCCCAGTAACCTCTTTCCCCCAGTGACATTTTCTAGCTGGATGAGCTTTGGAAATCCTTCATAAATCCTCCAAATAGTTTGGGAAATACCGTGTCCTTTGACATACATGTGAAATTCCTAGCCTCAGAGTAAACATCAAGACAGCATTTTAGTGAGTTGTTGGGAACACGGGTTTTACCCTGGTTCTCTGGCTTCCCATCAGGGTCTGATACATACCCATGCAAGTAGCCCTAAGCTTTTTCTTATCCATTTTCAAGGCCCAGAGACTTGCCCATATCACCTAGCTTCTTGGGAAAGTAAAAATAGTGTGAAGAGAATTATTCTCCTGCCCCTTCTTTTGCCAAAAGTTACTGCTCGAGACATCCACCAAAAACAGTAAATATTGCACATTGATGATGAAAGTGAAACAGCCCATTATGAGGAAACTCCGGAGAAGAGTTCTGTCTCTAGGCTAGACACATGCATGAGAGAATGTAATGGATGAAAGGGGAAGGGAGGGGGCAGGGAAGCACAAACTAATACAACTGGGAAAGAATTAGAAACCCAGTTATTTAGTGAGAGCTGGAACACAGGATAACAATCAAGCTACCTACAAGTAACAGATTAGATTTAAGTTGGCCGTCAGCAAAGGGAAAATAAACAGAAATCGGTGCTGACTGCTTTACTCATTCCACTTTCTAAAGGAAGAGTATTCTCTAACTATTCAGTCCTAGGGACCAAACGGTTAGAAATATTATAGATCACAGAATTCTGAAGTTTGGAGGTCATTGATTCTATTTCTTACCCTATCTCAAAGTCTACCACTCTCAACCATTATTTTACAAATGGATAATTTAAGGGATTCCCCCTGCAGGGAGGAATGGACTTGAGGTGATATACCCAAGTACCCAAGGGGTTAGCAGCAGAGAGGGAATCAGGATCCAAGTCTGCTGGCCAGAAGCATGACTTAGTGAAAAAATATCACAGCAGCAGAAGTCAGAAGACCCTGAGTTTAAGTCATGGTCAGTCTCACTAACAAGCTGTGTGATTTTGGACAAAGCATTTTACATTTCTGGAACTCAGTATTCTCAACTGGAAAACAAGGGAGTTTGACTAGATGATTTCTAAAGATCCCATCAAACCCCATCCTGGGTTCTGATAGCTTATGATTCTATAACACTGGCCAGAACACAATTCCCTCAACTGCCAGAACTGGAAATAGTCTTATATTCTGAGTAGAGTAGCAAGTTTCTTCCTACCACAAAGGCACTTTTAAAAAGGGCAGCTTTGTATATGATCAAAAATGTGCTGATCCTGAGAATCAAAATATTGTGTAATGTTAGTCTGGAAAAGAATTTAGAGATAGGTATGTATTTTCCCCATCAAGGACCAAGACTAGGAATAATTGAGCCCCTTTCTCCAATGTGCTATTGGACCAACAGCGACCCCAGAGAGGGCCATAATTGTAGACAGTGGTAAAGAGAGACAAAGAGACAGAGAAATAGAGACATACAGGGACAAAGAGAAACAGAGAGAGAGAGACAGAGACAGAAAAAGACAGAGAGAGAGAGGTTAGAGACAGAGAAAAAATGAAAGACAAAAATAGTTTTGGAAGCTACCTGTTGAGTACAAGCTTCATTCTGTATGTGATGTGATTTCAGGGGGCTGAAAATTACTCCCCTACTACCAAAAAAAAATCCCCTATTTACTGATTGTTGTTTGAAATTCCTTTAACCTTGGTACAATTACAGATAAGTAAGGCTTAAAATACAAATACAGCTGAGGAAGGTGACCCAGAGCTGAAATGTAAAAGGCTGAGATTCTTTCTCCAAGGTCTTTAGCTTGCTGAGTGGAGAGAGAAAAGGGAGAAGGAGCAAAGGTTATTGAGTCCTCGTCTTGGCTGGAGGGTAAGGGGAGACAGGAATGGGAAGAGAGGAAGAAGGGAAGTTGGGGGGTGCTGAAAACAACCTAATTTACTTCACAATTTTGAGAAGGGATCCAACGGCTTATTGTTTTCTCTCTCCTAATTTCCTCAGTTGTTTTTTTGGTAGCTTCTACTCCTACATTTCTCACCAGGCATAAAAGGTTCCTTAGGACCCATCTCACCTTGTTAATCTCTCCTCCCTTTTCTCCTAACATTCTCATCTAAGCTCAAAAAGCAGATGAATGGGGTGAGCATGGTCAGAGCTAAAAAGGGGTAACCTTCTAGGTTCCTTTTTCGATTAAAACGTGATTCTGGGCTCTAATGGTACATTCCTTTTTCCACATCACCCAGAGCGACTTTTTTCACCTTATCTGTTAAACAGGGATACCATCTGGTTTTAACTCATTTGTGTCTGGGTTTCCATTAGTGTCTATTTGGCCAAACCTAGGCCCCTCAGGGAAAAGAAGTCCCTACCCCCCCCCAAGCCCCCAGTTCCAAAGTGCTGGGAAATAGTGTTTCTCTTTACAAGAAGCTGTTGATCCATCACCTTTCACCACGGGCTAAATTTACCTTAAAGGAGAATGCAGATCAACTTACGGATCCGAGAGCGAGCTGAGTCAAAAAGTAAGAAAGGGGACAGTGTTTCCCTGGAGAAGATGAAAAGGGTTTCTTTTCTTTTCTTTTTTTTTTGTCCGAAGACTTGGCAAAAACAGCAACCTGAGATCACATATTCAATGCTAATTAACAAGCGCTCAGTAGAGGGCCTCCATCCCACTTCCTTTCCTTGACTGACTATAAAGAGCAAATGACAGGTGGTGGCCACATAAGGCAATTTCTCTCATTTTAGGGAAGCAGGACAGGGCCATTATGCTTCAGAAAGCACCAGAATGGCATCAGGAAACCTGAATTCTAGCTTTAGTTCCTTTCAACTGCTGTGTGACCTTGAAGAAGACCCTTAACCTCTCTGAGCTTCAGTTTCTTTCTTCTGAAAAATGCAGTGGGCTGTACTTATCCTTGGCATGCCTTCCAGAATTGAATGGATCCTTTTTTTTCATCAATACGGTTTCCAGGAGTAAGGCTGGAAGCAAAGGACTATAGGACCAAACAAGGGGACTCACCTTGAGCCCTTAGGTTTCACTGATTATCTGAGAATCTCTGAGCAAAATCACTTGAATTATATGGGGTTGATCAAGAAATCTGAATAATAGTTCCATGTTTGCCGTAAACTAACTGTGTGGCTATGGGCACTTAACCTTCTCAATTTCCCTGATTATAAAAGGAGAAGATGGGAGGGGGTAGGATACTCCCATTTTCTCTACTAGTTCTTCAGTTGTGCCCAACTATCCCTGACCCCATTTGGGGTTTTCTTGGCAAAGACACTGGACCGGTTTGCCATTTCCTTCTCTAGTCTATTTTTACAGATGAGGAACTGAGGCACACTGGGTTGAGTGACTTTTCCAGAGTGACATAGCTAGTAAGTGTCTGAGACTATATTTGAACTCAGGAAGATGAGTCTCCCTCATTCCAGGCACCTAGCTGCCCTCCATGATCCCTAAGTCCCCTCCCAGTTCTAAAATTTTATGACTCTATGGCTTTAAAACAAAACAACAAAATCCCATCTTACAAAGATCATGATGGGAAGGAGAATAGGTATCACTAAAGGAAACAAGCAAAAAAGTAGGGCATTCCAACTACAAACCTGAGTTCAAGTCCTGCTGTCGACACATATGGAGTGTGTGACTCTGGGCAAGTGGCCCTCTGTGCTCAAGACAACTCTCAAAGACCTGAGGTTCCAAAGATGCTCATCTGCATTGGTAAAGGGAATTTCCTTAGCAAGGAGCTCCGATGAAAAGTCTCTATCCCCAGTAACAATTCTAAACCAATGGAGACTTCCACTAGAGATAGATCTTGAGTACTCGTCCCACCTCTTGTAGGAAGGCGTTACCAGAAATAATAAAGCAACATTGCCGAGCTGGTCTGGTCCTTACGCATGTTAGTATGATCATTCTTACTAGACTGATGTGCCTACTGATGTGTCTGTCAATCAAGAATCAATGAGCTCTATGCTAAGGGTATGCAAAGAAAGACAAAAATAATCCCTGCCTTCAAGAAGCTCCCTTTCTAATGGAGAAAACAATATGTAACTAAGTTTAGCAAAACCTGAAGACCTGAGTTCATGTTACTTAGCTTCAGTAAACTGGAGTTTCCTCCTGTGTAAAATGGAGGTAATAAGAGCAACTACCTTCAGGTCATTGCGAGGATTAAATGGGATAATATGTATAAAACACTGTACAAACCTTAAAGCGCTATATAAATGCTAGATATTATTATTATTATTATCGTTATGAGAGATATACAGAGCAGGTAGAGGGTAACGTGAGAGGGAAAGGCAACTAGTAGCCGAGAGTCCCAGGACAAGCCAAGTATAAAAGGCAGGATTTGAGCTAGGCCTTAAAAGAAGCCGGGGAAACAGAGGAAGCAGTGTGTTACTACACATGTATGTGGTTCAATAGCTAAAAGACGTATGGTCTCCTAGATGAGAATACTCCCTCTATCTAGGCAGGCTGCAAACCTTTTGCGACTTAGTAGATTGCTTCAATTAGTTATTATTACACATTTCTAATTTATCTCCCTTCTTCCACTTTATTTCCCCTAATCTGTCATCCACACAACTGACAAAATAGCCTTTCTAAAACACAGGTCTGAACATGTCACTGCTCCTGTTCCATAATCTGTAGTGGCTCCCCATTGCTTCGAGGTCAATCAAAACTTCTCAACTTAGTGATTAAAGAGCTCTTTTTCAGACTTCAGTCACATCAGGCCTGCATAACTTGCAGCCCAAGGGCCACTCTTGTGGCACGCCAAAGGATTTCCTCTACATAAAAAGGATGTTTTCCTCTACATTTTTCTCTGGCCGCATAAGCATCCCTCCAGCCACAGGTTGTACAAGCCTGAGTCACATAATTCTCTTTTGCCCCTTTTACATTCTATGCAAACTGGCCTCCTTTGCTGTTCCTGAATTGGGCCTTCCTGATACGTCTTTCCATTTTCATGGAATGCCCTCTTTCTTCACCTGTAAATCAACAATGGCCAAAAAGAAATCATTGTCCAAAGAGGAATTCTCCAGGTATGAGCCTCTTCCAAATTAGGTAGACAGATCTTTCCACAATATTGGGCCTTTCTATATTAGCAAGACTTTTGTGTTCCTCTGGTATAGCCACTGAGAACCTGGAATCACTCCCCATACCACAATGAAGCATTGGAAAAGAACTCAGATTGCCTATCATGTAAGCCCCCAAATTCATGATGCTCAACATAGAAAATACTATTTATATGCTTTGTGTATATGTCACTGAAGATTTTTCCTTTTATGATCTCATTTTAGCTTCCCTGTGTATCTGTCATCTGGAGACCAGTCTACCCAAGATTGTTCTCTAAATGAAGACCTTTTTTGACCACAGTCACTCACTAAGACCCTTTAAAGAAAAGGTTCTTAACTTAACTAACTTAACTAAGTCTATAGACCTCTTCTCAGAACAATGCTTTCATCTTTTTTTTTTAATGAATCTACTTACTTTACATAATCTCTCACTGTCCCCTCCCATTTAACAAACAAAACATCTTCTCAGAAACATGCATAACCTAGCCAAACAAAATCTCACAGTGACTATGCCCCAAAGTGGACGTCTCTCTGTATTCTAAGTTTATCAGCTCTCTAATAGGAGATGGGGAGGGTGGGCAAGGGATATGGTGGAGGGGGCTGGGCATTTTCAGGCCTCTGGACTCATGGTTTATCATTGCATTGATCAGAATTCTAACATATTTCAAAGTATTTACCTCTATAGTACTGTTGTCATTGTATAAATTGTTGTTCTAATAGAATAATGTTTTCTAATACGTTAAATAAAATACCTATTATTACGAAAGAAACTAATGATACTGGAATACAGTTACCAAATTTTTTTCCCCTAAATTCAAAGACACCAGATTATATACCCCTGCTCTAAAGCATAAGAGGGCTTATAGTTTGCTTCTGTGGAAAGAGTATCCACACTGAAGAAATCACGTGTCTTTTGATTCACTGAAACGTCTCATTTTAGCCTTACGATATTTCTTATGAGGCAGAACAACTATTATTATCTCTACTTAATGAGTAATTTGTAGCAACTATTATTATCTCCATTTAATGGCTAACTCAGGGATTAAGTAACACGAATAAGGTCACTACTCAACAATCTAATTCAACAAACAGTTATTAAATGCCAGTTCTGTGTAAGATCCCTTCATTAGGGATACAAAGATGAAAAACAGCTCAGCTCCTGCCTTCAAGAAACTAACATTCTACTTGAGATGGGGAAGAGGGATGGGAGGGAAGGATATGTGAATGATTTATTCTATGTCCCACCGTATCTATACCATCTACAGTTGGTACAATGACAATCTATCATGGACCACCAGCCTTTGAGAGTTACCCAAGGCTCAGAGAGGCTATACAAGTCATGTAAGCTTGTAAAGGAATACAAGTCCAGCATTCTACTACACCAGGGATGACAAGGTGAGAGTGAGGAAGGATACACATATTAATAAATATGAAACCAGGCAGAGATAAATGGAACCTTCCCTCCAAAAAAAAAAGAGGATCAGACAAATTCCTCTAGGAAACTTGAAGAGAGAAAAACAATTTCAGCAGGAAGGACCAGTAAAGGTAGGACTTGATCTGAGTTTGAAGAAAGAGAAGTATTCTGAAAGATGGAGTTGAATACATGGATGGTCCAGGCATGGGGACTGGCCTGGGCAAACGTGCAGGGGCATGAATGAATGAGCACTTCCAATGCAGAGAACTACTTGTTCAGTATGACTGGGATTCAGCTTTCAGAAGCCCTGAGATCATTCCCATCTCCTCCTCCTCTAAGTTTCTTTCTAAAGCAAAAGTTCTTAACTTTTCTGTGTCATGGACCCCTTTGTCAAAGCCTATAGGACTTCTCAGAATAAAATGTGTGCCTACATCCATAACTGAAAGAAATGCAAATTTTCATTTAGATGTTAGTGAGAATAAAGATAAATTTTTCCCATCCAAGTTCACACACTCCCTAAAACCTATCCATAGATCCCTTGGGAGTCTGTGTACCCCAAGTTAAGAACTCCTGTCCTAGAAAGAGGGCAAGGATTTAATTCCTTCTTCAAACATGTAGACCAAGGCCTTGATGATCACTTCCTTCCCCAATGTGTTCTGGGTGCTTTGACTTTACCCAACTCCTATCCCCCCAAACAGCATTCTCAGGAATTTCTCCACCATCAGCAACTATAGGATCTGCTTCTTCTCATCAATCTCTTTCCTAAAGCTCTAATGGAAGATTTCAGGTCAGGTGTAGTAAACATCGGATTCCTGACTCTTAGGCAATGCTTTTGCCATTAAACCATCATGTCTCTGGTTGCAACTGGGAAATATGGTGTGTCCTGAGTAAATGGCACAATTTTTATTGTTCAGTGGGACTTAGGGAGTTGAAACCTCTGTCTGAAAAAGTATTCCAAGCATGAGTGAAAGCACAAGCCAAGGCATGGAGGTGTGATATAATGAAGCATATACAGGGGATGGTAAGTAGTTCAGTTAGACTGGAGGCTAGAGTGCATACGGAAGATTTGTATGAGAAAAGAATGGAAAAGTATAGTGTAACTACATGGTAGAAAGCCTTGAATGCCAGACAGAGTAGTTTGAACTTGGTTCAATAGACAACAGAAAAGTTACAAGTCCAGATCTGTTCGTAAGGCTGATAAATCTTACTGCAGTATAATGTCTTGGGAAGGAAACAGCATAGAAATTGCAAGATTTATTAGGAGGATGTTGCAATAGTCCAAGTCCAGTAAGTAGGGCCTGTACTATGCGGGTGGTAATGGGAAGGAGACAAGGCAGATGAAACATTACATTCAGGTAGATGAGACATATTAGAGAAGAAAAATCCACAGGACTTAATTGACTGGCTATGAAAAGTAGAAGACAGGGATGATTCAAAGGTATCACCATGCTTTCTAACGCTGGTAGGTAGATGATGGTTCCAGTGACAGAAATAGCCCTATAATAAGGAAGAAAAGGTTTTGGGAAAGACATAATGAGCTTGTTCTGGGACATGAGTTTGAGGTCCCAGGAGAAAATTCAGGTGCAAATACCCTGTCAGCAGTTGAAAATGCAGATCAGAAACTCAGGAGAAAGGTCAAGCCTTTCTCAAAATAAAGATCTGAAAATGATCTACTTAGAGACAGTATCTGAAGGTGAAGAGGCCTGTGAATGAAATTGCTAAGGAGGTAAGTATGAGGAAAGGCTGAGGATAGAACATTGGGGAACATCTTAAGGGGTTATAAAAAGGTAGTCATGTAAACACCACAGAATGTGATTTCACAAGGTAACACAGTTAGTTGGTCTTAGAACTAGGATTAGAACCCAGATCTTTATTAGGGCAGGGCTCTTCACCACACCACTTACTGGCCATGTAGTAGACAGAAGGTAATCCATTTTTCACATAAATGACCTCTTAGATCCCTACCAACTTGAAATTTTAATAATTCTAAGAAGTTCCCTCTTGAAAAGCACTAGCCACTTATTAGTAACATAGGCAGAATGTATATCATGAAACAGAATTCGGGGATCATATAACCCACCCAAATCACCACCTTAGTCCTTCTGCTTCCTTTGCCTTTTGCTTTTTATTATCTTAGGAGAAAAGCCTGTCCCCCCTTTCTCAGAAGCTTTTCCAGGTCTGAACTCTTCCCCTCAATAACCCCCATAATATCCTCCCAGACCCAAGCAGCCTAGTAACTTTGGAAGATAGAAGAATAAAAATATTAAATAGGACGTCGCACCTTAGTTCAGTTTTGTTTGTGTTTGAAACCTCGATTAGTCAGGAAGTGAGCTTTTCCTGGTGGCCTACAGGGTTTCTGCCTTCATGTATTCTTCAGGGGGAAGGCAGGGAGTCCACAAAGAGGAAGCACCAGTGACCTGCTGGCCCTGAAAGATTTTACCTAGAGTTCTGCCATAGGTAATCTAACCATCATCCTTTGTGAAAACCGTCTACCACGGGAATACACTAGCGAGGCATATCAGTTTGTTTTCTCAAGATATTTCTGGAGAAAAGAAGTAATTAAATCTCCTGGTCAGACCTTCCTGGTTCATCAGACCCTTTCTCCAAAGAAAAATGGGATCATTTCACCGCAGTCCTCTAATTAACAGGGCTGTTTGCAAATGCGTTCTTGTACTCAGGGGCCAGGTCTTTACCTAGATAAGGGCAGGTAAGGGGGTGTGGACGACCAGCCCCGGAAGAATCGAGAAGTCTACTTGGTACGGCCCCTAAGCGCGGGGCACGCTAATGTACTTCCTGGGCTCAAGACCCCCACCGGGATGCTCTCCTCCGCCCCCCGCCCCCAGCTCTCGCACCTCTCTATCCTCTGGCCCCTCCTCGCTCTCGCCTCTCCTCCCCAGAGGCTCCTCCTCTCTCCCCTTTCTCTGCATTCTCCCTCGGCAGCTCCTCCCTCTCCTCCTCTTCTTCTCGCTCCGCCCCCCTTCCCTGCTTCTCTCCCCCCGCTGCCCAGCTCCCCCTGCTCCTCCCCGCCCCCACGCCCCCACCGCGGTCGCTGCTGCCGAGCTCCATCTCCGCAGTCAAGACGCCTGGGTGCAGAGGCTGCCGCAGCTCCCGCGGCCGCTGCCACCTCTTCCCCTCCCCCACTCCCATCCCCATTGTCCCCCCAATCCCTGCACCCCCACCATGGCGCACGAGGCCGGAAGGAGCTCTCGTCCTGGGGGACCCTGCGGGGAGCTACGAGCTGAGCCCAGAGGTGCGGTAGGAGCCGGAGCCTGGGGAGGGGGCTAAAAGGAAAGGGAGGGAGTGGGGGGGGGGGTGCGAGATGATGTTTCATAGGGGAGGGGTTTATGATAGGAGGGGAGCTCGGCATTGAGCTCCCCACTTAAGTCACTGCCCCGCCCCCCTCCTCCTCTTCCACCGCCCAACCGCAGAGATAATGCTGCCCCCTCCCCCACCTCCCAGCCCCACGGTGGAAGGATGTATGGGGTATCTCTTGCATGACTACAGCCGTAGGGTGGTCTGGGCTGGCCGGATGGGGATCCTACTGTATACTCCTTGTCAGGTGGGGACGGGAGTAGGGGGCGGTGCTCAGACCGTTCTGTTTTGCCTGCATGAGTGAAAACCTTCCAGGTCCTCCAGCACCAACAGCACCACAACCTGTCCCCTCCCCACTCCCACCCTTAGCTATGCTGAGTGGGTTCTTTATCAGAGCCTCGTGTCTTCCTCCTTCCCATACCCACTCTTACACCCTCCCCAATCCTTTTTTCCTCTTTTCAGGTGACACTGGCGACGAGGACCAACCCCAAGTCTGCACCAAGTGTTGTGCCCAGTTCACTGATCCATCTGAGTTCCTCACCCACCAGAACACGTGTTGTACTGACCCCCCAGTAATGGTCATCCTTGGGAGCCAGGAGAATTCTAGGTCAAACTCCTCCTCCTCTTCTGAAACTCGACCGGAAGGCCAGGACAGCCCCCAGATCATGGATACAGAGCAAAGCAACCCCCCTGATCCTGGGCCCTCAGTAGCCACCGATAGCAGCTGGGGGCCAGAGCGAGGTCGAGAAGAAGCTTCAGATCACTTTCTCATCACCACAGCAGGAGCTACTTCAGCTGGTGGAGGTGGGGGGCTGATTTTGGCCAGCCCTAAGCTGGGAGCAACGCCTTTAGCTAAGGAATCCACCCCTGCACCCCCTCCCCCCCCACCTCCTCCCCCTCCTCCTGGGGCAGGTAGTGGTCACTTGAACATCCCCTTGATACTTGAGGAACTCCGGGTCCTGCAGCAGCGACAGATCCACCAAATGCAGATGACAGAGCAGATTTGCCGCCAAGTGCTCCTGTTGGGCTCCTTGGGTCAATCCGTGGGTGCTACTGCCAGCCCCTCAGAACTGCCTGGCACAGGTACAACCACCTCTTCCAAGACCCTGCTACCCCTCTTCAGTCCCATCAAGCCTGGCCAGGCAAGTAAGACACTTACACCGTCTTCTTCATCTTCCTCCTCTTCCACCTCTGGGACAGAAGTACCTAAGCCAGCCTTTTTCCACCTCTATCACCCCCTGGGAGCACAGCACCCCTTTTCTAGTAGTGGAGTAGGGCGAAGCCACAAACCCACCCCTACCGCAACCCCTTCCCCAGCACTGCCAGGCACCACAGACCAACTGATCACCTCTCCTCACCTGGCATTCCCTGGCACCACAGGACTGCTGGCAGCACAGTGCCTGGGGGCAGCCCGGGGCTTGGAAGCAGCAGCTTCCCCAGGTCTTCTAAAACCGAAGAATGGGAGTGGTGAGCTGGGCTATGGAGAAGTGATGGGCCCCTTAGAGAAGCCTGGCGGGCGCCACAAGTGCCGCTTTTGTGCCAAGGTATTTGGCAGTGACAGTGCCCTACAGATCCACCTGCGCTCTCACACAGGTGAGAGACCTTACAAGTGCAATGTCTGCGGCAACCGCTTCACCACTAGAGGCAACCTAAAGGTACACTTCCACCGCCACCGAGAGAAGTACCCTCATGTACAGATGAACCCACACCCAGTACCAGAACACTTGGACTACGTCATCACAGGCAGTGGTCTCCCCTATGGCATGTCTGTGCCTCCAGAGAAGGCTGAGGAGGAAGCCACTTCAGGCAGCGCGGAACGTAAGCCCCTGTCAGCTTCGGCCACAGCCCTCACTGCCACGGAGAGCCTGAGCCTGCTCTCCACCACTGCAGGCACGGCCACAGCTCCAGGGCTCCCAGCCTTCAACAAGTTTGTGCTTATGAAGGCAGTGGAACCAAAGAACAAAGCGGATGAGAACACCCCACCTGGAAGTGAGGGCTCAGCTGCTGCCGGAGGAGCAGAAACCGGCACAACAACTAGGGTGCAGCTGAGTAAGCTGGTGACATCTTTGCCCAGCTGGGCGCTACTGACCAACCACTTCAAGACCACTGGTGGCTTCCCTTTCCCATATGTGCTAGAGCCTTTGGGGGCTTCCCCTTCAGAGACCTCCAAGCTGCAGCAGTTGGTGGAGAAGATTGATGGCCAGGGAGCTGTTGGGGCTGTGTCTGCTGCCTCAGGAGCTTCTACCACCTCTGCCCCTGCAGTGTCTTCTTCCTCCTCCTCAGGCTCCAACCAGTGTGTGATCTGCCTGCGCGTGCTGAGCTGTCCCCGGGCCCTGCGACTCCATTATGGACAGCATGGTGGGGAGAGACCCTTCAAATGCAAAGTATGTGGTAGGGCCTTCTCTACTCGGGGAAATCTTCGGGCCCACTTTGTAGGTCATAAGGCTAGTCCCGCTGCCCGGGCCCAAAACTCTTGCCCCATCTGCCAGAAGAAATTCACCAATGCTGTCACTCTGCAGCAGCATGTCCGTATGCACCTGGGTGGGCAGATTCCTAATGGGGGCACCATGCTCCCTGAAGGTGGGCTAGCTACAAAGGAAAGTGGAGCTGAGCATTCCTCACCACAAGCGGCAGGAGTCTTCCCCCAGCAACAACAGCAGCAGCCACAGCAGCAGGTGTCCCCAGAGGAGGAACTCTCTGAGGAAGAAGATGAGGAGGAGGAGGAAGAAGAGGAAGATATCACAGATGAGGATTCCCTGGCTGGGAGGGGCTCAGAGAGTGGTGGTGAGAAGGCTGTCTCCATGAGGGGTGATTCAGAAGAGGCATCTGGTCCAGAGGATGAGGCAGCAGCCACAGTAGCAACATCTGGGAAGGAGATGGACAGTGGTGAGAAGTCAGCCCAGCAGCCTTCCCTGTCACTAGCTGGCAACCTGGAGGAGCCTCAGCCCATGGAACATGGAAGCAGTGAGCCTACAGGAGGCACTGAGGGGGATGGACAACCCGAGGGGAACAGCAGTCCAAGTTCAGTGCTCTCTCCAGAAGGGGAAGTAGCCAGTGCTGTCATAACAGAGGGACCAGGCATGCAGGAAGCCAGAAGGAAGGAGCATGGGGAGAGCATGAGCAGCAGCAGCAGTAAGCGGTCATGTGGGGTGTGTGGCCAATCCTGTCCCAGCCAGGCAGCCCTGGAGGAGCACCACAAGGCTCACAGCAAGGAGGGGTCACTCTTCACCTGCAGCATCTGCAAGCAGGGCTTCCCTGAGCGGGCCACCCTCAAGAAGCACGTGCTGCTGGCACACCACCAGGTACAGCCCTTTGCCCCCCATGGTCCTCAGAGTGTATCTTCACTCTCCTTGGCCCCAGGCCATTCAGCCTCAATCTCTGCACCAGGCTTCTGTCCTTTTGGTAGGAAAGATGACCCCACAATCCAGTGAGCCCCTTTAGCTGTACCTACTGCTTCCTGAGCCAAGGAGCAGAGGCTGGGGGCTCCATAGAAGGACCCCTGTGATTTTACCTGCCCCTTTATATCATTGTCAGTAACAAATGGGGCTCCCTAATATAATTATATCCCCCAAAGATCCTCTCCAGTTCCCCCTTTGCAATTGAGGTCCTGGTGTTCACAGGGGATAGTCCCCTGTGGGATTTTTCATTGCCCCTTCTACCCTTGTGAGGAACAGAGTCTTCTAGAAGACCTTCATATCCCCAGGGGGAACCCTCTCCTAGCTTCTTCAGGGGTGAACCTTCCCTCTCCTCTCTTCCTCTCCCTTTCCCTCCTGGCAGGTGCACCTGAGCACCCACGTTTGGAATTGCAGCCCAGCCCGAAGGGGCCGGCGTCTGTCCTTGGAGGGCCCCGTACCCCTCCTCTCTGGTGGCCAGGTCAAGCTACAGGACTTCCTGTCCCGGGACGTCCCTGCCCAGTTGGTGGGGGTGGGCCCTTTATCTTTCTGGAACCAGTATACAGCTTTCCTGTCAAGTGGCCTGGCCTCTAGGCCCCCGGGTCCCAGCTCCACCTCTACCACCACTGCTGCCCTGGCAACACCTGCCCTGTTTGGTCCAGGAACTGTGGCTGGGAAGTCATCTCCAGCAGTAGGATCCAGTGAGGCCAAGGAGAAGACCGCCCCCCTCATATTCCAGCCTCCTGCATCCAAGACTGTACCTGAGAACCCAGGCAGAGAAGAGAAGTAGCAAGCTGCAGTGCCCCTCACACTATTCTAGAAGGTGCCAGCAACTGGGATTTTGCAGCAGTTCATGGCTTAACCCTGCGGGATGAGAAGAAATGAAGGGTATATCAACCCACAGGCCGTGAGAGTCACATTTAGGCAAAGGAGACTGGTCAGTGGGGATGGTAGGACTTGTCAGCCTTCTCCTGACCTCATCTTTGTGGCCTCACAGAGGCACTGGAGAATGGCAGCTTTCTCGTCTTGAAGCTTTCCTAGTGTAGGATTTGGGGAGTGCAAGTTTGGCTCATTTCTGGAAGGAATAGTTTAGTTAAGGGTTGAGGGTGGTTCATGGAGTGCAGATAGGGACATGAAGAGGGTGGGCCTGGTATGAACTCCTGTCATTCTAGGTCTGGGACATATATCTGAAAAAGGGGAGTCCCAATTCAGATTGAATGGCTCTAGCAAACGTTTGACTGTAGTAATGACACAAGGTGCAACAGTGCACAAAGAGGGTGATGTAATGCGTCCTCTCAAACTGGGGTGTTTCCAGTTTATTAGATCCCCACCCCCTTTTCCCTGGATCCTGCTTTTTCTCTAATACCCCTCTTCTCTCTAAGCTCTTCCTCTTCCCCATTCTCCCTGCCTGTGGACCAGGGCTTATGTCTTCATCACTATCTGGCTCTAAGAAAGAACCAGACTTTTGGAGACTGGCACCTGGAGGTATATGCCCTTCTTCTTCCTCCTGTAACAGACAAAATGTAGTATTTACTCTTAACATAGGATCGTGGGGAAACAGGAGCTCCAGAAGAGGAGTAGTGTTTGGAAATCCTGCCGAAAAAGTCCTGCTTCTCCTCTAAAACCGTAGGCCCCGGAGATTCCTAACATAGTGACATGTGCAGGGCAGAGAGGGGAGATGTTAGTGTCTTTCTCTCCGTCATTAAAGGTGTTTTGACCAAGCATTTGTGTCGTTTGCTCCTTGTGACTCAAGATTGTTTAGCAAGAGCAATCTCTGTACGCTTACCACTGAACTCTCTCCCTTTCTCCTTCAGGCCTCCAGTTCTCTGCCAGAATTGAACATGTGGTATTAGTGTTGAGTTTGTCCTATAATAACTTCTAGTGTGGAAATGTTCCTTCCCTCTGCCTTAACCTAAAAAGGTAGGAAATTTTCATTCCCTGTTCCTTCCATCTCAGGTTTTCTCTTTGCCACTACACAAACATAGGGTCTTCTGCCACCATATAGCTGTTATTACAGTTATCTGATTTCTCCCCAAACCTCAGGTTGTCATCAAGTCAGCTGAAGGAGCCAAGAAAGTGAACTGATCCTCTTATTCCTTGAGATAAAGAGAGGGAAACAAACAAACAAAAAAAAAAATCCCATGAAACTGTGAGATAAATTAATGAGATAAGTAAATAGGCTTACCCCTACTGCTTCCTCAAAAAATAATGTGATGTCTCCAACACAATTGTGTGGGGTGGAGGGCAGAGGCATCATGTGGCCAGTGTGAAGGGGATATTTTCTACTCCAATCTCAGGGTAAAATACAAATTCTTATTTGGAGGAAGAGTTGAAACATCTTTTGGCTCCATAGCCTTTCTTCTCCAGAGAGAAGGATCTCTAGGCCCCAAGGTGGTGGTTTGTAGGATGCTTCAAGTTTAACTAGGAGCTCCTGTTGTGAGGCTAGCTCCAGGATAAAGGGGAAGGAGGTGAGTAAACCTATTCTTTGCTTAAGCTCAGGCAAAAGCAATGAATAGGTGTTAGATTCCAGTTGGCCCCACCAGAGCTGTATGATTTCCTTTTAAAAATACAACTGGTGAACAGAAGAGACCAGGAGCCCTGTGAGGCCCAGAAGGAGGAAGAAGTAGCCCCTGTCCCTTTAATTCCTGGCAAAGCTTTGTAAGTCTCTTGTTCCTTCCCTCTTTCATTCCCTCCAAGTAGGGAGGTGGGTCAACAACCCCTTCCATTCTCTCTACTTTCCCCCACTCCCATTGGTTACAGATAATGCTACTTAACTAATTAAACCTGACTTGCGCTCTGTTGAGGTGCCAGCTCTCATGGTAACAGCTGTCTGTGAGGCTTTTATTGATAGACACTTCCTTACTTCAGGTCAACTCTAATCCCAGCAAAGCTCTCCTTCTGCCTTCCCACCCCCTCTCCCACTGTTCCATTTCATTCTTCTCTGCTTGCCTCTTCATTCTCTGAGCCACTTTTTTTCTCTTCACTCTTTCTATTTTTGTCCTCCCACCCTCTACTATTATTTCAGTCCAGTCCTTTTCTGTGCCTTCAGCCTTACCTTATTCCTTCCCTCCAGGACTCACTTATCCTCACCTTCCCTATCCTCCATTCTCACATTCAGTTTTCATCTAGTCAGCTGTTCAGAAGGTGCCTGATCCCTAATTCAGTGGCCTGGGTGAATGAGTGACTGAAACTTGGAAAGCTTACACTCAGTTTCTTATGTCTCCAGAGAATTTTTTTTAAAAAATCAAACTAATGATGTTATACCATATAATAAAGAGGCAGGATTGTCTTTCGGATGGATATGTTTCAAAAGAAAAACAGATAAGGACATATATTATACTTGATACTGGCATAATTGTAAAGAATTGACCATATATGCAACAGAATGGTAAAGCTAAGAGAGGGGTAGCTCCTGAGGAAAACAGAAAGGGCTGACGACAGTGAGACTTCTACAAACCCTTATTGGGGCACACCTACCCTGGCTCCTGTTGTTCCAGAAAGGTGGATGATAATTAATTTAGAAATGAGCTTCCTTGGGTCAAACCTCCCCTTTACGTCCTACCCACCCTATAGCATCCCTATCGTCAGGAGGCAATATGGAGCAATAGAAAGAGTATTGGATTTTGCATCGGGACCTGGATTCTAATCCTGCCATTGACTAACCACATGGTTTTCAGCCAGACACTTTGTCCCTCTTGGCCTCAATTTCTTCCTGCAGAACCTTCCTGCAATGAGGGTACTGGACTAGATGGACCCTACCATCTCTTCAAATTCTAAATTTTTTATCCTAGAATGAGCATATGTTCCATCTTAGAACAGACAAAGTTGCCTCTTAAAAGATTCCTCTTTCTACTGAAACTAGATCTTCTAAGGAAAACCAATCTCCAGTGTGATAGTCTCTATTTTGATGAATCTGTTACTGAGATTCTTCCCACCATCCATTAAAACCCTCTCCCTTAAAACATACGCACCCTCATTGCTTTCTAGCTGAATCAACCAATAAACATTTATTAAGCTCCTACAGTATGTGCCAGGCACTATGCTAAGTACTAGAGATGCAAATGGAGGCAAAAGACAGCCCCTGCCCTCAAATGGGGGAGACAACACAAAAACAAATCTATACCAAGTGAGCTATATACAGGATAAGTAAATAGAGGAAAGGGACTGGAATTAAGAGTGGTTGGGGAAGGCTTCCTGAAGGAGGTGGGATTTAATTTGGTATTTAAAGGAAGCCAGGGTTGGAACAGAGGAGGGAGAGTGTTCTAGGCATGGGGGACAGCCAGAAAGAATGCCTGGAGCTGAGAGATGGAATGTCTTATTCATGGAATATCCAGGAGGCCAATGGTATAAGAAGACGGAAAGGTAGGAGGGGGCTAGGTTATAAAGGGCTTTGAGTGCCAAACAGCATTTTGTGTTTGTTCTTAAATGTAATAGAAAATCACTGGAGTTTACCGAGAAGACCCTAAATGGGGTCATGAAGAGTTGAACACAACTGAAAATAATGGAAAGAGAAATAGAAATTAATGGAGTAGACCTTTGATCACTTTTGGCATATGGACATTCTTCTTGGCAAGGAAAAAAAAAACCTTAAATGTGATCCTTCTTTATACCAGAAGAGGCAGCATAATATAGTGGAATAAACACTGGCTAGGGAATCAAAGAACCTGAGTTTAGTTCCAGCTCTGCATGATTGTGGGAAAGTCATTTAACCTTCATGAACCTCTGTTCCTACGTTTGTAAAAGTGAGTAAGTTGGCATCTAAGGTCCCTTTCCAACTTTAGAGCTATATAATTCTAAAACCACTGGTTATAACTATAATGAACTGTTTTTGGAACACAAAAAATTGCATTGAAAACTTGGCTACCAAGTAATGTACAGAAAAATCTGGTCATCTTAGCTTATCCTGCATCATTCCCTCCCCAAGTAAAAAAAAATTGTTGCTATATTTTTAGACATATCAATTACTACCAACTATACAACTTTCCCATAGCACATATAAATTCATATAAAATGGAAGAATACCATTTCCCAAAAGCAAGGAAAGATTTCTGCTTTAACTTTAGACTTTTGGGTCAGTTCCCCTTTCAATAAATTTCAACAAGAAGTAACAGACACCATTTTACCCCCAGTTTCAGCTTGTATATTTCCAAAGGCATTTGCCCAACCAAGTAACCCAGGTTTAGAGGCGTAGGTGGAAAATACTTTTCTTCCCAACATTTCTCACAACCTTTTTGAAATTTCTCTCCCAAATTCTGTGTCCCTTCCTTCACATGCTAAATACCACTAATCAACTTTTGGGGCTTAATTACCTGATGCCCAGGTTATTGCAATAATTTAATTCATCAAACATCTAAATTCCTACATTTTGCAAGGCACTGTGTTTGTCATTAAGGGCACACAAAGATAGAACAGGAACTACTCTCTAGACACTTGAAATCTAAAGAGCAGTAGGTGGGAAGGAAGAGGATGAGGAAAAAGGAAATGCAAAAATAGCTATCAGACAAGGAAGAGTGATAAGTTTCAAAGAAATAGACAAGTAACACCTTATGTGAAATGTAGTCTACATGTCTCCACATTTTTCTCTGCCAATCCATTCTGGGCATCATGGCCAGATTAATCTACCTAAAGCACAGCTCTGATCATATCATTCTCCCATTCAAAAATATCCAATTATTTCATATATGTTACTGAATAAAATCCAAACGTCTCAGTCTATACTGCAATGTTCTCCAAAACACCTTTCTTTTTCAAACCCCAACTTATTTTTAAAGCTTTTCCTCCCCAATGTGAATCCCATGCTTTAGTCATTCAAGAGGACTCAGTCTTCCCATACAAAAATCTCTCTTTTCCACTTCTGTGCCTTTGTTCATCCCTTTTCCCACTCCTAGTATCCACTCCTCTCTCATATTACCCTGCTGGAAGGAAATGTTAACTCTTTTTCTTTTTTTTTTTTTTTTTTTTTTTGCTTTTTGGAGGGGGAAGGCAGGGCAATTGGGGTAAAGTGACTTGTCCAAGGTCACACAGCTAGTATGTTTAACTCTTTTTCAAGACTCAGCTAAAATACTAAAACACTAAACCTTCCCAGTGGTGTTTTTTTTTTTCCTGGTAACATGAATACTTTCCTAAAGTAACTGGTTTATTCCACCAGTATGATACTTATCGCGTACTCAATTTAAATCAATTCAACAAATGTTCATGGTGGTCTACTAAATGCAAAAGATTAGGTGCTATAGGCAACAAGATAATGAAATAACGGTCTTTGCCCTCAAGGAATTTATATTGTACATAATACCATATATTGTTCCCTGCTAGCACAGTGTCTCACACCTAGAAAGCATTTCATCTTTATTAAATGACTGAATGAATGTTAAAATAAACATCCCAGCCTAAGGTGGAAACTAAAACTCACCAAAATGGCAACCATAATACCAGATTTATTATGACCTACCATTTAATGGTAATAATTATTAAGGATTTTTTTTTAATTGTGGAGTATTAAAATGCAATCTCCAAAGTTACCAGTGATCTCTTACTTGTCAAACCTCATTCCTTTCCTTATCTTTTTTTTACTTTTCTGAACCCTTGACACTGTCAATCACCCTCTTCTTCACACTATCTTCTCTAGGTTTTTGTGACACTACTCTCTCTTCTTCTTCTGTTAGACTGTTCCTTCTCAATTTTTGTTGCTAGTTCATCCAGTTAACTCCCACTAACCCTGAGTTTCCCCCAAGGCTCTGTCCTGGGTCCTCTTCTCCCTATAGTCTATACTATTTCAAATGGTGGTATCATCAGGTCTATGCATTCAGTTATTATCTCTATGCAGATGATGTTTATAATTGAATCATCCAGTCCTAACCTCTCACCTGACCCCTAGCCTCACATCACGATTTGCTTTTGGATATCTTGGATTAGGTGTCACATAAGGCATTTCAATCATATGTCTTAAATAGAACTCATTATCTTTCCCCCAAAACTCCCCTCTTCCAAACTTACCTATTACCCTTAAGGAACTATCATCTTCCCAGGCTTGTAGCTCCAGTGTCCTCTGCAGCTCCTCACTCATACCCCCAATCTGTTGTCAAAATCTGCCATTTCTACCTTTACAAAATCTCTTTTACATCTTCTTAAAGTACAGGCCTGACCGTGTTACCTCTCCTACTCAATAAACTCTTGTGGCTTCCTATTACCTTCTGGATCAAATATAAACTGTTTGATATTTAATGCTTTTCACAACCTTTTCACTTTACTTCCCTCCACACTCTCTAAAATCACGGGTTCTGTTGTTCCTTACGCAAATTTGAAGAGGTCTAAGGTGTGGGGGATTTCTAATGAAATCCTTTCTAGGTTCATTGTAGAATTACTGGACTCAGCTGTCTTTTGGCAGAGTTATAAAAGTTTATTGTGTCGCTGACTTTGAAGCAGGCAGGAGAAGGGGGAAGTAAGGGGACCTGCAAGCTGACAGGGATTTAAGGCAGAGTTATAAAGTTATGCTTTTCAGTGGGTGGGGGGGTCAGAGAGAAAACCTGCAAAGGGCAGGGTCTAGAGAAGCAGTTTTTAAAGACATAAAATTGTCAGCCATAGGTTCATTATGCTAACTAGGTGCACAAAGGTGGGATTAGGGAGGAGTCTGGGAGTGGTTAAGTGCTTAAAGGGCCATGCATTTTTAATATCAACTTCCCCAGCATATTGCCCATAATTCACTGGGAGAAATCAGAAGGGAGGGGAGGGAGAGGTGTGGTTTTTGCCTTGACACGTCACTAGGTAACTTTTGGTCAAGGATGAATGACAAGTCCAATGTGGCAGTTGGGAGGGTAGGCTTGATTGTTTCAGGAGGTGCCAGGTTTGGAAGCTAGACTGATTAGAGACCATCTTGGGAGGGAGTTATCTCCTTAATAATGTTATTCAAGGTTCCTAAAGCGCAACTGGCTGCTAAGAACAAAGGGGTTATGTATTTCTCTAAGGATACTTGGGTGACTGATTCATGGGAAACTGTCTAGCAGACTTTACTGCTAGCTTGGGAAAAGACTTTGAGGCTGGGGGCAGGGAAGGGGCAGAGTGAATGCCTTTATGGCTGAAGGAAAGTGTGACTTTTACAGCTTAATGGCACAGGCTTGTTACAAACTGATGTGAGACACATAGGTGCCCAAACACAAGTAAGATTTTTACAAACTGAGGTTACAGACAACAGACCTCATCAAATTGACACTTTATGCAGGCAAAAAAAAGTATACACCCACGCATACATGTATGTATATGTACTATATACATATATATGCATGCATAATTGTCTCCCCATTAGAACACAAGCCCCTACCCAGGCAGGGACTATTTTTGTCTTTCTTTGCATCACCAGTACTTTTCCCAGTCTCTCACCAATGCTTGTTTAACTCACTGACCCACTGACTTGACCGGAGGTATATTAAAAATGGTGTGTAATTCACAGGGTGGTTATGAGGATCTAACGAGTTACCATATGTAAGGTGCTTTGCAAACCCTTAAAACATGCTATGCTAGCTATTTTTATGGTTGTATTAACTCAGTTTCCTCATCTGTAAAATTAGAGGGTTGTACAAGATGATTTCTAAGGGCCACTCCAGCTTTAGAGCCTTTCACCCTATAACCTGCCTTCTTAATGAGTTAACTAACATGGCCCCTCTTCAGCTAACTTCCAACATGGCCGCACATGGGGCTATAATCAACATGGCCGTCCTCCTGACAACTACCAACATGGTTATTTCGGCTTCAGGTTGCCAGTACTCACGGGTGCTTGCGGCATTTTACGCTGCCAAAAAGGAAAATGGTGACTTTTATACCCGTAATTAATATGGTTCCTGTTTTGGCTTCACATAAGGGCGGAAGCGGAAGTGGCGCAATACCCAGGGGCCTCGCCACCGAGCTTCTTCCTGTTTGGTACAAAGTGTCCATGTGAAGTTTGTACACCTCCCTCCCGGTGTCGGTGGCCCTGGCTGGGGAGGAGGTGCAGGAGCAGCTGCAGTTTCGCCGCTCCTTTCCCCAGGACGTGAGGAAGCGAAGATGTCCGACACATGGAGCTCTATCCAGGCCCACAAGAAGCAGCTGGACTCTCTGCGAGAAAGGCTGCAGCGGCGGCGGAAGCAGGACTCGGGGCACCTCGGTGAGGAGCTGGCGCGGCAGGCCTTCCTGAGCTAAGGGTCCCGGGACGGGCGGGGCTGAGGAGGAATGGGGCAGAGAGGAGTCGAGGCTCGGCGTCCCGCCCAGACCGCTCTTCAGGGATCCCCTCTGGCATCCCCGGGGTCCCAGCCGAGTGTGTGTCACAAAAGCATCGAGCTGACGCTCCGGGTGCCCCACCAAGGGATCCTAGATCCTCTTTTTAAAGAATTCAGGGCATGGGGAGCCCACTACCTACTAGGGTACCTTATTGCACATTTGAACAGCGCTTAATCATTAGGAGGTTTTTCTTAACATCAAGCTGAAAAATGCTTCTGCACCTTCTACTCATAGTTCCAGGCTCTGCTGTCTCAGGCCCAGGAGTCCGGTTAATCTCTAGTTAGAGATTAGAGATCGCTCTAACTGCACCACGAGACAACCTTTCCAACATGTGTAGATGGTTGTGCTGCAACATGCCCGCCTCCATCTGCGAATCCTTTTTTCCAAATTAAACAACCTTGTCCCTTCAGCTGACGCATCAGTCCCTTCATCATCTCAGTTGTCTTTTCAGTACACACTCCAGAAGGTTAGAAGATGGGCTACTCTAGCCCCCTAGAAAGTTCACATCCCCAACAAAATATTTACTAGCTGTGTGATCCTGGGCAAGTCACTTAACCTTTGTTTGTCTCCGTTTCCTCCACTGTAAAGTAAGGGTAATAACAATACCTATACAAATACCGTGTTTAGAATACTGCCGGGCACATAGTAGGTTATTTCTTTCCCCTCCGCTCGTTTTTCCCCCTTTCTCTTTTCTGCATTGTGTCTGTATGGCTTTGATTTTGTTTTTAATTGTTCTACATCACTTTTACTCACACGAACAAATACAGTCATTTTTTATAATAACTAAGAAACTGCACAGCATAATGTTTAGAGAGCTAGACCTGAAGTGACCATTAACCCGTCTGGGCTTCAGTTTCCTAATCTACAAAATGAGGTTAATGATGCCTTTTGTGGAACTCAAATTTGCAAAATTTTAAAGATCTTTAGAAATGTCAGATATATACATGTATGTCCAAGCAACGTTCTGTGGGAAATGTCATGTGTGTGCAGGTATATAAATTGGTTCACACACTATGTTCTTGTTACCTACGTATGTAATCTATAGAGATCAGCTTGGCTAAGTGGTAGAGTACTGGAATAGAATCAGGGCAACGTGAGGTCACACACTCACGGACCATCAGGCACTTGCTACCCGGGGACCCCAGGCAAGTCATTTAACTTCCCCATAGCCTTACTTTCTTCATCTTTAAAATGTAGTTAACACCGCCAAGAAAAGGCAGTGTGATGTAGCAGCGGGAGTGCTGTGCTTGAAGCCTCTGCGTGCCAGGGTTTGAATCCTGATGCAGCTACTCAGTAGTTGTGTGATCCTGAGGACGTCATTTCACCTCTTCAGTCTTCACTTTCCTCAGACATTTACTAGCTAGAGAGTCTCAAAGCCTCGGTTTACTCTTCTTTAAAATGGATGACAATAATAGTAATAGCACCTACCTTATAGGGTTGTGGTGAAGTTCAGATAAGATAATGTACGTGAAGCCTTTCACAACCCTTACATTGCTATATAAATGCTAGCTGTTATTATCTGGTGATAGTTTTGTCCATGCATAAATCCTCCATAGAAGGCCTTCCTCTAAGGCTTTTAACATAGCATGGGTACTGATGTAGCACAAAAGCTGTCTGTTTATCCTTTATTGTTTTCTTTAACATTTTAAATTTTTTTTGTTGATAAATTTCGTTTATCGTATCATACACATCCATCCACAGTTTATTCCTTTACAGTGTTTAATCCGTGAAAACAGTATGCAAAACAGTATAAAAAGTGACATTTGACCATAGATTCATAGATTTAGAGTCAGAAAGAACTCAGAGGCTCTTCTTCATTTTGCAAAAATCTTCTTCATTTTGAAAAAAAAAAGACTGAGGGCAAGAGATGTGAACTACCTTGCCCAAAGTCACATACAGCTAGTAGGGAGTAGACCTGGGATTCAGACTGAGGTTCTTTGCCTCCAAATACAGGCCTCTCTCAACTATATTACATTGATAGTACATAAAACCTCACACTAATAGTTAAACTGTTTATTAAAAGGAAGGAAAAATCAGTATTTGGTTGTCAGGTTAGCAAGTATTTTTGAAGAACCTACTATGCCAGCACCTTGCTAAGGGCTGGGGATACACAGAAAGTTTTTTGAAAAATGATCCTTTGCCCTCAAGCTCAGCGTCTGTTGAGGGAAACAACATGTCAGTGACTGTATGAACAAAATATATATGGGATAAATTGGAGATTAGAGGGAAGCACTAGCATTAAAGGGTATTGGAAAAGGCTTCTCGTAGAAGATGGGATTTTAGCTGGAACTTGAAGGGAGCCAGAAGCCAGAGATGACAAGGGAGAGAATTCCAAGCATAATGGACAGCTAGTAAAAATAGCTACGCATATCTGTTATGAGAAATTGCTTCTCTCCCTACCCCCACCCTACCAGGGGATGGATAGAGGAGAGGGAGAAGAAATGGATTTTTTTTTTAATAGAAAGGTAGCAAGATGCTACAGATGTGAAATGTTGCATGAACTTTCAGATAAGACCACTCACCACATTACTAACTTTAACAGTTTTATTTAACTGTTTTATTTTTTTCTAAGAGATCTCTCAAGATGTGGGAATAATCTGTCAATGTAGGTCATGTGAAGTGGGAATAATCTGTAAATGTAGGTCATGTGAAAATAAATACATCAAAAAAAATTTTAAATTTAATAGAAAAAGAGAACATACAGAGTTAGAAATGGAGTGTCTTATTTGAGGATTGTCAAAGAGGCCAGTGTCATTGGATTGCATGGTTTGTGGAGGGGAGTAAAAAAATGTAAGACTGGAAATGTAGGAAGAGATTATGTTATGAAGGGTTTTAAAAGCCAAACAGAGGATTTTATACTTGATCCTGAAGCTAATAAGGAGCCACTGGAGTTTATTGAAAACCTTTAAATTTAGTAAGATAGTTCCAACATTATCCATTGTTTTTTTTTATCTGAGTTTTATTTGCCATTTGTTCCCATTCCCATAATGTTGTTGTAGTAATTGTTTACGTTCTTCTTTTGGTTTGGTTGTCCTTGTTCTGCATCTTTTCGTATAGGTCTATATATCCAGCCCTGAAACTCTCTCCTAAATTACAGTCCTACATTACCAAGTGTCTGTTGGGCATCTCTATCTGGAAACTCTGTGGGCATCTCAGACTTAGTATGGCAAGAGTATTTATTACTAATTTTCTAATTAACACCCCTCCTTCAAACTTTATTTCTGAGGAAGAATCACTAAATTCCCAGTTACCCAGGTTTGAAACCTTGAAGTCATCTTTGATACTGCCTTCTTCTTCAGTGCCCATCTCCAGTGACTTACCAAGTTTTGCTGATTCTACGTCTCTTATATCAGTCCTCTTCTCTGCCACTGAACTTCAGTGACTCAACAAGAAAGAGCAAGGCTGACGACTTTGTACAACTCTTGGGATGAACACCATAGTTCAGGCCCCCATCACCTTTCATCTGAACTATCACAGTAGCTTGCTAGTTGGTTTCCTGATTCCTGTCTTTTCATCCTCCACACAGCTACCAAACTGATATATCTAAAACACAGATTGGATCTAATCAGTCCCATACTAAAAAGTCCTTAATAAAAATCTTTAATCATTAAAACATAGATTTCCCAGCAAGGCATTTAAAGCCTTCTACAGTATAGCTCCTACCTCCTTTTCCAGGCTTATTTCCTATTGTGTCCCTGCCAACATACTCTTCATTCCAGTCAAACTAGCCTACAACCTATTCTGTGTACATGAGAGACTATATTCCAACACCTTGCCTTTGTAGGGTTGGTCTCCTACGGGTACTTCCTCTTTATCTCTGCCTTATAGAGACTCCAGCTTTCTTAAGAGCACAACTCAAAAGCTAACTGCTATCTGAGGTTTTATCTATTCTGTCCCCCTCTTGAAGTTACTCTGTTTATATCTTCTGTTTACTTGCATATTTTATCCCCAAACTGTAGTACAAGCCCTTTTTGTCTATTAACTAGCATCTAGCCTGGTGCTTTATATATATTAGTTGTTGATAAATATTTGTTGAATTGGTCTTTCAGTATTTCTTTGAATTCTTCATATTTATTGTTCCTTATGGTACAGTCCCCTGCTCTCACTATATGTCTGATTCACTCCATTCTCTCATCACACTCTTCCAGAGTAATGTTTTTTTAAACCACTTCCTGCACTCAGACCATGACATGGTAATGTGCTATATGTTTATGCCATAACATGTTTCTCCATTGCCTGTTGAATATGCCTTTTTGATTTTTCAGAAATTGTGGCTTTCTATGACTTTGAAGCATATAACATCAGTGGAAAACTTTTTTTTTTAATTAAGGTTCAAGATTGATGGTTCCCCCATCCTTGATGGAGAAAACAGTTTGAGATTTTTTTTTAATCAGTACTAATGATAGGCATTTGTAAGAAGGCTCCCACACGCTCACACTCTTTTCTGAGGACAGAGTGGTAGAGAAATTCTACAAAGAACTTCGTAAAACTCTCCAAATCAATTCAGCATGCTACTTAGTGACTTCAGTGGAAAGATAACAAAAGATGAAGAGGAATATATGTGAAAGTATATTTCAGGAGTAAGAAATTAGAGGTATCAAAGACTTGTAGCTATAGAAGAGTCACACCTCTAGATCTTGAAGACTTAAGAAGAAAAATTGGCAGGCATCGGATATGGCAAGAACAAAATTCCCTGCATTTTAACAGATAGGAAAAGACTTGTTATTGATTTAGATATTCCTGATTCAGTTATCTGTGTACAGTCAGATCACAGAGTTGTCAGAGCAAAGATCATAATTTGTAAGGAGCAGCAGCAGAAGAAATAAAAATGAGAAAAAGGTACGGCACACAACTAAAATAATTTAAACACATTTTTGGAAATTTTAAAATGAGAAATAAACAACAGAATTGACATCAGTGGTAACTTTAATAATTTTATCCCAAAGTTGAACCAATGTAAATTAATTGCCCCAAGAAAATCAAGAGCTCAGAAAGCACCACGATCAGCAAACATATAACTTAATTACAGAATGGAGGGGGATGGGGAGCTGCCAAAACTGACCAGATTAGGATACAAATTTGTCCTGAATCTTCCAAAGAAGAATGATGAATGATTATGAGCAGTATCATGTTATAAAAAAGAAAAGCAGTGGTGTATAAAACCAGTTTAGAGAAAGCTCAACAAGATATCCAGGTAACTAAAGTCATTCCAAGGGTATTCAAGAATAAAAATGAAGGATTATCCCCCCAAAATGGAAAAATCATTGATAAACATATTAAATTATGTTGGCAGGTAAGGCCGATTCTCATAAAAAGTACTTGGAGCTATCAGATGGTTCAACATCAGAATTTTTCTATGGAAATAGCATATTAAACATTATCATCTGATTTGTAGATGAAACCACCTGTATGTGCTGTCTCCCTCAGTAGAATGTGAGCTCCTTGAGAACAGCAACTCTCATATTTTTCTGTTTATATCCCCAGTGCTTAACAAAGTACTTTGTACACAGTAAGCTCTTAACAAACGCTTTTTAATGTATTCAGAAACATCATTCTGTATATCTTTTGTGTTGAACAGTAAGCTATGAAAACCATCTCTTTTAATTTAAGCCTCTAATGTCCTAGACAAAATCAGTAGTTTGAAAACATTTTCTAAGTTGTCCTCTGTATAATCATTTATTGCTCTTTTTAACACATCCCAGCCTTTGCTGATGTGTGATGCTGCATACACAAATTCAGCCTGCTGCTATGACCATAATTAGGATCATAAACTTTAGTGAGTTTTATAGTGAAATTATCTAGTCCAACCCACTCATTTTAGAGATGAACAAAGTCAGACCTTGAGGGTTTTAAGAAATTCCTCCAGGAAGTAAATAGCAGAATGAATTTTCAAAGCTAGGTCCTCCAACTCTCACCCAGTCAATACTCATGTCATTACATTGAGACCTTTTCCTTTGAAAGCGTCTAAAGCAGTGGTTCTCAACCTTCCTAATGCTGCAACCCTTTAATCCAGTTCCTCATGTTGTGGTGACCCCCAACCATAAAATTATTTTCGCTGCTACTTCATTACTGTAATTTTGCTACTGTTATGAATCATAATGCAAATATCTGATATGCAGCATGTATTTAAATTGAACATAACCCACAGGATGAGAACTGCTGGTAAAGAGAATGTTGCAAAATTACCAACAAAAAAAAAACTAAGCTTGGTTCCAAAGAAAAGACACCTCCTCCTACTGTACTCCTTTGCATAGGTGAGAGATCCACAAGTGTAAAACATTTCACATAATGTCAGATTTTTCTGATGTATTGATTGGTTTTTCTGAAACTTTGTCCTCTTCTTTTTCTTAAAAATTAAAAAATTCTGTTGTAGCATATGGCTCTCTGAAGGAGGAAATTTAGGTGCTGCAAAAAAAGATATTAGTAACATTTATTTTAAAAATAAATTAATTAATTTGGCGTGCATTTATAATCTGACCCTCCTACTACACCCCCATTGAAAAAAAAGAAAAGAAAAAACAAAATCTGAATCAGAAACATACATAGTCCTTGCAATACAAATTTCCACATTGGCCAGACTTGAAAATATATTTCTCTCTGCATTTTAAGTTAATCCCTTCTTTAACAGGAGGTGATGATTGTTTTCATCTTCATTCTTCTGGATTCATGGTCTGTCACTGACTTGATGAGAGTTCTAAAATCTTTCAAAGTTAGACCCCCTTCCCACTTTTTTTCATTATTAATCTTGATATTCTTGACAGTATGTTCCAATAATTGATTTTTTTTAAAGAGTCTATAGAAAAGAACTGAAAACGAAGATGATGATCAGTTGGGGGAGTATCTATACAAATTGTGCATGTGGTTGTAATGGAACATTACTATATCATAATAAATAATGACAAGAATTCACAGAACCATAGGATGACTCATGAAGGAGTGAAGTACAATCTATACAATGACTGTGACGAGATTAATTGGACAGAAACTGATACTAAGTACTGTAGTTATAGCAATCAAACTCTGGCTCTAGAGAATAGTTAAGCAATTACACCTCCCTCCCCTCATTGCAGATATTTTGCCTATGGGTGTGAAATAATGACATTTACTATCAAAATATAGTTTATGTGCTGGTTAGTTTTTCTGAACTGTTTCTTTTTTTACTTTTTATTAAAAGGGGTGTGAAGGTGTTACAGAAACAAAGGTAGCAATACAAATAAGAAAGAAAAGACAGGAAAGGGAGAGGAGAGAGAAGAGAAAAGACAGATTAAGGAGGGAAAGGGGAGAGGCCTCAGAAAGATTGAAAACCCTCACCCTGCAGTTAGTGATCCAACCTGTAGAGCTGGTTCCTTAGTGCATTTATCATGGACAGATATAGTGACTGGACAGCAAATCTGGCCCAGAATCAAACAGGAGGAGAGTGACCTGGGTTGCCTTTCAGAAATTGTGCAGTGCTTTTAATGACTCCAAACTTTTCCCTGAAACAATGGACTATCTTTTTAATATCGGTATTCTTCATGGTGCTGTTGTATTTCTACTCCCACCACTTAGCATGATGCTTGGCACATAGTAAGCACGATTAAATGTTTGTTGACTGTTTATATGGCTGTATGTCATGGGATACCTGTCCCTAAAGAATTAAATCTGCAGATCACCCAAAGGGCAGTAGAGAGAGGGGGGTCTGTTGTAGTGTGTGTAGGGCAGGGTGGGGGAAGGGATACTGTTTGAAGGTGGAGGAGCCATGAATAGGCTGCAATGGCAGTAAAGAACTGACGAAAAGAAACAGTGAAAAGGATATATTCAGAGATACGTAAACAGAAAAGGAGGTAGGGTAGTCATGTATTGAGAGCAAAATAATCAGTGGCCACCTAGGCAACATGTAAATAGAGTCAGAAGATGGAAGGTTTCTTACTTCCACATGCTGGGATGACCTTTACTGAGGATTTATGAGAAGATGTGAACAGAATTCACAGGGATGAAAATGCCTGAATGGATTAGTTTACACTGCTGAAAGTAGTACTCACATAGCCTTTAAACTATATAAATGCCATGCAAGTAGTCAGAAGCTTTAATAAATTTTAAATTCTCTGCATGATCTGTTTCCTTATAATAGAAGGAAATAAAATTGTTACAACACAATATTTTTATAGTTTTACAAATTAGCTTGCTTGCTTAGTAGAACTAAATACTGAGAAACAGATAGGTTCATAAAATCCTAAATTTAGATAAGAAAGAAATCCTAACTTAGATATCTAGCACAGTTCCTTCATTTTACAGATGAGGAAAGCGATCCCAGCAAGTGAAATAATTTGTTTACCAGGGCCTTTTACTGCAAATACCTAACCTCTTTCTACCACCACAAAAATTCACTCAGCTCACAAACAAAAAATATTATGACCCTAGGTCCGCCTAAATATCCTTTCTTTTGAAAACTGTCTAAGCTCCTCATATGAATGAAATTAATTAGGTGGGAACTTTTTTCTAAGGATTATTTTAGTAAATCTTTTGAAATAAAATAATTATCTTTTGATGGAAATCTGCATTTCATTTTAAAGACAGAAAACAGTATCTTTGGCTTTATTATTATCTTAGATTAAAAGGCCCTCTTTGCTGCTATATGCTTAATATAGAATATAAATGCCTGTCCATTTATTTCAGAGATTCCTATATACTGGCTTATTAGATTTCCAATATTTACATTTTTCTTCTGAACTTAATGGTTTGTGAACTAATTTTGTTGGGCCTCTTAGCACATCAAAACGGTGCTGTTTTAAGACAACCTTGGTGTAAAATATAAGCACAAACATAAATTCAATGGTGCTATTTAATCTTGGCAAAGTCTTAATTATTAGGTTAAGAGTAGAAATTATTGGACACTCAGATGTTTAGATGAATGAAATTAATTTATTAATGGAATGATAATTACCTGATTGTTGAGAATTATTACATGAATATATATAAAACCAGAAAAAGTGCCTTCTTTCTTTGGAGTCCTGAATGCAAATAAGGAAACAGGAGAGATAACTTTCTAATTCCCATCCAGAATTCTTTGAGGATAATACAAATTAAGATAGTAGAGCCGAAATAAATGATTGGTCAGATTTGCAAAGGGAAAAGATGGGCAACAAATTTTTGGTATTCATTGGTTTGGGATAGTTCTCTTGAATTCTTGTTTATGTTACGAAATAATGACTAATTTGTAAAGAGCCCTTTGATTCTCTTATTAACTAAAACAAATCAAAAAGGTGTTAGAGAAAGAAATACTCTTATAATTCTTGTTTCTAAAATGAAATCAAATTAGTAGTTGATGGTATCAACAGGATATATAAGAAATTATTTTTAATAGCAAATTTTAAACTCATTGACATTCAAGTTAAAATCAAAATTAGTGTTTTGTAGGTTTTTTTCAGTAATGTAAGATAGGCCTCAGAAAATATCTGATTATAGTGCTTAAAATATTTTTGCAGGTAGAATAGTTTTATAAATGTTTTCAAATCAAATAACATCTCTAAAGAATTGGGTAGTATCTTCAGTCAATAGAGCAGCCAACATGAAGGGATCATTCAGTGGGTTTCATTTAAGTTAAAAGAGCCATCATCCAGCCAAGTTTACATGTGGGATTGCATGTTTTGAATTTGGTAATAATAGATGTCATGGGAAAGTCAGAAGAGGTTACTCCTCTCTTTTGAATCTTTAGATTCCTGTGCTTCATTCTTATGAGAGTCACATACAAAGAATGGATATTTGGCAGGAAAATAAGGTGGTGTTTCACAGCTGCAGCTTTGAGAAAAGTGTTTAAAGAATCATTATTTGTGACAGTTTGAGTAGACTATTCCCACACAGGATTTGGGGTTAGATAACAGTTAAAGGATAGGACACTCAAGAATTCACTATGCAGTTTTGAAATCATGATACACAGCTCAGTAGTTTCTAACAATTTTTTGATCTTTCATACCATTTTTTAATTTCTTACACCCAAATGACATATCTCTACTATAGACTCACAGAAGGCTTTCAGAAATAGTGAAAATACTATAGTTTGGGTCCAAACATGAGAAATGTTCCTGAGTTAACAGAGGCCTGCGTTTGCTCCATAACTTAATGCTAAGGACGTCTGCATTATATTGGATGTTCTCTACTCAGAATGTCAGATGCACATCTGGAAAAATATTGTGTAGATAAAACGTGACCTACATGTGACATCAGCTGAAAATTTCAGCATGTCCGTAATGTTGTAATGGATTCAGTTATTCAAGATCCAATTTAAAATCCTCCCCCTCTCCCACAGGCAGAATCATCTGGACATTCTGATCTGACTAGAAACAATAACATCAGCACTAAAATACCAAATTTAGTTTTCTAAAATAGATTTCCTCTTATATCACCCCCCCCCCCCAAGGACTATCAGTTATAACAAAGAAAAAAAATTTTTTTCAGAGGAAGAGGAGGGGAATATTTTAGCAAAATCAATCAACATGGTTTTTAAAATTTCATCTTTTATAGTGTTTCATGCCCTAGAATAGCCACAGGATACTCCTTTCTGAGAAAGGAAAAGGAAATGGCAACAGGGGTTGTCTTTAGGGCCAAGCATCTTCATTATAAACAGCCTCACAACTTTAAGTTTCGTTTGTTTTGTGACAGTTCTACATTGTCATATTGTTTTCCTGCTTATTTCACTTTTCATCAGTTCATATGTCTTTGACTTCCTGTCTTCATCATTACCTTAATTTTTTTTGACAACACAGTAATATCTCATTACATTGATGTACCATAATTTCTTTGGTCGTTATCCTGACAGTGTACACCTGTCTTGTTTTTAGTTCTTCGCCACCACAAAGGGTGCTGATGTAAACGTTTTGGTGAACACGGACCCATTCTTTTTTTCAGCGACCTCCTTGAGATATATGCCTAGGAGTGGACTATCTGAGTCAAAGGGTATGGATATTTTTTAGCCACTTTATGGGCATAATTCTAAGTGACTTTTCAGAATGGTTTATTAATTCACAGCTCCACCAGCAGTTCATCACTGTGCCTGTCATCTTTTGTCATCTTTGCCACTTTGCTGGATGTGAGGTGAAACCTCAGCGTCAATTGTGATTTGCATTTTATTAGCCTAATCTTAAGTTTTAAGAAATCCTTGTGATCTAACAAGTTGTATTGAGAAAGAACTAAAGTAGAAAGTAGACTAGCTGCGAGTTTTTTGCTTTTTTGGACAGAGGGCTTTCATTATTGAAATTACATTTTTATTGACATCTTTTGCTTTTACATCTCCTAAATTTTCTTCCATCTCCCATATAACTGATTTTTTTTTTTAAGAAAAGCTTGTGGGGAGGGAGTGGAGAATTGGCAAAAACTGATCAATACATTGAAAAAAACCTGGCAATACATACAGTTGTTCCCTATGTGTGTGTCACTCACGCCTACCTCTGCAAACAAGTAGGAAAAATTGTCTTCTCATATTCTCTTCTTTGAAGCTGGGCTTGTTCTTTATAATTTGCAATATTCATTTTTAATTGTGTTGTGGTGATTCTTTCGATTTACATGGTTGTAATCATTGTATTTTTTCTTGACCCAGCTTACCTCATTTAACATCACTTTGTGTATTTCCAAGTTTCTTTTTATTCATGTTTGTTATTTCTTATAGCGCAATAATACTCCATTACATTCATTTTATTCAGATATTGTTGCAACAATTTCATTTGTTTTTATTAATATCTTTTTGGTTTTTATGTCACCTTCATTTCTGAATATATCCTTTTTTCTCCTACCTTATTCAGTCAGCCCTCCTTTGTAACAAATGTTACTGAGGAAAAGGGGGCGGAGGGAATACTTAAGTAAAACCAGCCCGCTCTTTCATTAATTGTGTTGAACTATTTATGCAGTATTGCGCACTGGTAGACCTTCACCTCTTCACAGAAGAGGGGGAGGTGCATTTTTCTTAACTCTCTAATCCCTGGCTTCCTTCAAGACTCAGCTCAGATTCTACCTTTTGAAGGGGAGTACTCCTTATTTTGTTTAGATGTAGATCAATCAGCAGGCAAAACCTAACGTGCCAGACTATATGCTCAGGCACTGGGGGTAAAAATGTAAATCTATGACAAACGCTGCCCTCAAGGAATTTACATTCTGCTTGGAGGATACAGGATGTTCACAGATACACATATACAAATACAAAGTGACTGGGGAGGTGGGCATTAACAATTGGGGGATACAAGAAGGGCCTCTTGCAGGTAACAGTTAAGCGAAGCGTTGAAAGGAGCTTGGGTTCCAGAAGGAACAGTGGAGGGGTGAGAACATTCCAGATATGAGAGGGACAGCTTGTGCAAAGTCACAGAAACAGGAGGTAGAATGGAATGCATGGGGAACAGCAGGTAGTCCATTTTAATTGGAGGTATCATGCATGAGGGGAATAGTGAGTAAATAGGCTGGGGAGATAAACTGGAGCCAGATAGATGGGAGAAAGGGCTTTAAATATCAAGGTAGTTTGTATTTTATCTTAATGGCAATGGGGAGCAACTGAAGTTTTTTAAGCAAGGAAAGGACAATCAGATTTGTACCTCAGGACAATCAATTTGGCAGCTCTCTGGAGGAAGAATTGAGAGAGGCTAATATCAAGACTAATCAGGAAGTTATTAGTTATCCAAATAGAAAGTAATGAGGGCTTGAATTTATAGTAGTTGTGGGAATAGGGACAGAAGATAGCAACTAAAGATGGCGGGGAGGTATCTACAAGACTGGATAGATGATTAGATGGGGTGGGGGTGAGATGGAGGTTACTGAGAAGGAAGAGATAAGCATGATTTCTTGGTTGCAAACCTAGTCTACTAGAATGATGGTGCTCTTGACAGAAATTGGGAAGTCAGGAGGAGTGGTAGGCACAAGGGGAAAGATTATGAGTTTTGTTTTAAACATTAAGTTTGAGAAGTTTATGGGATGTCCACATAGAAATGTCAAGCAGGCAGTTAGAAATGCTGGCCTGGAGCTCAGGAAAAATTAGGGTTGGATATATAGATTTGAGTCACCTACATAGCTGAATAAAGGGGAGCTGATAAGATCACTAAGAGTGCATAGAAAGAAGAAAAGAGGAACCAGGACAGCCCTGAGGTATATCTGGTTAGAATGATCCTGCAGAAGAAACGGAGGAGAATTAGGCAGACCTGTAAGACGAGAACCACAGAAGCTGTGCCATTAAAACCTGAGCAAAGAATATCCATAAGGAGAAGGTGGTCAGCAGTATAAAATGCTAGCAATATCAAGAAGGATGAGCATTGAGAAATGTATTGGATTTAGTAACAGATAGTGACCTTGGAGAGGGCAATTTCAGTTAATTGTGACGACAGAAACCAGATTATTAGGAGCTGAGAAGGAAGTGAGATGTGAGAAAGCTTTTTCTAAGAATTTGAATATGAAAGGGAATGAGAGGATAAAAGGAATGGTAGGTTCAAGTTAAATAGATTTTAAGGATGGATGAAGGCTGAGCATGTTTATTGGTAGCTGGGAAGGAGCCAGTGGAGAAGGAGGGGCTGAACATCAGGGTGGGTGGAAGGGACAAACTGCCATGGATTTGTCCTTCATCCCCTCCCCCCTCAAGTAGAGAGGTTGACGTTGGCCAAGGGGAAGAAGGACTGCCTAATCCTTCAAGACTAGCAAAGAAGAGAATGGGAGGTGATGTTGCAGTGATTTGAATTGTAGAACTGGGGAGGATGGGGAGCTTTCAGTGAATAGTTTAATTTTTTTGTGTATAAAGTATAAGGCAGAGTCGTTGACTGGGGGTGGGGGGTGGGGTGGATGTTTGAAAAAAAATTGGGAGCATCTGCTGTGGAATGTCATAGTCAACCAGCAAAAAGTAAAAAGGGGTTACACACCAGTTGAGATTGGATAGCATACTGGAGAGGAATACGGAAGAAGTGGTAGAAAAAGAAAATGACCAAACTCTATAGACAGGAAGCATTCGGAAAGATTTAGAGGGCATCAGGAAAATTCTGTTTCATTTCCATTTTGATTAGATAATAATTCATAAGGCAGAATAGTCCATTTCAAAGTCCTGCTTCCTGAAAGTTCTCCCTTATGACAATGACATGGCTTCAAGAAAATTTGTTCTTCCTAACCCAAGAAGGTAGCCTAGCCTTAGCTTTTAGAAACTTTTCTCATCTTCGGACTGCTGTTTAATGCCATCTAAATCAAAAGGTGACCCTGAAGGTAAAAAGTAGAGTAATGTACATCTAAGTATTGTGCTTTTATTAGTTTATTAACTTTGATGTGGAGTTTTGGAGAAGACTTTTGTAGGGAACTCTCAAGCTCGTTCTGGGGAAAAGATTAGAAAGCCAAAAGAAGGAAACGCCAACCTAATAGACCTGGTCAGAGAATCTGCTTGGAATGAGGAAAGGTTATTGCTGGGGAAACTGAGTTTAGATTTACTTTAAAATATCCTATGTGGCCAGTGGTTGTATTATTCTCAGTCCTGCCATGTTCTTCTCTTTACCCCTCCTTCCCTGCTTCCTTTCTTATAGATCCCCGGAACCCAGAAGCAGTGCTATCGCCAACTTTTCGCAGCGACAGTCCAGTGCCCATGACACCCACCTCAAGTGGCCCTAAACCCAGTACTGCTTCAGGAACTCCAGAGCTCGCCACAGACCCTGAGCTGGAGAAGAAGTTATTACACCACCTCTCAGACCTGGCGCTGACGCTACCCACTGATGCTGTGTCCATCCGCCTTGCCATCTCTACGGTAATGACATCTATGTGACAGAGGGCTGGGATCCCCCACTTTCCCTTTTCTTCAGCTCATAGCCAGTGTCTTGTTGCCCCTCCCCAGCCAGATGCCCCTGCAACACAAGATGGGGTGGAAAGCCTTCTACAGAAGTTTGCAGCACAAGAGTTGATTGAAGTAAAACGAGGCCTTCTTCAAGATGATGCACACCCCACCCTGGTGACCTATGCTGACCATTCCAAGCTCTCAGCCATGATGGGGGCTGTAGCAGAGAAGAAGGGCCTTGGGGAAGTGGCAGGGGCCAGCACAGGGCAGAAGCGGCGAGCAGAGCAAGACCCCACCACAGTGACTACATTTACCAGCTCCTCAACCTCTGGTCTGGCCTCCTCAACCTCAGAGCCAACCAAAGAGCCAGCCAAAAAATCACGGAAACATGCTGCTTCTGACGTAGACCTGGAAATTGAGAGTCTCCTGAATCAACAGTCTACCAAGGAGCAACAGAGCAAGAAGGTTAGGAATGGAAGTGGTGGCAATAGGAAAAACTAAATAAAGAAAAATTAAGGTGAAGACTGTATGTGAGTGTTACAGGTAGCCAAAAAAAAGTGCTTAAGTGGGAGAATAGAAATGGGGAAGATCCAGGGAAATGGATCATAGGATCATAAGTTAGAGTATGAGAATGGGCAAAGGGAATGATTGTTTTTTGTTTTAATTTCTGGATAAAAGACAGCCTGAGTGATTAAAACAGGAAGTCACATTTTTGCAAATGCCTTCCCGTAAGGCCAAAACCGTGTAGGCCTTAGATAAGCATTCTGCTTTATAGCAAGTCATACACTTTCCAGATTGTCCGTACCTCTCCCAAGGGCCTTAATGGCAGGTTATGTAGAGGTGCTTATGAAGAAGCTGGTGTGGTCTAAATGAAGAACCTCTTAGGTTTTAGGCTTCTTTTATTATAGGTGAGTCAGGAGATTTTGGAGCTACTAAATACAACAACAGCCAAGGAACAGTCTATTGTGGAGAAATTCCGCTCACGAGGACGGGCCCAGGTACAAGAATTCTGTGACTATGGCACCAAAGAAGAGTGCATGAAAGCCAGTGATGCCGATCGACCCTGCCGCAAGTTGCATTTCAGGTCTTTTTGAAAGGGCAAAGGGTGGAGTGGGCCCCTAGGAATAGGCATTTATTCCATTTGGGCACAAGTTCTTTCCAAAACCATTCATGTTTTTCTCTTACCCTATCACCTGGTATTTGAACAGATGCTCCAGAGAGTGAGCAGTCTTGCCTCCATACAAAAATATAGTCTTCCCTGGGAAGGAGTACTTGCTCTTACACTAAATAGAACTGGAAGATAAAAATGCCATTTTTGTGATCTTCCTTCCTGAAACAAGAAAGCATTAGGTATTTTCTAAATCCCACTGACATATAGACTTCTTTAAAAGGAGTATTACCTCAGGGGGGAAAAAAAGACAGGAATCTGTAGAAAGTCTGCTCCTGACTGGATCGCCTTTAAACTTTTCTATAACCAGATGGTGTTTTCATCCTGCTTTTGTGATAAAAAAGCTAACTTGGAGAGGAGGAATGGAACAGGTCCTTTTTACAGTTTCAATCATATCATTTATTATTTGTAATCATGCTTCCCCAGAGCTACTAGGGGTAGAGTTAGAAATCTTAATGAAAGTAAGGAGGACTTGTGAGAAAGGATTTGGTACTTGTAGTATATCAAATCTTCATTGTGGAATCTGGTGCTGAGGTAGTTTATTTTCTCTGGATTCTCTGGTTTTATCTCCCACAGGCGAATCATCAATAAACATACAGATGAGTCATTAGGTGACTGTTCCTTCCTCAACACTTGCTTCCACATGGACACTTGCAAATATGTACATTATGAGATTGATGCCTGCATAGATGCTGAGGCCCCTGGCAGCTCGGACCACGCCCCTAGTCAGGAACTGGCCCTCACACAAGGTGTTGGTGCTGACTCCAGTGTGGATCGACTCTTCCCACCCCAGGTATCATTGTTTGCCCAGAGAGATCCTGAGCCCAACTCCAGCAGTGTTGATGTAGTTCGTGAAAACCAAAGTTGTAGGAAGGGCAAAGCTGTGATAGGTTATTTGCCCTACTTTTTACAAATGGGGTAGTATTTACAGTGGGCTAAAAGGATAATTAAATAGAGGTGAGGGATTGGAGATGAATTTTACTTTTCGAGGCAGGAAGATGACCAGTTTACCTCCCACACAGTGGATCTGTTGTGACATCCGCTACTTGGATGTGAGCATCTTGGGGAAGTTCGCAGTGGTAATGGCTGACCCACCCTGGGATATTCACATGGAGTTGCCATATGGTACCCTAACGGATGATGAGATGCGGAGACTCAACATCCCAGTGCTTCAGGATGATGGCTTTCTCTTTCTCTGGGTCACAGGCAGGTATGCACATTCCAGTTTTAGGGATATGGAAGTACAGTTATGGCATAAAAGTACTAAGTGGAAAAAGTAAAATCCTGGGTAGTCTTCTTAGCTCTGCCATTAAGCTTATGATAATGTTATTAACCCATCTTCCTTGAACCCTGACTCACCCCAGTCCTCGGTTCATATTTATAATTAGATTCCTCAAGGGGAGGAAAGAGGAAGTGATACTAATTAGCTTTCCTTTTTTTCCTCCCTAGAGCTATGGAGCTGGGTAGAGAATGTCTGAACCTCTGGGGGTGAGTAGTCAGTATGTTGTTTCTTAAATGATATAACTCCATACCACTATCCCCAGGAATTTTCCAGTTTTCCTTTTTTCCTATCACTTTTGTTGGTGATACTGCCCTTGTGGAATTTGAAAGCCAAACTAGAATGTATTTATTCTTCTATTTCCCATAGGTATGAACGGGTAGATGAGATTATCTGGGTGAAAACAAATCAGTTGCAACGAATCATCCGAACGGGGCGCACAGGCCACTGGCTAAACCATGGGAAGGAGCATTGTTTGGTAAGTCGCTGTGGGAACTAGCTAATTAGAGAGAGGATGAAAAGGAAACAATAGTTTGGTTTCTTGTTGAGGTACGGTGTGGTAGCAGAAGCTATATATATTATATGCATATATTATATATATAATGCATTCTCTGTCTTCTTGGTGGGCAGGTTGGTGTCAAGGGAAATCCTCAAGGCTTCAACCGGGGCCTAGATTGTGAAGTGATTGTAGCTGAGGTAAGTACTTAAATCCCCAAAGCATTCCGCATTTTCCTTTCTATAGTGAATTCTCATGCACTCTTAAGTGTCTCATTTCATTGTAGAAATATTGTTAATTTAAAAGCCATTATGACCTTTGTTTTTTAGGTTCGCTCCACCAGCCACAAACCAGATGAAATCTATGGAATGATAGAGAGGCTGTCCCCTGGGACCCGCAAAATTGAGTTATTTGGACGACCACACAATGTACAGCCTAACTGGTAAGGCTCCCAGAAGCTAGCCCGAGATAACAATCCCGTTAGATTGTGGACCAAAAACTAGCATAGCTTCTTCCACTTCAATCTCATCTCTTATAGGACTAAAACTGCATTGCCTCACATTCTTGTTAGGGCTGCCACTTGTTTGGTGGGGGTTTTCTGCCCCCTTGTGGTTGTAAAGGTTGTAGTCCCTTTCATGCTCAGAGGGCAGTTAATTTTGATTGAACGTATTTGGTTGAATGTATTCCAACATCCCTTCCCAGAGAGTCTAAACTACTGTCAGTATTTCAATCACCATTCTAAAGGATGTCTAGTAGCAGCAACAAACATATTAAGAGATCTAGACATTAAGACACTGGCATGTCTTCTATGTGCTAAAATGAGCATTTCTAACTTTTGAGCTCAAAATTTAGAACTAGGTTATTACACTTGGGGTAGCAAGTGATCTGGGAACCTTCAGCAAAAAAGGAAGGGAAAAAGAAGCATATTCCCCTTTGATAGTAACAGTTAAAGCAAGTGTTTATGGATTAGATTAGATCAGGGGTTCTTTAATCTTTGAGCTTGTTTTTTAAGTATTTTGATAACTTTATCACTGGTTCCTTTTCTAATCTAACATATTTTATGTAGTTAATAGCATTATTCTGAGAAAGGGTCTATTACACAAAATAAAGTTTATAACTCTTGGTCTAGACATAGACTCTATGGTTCCTTCCAACTTGCAATTCTTTGATCTTGTAGTAAGTCTACAAGTGAAGTCTAAAGTTGTGTTAACTTTTTCATTGCTACTCCTTATTTCCAGGATCACCCTTGGGAACCAACTTGATGGGATTCACCTGCTTGACCCAGATGTGGTTGCCAGGTTCAAGCAACGGTATCCTGATGGCATTATCTCCAAACCTAAGAACATGTAGAAGTACTTCTTTCCTGGATAGCTAAGCAGCCATAAGGATGTCTGCTGTAATTACTGTCCTGGACCTGAACAGACTTCTTTTGGGGAAGGAAGTGGGAAGGGATATCTTTTTAAATAAAATAGGACTGACTATCAAATTCTATGTATGGGCTACAGCCATAATGAGTAACTAATAATACATACAGTGTATAGAAAGGGGAAAAGAAGTTAATCTCTGAACTGTTTACCCTAAAGCAAATACCAGTTTTTACTCTACTCTAAATTAACTAATAGGTACTTTTTTTTTTTTTCAGAATTGCAACAAGTGAAAACCTACCACTGGATTACTTAAGCTGGCCTTATTTAGAGGACCATGAACAGTTTAGGGTATGCAGGGCCAGTTTACCCTCTAACTTAAACCAAGAATCTCCTCCCATGGAAATACATGTAGACAAGCACTTTGTCAAATACTAGTATTCAATCTCTAACAGTTACAGACATTTGACTAGCAGAAGGCATCAATCTTACCTTCTTTTATGACCTGAGATAACAAATCAGGCAAGGAGAGGTTGCCAAAAAAAAATGCTTAAAGTATTTTGTTTACAAATCATATGGGAGAGAAATGAATGTATAGAGACCATAGAGCCATGTTTCTTCTTAAGACATGAAAATCAGTACAAATGTAAACATGTTGCTTTTCTCTGAGGTTCAGAGCTGTGTATTTTCTCTATCATTTTAATTTATCTTTCAGACAAGTCCTTTGAAAATTATACCAACAATTTTTTTCTTAAAAAGGATCAAACAACTCCCTACCCCCACATCCCCATGTTCTGTCTCACTCCCCCAACTCCTCTGCTGTCATCACTGGGCCCTCTGCTTGTACTTGAATGTATAAAGCAGCCCCAGATTTCAGCAAACATGGGGGCCCTTCTCCAAAGCCTGGCCCCTATCCAAGAAAAGAAAAGGGAAGAAGCACGGAGGGCTATTATTGACTGCAATCAAGCATCAACAGAAGCCCAGCTTGTGTTTCATATACAGGCTGATAAGTTTTCACTGACTTGGGAGATGGGATGGACTATTTCACAAACACCACTGTGCTTGAATTTCTGGCTGCCACCCAGGCCAGGAATACATCCCTAAAGGGGGAGAGATGAAAAAAAAATACCCAGAATTACATTACAAAATTCTCTACCATGAATGAATAAGATCCCAAGTAATTCCCCAACAGTGTGAGTCCCAATGAATACGCCCACAAGATGTAAAGAATAGGCTTAAAAGTTAGAATCAAGAGTATGACAGAGCCCTGGACTACTATCCCCATTCTGCCTTACCAAAGAAGGTTTGAGACATGGAACTAGTATCCTTGGTACTCCTACTTACCTGATACAAGCTAGTATGAATTTACTCTATTAAACTTTTGTCATAGGTAAAGTGGTAAGAATTCAAGGAAGTAATGATTCTTTAAAAAGAGGTAATTGTGTATGAAATTTGCTCGTGATATTCTCATTCTAAATTGGCTTGTGCATGAGCTCAATAGGTAGCCATTTTGCTGGAAATTGAAGCTCTGGATATTTGTTTCAATCTCTGCTATAATGGAAAAAAAACACTGGCCGTGAAGTCAGACAACCTGTGTTCAAATTCCCCGTGCAGCTTGCTTATTACTACCTGTGCGACTGAAATACTAATGTGTTACTTGTAAAAAGACCTGAAAACATTTTAAAGCTCAAGTAATAATCAACAATAGTGCAATTTCTAAAAAATCACCTGAATTTAAGGTCAGCCCAATATATGCCATCTATGAGTAGTCTGATCCTGAGATAATAAGAATTTAAGATCCAGGACCTTGAAAAACTCAACCTCATGTCTGGATGACCCCTGGTTTGAACCAGGCCAAATAAGCCTTGTGATCTCTTCGCTAACAAGTGAAAAAAACCTAAATAGCTGTTAAACTTACCTGCAGTGCTTCACTACACACTCATTGCTGCAGTATTCATTGTCCCAGTCCTTACTCACAACTGGAGGATTCTCACAACCTGACCTCACACATCGTGGCTGAGGGGAGAGTGTCACAGGAGACCCAGTCACAAGCTCAACATCCATCTGAGAAGGAGATTCCACCTATGAAAGGACGATAGCCTTATTAACCTAACTCCACCTTAATATTGGGTACAGGCTCTTTTGCTAGAGGCCTAAAGATTCAGGCATTAATTAGTCCTACCTCTGCTATTTAAAGGTTCAGATAACATCAATAAACATTGTGACAATTTAATTCCTAAAATTAATTAATTAATTATATGTCTATATATGAAATTTGTTGCTGACACTTTCTAAACTGGCTACTGAGCCACACGTGCTAAGTAGCTACTTAGCTGAAAATCAGGACTGAGTATTTGTTTCAACCTCTAGTACAGTGGAAAGAACACTGGCTGTTGAATAAGAGGACCTGTGTTTAAATCATGCACACTTAACTACATATGTGACCTTGGACCACGGGTTCCTCATTTATAAAATGAGGGAGTTGTACTAGATTACCTTTGAGATCCCTTCAAGCTCTAGATCTATGCTACTAGTGAGTTCTGTGCCCTGAGACTTTTCCCATGGAAAAACTGGGATAATACTCCTGGAGAAGAGAAAGAGTCAATACCCTTGTGGGCCCTGTACAAATTACAGTCCAGTACTTTTCAATTCACATTCTCTTTCAGGAGGGACTTGGTACACTCCCTACAGCCAAGGGGAAGTATAGAGAGGACATTGTCTCACCTCAGGTACAACATCTGTGATCATCTCAATTGGCTCAGGAGAAGTTGCCTCCACTGCCTGGGGCTCAGGACTAGTGGTAACCGGCTGTTCAGGACTACTCTCCAGAGCAGGTGGGACTGAGGCAGGCTGAATATGCAAAGTAGGTGGAGGAACAATCTTGATCTGCAGAGGAGGCGGCTGTTGGAGGCTAAGACGAACCTTTTGCTGTGGAGGCTGCTGCATGGCCTGGAGCGGGGGAGGCTGCTGCAGAATGGTTACTTGTTGCTGACTGGGTGGTTGAGGCATCTGCTGCAGTGGAGGGGGCTGCAGTCGAGGTGGAGGCAACTGCATAGAAGCAGCAGCTGCCGCCGCTGCCTGCAACACAGATCGGGTAACAATCTTGGCTTGTTGGCTCTGATCAATGGCAGATGTGCTGGTAGCTGCCTGGATTTGGCTTAACTGAAGCCCCTGGGAAGTCACCATTGTGGCTGGGATGACTGTAACCATGCCCCCTTGGGACATGGCAATAGAAGAAGTCAACTGGCTAGATGTCAACGTCTGTTTGGATATGATGATCTTGGTGATGCTGGTCTGGGCCCCTGTCCCACCAGATGTCTGGCTTGTCACATAGGATGAAAGGGTGGATTTAACCACAATGGAAGAGGACAGGGAAGGGGGCTCTGTTGATGCTGGTGCTGGTGCTGGTGCTGGAGAGGCTGGCACAACAACTGCTGCAGCAGGAGATGGGGGAGGAGTCTGCTGTGGTGTCACTGGATCCAATTCCACTGTCTCCACAGCAGTCTAGGAGGACAGTATAAGACCAACAAGTATCATCATATATTCTCATTACCTACCATAAGCTTCCACTAAGAAAGGTATAAAAGAAATCAAAGAAGTGATTCCTTCTTCCAGATAAATTGCTAGAAGAAGATACTGAACAGCATTAGGGCTAAAGCTTTTCTGGCAATCTCATGAACTATAGCAGAAATAAAGTTCCTATGAGTCTAGAAAGGAAATACTAGGTATAGAAAAAAAAAGCCTCTCCTTACTTTCCTCTTCAGTAATACAAATTGATTCAACTAATTTTCATAGTACAATTAACAAATAGCCAATAAAGTTACTTCAAGTATCCCCAAGAGATTTACTAATTTTAACTATATGGCCACCCCTTAATAGTCTTACCTGACACACCTGATTGGCTTTATAAGCTGCCAAAGCCTTTAGATATTCCTTCTTGGCAGCTTCAGTTTTCCTTTTATATACCTGCAAATAAAGAAGACATACTGGTCAACAAGAAATTAAGGGGGAAATGGTTATGACAATATTATATTGACACAGCACTTTATATTTACAAAATGCTTCACTCATTTTTTAACTGCATTTTCTGTATTTTCAGTGTCCAAGGTGAGAAATGAACTCTTAAAGTTTTACCTAGCAAGTGGGATGAATTGTTAATTAACCACATAATTTCCCAATTATTATTAAATATCAATTTTACATGTAGGAGAAACTGTGGCAAAGAAAGGCTAAGTAACTGTCCCAGTTGCTTATAGGGCTAAGAGGTTTTTACAATGATCCAGGCAGAACAGTAATGCATAAAGCCACAGTCCTTTATAACATGTTGTATATTCTACTATGTAATTACATACTGTATAGTCTACTAGGTAAACAGGGATTAGGGAAAATAATGGGTAGGAAAGAAAAGATATGAGGGTGGGGGTGTTGCAAGAATGCAATTTGGTCAAGTGTCAGAACCCGAGATGATCTGAACTTCAAGTGTATGGCACAAGAAAGGATGCGGGTCCACTGGTGAAGCTACCCTTCTGTGGACCTAGCACATCCAGTTCCATCAAGTTCTCTGCCTCTCTTCAACACAAGCCTTCCCCATCTGGGTGGCCCAGCAAGACAGATGGGATATCGATTTCAGTGTTCTCCTGACCAGATGTCATAAGCAGGGAACAATCTTATAAGTTCCTACAAGCTCCTTATTGGGATGATTTTTAAAAAGCATCACTGAGGATAAAGAAATAGGTAAAGTAACAAGGGGATGGGAAGCATATAGAGGGATTCACTGATAATATCCACATTTTATTATCAGGGGACATCCATCCTCGTGAAGGGAGCTAGTAGGTGAAGAAGTGGTTGAAAACTGATCCTCAGGTGACTGAGCAGATGGGAGGATGGTGCCACCCCCTAAACTCAAGCCAAGCTGAGAACTCAGCTCTGACTGGTCAATGGTGTCAGCTGGCTGTGTCCCATCAAGCCAGATGACACATCTGTCATTGGTACATCAATTGTGACAGGTGGGTTGGCACTATACTGAGTCCCTATAGAGTGGTCCAAGTCCTGAGGCTGTATACATCAGTGATATAGCATTATAATGACTACAGATAAACCAAGAGCTGGAAGACGGGTTTTCTGGTCCTCAAACATAGGACAACAATGGTCATGGAAAGTGTAATAATACAAATGGATTTTTGTCAGAGAAGTTCTAGGTTCAAATCTCAGCACCACTAATCACTACTTACTAGTTCTGCAACCCTGAGTAAGTTATTTCGCATCTCTGAATATCAATTTTTTTCTATGTAAAATGGTACAATCATGCACTGCCAACCCTATAGGGTTATGAGGATGTAATGAGAACTAAAATAAGATCTTTGTAAAATAAAAATGCCAGTTATTATAACGTGGTTGTGAAGTCTGGTAAAGATTTTAGATCAAAGCTGACACTAAATAAATGACTGAAATCCATTCAATGGATAATAGATAAATATTTCGGGGTTTTCTTTCCCACTAAAAAGCTTCTTAACTTCTCTTTTCTGCTGCTAACCTTTGCTCCTGACATCCCCTTACCTGTTTTTGCTCTTCTCCAAGACTGTCCCACATGGAAGCCACAATTTTTGAAACCTCCCCAAAAGTAGCATTGGGATTTTGTCCCTTGATGGCTGCCTGTGTGTCACGAAAGAACAAGGCATATGCTGATACTGGTTTTTGGGGTTCATTGGGATCTTTCTTCTTTTTTTTCTTCGGAGTCTTTTGCTTTTTGCTTGACTCTACCACAATTGTCTTCTGACTGGGGAGCTACAGAAAGGATGGGAAAAGGGAGACGTGCCTTAGGAAGTTAAAAAAAAAAAAAAAAAAAAAGACAACACACAATTTGAAGACCAGGAATGGGAAAGATGCTACCTAGCCACATGGATGTTTTCCAGAACTGCTCAAAATAAAAGCAAGTACAAAGCACACACTGAACCAAGGGATCACAACAGGGAGAATGGGGGAATATTAGTTGCAAAATTAGAGGCTTTGTAGCCAGAAAACAAAGAGATGGCCATACAGGAATAAAGGAAAATATCTGGGCTGTATACAGAGGAGTGTTACACTTGGGCATTGCACTTGGTTAAAATGAGAGTGGCAGTTCTGCCAAGGGATGTCTCACCCGCCGGAAATCCTCAACGTCATCCTCGTGAAGGGAGCTAGTAGGTGAAGGGGTGGTTGAAAGCCGATCCTCAGGTGACTGAGCAGATGGGAGGATGGTGCCACCCCCTAAACTCAAGCCAAGCTGAGAACTCAGCTCTGACTGGTCAATGGTGGTCAGCTGGCTGTGTCCCATCAAGCCAGATGACACATCTGTCATTGGTACATCAATTGTGACAGGTGGGTTGGCACTATACTGAGTCCCTATAGAGTGGTCCAAATCCTGAGAGGTAGATGAAGATAAATTTAGGCACTAACTGCTCCAAGTCCCACCCCCCTTCCCACTCAGGACACGGTCACTGTAACCACATTGGCACTTCCTTTTTATAACCTAATTTCCCTCTGCGGAACAACCTTTGACAGTTGTGTCATCACCTTAAACATCAAGATAACAACGAGGAGAAAAAATTTTGATTGAATATTATACAAGAAACAATCTTCACTCTGTATTTTGGCTGACATCAGTAGTTGGACATTAGTCAGGTTGCAAGCACAACTACAGAGACAGGCATTGATTGTCAGAGCTCCTGTCACTCAAATGATCTCTGCTTAAAGCAATTTCCTACTAACATTTATAGTAACAGTGAAACTAAAATGAAGATACACATATAGTTAACAAAAAGAATAAAGTATGGTCTTATAGATTTAACAAAATAAAACAATGGCAACTTTAACAAAGCCTTGGAAAATCTGATCAATGATTGTGGCTTAATGGGAAACCAAGGAAGTTTCTCTAAACCTATGTTTCTTACAACAACTAATCCCTACCTTTTGCAATGCATAGGAAGTTTTACTATCACTGTGTAAGTTTTCACAGTATAAACAGTAATAAGCAGCTTAAAATCACTGATAGAGATAACAGAGTTATCTACTTAAAGTACAAATTCTTCAAAAGGTTCACCTCTCTGGAATTTAAAAGGCCTATTCATAACTATTAACAAATAATTAAAGAAGTGTTGTTTTCAAGGAAATCAAAATATGGGAAAACAAAGTTACCCAAAGGTCTAGAGATCACCATCATAAACTCTGACTTTTGCCCAACACATTAACTTTGAAAACTGCAACTGGCATGCAGAGTAGGTAAGATAGATACTATCTGAAAACATAAATGCATTATATTTAAACCAAAGGCATGACAGGAGCCAAGACACTGCTTCCTCCCCCTCCCTCATTCTCCACCTCCCTCCCAATAAAACAGTTTTGAAGTAAATTTTTAGCTTATGCCAAAGTTGGTCAAAATGCTTTAAGATTCTCTCTGAATCACTTATATTTCAGGGTGCCATTTCATACTCAAAAAATGTAAAACGTATTTCCTGATGAAGTTAAATTAATAAACTCCTTTTCTTTAATCCAAACCTCCCCCCCACCCTCATTTTTTTGGTCTAGAGTAGACCTAGGCTTAGATACAAAGATGATAAACATCATACAACCACATGTATAGCATCAAGCCTATGTAGCTGTGTCTTCTTCAATTCACTCCATGTTTGGGGTAAGCTTAACAATACTCTTGCCTCTTACCATGGCCAAGCCCCCACTCAGGAGCCCCCCGCCCTGTTCCATCAAGCCATGAGTCATGGCCACAGGCATATCCAATGTCTGGACCCCATATTGGGCTGAAAAGCTGCCATCCTGTGAGGAGGTGGGGTCTCCAAGATCATCAAAGTGGCCGATCACATCAGAGACAGCCAATGAGGGGTCAGAGTCCAACGAAATAGGAGGGATTTCAAATTCCTCATCACCCAAACTTGGAGTATGGAATGTCTGAAGGGAAAAAAAAAAGATGAGAATTAATTAGGGTAAGAGAGAAACATACCCATTGATATAAGGAAGGAAAAATGGCTTAGTGCTGAGTGTTGGGGATTTCTCAGCGTGTTTCAGCCTGTGGCTCCATTCTTGTTATCAAACTCTTAAGGTGTGCTTAGTTCTACCAAGAACATTCCCTCCTGCCTCATCGTGAGAGTCCTATCATCCATATAGCTGTCTGTTAACACTGTCACATGAGTTTCTTTCTGATGAATTTGCTGACTAGCCACTGCCAAGTGATCAAAAAATGAGACAGCAACAGGGTCAGTGAAGCTTTATTTTTCAAAGGGAGACACTTATAGCAAGTGGAAAGAAATGTGTCTCTTATAAAACCACTGGAGACACACACACACACACACACACACACACACACACACACACACATGAAAACACACACCACCACTCATTACATGAGAAAAAGGGGAAAGAGGGGTTTCTGCAGCTGGTTACATAAGATAAAAAAGAAATGGGTTTGTTATAACACAGTTGGCTACAGAATAAAGAAAATATATATCACTCATGACATGAGATAAGGACATATAGAAAGTCCTTAAAACAATTACATGTGGAGAACAAAGAAAATATTACAGGAAGTTAGATGACAAACTAGTCCTATGGGTTCTTCTTATAGCAGTTAGTGCTGAGGTTATATCTAGCAAATGTTCAATCAGAACAATCGTAAGAAATACTACCAACCTTAAGGGTAATTTGGAATTCTCTTGTCCAGGGAGAGGTAAAGACAGGGATAATGGGAGCAAGGATGTCTGATTTAGACGTGTTAGCATAGTACAAAGTCCAGGCTTGCCCCTTGACTCTTCCTATCCCTCCCAGCCCTCAGGGCCCTCCTTGTGAGAGGATTTCCTAGAAGCCTATTTCTAAAACCCCTCTCAATTTGCTCTCGGGAATGTAAGGCTGTCATCTGGTGGCCCCAAAAGTCTATTATTGTTTCATCCCTGAGGTCTGGTGAAGATACTATGGAATCTTTGGCCTTCTTGAACAGTACCAAATGAAATGTCCCCTTTGACAATAATAGCATTCTCATGTTTTGCTCTGGGTTTGTGTAGTGCAAAAAAGGCCTGTGAACTAAACAGGGGACAAGATAGACTAGATTTTTAACTTTGCCCTCTCCTTTCTACCACCCACCATGTTTCTTCCTTCATAAACATACTGGACATTTAGTTCACCTATATTTTTTTTAATGCCACCTAGAGCAGTGCTCAGGAAAATATTGCCTGATATCTGATCAATAAAGGTGCTATTAACAATCCCAGCTTCCCATAAGAAGATCTAACCCATTAAAGTGCTTAGCACTTTTTTGTAGAACTTATGTGGGGTGGGCTCTTGAAACTTACTCCAGTTGTCTGGATGCATGGCACAGAGTTCTATGCTCTGAATTAAAGAATCTCTCACTTGAACCAGCAGAGCATAGTGTGCAGGATCATTAGGATCCCAATTTGGGTGTTATAAAAATCAGTTAGGAAGACCTCCTGGTCCTGCTAGGGCACCTCCTCCTGAAACTTTATTAACAGCTTCTATTATTGTAGTTCTTTCTCTTGGGGAGAACAAGGTTTCCATTAAGTCAGTTACATTTCCCCAGGTTAGGTTATAACCCCTAAATATGGCCTGAAATTGGGTTATAACAGCTGCAGGATCTTCACCAAATTTAGGGGTATCTTTTCTCCAAATGAAGAGACTAGAAGAGCTAAAAGAGTTATGTTCTCTAACAGGGGCTAAGGCTCCTCCTCTGGTTTAATAAACTTTTTCCACAAGTAGGCTGTTCTCCATTTGTAGTTGTGTAAGGAGGAGAGTGAGACAGGAAGAAGACCAGGTAAGGCAGAATAAAGAATGAAGGACAGGTTGGAAAATAAGGGGCTTGACTCGGAGTTTCCCAGCAATACAGTAATTCAGCTGATCTATGTGAGATTTAGGAGATCATTCAAGAAAAAAACCTTAACTTTCTAAGTATAAACAAAAGTTTCAAATATTGGCCAAAACAAATAATCTAAATCCCTAGCATTTTTGGACCATGCCTTTTTATAGCCTAATAGCTCTTCACTTCGTCATCCCCAGTTAGATGGGGAGTTTAATCTTATCCCATGATGCAAGATCCCAAGGGGATCCTATAAGAATACTCAAGCTTGACCCCATATCTCCTCCTAGATGTCCCCCACCAAAGAGTTATCCTCCCTGGAACTCTCTATGAAGAATTTCACTAAGAACTCCCCTGAAAGAAATTCCCAAAGCCCCCAGTACACCTCTGAGAAATTCCAGTGGGGGAGGAGGGCAGCTAGGTGGTAGAGTGAATAGAGTACCAACCCTGGAGTCAGGAGGGCTTGAGTTCAAATCTGGATTTAGACACTTAACACATACCAGCCATGTGACCTTGGGCAAGTCACTTAACTCCAACTATTGCGGTTTCCCCCTCAAAAAAAAAAAGAAAAAAAAAAAAAGAAATTCCAATGGAAGACATTCCTAAAATATCTGCAGAATCTCAATGTAGGTCCTTTCCAATCATGGTATTTTCTGTTCTGTCCCTAAGGTAAAAATGCTCAATTATCCAGGAACTTCATTTTGATGTGATTCTCCAATTCTTCTCAGTCAATAAGTTTAACGTTCAGTTTGGGGGTTCAGCCGTAAAACCTTTTTTGCCGGTTTTCAATTATTACAGCATCTCCTTAGGATCCTCAAGGTACTTTCCAGGTAGAGATGCTGCTCCACTTCTAAGATGGAACCTTTTAATTGTAGAAAAGATAGCTTTCCTTCTTTATCTAAAAGGAGTGATGCTGGGGTGGCTAGGTCCACGCAGTGAATAGAGCATTGGCCCTGGAGTCAAGAAGGAGTGATCCTGTTTGCACAAGTATCTTCCCCAATGGGCTATGGGAACCCTGACATTTGAGGTTCTCCCATACCAAAGACACCAGAGCTTCTTTTCTTTTAGTGGGGAGGCGGGGGTGGGGGGTGGGGAAGCTTGATTTAATGGTCTCTGGGAACTTCTAGTGAAACCCCAAACCTCTCTTCTAAAGGTAGCTAGTTTTCTAAGAGTTGGAAGTTCCTGTATGAAGTCACATGGTTCAACTTTCTTTGGGCTCTGTCCCTTCAGTCTAGTCCTGCTGGACTAATTGGTATGGTAACCACACGATCCTTTTGTGGCCAAAACACAGTTTTCCCCCAATGCGTGCAGAGGTTACCTCAAGAAGTCTAGTCAGACTTGGTTTTTGGTTCAGAGGTCTAAAGGAGACCCCCTGGCAGCCTTATTAATAAGTGTTTGCTATCAAGGACCCAAGTGGTTCAGCTTGATCCTTTGACCTTTCTGCAATGGCTCAGTTTATCTCCCCATTATGGGTGCAGCTGTCTCAGGAGCCTTAGTCACAGGCTTGGTCCTTGCTTATGGATTTAGAGCAGGGGTAAGGAACCTATGGCCTTAAGGCCACATGTGGCCTTCTAGGTCCTTGCATGCAGTCTTTTGACTGAGTCCAAGTTTTACAGAACAAATCCTTTTATTAAGGGGAATTGTTCTGTGATGTTTGAAGTCAGTCAAAGCACCACTCTTGAGGACCTAAAGGACCACATGTGGCCTCAAGGCCAAAGATTCCCCACCTCTGATCTAGAGGAACCCCATAGTTAGCCCTAACAGGTACTCCCTCCTAAGAGCTCCAGGTTTTCCAGTTGGCAGTCCTTACTCTTGAGACTGCAATGACTGCTGTCTACTCATAACCACCTCAGGGTAGCTGCCATCAACCTTAGTACCTGAGTACATCAGTTCCTAAGTAGGGAGGCTACTGGAGGGCTATAAGAGGTCCTCACTGGCTCCTTCTCAGGTGACCAATAAGTTAAATCCTAGTCCTGGTGCCCAGTTTATGGCTAAGAGCTATAATATAGTGCTTTTATATATAAAGAAGCCCTGAGACTGGTTCTAAAATGAAAGGTATGCTTAGATAATCAATAATTGGAAATTTAAAATCAATTTTTATACTCAAAATCCTATTTTATGCCCAAAAATTCTAAAGAAAAAGTAAAAAGAAAAAAAAGAGGAAGTTCAAACAAAAATTGGCTAGCTTCCCAGACCTTGAGGTCAGCCAGAAAACATTAAGCTAGTGGAAAGGGAACATGACAATTATAAAATCAGCCTAAAGAAAAAAACTAAATTTGTACTGAAAAATCTGGGGTGCCTTTTAAATTTCAAAGTTTTTAAAATTAGTTTTCAATTTTCTCTAATTTTAAAATTCACCTAACTGCTCTAGAACCTTTCTTAACTAAAAGTATCTAACACAGAAACACCTAATTTAATTTGGAAATGATTGTAGTTCCTTTTTCAAGCCCAATTAAGGATCTCTTTCAAAATGAAAATAAAGAGACCATTAATTTAGACATAAAGGCAGACTCACCAACTGCAAATCTGGAGAGGCTCACCTCTAGCTCAGAGAATTGGGGTAGGAAGGTTGAAGGGAGTCAAGTCTCCCTCGAAGGAGCCAGCAATGAAAATAATCCTCAGAGGAATGCTCCTTTTTTTGGTCTCTCGGGGAGGGTGGCCAAAGGGGGTCGGGGTCCACACTTAAAACTCCTCAATGGCATTGCCAAAAGCAAACAGCAAAAATCCAATTCGCAACAAAAGAAAACTGACCTATAACAACTTATAAGGGAGACCAGTGATCCCTAAGCAACTGGATCCAAGACCTTCCTGGAAGTCAAGGATCCCTCTACTCACTTTTATTGCACCTTTGGCTGTCACTAAAAATAGAATGAGGATCATGATTACTCATCTTCAGGAGCAGGGAAATTTCTATGAACAGCTAAGGGACCTATCCATCAACCACGAGTACTTTGGGGCTTTCCACAGGTTTTAAGAACATTTATGAAGAGCATAAGGAAATCGCTTTTTCAAGCATAGTTCACTTATGGGGCGGGGGAGGGCATGCTAGTGCTAATACATCAATTTCACAATATGATAATGTCCTTAACATAAGTCCTTATAACTAATCCCTAACTAATAAAACACAAATCTATCCTATAAATCAAATAGAATATTATCATCAATATATGGTAAGGTGTAAACTACATGACTTCTTATTCTTACAACATTAACTAAATCAAATTTAATTCTATTCTACTTAACTTACTGATAGAATCACTAATACCCATTAAATCACAATGGACTGAATAAATACTGATTAAATTGAAGGGGTATCAAAATTATTTTCACATTGCTTACACCAAGATGGTCCTTTCCACCTTATTACTATGGCAAATTCACAGTGGTATTTCTTCTAGTAGACCCACTAACAGATCTAACTTTTTTCCAGTTTCTACACATGCAATTCCACTCATGGAAGTTCCCTAAGTAATGCTATTCAAACCTGCCAGTGAGAAGACTTAGAATGATTTAGTGAGGTGTGACAAAACCTAATCATATCGGCTTTCTGGTAACTACTGCATGTGGTGAAAGTCTTACAGTGTTAATCTTAAAGTCATCAGGGTTATAGAAAGAACATCATAGAAAAGAAACAGACCAGGATACCTGTAACTCATCTGAGAGTTTTGAGAGTTTCAATTTTTACATATCATTTTTTTTTTCTACTTAGCTCAAGACCTGTAAGTGATATGAACAATGAAGTTTATGGGTTAGAGGAAGCATTTTTAAAAGGTTTTGTGAGGACTTGACTTGTAAAATGAGCCCTTCTGTCCCTTGATATCAACAGAGAGAAAATTCAAATAAGGAAAATATGATTTAAAAGACTCTTTAGAACGAAGTAAAGCACTTCTATATGAGAAAGCCTCAAACCAATTTAGGAATTTACAATTACTAAAACCTATTCAAAAACCATTTAGGCATCTGTATAAAATTCATTTGTATAAAATTCAAACAAATTTGAAAGAAGTTCAATACTTTGCCCTACCTTTTTCAGTCATGTTCTCTATTACCTCCAGGATTAAATTTAAAGTAGATCAGTTACAACCATTATTAGATTATTGGCCTTTTGTCATTGTTATTAACTGGCACAAAAGCAGAAGGTTCTAAGACTACTAATATAGCTGTAGCTATCACAAGTCCTTTAAGCATATTCTCTAACTACAGGAAAACATATCCTAGTCCCAAACAAATATTCTGATCTTGCTGCCTGTCTCAAAGTAAGGTTTACTACTCAATTAAGAATAAGAGCATTTTAGATCTTTATCACTTATTATAATACCAGTTGAGGGTATATTTTATCCTCATATCATTATTTAGTCAGAAAATGTCTACAACATTAAATATATAACTATTAAACCAAAAACTGATTTATCTTAATTGCCTAGGTTAGGAAGTTGCGACAAGTAATAGCCATAAATTCTAAACAGCAGAAATAAAAGCATTAAGATCCTTTATACCTGGACCTCATTATTAGGCTCAGAGATGTCAACTGATTGGAACAATAAAATTCACCATAAAACTTTTTCTATACTATAGGCAAACTTTTAAGCCATTCTCTCTTTGGCTGTGTTTATTTTGGAAGAAAGATCATAGTTACTCTATAAACCAAATTACTATTTTAAAATTCACAAGATTCTCATTATTCACATATATTCTTTCAGATTCTTCTTTCACAGAACTGATAGAAGATTTTGACCTTGCCAAGGCCAAAGATCCCAAGGACCTAGCAAGTTCTCAAAGAATTTCAGATGAGCCTTTCCAAGGTCTTTTGTACTTTTCCCAAATACTAAGCAATTATCATTAATTTTTTTTTGAAGCAACGCAACTGGAGTTAAGTGACTTGCCCAAGGTCACACTGCTAGTAAGTGTCAAGTGTCTGAGGCCGAATTTAAACTCAGGTCCCCCTGACTCCTGGGCCGGTGCTCTATTCACTGTATCTTTTTTTTTTTTTTAATAAAACATAGCCACAGGAATACTTGACAGTCTTTATAACCTTTATAACCATATGGACACCATTTTACTGACAAATCCCTAATAAAACTCAAATTCATAATTTCACAGCATTCAGATCAAAAGAGGAGCTAACTCCTTAATAATACAAATGCTTTTTTTACTATAGGTATCACTCCACAAATTAATAGCACTTCAATACAATGGTTCCCAAAATCACAATGTGAAAAATTATAATACTAACATAAAACAATATTGAAGAGTTAAAACATGAACACAAAACAGTCAAATGACATTAATCCACTTGAATGTATCTCTAGTCAGCTACAGGGGAAAAAATTCCATTCATCTACCAATTTCAGCATTCTATACTAATTGCATTTAGAGACAAGTATAAAGTAATTATCCCTTTTCCACTTATAATTACAAAGGTGATCCCAGCAATTACCATTTATAGAACCAATCAACTATGCTTCTTTCCCCAATTAATTTATCAAACTCATTATGAATCTAAATTTTAAATTCCTCAAGACCTCATACTGTCACACAATTTGAGTGAAAAATCACTAGTTCTATATTCCTGCTTTTGGGAAATCAAGACTGAGTTGCATTTAAAAAAACTTTTTTACATCTAAAATCATTTTTATATACTTCTCAACTGAGATTCACATTCACACTGCAATCAGTGCAGTCTCCAACTTCCTCCAATTTTGTTTCCCTTTCTTCCCACAAATTGTGATCAAAGCCTAGCAAACCATAGAATTTGCATTTCTCTACACACTAGTTCAATGCTTCACTTTCCTCCACTGTTAACTTTCTATCCTGCATCTTTTTGCTTCCAAATCATCTCAAATTAGTTTCAGAACTATTTTTATTCTACTCTTTTTAATCTTTCCTTTGCAAATTTAATACACTTTCCTTATGTACTTTGAATTTATTACTAAACTTTACTTTTATCTGATCAGAACATAAACTTGAAGGTTTACATTTTCTCGTTTTGTCAAGTCAACTGCTTTCAATTTGGTTTCAAAGGCAGCTAGGTGGCACAATGGACAGAGTGCAGGGCTCGGAGTCAGGAAGACCTGAGTTCAAATTTGGCCTCAGACACAGCTGGTGAACCTGGGCAAGTCATTTAAACACTGTCTGTCTAAGTTTCTTCAGCTGTATAGAGTTTACCATATTGCCTGGCATATTTTAAGTACTAGGTACACAATATACAGTAGCAAATTATTATCTAGCATCTGATAGACAATTTGATATTTGATCTAGCATTTGATAAACTCAAAGCTCTAAGTTTTGGGGGTAAGAACACCATTTGACAAAAATTACTGGAAAAGCTGAAAAGCTGTTTGGAAGATCCTAGGCATGAACTAACATTTCGCATAACATATCAAGATAAGGTCAGAACTGATAAATGATTAAGAAATAAAGGGTGACATAAGTAAATTAGGGGAGCATGGAAAAATTTATCTATCAGATCTATGTTATGATAATGTTATCGAGTTTATGACCAAACAACAGAGTGGAACACAGGAAGTAAACTGATAATTTTGATTACATGAAATTTTAAGTTTTTGCATAAACTAATACAGCCAAAATTAGAAAGGAAACTGGTCTCATTTTTCAAATACATAGGAATCTGAGGAAAATTTATAAAAATGAGAGCCGTTCCCAAGTTGATAAAAGGTCAAAGGACATGAACATGCAATTTTCAGAAGAAGAAATCAAAACTATCAATTGCTGTTGTTGATTAGTCATTTCAGTCATGTCCAATTCTTCATGAATCCATTTGGGGTTTTCTTGGCAAAGATATTAGTTTGCCATTCCTTCTCTAGCTCATTTTACAGATGAAGAATTGAGGCAAACAGAGTAAAGTGACTTGCCCAGGGTCTCATAGCTAATAAGTATCTAAGGCTGGATTTAAACTTATGTCTTCCAGATTCTGGGCTCAGCACCCTATTCACTGCTCCACCTAGCCATTCCCTAAAAGCTATCAATAGCAACATGAAAAATGCTCTAAATCACTAATGGAGAAATGCAAATTAAAACAACTCTGAGATATCACCTCACACTTAACAGACTGGTTAACATGACAGAAAAGGAAATGGCAAATGCTAGAGAGATGTGGAAAAATTAGGACATTGATGGAGTTGTGGAGTTGTGAACTGGTCCAACCATTCAGGAAAACAATTTGGAACTACAACCAAAGGGCTATAAAACTGCATATCCTTTGACCCAGGAATACCATTATTAGATCTGTAACCCAAAGAGATCAAAGAAAAGGGAAAAGGACTTATTTGTACAAAAATATTTATAGTAGCTTTTTGTGATAGCAAAGAATAGGAAATTGAGAAGATGCACATCAATTAGAAACTGGCTAAATAAATTATGGTATACGACTGTGATGGAATACTATTGTACTATAAGAAATGATGAGCTGAATGGTTTCAGAAAAACCTGAGAAGACTTAAATGACATGAAGCAGAGTAAAGTGAGTGGAACCAGAAGAACAATGTACACAGTAACGGCAATATTGTAAGGATGATCAACTGTGAAAGACTTAGCTACTCTAAGAAGCAAAATGATCCAAGACAATTCTAAAGGGTCTATGATGAAAAATACTTTCTACTTCCAGAGAAAACTGACGAATTCTTAGTGCAGACTGAAGCATCCTTTTTTTTTTTAACTTTTTAAATTTTTCTTGGGGGGAAAGAGGGAGAGAAGGATTTTGTGTGTATGCATTTTCTTTTGTAAAATGGCTAATATGGAAATGTTTTGCATGACTTTACATGTAAAATTGATATTAATTGCTTACCTTCTCAAAGGATGGGAGGGAAAGAATTTGGAATTCAAAAATTTTTTAATGAGTGTTAAAATTTTTATTACATGTAATTGGGAAATAGTTAATGAAATAAATTATTACACACACACACATATATGCCAATTAGATTAAGTTCAACAAATCTAGACTTAGAAAGATCAGCCCTTTCTGGAATTTTTCTCCAATTAGCCAAAATATATCCCAGAAAGTACTGTTCCAGGATACATTAACCAGGTCCCATAATGACCAGTAACTACTTGGACAGCTATTAAGAACTGGACATCTATTAAGAATAATGTCAGAATTATATCATTAGAAATAGGGATAGCACTGACTACTCAAGATTTACCTCAGAATACTACCAGAACCAGAAAGACAAGAAGGGAAACAAAACATGAAAAACATGACTAACAGACAAAACAGGTCTCTTGCTTATCTGCTTGCAGGAGATGAGGTGGCAGGGCACAAGGTTCAGAGAGATCCTAGTCCTAACCAGGTATCCCCCCTAGACACAGAAGTCCTCCTATTGGAGTATGAGGTTCTCTGGCTGAGCCCTTGTATTATTCTCTAGAGGCACTGCTCATGGGGGAACAGGTGTAGCTGCTGATGTAAGATATTCCCAATTCTGGGCAACAGTTCACATCTAAGAAATTCTCAACGGCAAGAGATCTGGAGGGACATTACAGAACAAAAAACACACAAAATGCTAACCTGACTCTGTGAATCTTTAAATTTAGAGTACAAAGGTACCTGACTACAATTTTATCAGCCCTCTCAGTTTTCCCTCTCTAGAAGTTTCCAAACTTACCTGGTAGAAGCTGGAAAGTTGCTGGAGTTGGGGACCTGGGAGAGCCTAAGCTTAGTACAGTTCCTATTTGGGTCATCAAGAACTGTCATATGAGTTCTGTCACATAAGTTTCCTTGTGTGCCAACTGGCTGGCAACAAGACAGACAGGCACTGCAGTTTCATTCACTCAGAGACACACTCCAACAGCAAGTGGATGGAAATGTATGTGTCTCTCTTATAAAACAAATGGATACATACATATATATCCAGCTGTTTTATAAGACACACATCTGTGTGTATATCACCCCTTACATGGAACACATAGGAAATAGGGTTTATTTCAAAGCAGCTAGTTATATGACAGAGAAGAAATATGTATTTGTTATAATGCAGTTGGTTACAGGAAATAAGAGGGTATTTACTAATGACATGAGAAAAAGAAGTATAGAAATCCTTGAAACAATTACAGGTGAAGGAAAAAAAAAAACTTACAGCAAGCTAGCAGCTTAACCAAGTCCTGTAGTTTTTTATAAAGTAGTATGTGCTGGGGTCACATATAAGTAACCAGTGAATAAGAACAAAATAGAGCTAATTATATCAACTCTTAACAATCCACTCTCAACAACATCAATTATGATTTTCAAATCCCTTAATTCTCTTTTATTGATCTCTATCATCTTGAGTTAGAGAATAGTTGTACAGTAAAGGATTATCTTAACTTTTTACTTCTGTGATATTATTCTAATGTGTAATTCAGAACCTTTAGTTTGGATTAGACTTTTGCCTAGCCTTTCTCATTCTGATGGATTTACTTCTCTAAAGTCTCTCATATTTATCAATTATTTCACAATACCTAAAGCAGATTTACTTCTGGGCCATTACAGGTCCCTTGAAAAGAAGGACAGTTACAGGAGCCTTCCATACCCCTCAAATAGTCTTACCAAGTCTGAATGATCTCTGACCTCTTTCATTAGAAATCACAAAGCTAGCAGTTAACTGAGGTTCCCACTTGTCTAATATGCTAAGGAAGCACTAACAATTTTGAAATAAGGATAATGATGACAGGAAAGGCCTATATGAAAGCTACCAAAAAAAAAAATATGTTGCTCAAAACAAAATAATTCTAATTCTCCAAGACATGTGCCCATTCTTCCTCTTCAAAGTCCCCTTTGCAAACTCAGGGTCAAACAGTGATCCGCCAGGCTAACACAATCTTTTTTTCATCTTCCTGGTTTAGAGCAGCAATACTTACTTTTTGGTAAAATACTATAACCCTTCCTCAGACATAGAGGCTGGGCCATTAACACTAAAATCTTGTTAATTACTAACTGGGTCTAATAATGATGCAGGGTATTGCCTCAGTGACTTTAAACACTTTCCTAATTGAGGATGAGAAATTAAAATAAAGACGTCTACTAGAACTTACCACTGATTGCTTTACACTCAATGTAACTTCCCAAACGATCCTAGATTTGAAAATCCAATAAACCTATGCCAACATATTTCAAATAGCAGTAATAGAATAATCGAAACAATCAAATCACACTGGCATCTAAAATTCGTAATAATACTCAATAAACAAACGTTCATGATTTTTTCCCAACCCAGGGCAGGATCACTATAATACTACAGTTTCATTAAATCATATTCCCAGATTTCAGGAAACTTGGGGCATGGGAAATGGAATGTCCAGTCTAGATAAATTAGCAAATAAAAAGAAATTCCTCATTAAAGGGAGAGTCATGTATATATTTTCACCCTTTCTATACACTAAGTTCCTGGAAATCTTTTTGCTTACTATGCTGTTTTGATGAATGGTATGGAAATTTCTGTTTTTTCTGGTAGGGTGCTTATAATGTTTGAGGTGGAGAGTATAGAAAAGTGAAGCGTAACTGCTTCTTTAGTTAAGTTCTGTCTATGCCTTTAGAAAAACTTACTGCCACTTGTAATTCCTGTCCCCAACTCCTTGCAACAAAGACAACTGCTTCTTCTTAGTGGACCCAAATTACTCTGAAGAACTTGGCTTCCTTCAATCTATAGCTACATACTCATAAAAGAGTGACTAATACATTAATGGAGGCTACAATAACACATACATTACAATGCAGAAACAGTTTTCAAATTTTTTCAGTCTTCTGAGAACTTCAGCTAAGGAAAAAAGATCTGCTCTGTCATTCCATTATTTTTTACTTGTCATACCCCCAAAACATCACCAAGAAATAGACAAGTAACTAAAAACCCATGACAAATATAATTTAATTTTTAAGAGAAACGAAACTACGTGAAAGTTTGTTGTTTGGGTTGGGTTTTTTTATCATAAACCTCAGTACAAGTGAGTATTCCTTAGACCACAAAGAAGCACCGTAAAGACTAACCATACATGCATTTGATGTAATCAGATTTTACCTATATGAATGGAAATTAGTCATAAAAATAAAAGAACCTAAAAAGTAAACTACATACCATAATAAATAGAGATTCACTATAGTTTTCTATTATTAATATTAGAGATTAGCAGAATAAAAAGTAAAATTGAATTATAATGACTGCAGGACATCGAAATTATTTTCTTTCACTGGAAATGTGTGCTAATATGATCAGAAAAGCACTATTACTATGGTAAATCCATCATGACACAGAAAAATTAAAAACAAAATAAAGTCCTTCCTTACCATAACAATTACAGTGGCATCTCATTTGGATAGAAATTATTAAATCACTCTGTGAAACTATGACCTAAAATATTTATTGCTCCTAAAATGGGAGATAGTCAAAGTGAGAGAAATTGTAGTGTACTTTCAATATTAAAAAAAAATAACACACAAAAAGTGTGCTCCCTTTATATGCTCTCCACCAAAGTTTCTTACTCTATAAAATGGGGATAATACCCACCTACCTCACAGAGTCATTGTGAAGATTAAATCATAATATATTTAAAGTGCTTTGCAAACTTTAAAGCACTATAATAATGGTTATTATCATTAGTAGTGGCAATAATTGCTTATTGACTACCGACAACAACTTTTCTAGCTACAAGTTTATACTGATGATCAATGACAATCTGTGCTATTACAAATGGTAAGGCCTTTTGGGGAGGGTAACACATATTGCAGACATATTTTCCCTCTGTAATAAGGCTCTAACATTACCACAAATGAATGCTTTTCTCCCAAAGGAGTTTATTGTCTTTTTCCCCAAAAAACAGGAGAAGGGAAGGGAATAACCATTTATTTAATAGTGACATTATCTCATTTGATCTTCATCACAACCCTAAAAAGTAAGTGTTGATATTATCCCCATTTTACAATTGAGGAAACTGAGATGGATGGAATAAGTGACTTGCCTAAGGTCACAAAGCTAGTAAGCATTTGAGGCCACATTTGAACTAAGGTCTTCCTGACATTAGCCACTGTACCACCTCGCTGCCCTTGGGGAGGTAGAAAATTGTAGAATGGCCCTAAATCTACAACATTCTTTATATAACATTATAACAACAGCTAACATTTATGTAGCATTTTCTGGCTTGCAAAACATTCGATTATAGATAAGAAGGAAAACATACTTTAAGATACATTCATTAGAATGAAGGTCCTTGAGGGCAGGGACTAATTTTTTTTTTAGTCTATATCTCTAGTACTTAGCACAGTGACTGATGTTAGTATAATGGATAGACTTGATTACAGCAAATGGATAGACTGACCTGGAGTCAATGAAAATCTAAGTTCAAATCCTGCCTCAGTCACTTACCAGCTGTGTGAGCCTTGACAAACCACTCAACCTCTCTCCACCGAAGTTTCTGAATCTATACAATGGGGATAATAGCTACCTACCTTACCGAGTCCTTGTGAAGATTAAGTCATAATATATTTAAAGTGCTTTGCAAACTTTAAAACACTACAATAATGCTTATTATCATTAGTAGTAGCAATAATTGCTTACTGACTATTGACAGACAAATACAATTCTTGATTATCAAGAAAATAGAAGGAACAGAATCTAAAATATACTCTAGTCTAAATCATTTATATTTGGGGTCAGAACCCCACTTTTGTAATCACACTTAATACATACTAGCTACATTGTCCAAGGATGGGTTGTCTATCTGTATCAATGGAAAGAGTTTCCAAATCAGGAGCTTCTAAACAGATGAACTCAAAACTCTGGAAAAATTAGGCTCCCTCTATCTAGTACCCTACTTTGAAATCTCATTGTGGAATGGAGGTGACCTTGGCTTTAGAAGGAACAAATTACAATTGGTCTCACTAAAAATGGAAAGAGTTTGACAACAGACTGTATGTCTGTTGTCTAAAGACCAATCCATCTTATATAAAATAGTCTCATACTCACTAGATGGTTGGCCAATAGATGATTAATTTTTTTAGCCATAGTAGTTCAGTAAGCCACGTACTAAGCAACAGAGGGCTTATGGACGGCATGGTTCGCACATTCACATAAATAAAATCATGAAACCTTAAGTACTGAAGTATTTAAATATGGATGAGGCTAATATTCTGGAGTTCACAACATTCCAAACAATTTAATGAAGCTAAATTGTAAAGGCATGAGTCAAGGAGAAGTGGAAGATGAGAAAACAGCATTGGAATTCACAAAGAACCAATCTAAACTTGTCAAAGGTCTGATTTTTGGCTTCCCTTAACATGGTAGAATAGGTAATTTAGCATCATGATATTAAAAGGTCTTTCCTTTTAGCCTTGGTAGCTAAGGCAGAAGGTTGATGGGGAATCTCAGTAGAAACAGAAGACAATAAAATCAATAGAAGAGCTAAAATCAAACAAGCAACTGACCAGTTTCCAAACCTAATGCTAAGGGTAAGCGTTAAGAGAAAGCAATTGCAGATAAGCAGAATAACCCATTCATTAATAGCAAACTCAGTTAAATACACAGGATGGATTGGGATGTTTGCAGAATTAAAAAAAAGTAAGACTAGGCCTTGCATTAAAAATAGTAAAAAATGAAAGGTTTTCTATCTTCTTAGATACCTAGAAAGTGATGACAAGTATGTTTGCCATAATAATGGCAATAACACCTAATGCATGATTCAAGTAAGAACCTTAAAACTCTTCACAGACAATCCCTTCAGCTTCACAAAATACAATTCTAACTATTAGGTCCATCTATCACCTGGAGGGAATTGTAACTCAGAAAAGCAATGTAACTTGTCACTGCCACAGCACAAACAGATGCCCAGCTTAAACTTGCACCAGTTTGAGAAAGGCAGTAAACTCATACAGAATATGGAGAGACTAAACCATGCTATTTTTTATAACCATAACACCACCCCTCCCCCAAAAAACCCTCCCCCGAACAAAAACAATCGAGGACAAACTACTTCTCAGGAATAAGTTCCCTTCACTACACTTTCCATCTTAATTCTCTCTACAAGATTTTTACCCTGATGCAAGCTACATCATCCTCCTGGCTCAAAATGTCTTGCAAAAACTATCAGTTCTCTTTGATTTTTTTCTTCCATTCCAAACAATTCTACTCCCTAAAGACTTTTTTCTTTTTCTAGTCCAGCTTTTCTAGTCTAAACTGTCTCCTCGGCCCGCCCTTCTAGTCTCTGGTGGGCTTTCTGAGAGCACTTCCCCAACCCCAGGTCCCACCCTTCCACCCCCAAGGGCCTTGTGCCCTTCCACCCGCGTTAGCAACTCTTGCTCACCTCGGCCCCCGACAGGAAGGGGTGCGAGGACCCTGTGATCGTCAGGTAATTGTCATTTCCTCCGGGAAACTGGAAACCAAAAGAAACCCGCGGGGATGTTAGGGGTGGGGGGGGCCAGGGAGTCAGCCTGGAGCGACGGATTCTGACTCTGACCCCGACCCCCGCCGCCGCCTCCCCCGCTTCTCTTGCCCGTCGGCCGCTTCTCCGCCCGGGTCCCTTCCTCTGCTCCTCTCCCTCTTGCCTCTTTCTCTCTCTCCCTCCCGCCTCCTTCGGGCTCAGGATCCTACCTCCATCTTCAACACAACCGCTACCACCGCTTCAGCTCCCTCATAGCGCCCACCGCCCCCGCCGGAAACGGAATATCCGTCACTTCCGCCAATACTCGAGTCTCCCTCTGGGGATTGGAGGGTTCTTTTGCGGAAGCAGTGAGTGTGTAGCAGAGAGGCAACAGGACGGAAATCATGAGCTAGGCAGCGCCCCCTTCGGCCGGAAACCAGAACGCCAGGTGGAGGCTTAGAGGTTTCGAAAGAGGAAGTGTCAAGTTACAGCCACACGTTACTACTAGGCTGTTTCTTAGGAGAGCAATAGAGACGTGATCTCGGGCTAGAGGAACCGGATGGGGAAGTAGAGATATCGATAAGGTCGCGTGGCTAGAGAGGCCGGAGGTGGGTGGCCAGAGAAGTCAGGAGGACCAGCAGTAGGGACCATGACTTACGCTTATCTCTTCAAGTACATCATCATCGGGGACACAGGTACTCCGCTGGCGGGCCCATCCGCTAAACTGAGACTAAGATCTAAAGCCCGAGGAGGCACCAGTGGAAGGCGGGGTTCGTTGGGGAGGCGGGGCAACCCGGAGGGGCGCTGTCGGGGGCGGGGCCAGGATGGGGGCGGGGCTGGACTGAAGGAGCTCTTGTCCCTTTGCGGCTCCTGGGGTCCCAGCCACATCTCATGCCTTCCACCACTATCTTCCCTGGGCTATCCGTCCCACCTACCCTCTGGGAGGATGGACCTGAGTACCCGCGTCCTCTTTCAGGTGTGGGCAAGTCATGTCTCCTTCTGCAATTTACAGACAAGCGATTCCAGCCTGTCCACGACCTCACAATAGGTAAGGACTTTCTGCCAGCACAGGAAAAATGAATGAAAAGTGTGAAGTTAAAAAACCTTCAAAGTGAAAGTCAGTTTGCTTCCACTTTTAACCAGCCAAAAGTTGTGTTACTAAGTGGAGAGAAACCAGTGAAAAAAGCTTCATCTGATGGAAAGAGAATGAATTTGAAGTAAAAATATTTGACTCCAAACTAGCTTAGGAAGGAAAGTCACTTCGTGTCTTTAGAGCTCAGTTTCTCCCTCCATAAAATCAAAGAGTAGTAGCTATGGTCCCTTCCAGCTTTAAATTCTATGATTATGTGAAGGGCTGCTGTCAAGTAATTGTAACATTTGAGACTCAATTAAAAATAACTAAGACAAAGAGACTAAAGACAAATTGCTATCTGGGTGACCTTGGGCCACTTGCTTCTCTGTAAGCCTCAATATCCTCATCTGTAAAATAAAAGGAGTATTCTTCCAGCTTTAATATGTTGTAATGACAAGAGAAAAATTGCTTAGTTGGTTTCTGAGAGATATAAAAGAGGTTGAATTCCCTAGTGGCAGTATTTTTCATTTTCAGATGCAATGAGTTCTTTTCTAAATGCCTTTTCATAGGGCTTTCAGAGAAAAATTGTTACTGGTACTGGAAGAGAAGGAACAAAGAGATAAAGTTTACATGGCTAGTGGGAAGAAAAACTATAGCAAGATAACAGCTTCATTACAGTATTAAAAGAGAGGCAAAACTTTTAGCTTCCATCATATGGAGAAAAGCCTATGCATAAGTACATACAAGCAAAGAAGCAAAAGTTTCCAGGAATGTAACTAGCAATTCTAAGAAGAATTTTCTCTTAGAAAACCTGTTTGATCAAGAAGTCACCCAATAGATGGGGTTCATAAAAGAGATTTGGTAACACCAGGGAGAATAGCATTTTGCCCAAATACTGGCATGGAATTTACGTTCCTCCTGGAACTGCTTTTTGCAATGACACAAAGAAGTTGGACAAGAAGCTGTGCACAGGAGCCCAAGTGTCTTTAAGACCATGTTTATAAAAAAGTGCAAGTGAGAACAGAAGTCTTTTATCCTTATGCATACCGAGATTGTTCCAAGACTATCCAAGAAATAAAGAAAAAAAAATTTTTTTGAGAAAAGTTTCTCTATTCTTGATTAAGGAATTTGGAGATTAATTTGCTTTCATCCAGAATGAATTCTTCTATTTGACTGCAACTAGCCTCCCTTGAGACTTCTTAACTTAATATAAACACCATCAAAGGTACTGTTGGCTAAGTCAGCATTTTACTGCTAGGTAAGGTAAAGGTACTTCTTCCTTAAAAATTTTGTCTCTGTACCATGTGAAATGACAAGTTTTGGAGTGAAAAAAGGATAAAATACATTGTTTGTTATCAGATATGTTTAGTAGCAGAGCCTTTCATTTTCTTACTTGGACCTGACAATAACATTCTAATGAGAGAATGTAGTTCCTAATGCAGAAACTAACTCATCCTAGGCATTTGAGTTCCTAAAAGACTATATTTCTTGGGAAAATACATTATATTATACCTTTCAAAAAGATCCTAGAGTTGTAATAGGTGGTGACATGTATAGAATGCTGGATCTGAAGTCAGGAAAACCTGAGTTCAAGTTATGCCTTAGACACTTACTGGTTGTATGACCCTGAGCAAATTACTTAACCTCTGCCTCAGTTTCCTCAGCTGTAAAATGGGGATAATAATAGTAGGATCAAATAAGATAATATTTGTAAAGTTCCTGGAGTATAATATGCAACTAATAAATACATGTTTTCCTCCTTATAATAAACAATTATGGTTCTATGAAGAACGTTAGAGAATGAGTATGTCAGGAAAAACTGGTGTTCAGAATTTTAAATCTTCAAACTTATACTTTAAAAAGAAGCTATAAAGTTTATTTCAAATAATTTTTACAATGGTTAACATTTGAGAGGCAGCATGGTACAGTGCATAAAGAGCTAGCCTTGGAGCTTAGAAGGCCTGGTTTTTAGTCCTACCTCTGACACATGCTGGCTTTGTGACCATGAGCAAGTCAATTCCCCAGGAAACCCTCTTAAAGTTTACCTGTCTATGGTGTAGGCAAATTGTCAGTCTGCATAAGTGGGGAGAGTTTCTGTATCAATATTTCCCCGTTAAAATCACAACCCCCCCCCAAAAAAGAACACATCCAAATTAGTTAAATGGTGCAAAATTTAACCAAGGTTAAGAAATTAGCCAATTTCCACACTGACTTTCTTCTTTAACCTTGAGATGATTATTAGCACAAATGAGAAAAAAGAATGAAACTAGAGACTGAGACACAATGGAGTAAGTATTTACACAGCTGCCAGAAGTGTGGCTGCTCTTGGAACAGACAGAGGAAGTAGAAACTGAAATACGTGGGAGCCAGAGCCTTGACTTTTTATTGAATGTGACTGTCACTGACGACAATCAATATATTTTCTGTTCTTCATTGACAGGTGTGGAGTTTGGGGCCCGCATGGTCAACATTGATGGCAAACAAATCAAACTACAAATCTGGGATACGGTGAGAGAGAAGAGAAGAATGCATCCCTTTCCAATAGCTAAGCATATATGAAAAGGGGAAAAGGCTCTGAGGGTAGAGTGTTTTGAATTGAGAACAGAAGAAGAAGAATGAAGTTAAAGAGATGGAAAAGTTTCAGGTCCCATAGATTTCAGCTCCAAGTCCAGGATGGAATTCCTTTTCACTATCTTTTTATATTTAATTCAGTTGCAACATTTAGAAAGGAAAATGCTAGTGGTGTTACCTTATGTCCATATGTATATTTTCATACCCATTTTGCCCAGAGCATTTTTACTTACTTGATGTTACTTGATTCAACATCTTTATACCCTCTTAGTTTGTGTGTAGTGGGGCTGTTCCTAATTTAATTCAGAATCTCTCCCCTTTTTGGTTACTTTTGACTTTTTTGTATCCTGTCCCTTAACAGACTTAAGAGCTGAAGCATCTATGTATTAAGAAGCTTAATTCTGTGTACAGTGATCTAGGTGATTTTTCTTGAGGACTGTCCTCTTGCTAATTGCATTGAACATTGGATACTTTTTGTATATAGCCCCTCATTGCCTCAGCCCCTACAGTTCCAATTACTACTTTTGGGTGCCTGCAATTTAATTAGGATTATATTAATATATGCATATGTAGGGTTGAGTTTTCTAAGCAGCTTTACCAAGATTATTCTGTCTGATCCATACTTTTCCTCTCTCCTGGTCAGGGCCATCATCATCACAAGTGGTTCACAATTCAGATAATAACATTGGTAGCCAGATACTTCCCACAGCCTCATTAAGCCTTCACCCTACTTAACCCATGCCCTTATTTTTAGTTCTAACATCCAGCTTGACAGAAACCACACCATATCTATGACCATACATTTAAGTACATGTCTTGTCATTGTCTGCCACTGTCTACATAACTGACATTTACATAGTACTTTACCCTGTGAGGTAAGTACTTCACGTATTATCTCATATAATTAAAGAAACGGAGTCAAAGAGGAGAAGTAATTTGTCCATGGTCACATAACTAACATCACTAGCAACATCCAAATCCAGCTCTGCTTCATTCCAAGTGCAACACTCTCACCACTACCCTATGCTGCCTTGCATTTCCTTATATCACATGGGCTCATGGATTCTTTTTCATCATGGACCCTGAAGCTTCAAAGGCCAGCCTTGCTTTTTGACCCTCTTTAATGTAGTATCTCTTCATCTAGAATCTCTTATCCTTGTGTTTCCCAAACTGTGGTTCTTAACCCAGAGAGAGATCCTAGAAATTCCAAGAAAATCATACAGAGGCTTTACAAATGGGCAGAACCAGATGAGAAATCCATGCCTCCCTGATATGGATCAGGCTTAATGTGAGAATTCTATAGAGCCCTTAAACAGTTTGTTTATGATGGTGTAAATAAGCTGATTTGTAACTTCTTTTTTGAGAAATAATATAGGTTATAAGGTGAGAAATTGATAACTACTACTCTTTAACTGATACCTAAGCAACATATTCTTACTGATCCTATTTACTATATCATCCAAATTATTCTTCTCCCTTATAGTGATGCTGTCCTTTCAAAATAGATTAAAAGCAACAATAAATATATAAAATGTCCATAAATTGACACTATATAACTTTTTTAAAAATTAAAAACATTTGTTTCTGGGGCAAGAGATACTGATGTCTAGGGAATTACTACTCCAAGTATTAATTTTTTTTAAACTGATGAAATACTATCTTCAATATTTTCTTTTTACTATCTTGGTACACGAGAGAGAGAGAGAGAGAGAGAGCGAGAGTGTGTGTGAGTGTGTGTGTATGAGTGTGTGTGTGTGTGTGTGTGTGTGTGTGTCGAGTGCCTTAGTTATACAGGCCTCTCTGTGACCTCCTGAAGTTCTTACTTCTTATGAGTATCTCTTTTCTGTTGTTGAGAAAGGATAATATTCTTTAGTCTTTTACTTATGTTGTGTGCAGTCAACTCCCAGGTATCCACATAAATGAAGGAAAACTTTCAGGTTCATGTAATGTTAGAAAATAATCCAAAAGTCATTTATACTTGACTTTGGCGAGCATTTTGATACTTCATACTTGCAGTGGAGTGCACCTGACATTCTAGGAATGAGAACTCCTAACCAATATAGCATGCTGGACTTTACGAAACAATGTTTTAAAGGAGGTAGTGCAAATATTATCTTTATCTTACAAAAATGGAAACTGATTGGCATTTCTGCCCAGTCCTGGTGAACTGGGACTGGAAAAATTAATAGAGCATTTTATTTTTAAAGGGATTTTTCTTATTGAGCCAGCTTAAAGACACAAGGAGATGTTTTCAACAGTTGAATTTAAATACTCTTGTGTGATTCAGCCTTTATATGGGCTTCTGCCAAACTTCCCCTTCTTGCTCTGACTGGACTGCAATCTACTTGTAGAGAAAGTAAGTAGAGGAGGTTAGAAAGTCAACAGGAGTTCAAGCAAAACAGAGCTAAAATAATGGTATGTTGACTTTCTAACAAAGAATATGAAATTAAAAATGGGTTCTTAGATAATATCTTGTAAAGCTAAGGTGGTGTAGGTATTAGCTACAAAGGACTAGGAATTATTTTTCTTATTAGAGTCTGATGTTCTAATAGCTATGTGATTCACAGAAACATTTGTATAATTCTTAGAGAAAATCTAATCTAAGGAAAAGAAAACTGGACAACCAATCAGGAAACTCAAACTATTCCGCAGGTCCAACAATTAGTTACTATGTAACCTTAAGCAAATCATTTTGTTTCCAGTGCTTGTATCTTAGTTTCTTCATCTTCAAATCATGAATAATATTATTCCTTCTCTCCGATTTCCAAGGAAGCTATGTGAGGATAAGATCAGAGCCATGAAAAGCTTTTAGCTGCCCTTTCTTGTAGAATAGATTCAGTACTTCGATTAAAAAATCATTTTCTTCCTATAAAAAACAATTGCGCAAATAATCATGAAATCGAATGTTCCTAGTATGTTTTTTTGTCTGTATTATATGGACCAGGGTGTTGATGATTCATAAAATTAACCTATGATATAATTGAATATGCAAGTGCAATTACAGCTTCTAAACTCTCATAAGGAGTCATTTACTGCCTGAACTTTCTCCCTGTTTCTTCATGCCATTCACTATGTTAAGATTGTTGTTGGGCAGAGCCCCCAAAAAGTAAACCATGTTTTTGCCAGTTAACTCAGTTTTTGCAATCAACACAATAGGTACCTACTTAGAACATATGATAAGGATTCCACCATGAAGGATTTCCATCATTAACATCCAAAACATTATTTTACTTTGCACATCTGAAGAAATGGGAGCAGAAAGGCCAAAGTTGTGTATGAAATATCTCCTGGCTAGTTAGTAATATACCTGGGACCAAAACTTAAAGATGCCTAGCTGAGCTGAGCCTTACTGGTTCTGCTTTGCTTTGTAGATTGGCTTCTCCCAATCCTCTTGGCCTACAAAACAAACTTTACTAGGGATAGTTGGGTAGCACAGTATGTAGAACACTTGCCCTGGAGTCAGGAGGACCTGAGTCCAAATCTGCCCTTAGACATTTCACACACTTAGTAGCTGTGTGACCCGGGCAAGTCACTTAACCCCAATTGCCTCACAAAAAGAGAAAGAGACAAGAAACTTCTGTTTAAGAATTGTGGGGGGGTGACTGGGGTGAAGAGTGTATTTCTGCCTGTTCTCCAGGAATAACCTGGTTTTGTTTGGGGTTTCTTATTGCCATGTTGGTGGGAAAGGCTGGGCAAGAATCGTTCCGTTCTATCACCCGTTCCTACTACAGGGGAGCAGCTGGAGCCCTACTGGTGTACGACATTACAAGGTGAGTGATGTCTTTGAGATGTAGATGTGGGGAAGACTTTTTTTTTCCATACCCTACAAATCTCCAACTTCATCACCCACTAAATCTATTGAGAAAGCCATGCAGAAAGGGCTTCTACATTCTTTCTCCCTCTTTCCCATGTGGAAGCTATCTTCCCCATATTTGGAGCCATTTTAATCTGTTCTGATCTCTTGAGCTAGCTCTCTTACCCTCTCTATATACTTCCATCCTGCAGACGTGAGACCTTCAACCACCTGACTTCATGGCTAGAAGATGCTCGGCAGCACTCCAGCTCCAACATGGTTATCATGCTAATTGGAAATAAGAGGTACGTTTTTCTTATGTTGAGTATTAAGGAAATAGACTCTCTTGCTCTCTACAAATTTAATTCCAAGACATTCCTTAGGCTTGTTATATATTCCCTTCAATGTATAGTTATGAGGACAATAATATAAATGCCTCTACTATGCAATGCTCAGCTGCAGCCTAGAGTGCTAGGCTTAGAGGCAGGAAGACATAGGTACAAATCTTGCCTCTGACATGTACTAGCTGTGTGTCCTTGGGAAAGTCACTTAGTATCTTTGAACCTCAATTTCTTCATCAATAAAATGAGATTAAATTGGACGGCCTGTAAAGTTCCTTCCAACTCTAAATCTATGATCTTCTTTGATAAGAAATTGGGGATACAAAGGCAGAACAATATTTTAAACTATCCTAAGGCACCTAGATGACTCAGTGGATTGAGCTTTGGGCCTGGAGTCAGGATGACTTGAGTTCAAATGTGGGCTCAGACACTTAATAGTTGTGTGACCCTAGGCAAGTCGCTTAACCTCTGCTTTAAACCAATGAAAGAGGAAATAGAAAACCACTCCAGTATCTTTGCCAGGAAAACCCCATAGACAAAATGGTCCATGAGGTCATGAAGAGTCAGATATAACTGAACAATAAGGAAGCTCACAATTTAATTGGAGAGGGAAAAATAGTATGTATACATAGGAGTAAAATACAAGGTGTCATATGATCAGTACATAAGAGAAATTCAGACAAAATCTGGAGAGAGATTTGAGAAGGTAGAAGGAAGAAGGTGCTCTAGAGCAGTGATTCTCAACCTTCCTAATGCCGCGACCCTTTAATTACAGTTCCTCATGTTGTAGTGACCCCCAACCATAAAACTATTTTCATTGCTACTTCATAACTGGAATTTTGCTACTGTTATGAATCGTAATGTAAATATCTGATATGCAGGATGTATTTTCATTGTTACAAATTGAACATAACCCACAGGTTGAGAACTGCTGCTCTAGAAGCTGGAGATACAAAGGCAAAAACAAAGCAGTTCCTTCTTTCAGGGGGCTTGTGTTCTAGTTGAGGATAAACAACATATGCACAGATAAGTGATGAAAGGATGATGATACAAAAAACCGTTCTGAAAAATTAAGTTAAGAAGCCCTGGGAAAGTGATGAGAAGAGAAGAAATGGGTTGTGAGAAGGGAATCTGCCCCACCTTTTCCTGGCATGTGTTCTAAGTGCCCCCCTTAGCCCTGCTTCAGCAGTGAAACATCCTACTCGCTGAAATCCTTTTATTGGATATAACTATTCAGATAGTCCTATATCCTGTTGAAGGCAAGTCAGCACCTTTTGCCTAGATTTTGGTTCTGATGCAATTAGTTCCCACTCTTGTTCTGGACTCTAATGAGCAAAGCATTGGTTATCATTTTATAGGACTAGGGAAAAATGTCCCTGGGGACTTGCCAGAATTGCAGAGGCAGCACATATCAGCTACGTTTTCTAATTCATTCTCTCTCCTCTCCCCTTATACTTCTCCTCTTCTTCCCCCCCCAGGCCTTCCCTTATAATTAAAAAAGACAAAAGAAGCTGGGGGGGAGGTGCGACCAAACTAACATTTCAAAGAGACTGTCATTGTATGCTTTGTTTCACACCTGCATTCCCAGATCTCTGCAGAAGAACAGGAGGACTGCCAAGGAAGCACCTTCTCAGATCTATTTTTTGGGCAAAACTTGGTCAATCAGTGTCGTCTGTTCTTCTTTCCATTTACATCGTTGTAGTTCTTGTGTGTATTGCTTCTGACTTCTCTTTCTATCAGTTTGTGGAAGCCTTTCCATGTTCTTCTGTATTTATCATTTCATATAAACCAGGTTCTAATATACCATTACATCCATTTCCCACAGTGTGACCATTCCCCAATAAATGAATATCTGCTTTATTTCTGGTTCTTTGCTACTACAAAAAGTGCTGCCATAGATATTTTGGTCTCTAAGGGGATGTTCTGTTTGTCATTGATTTCCTTGAGGCATGTACATTAATGGAATTTCTCAGTGAAAGAGTATGGACTTTTTACTCTTTCTCCTTATATTATTTCAGATGGCTTTTCAGAATGGTTAGATCAGTACACAGCTTTACGAACAATGCATTTGTGTGCCTCTTTCCAAAACCACTCTAGCACTATTTCCATTTTATGTTGTCTTTGCCAATTTGTTTGGCGTGAAGTGAAACCTTAGACTTATTTTTACTTCCATTTTTCATTATTAGTGCTTCATAGGCTTGTTAGTAGCTTGCAATCCTTCTTTTGAGGAGTATTTTTTCATATCTTTTGAGTACTTATCTATTGAGATGTTATATATATATATTTCTGTCGCCTATATATTTCAGGTAACATTTATAGGAATCTTGAACACAGATTAAAAAAAAAGAGCTTAAAATACAGTCTGGGTTAACATTCCAGAACTGAGTAACTGTGCCCCTGCACTATTCCTCATGAACCACTCCTTTCCTTTCTGGAGTTAAACACAGAACCTTCTTCCCTTCCATTCCTTGGGTGAGAGCAAAACCCAGCTCAGCAACAGAGTACTGGGACTAGAATCAGGAGAGAATCAGATTTTAATCTGGCCTCAGACTCTTGCGAGCTGTGTGATCCTGGGCAAGTTACTTCACCTCCATCTGCCTTAGTTTCCTCAACTGTAAAATAGGTATCGTAGCACCAACCTTTCAGGGTTATTGTGAGGAATAAGTGAGATATTATTTGTAAGGCACTTAGTGCCTAAAACATAGTAGGTGCTTAATAAATGCTTATTCCCTTCCTCTTCTCTCTGCCACGTCCTGCCCACATGACCTAGGACAAGTCATTTCTTCTCTCTGAACCCCAGTTTCCAAGTACATAAAATAAGGAGTTTTGACTCAATGCTCACCAAGGCTCTTTCTGGCTTTTATATCCCATGGTATAGCTATAGTAATCTATGTGTTATTATTTCAGTATCTTTGGGTGTAATACAGCTGGACCTGGTGACTTCAAGCAGTCAGGAAGCATTTATTAAGCACCAGCTGTGTACAGGAGTTATGCTAAGCCCTGGGGAAACCACGAAAGGCAAAAGACAATTCACTCAGTACAGCTCTATGTGCTTTCTTATTGGCTCCTTACTTATCTTGGGTTTCAGCTCCTTATTATTTATTGCTGTTCTGTCCTACAAGGGGAAGGTGATTCTTCTAGATAGAAAAAAAATAAAAGCCAACAAGATATTTAATCGTTCTGCCTTTTATCTCCCATATGTTATTATCTATTATCTTCCCAGACCAAGCTGGAGTCTCTTCCCTATCATGCCATCAACATAGCTTTTTAAAAGCCCCTTTTGTTTTTCTTCCGATTTATCTGAGGCCTGACTGCTTTCTGGGATTTATTTAGTCGGTATCCACTTTGGGTCTTGCTGTTCTTTTGTATTTGTCCTCTAGTATCCATCCTTCTTTCTTCTGTACTGTATTGTAAAATCCGAGTTTATAGATCAGTTCCCTCTGCAAGAATTAATCTTCAGTTGTTTGATGGCTTTTATTTTTTAGGTAGCTTTCCCTTTTCTTCCTCATTAGTACCATACGCATCAGCATCAAAATTTTCTTCCTGAGAACTTCTAATTCCTTTTGAGCCAGTTTTCCTTTTATAATCATAGGCCATATGGTCATATGTCCTGCTCTTAATAGAGACATCACCAACAGATGTTTGGATACTAAAAATCTTGAATCCACTTCAGCAAGATTTCTTTTCTTTTCTTTTTTTTTGAGGCAATCGGGGTTAAATGGTAGTGACTTCCCCAGGGTTACACAGCTAGTAAGTGTCAAGTGTCTGAGACCAGAATTTAACTCAGATCCTCCTGACTTCAGGACCAGTGCTCTACTGTGCCACCTAGCTGCCCCTAGTTCAGCAAGTTTTCAATAAATACCTGTGACCTGCCAACCCATCAGTTTTATTATTGGTTTCTACAATTCATTGTCCATTCCTATATTCTTGATAGGTAGTCGTTCAAAGGAACAATAGAACCACATGGAGTTGAAACCCAAGATAAGTGATGACATAGGAACAGAATACCAAATACCAAGTGACTCTGTGAATTTCAGTAGGCCCAGATGAATTACATAAAATAATTCTAAAAGAACTAACGTATGTCATAGCAGCTCAGTTGCTGGTAACATTTTTATATAAAAAAATCATGGAAAATAGGAGAAAAGACACAAGACTAGAAATTAGGGAAATTTATTGAAAGAACTTCATCTCTTCCTCTCAGTTCAAATCAGCAAGCATTAATTAAGCACCCACTACATGCCACAACCTTTGCTGGGTGTCTGTGTCTTTAAGGAACTTACATTTCAGTCATTTATTCAGCACCTACTACTGAAGAAAATGTTATGTACTGAAAAGTAGGTACAAAATGTGTGCAAAAATAAACAGAAAATTAATTTTAGTCAGGGAAGGAGTAAGTGGAAGAATCAGGGAAGGCCCCATGTAGAGGGGACACCAAAGCTATGGGAAAGAGAGTTCCCGAGGGGCCAAGGTGAGGAAAGATATCTCTCTAGCCAAGGGGGAAAGTGCAAAAGTAGGACAATTTGGCTAGAGTATATAATGTGACTGGGGAGAGAGCAAGAAATCAGGGTAGAGGCCTAGGTTAGAATGAAAGTGTGAATTCCAGACAGAAAAGCTTGTATTCTGTCCTGTAGCAAATTAATGGAGCACTGTCAGCCACAATAGTCGTCCCTAGTAGAACGTTCCAGGGCAGTGGTAACTGAAGGGTAACGAGGCAGTCCTAATGGGTGTGTGGTCAAGTGGATAGTGACTCAGATCCTGTCCTCTCTAACATAGCCAACCCTGAGGCTTATCTCCAACACAACTATACCTACTCTTACCTCCTAACACTTACCTATTCCATCCTGTACCCCCAATACCCTTCTGAGCTGGAAGTTGGCCTCTCAGGAGAGTTACAATCTTAACTACTACCAGGGCACCCACAGTAGCAGCTGTACATGTGCTACTAGGAATAGCCCTCTTTCCCTCACTTCCCTACCCAGAACATCTACCCAGTCCATACTCCCCACCCTTTTGAGGTCAGGATCTGGTTCAGGATTAGTAATCAATGAGTAAGAGCCCAACCTCCTTTTTTGTTTTGGTTAGGACAGGATAAAGTCTACATGGATGGGCTGTGACAAACTAGAGATCTCATTTCATTATTTCTACTGATATTACTCATTCCTTTTCCAAACTTCCTATTGCTTTTGAGGAAACTACCAACTTTCCATCAACCAATTTCACAACCTCAATGTCATCCTCATTCTCACTCATTCCACATAACCAGTCAATTGTCAAACCTTGTCAGTCCTATCTCCACAAATACCTCTTATCTAGCCCTTTCTCTCTACTCAGAAAGTGACATTTCTCATCACTTCTTATCTGGACTATTCTAATAGCCTCCTCATTGGTCTTCCCTCTGTTAGGTCTCTCTCCTCTTCAATCCATCTTCCACAGAGCTGCCAAAGTAATTTTCCTAAAACATGTGTCAGACCATGTCACTTCCCTGCCTAAGAAACTCCAGTAGCTACACGTTGAATCTTGGGTCTAAAATTATTTATCTTTATCATCCTTTTCTTAATTTCCATTTTTGTTTTATAATATAGTAAAATATTTATGTAATTTGTAAATAAGTATACATGGGGGGTAAGTGCCCCCCGAATTTTTATTGATAAAGATGTGTAATCTAAAATATTTAGAGACCATTGTTCTAGGGAGTCTGTAATTGGCTTTGTTATCTTTAACCCATCACAAAATCTCAAAAGTTGAGAGAGATGACAGACACCTAATATAGCCCATAACTGATAAAGAACTGCCATCTACAATGTAACCAAGAAGTAGTCAACCAGCCTTTGTTTAACAGTCTGTAGGTTAGGATAACCCACTACCTCCTGAGGCAGCTCATTCACCTTTTAGATAGCTCTAATTGTTAGGAACTTTTTCCTACTTCAACACTAAATCTGCCTCTGCGGTTTCAACCTGTTACTTCTAGTTCTGCCCTCTGGGACCACACAGAATAAGAATAATCCTTCTTGCTTTTTTCCATTCTTATCATTTCTTTCTTCATCTCCATGATCTTTGAAAGAGCCTGACAATGACTCATTCTTTTAGTACCCTACAATCTATCTGGACCCCATTAAGGAAAGATAGATGCTTTCTTACAGTCTAGCCATTTTCATTCTGTCCTTTCTTGTCCAAAAACCATTTTCCTTGGTGGAGAAAGCAGAAGCAAAGTGAATAGAGCAACTTGGCCAACTGTCATGTGTCAGTTGTCATTGCCCTGTCCACCCCAAGGAACCATCCTTTCATCTTCTTTCGTCCTCTTGTTTTCCCCAATGTAGTCTAAGAACAACAACAAAAAACTTTTTGTTTCTTTAGCTTTCCTCACCAGCCTCACTTTATTCTGAGTTTTATCATTCCTGATGCTATTCGTATGAGATTATGCCATGCTTTGTAATCATCCTGTATTGCCTATCCTTGCTTCTGTTTTCTGCACGTGTATTTTTAAAGTCTTAAGTTGGTTGTAGTGAGTTTTTTGTGCATCCGCATCAATCTCCTTAACAACTTCCTTTTTTCTTTTTCATAATTGTTTCTCTTGTGTCTTTCCAACTTAATTCTTAACTTTCCTGGGATGAATTGTCCCTGTAGAATTTGAGCCCATGGGATAATACCTATCCCTCTTAGGTAGAAATCTGTTCCACTCAAAATCAAGGGTGCATTTCAGACTATTCTTGACTTTTCTCTCATTCACTATCACAAATTCGAAGATCTTTGCAGTCCACTTCCTCTGATTATTCCCGTCATTTCTATTCCAGCAACCAGTTCACTTTTTGGTAAGAATCAGATCTGGAATTTAATTTCCTTTTGTTGTTTCCTTCATATTTTGAATGATGGAATTATTATTAAGGTAAGTCAAGAAATCATTACTTGCTTTTCTTTTGGCAGAGAAAGCACCAGAAAAATTTTTAATAATCGGAGTACTCCCATCATTACTATATCATGCCTCTGTGCTAGGTCTGTGATCTGTTTCCTGAACTCTCATCTATTTTATTTTTTTATATACATGGTTTGTAGTATACTCTGATGACAATATCACTTCTGTTTCTGCTACCACTGATCTTTACCCAGTTGTTTTCTCCCTTAGCTTCTTAGATTTCCTCACACACATACATTCTTAATATAAAATACTCTCTCCCTCCCCCCTCTCTTACCTACCCTATTTCTTTTGAATAAGATATATACTTCCAGAGCCATATTTCAATCGTGTATCTCATCATACTGTCTCAGGTGCCTATTAAGGTTAAATATGCGTTTGCGCAGTACCATACTTTAACAAATTATATAAGTATAGACATCTGAGGCCATAGATTTTACTACTGTGTTTTTAGATTTTTTTCTTATGAATGTTTATGTATGTCAATTGCTAATCTTTCCCACATTATAACTACTCACTATTATGTAGAAGAATAACTTTTATACACATTTCTACTTCCTTTGTTCTGTTCTATTTGAATATGTTATACTTATTCCAGTCATTAAATCACGTCCCATCAAGTGTCAGTGAATATATTTATGAAGGTATATTTATCTTCTCAAATTAAAAACTTGACTATAGATTTTATGTAGGGAGAGAACTGAAAAGTAATAAATAGGTTTTGAATTTTGAGTCCTGGTAGCTGAGATCTTGTTATCAACACAGATAAGGAAGTTAGGGAGGAGGATGGGTTTCGGGGTTAGATGTGAGTTGAATTTTGAACAGATTTTTAGAAATGCAGACGTGCCAACCACTCTGTCCAACAATTTGGAATGATGCTAAAGAAGTATCTAAAGTATCCATCCGTACTATTTGACCCAGAGATTTCCTCTATTGGGCATATAACCCCTTGGAGATCAAGGACAGAAAAATGTACAAAATATTTATGGCAGCACTCTTTTGAAAGTAAGACTAAATAAATTATGATATATGAATTAATGGAATATTACCAAATCATAAGAAATGATGAATAGGAACAATACAGAGAAGCATGGGAAGACTTACCAGAATGGATGCAAAGTGAAATAAGTAGAAATAGGAAAATAATAAATAAAGTAAGTGGAGAGAACAATAGTAGCAACAATAATAACAACAGGGGAGTGGAGCCAAGATGGCGGCGTAGCAGCAGCAACATATCGCAGCTCTCACATAGCCACCCCAAAATACCCATAAAATAGGACTCTAAACCAATCCTAGAACTCCAAAACGCACACAAGGATACTTCCCACTAAAGTCAGCTCGGCTACCGGAAACATATCAGCACTGCAAACCGAAACCAGCCTGGCCTGAAGCCACGGCTGTGCCCCAGGGGCGGCTGGGCGGGAGAAGCTTCTCAGGTGAGCGGAGATTAGCACCAGCTGCAAGTGGGGATTGTAAAAGGGGGAGATAAGCAGTCCGGGAAAGGTCTCCAGAGAGGAAAAGCAAAAGGTAGAGGTTTTGCTCCAACTCCGCATTCTAGATTCCCACCCGCGGCCTGCAGACAGCAGGGGTCTGAGCGATTGTTTTCAGGCCAGAGCTCTCGAGTTGAGCGGCCTGGATCCGGATCATCATCTTGGGCCTCGGTCTTGGAGTCTTCATTATCCAGTCAGCCGGAAGTCTATGGCAGCCGGGAGGACCCCAGCGATTTGGGACAGAGCTTTCCCTTCTGGAAGAAGAGCCCCACAGAGATTTTAAAAAAAAATTCACGGTCTGAACAACCATGAGTAAGAATAAGCATAAGAAGCAAAGTAAGAACAGCTCCCAAACCCTAGGTTCCTTTTTTGGGGAAAAGAAAGAACATGGGAGAGAGAGGGAGGAGGAGAGCGCAGCCAGAGCGCCCCCACCAGAGGCCTCCAATAAACATGAAGAATGCCTTAAAGCTAGAGATGAGCTAAAGAAGGACTTTCAAAACCAAATAAGGGAAGTGGAAGAAAA
>CM053589.1:31270771-31286589 GCA_028646515.1 Pseudochirops corinnae
ACTGGGGGAGGGGGGACACACTGGGATGGCTGTTTTGGGGCGGTGGGTGGGAGAAAGAGGGGGAGAAAATATGTAACTCAAAATCTTGTGGAAATGAATGATGCAAACTATAATAAAATTTAAAAAAAAAACAATAATAACAACAATAAACAGCTGTATACTGTGAAATGTAATAACCAAGATTAGTCTGAAATTCAGATTAAGAAAATGCGTCTCCCTCCCTTCTTGGCAGAGGTGGGGCACTTTGAGAACAGAACATTGTATGTATTGTGAGACTCAGTTGATATATTGGCCAGTTTTACTGAACTGCTTTTTTTTCTTTTTGTTTTGGGCATAAGTAAAAGGTATCAGTTTTTTAAAAAAAGAAATGCCAGTTTGGAGTTTAGAAGAAAAATCAGAAGTGGAGATATAGATTTGGAACTCATATGCTTACAGGCAATTAAAGCAATAAAAGTAGGCAAGATTGTTGAGGAAGTTAATTGAGAACTAAATACAGAGTGACTACATGCACACAATTGGATAAAAGGAAGAGACAAAAGAAAGAACTATTCTAAGATGGGATGAAAGGCAGAATAATTCACCATCATAGAATCTAAGGAAAAGAGTTTCATGGAGTAGTGGTCAAAAATCAGATGCTATAGGATGGTCAAGGAGAGTAAGAACTAAACATTGAACATGGTCATTTGTGACTTACAGAACGGTTTTGGAAGAGGAGTGAGCATAGAAGCCACAATGCAAGGGGTCAAAGAATGAGTAGGTGGTAAGGAAGTAGAAGCGGCAAAGTTTGACTAATATTTCAAAAACTCAGCTTTTTTAAAAAATTTAGGGAAAGCTGATCATGTTTGTAGGAAAAAAACGAAAAAACCATTAGGGTGAAAAGACTGAAGATGATAGACAATGGAGACAGTTTGATGGAGCAAGAGATGATGGGATGGGATAAGATCAAAAGTTCTGTGCAAATAAACTTCATGAAAGAGGGAAGAAGAGGAAATGATGGAATATGAAGTGCCCATTCTGTTTTCTAACAACTTGGATTTCCTCTTACTCATTTTCCTTCCTTCACTTTCAACAGAACTCCATTAAATCGTGAATTCCTTGAGAGTAGGCACTGTTTTTGCCTTTGTTTCTATCCCTAGGACTTAGCATAGTGCTTGGCACAGAGCAGCTGCTTAATAAATGTCAACTTAACTACATCTCATTTTGCTGTAATATGCAAGAGTACATGGAGTCAAAATAAGTACACAAGTTGTCCTAATTTTTTACTAGACCTGTATTTATTCAACAGTGGAATCAAGAAACAGCTTGGCTATGCCAAAGGGATATTTTCCAGGTTCTACACAGAACTAACCTTATTCAGGGAAAAAAAACTATGCTGCTACACATGCAGAATCTGCTGCATGCAGAATACTGCACTGGTCCCTTACAATTGAGATTATACTGCCACATTGTTTCTGGAAGAGTTCCCTCTCTAATATGAATCTTTCTTTCCTTTCCTTTCCATTATTTTCTTTCAGCGATCTAGAGTCTAGACGGGATGTGAAAAGGGAAGAAGGAGAGGCCTTTGCTCGGGAGCATGGGCTCATCTTCATGGAGACCTCGGCCAAAACCGCCTCTAATGTTGAAGAGGTACTTCTCCAAAGGAAGTGGAGAAAATGATGTAGGAACTAGCAGGGCATCATCCTACCCTTTCCTTCAAAACTCCCTTCCCCAATAGTACAAAGTCTTTGTGGTAAGGAAAGGATTGGTCTTAATGGATTAGGGAAATAAGTGCTCTCTTTTTATGGAATTATTCCATTTTAAAAACTAATTCCTAAGAGATTTTTTCTGTCTCAAATAACGTTAATAGGCTATGGTATAAACAGCACTGTTGGGTAGCTCCATAACTGATTAGAGGCCACAGCCATCTAACATTTTCACCGGTGATTTGTAGGATAAGGAAGATGCTCGTTCGTTTTGTATCTAATATGTGTCTCCTTTCCTTCTCTGCAGAGATGGGGGCCATGCTGGTGGAACATTTCCTATTCCACCAGACTTGGTTGTTATGTTGGGTAGTTTTACTTAGCTGCCTCCCCTTTTTATTTTTTTTACAAGGGCTGGCTCTCTGGAGCCAGAAGACTAAGGTATATATTTGGAAATGAAGGTGATATAAAAGCAAAAGATATCAGTATTTTTTTAAGTTTGAATATGACACCACGCTAGGAAAATCTTGGCCCAGCACTAAAAATGGTACTGAAAATCTGGAGAATATAAGAAGGGTTGTGCAGTGGCTATTGAGGCTTCCCGGGATTTTCTTCCCAATCTTCTGGAAATCCCCTTCTCTGTCTTTAGACACACAACAGCAATAGCTATTGCATTCTTTCTCTTCTTTCTCTATATTCAGCTCTCCCTGTCTCTATGTGAATTGATTTGTTTCCTTTAGGCCTTCATTAACACAGCCAAAGAAATATATAGGAAGATCCAGCAGGGCTTATTTGATGTCAACAATGAGGTGAGAGGTGATGATGCATGATCTAGCACTAGTTTGTCTTATCCTGAATAAGATGAGGATTTTCCCAGAATGTAGGTTTCTCCCATCTGTTGCCTTCCTATTTAAACTAAGGCAGTTTAAATCTGACTTTTCATATGAGGACTAAAGAGATCCATTATTTCTTTCTGGTTTCTTTTGATGATGCAGAATGAGTGGTTGAAGAAATAAGTAGTTAGTAATCTGGGTTGCCAGACTTATTTTCATTCACTGCTTCAAATTTTTTTTATAATCCTTGGGTATGGGGAAGTTATAAACACTATCAATTAGAAGGATCCATCCTCTTCTATACAATCTGGAGTAAAAACAGAAGGGAGAAACTTATTTCCCATATCTATTCTCCCCTTTCCCTCTTTCCTTCCTACCACATGTATGCATGTTATTGTGGCTCGAAAATTTAAAAATAAAAAGGCATGTATGTATATATTTGCATATAGGTATGTATAAATATGTACAAATACATTATTACAAAAGCAAAAACCCCACTAATCCTGGGTAATCATATGTACATTTCTACTAGTGTTAGCCATATAACTACTGATAGACTTTGCAGCTGTATAGTATTCATCTAAAAGAAATGTTCACCTTCCAAAGCCATTACTGCCTTTTAGAGAGTATGATCAGTTTTTTGTTTTTGTTTTTTTAATTTCTCTCTCCCTCTTTCTTCCTGACTCTGTTCCATTTTAGCACTAAGGGATGAGGATGTATCTTTTTTTTTCTTACAGGCAAATGGCATCAAGATTGGGCCTCAGCAGCCACCCTCAGCATCATCAGGACCCAGCTCATATCAAAGGAATTATGAAGGCACAGGCGACAGCTCCAGCTGTTGCTGAATTTCTGACCAGAGTATCTGGTCCTTCTTGGAACAGACCCCCTCATGCACCAGACTTGAGGGAAGAGGTCCTGGCTACTTTGGCCAGGGGAAGCCTCATCCCCAGGTGTGATATCCTGCCCTTCCACCCGAATATGGAAGAATTTGTGCCCTTAACTGACTGGTTCCTCTTTAGGGACGTGAACATTTCCTATAGATTAGGGCTCCTCTCTCTTCCTTTTCCCCTCCCAACTCCCATCCTTATGTTTTAATGTCTAAATTGTTAGGGGCAAGGCTGAGACTCACTAGAGTTCAAAGATAAACAAACATTGATTTTTTTGTTTTTTTTAGCACAACTCTGCTGCCCATTATGAAGTGTTAACAAGTGTCAGGGATCTTCTGAATGAGCATGTCAGAGAGTAAGGATATGGTGTACCATGTGGGAATAGATTTGCCAACTTGGGAATTTCAACAGCTTTTTATTTCCTCCTTTTGGGGGTCCATTTGCTACTTTTTTCAGAGACCTTGTAGGGAACATGGTTCCTTGTGCTAGAGCATTTAGAGATAATGAACAATTTTCTATGTCTGTAAGCAACTCCTTTCCATTGCTAATTTTTATCTCTTAGGGTCCAGTTTTAAAGAAGTAAATGAACTTCTTGAGGCAGTCCAGGACCAATGGTCTCTTTCTGTTAGTAGGGCCTAGAGAAAACAATCTTTGTTCTTGTTCTTTTAAAGACCATATCTAGTCAAGACCCTCAAACAACTGAATCTTTACTATCTGACCAACCTCATTTCACTACAGATCCTCTAATCGAGCAAATCTGCTTGCTGTCCTCAGCTTGTTACACATGACTTTTGTTCCTGCCTCCTTGCCTTTTCACATGCTACTCCATGTTCTTCAACTTATTGAGTTTAAGAATAACTTATTGAGTTTAAGAATAACTTCTAGCATATATCCCAAAGTCAACCCCATCAAATTCTAATTGGTCTACTACTCAGTGCCCTGTCAGCCTTCATAAATTCAGTATTATGTTAAACAGACAAGTTAATTTGCACTTTAGTTTCTTTGTAAATATATCATCAGTTGTTTATGTGGAGGACCTATCTTCCCCACATAGAGTGTAAACCCCTTGAGGGCAGGGACCATGTCTTGTTTTGCTTTTGTGCCTCACCTCCCTTTCCAGTTCCCTCACAGTGCTTAGTGTTGCACATAATATGTACTCTATAAATCTGACTGACTTAAAAGACAAAGAACAGCCTTATCATATGCCTTTTCTGAGGCTCTGGAAGCACCTTTTAGGAACTACATCCCAGTCTCTTCCAACAGCTAATCCTGGGTTCCATATTTCCATTTTTTCCCTTCTTAGGATGTATGTTCATTTGTCTTCTCTCTTCCATTTCCAGGCTCTTTACTTCCATTCCATGCAGACCTATATAGGAAGGCTGACTGCCACTTGGCAAAGCAAATCAGCATGCACTTTTCTAGTCAGTCCTATATTTCAAAAGCATATGATGCTATCTTCAAAAAAATTTGCTCTACTCACATTCCCCATCATATGTCTTCCCCGATCCAGCCCCCTGTATCTTTCTGCTTAGGTCGTTCAGTCACCCTGAGTGACTGAGTGCCTCATGGATTTTATTTCTTTTACTTTTTTATTATTATTATTTTGCTGTTGAACTGTTTCATTATTAAATATATGCATGCGTCCAAACTGCTCACCTTCCATGTGTCATTTCTGATAGTAATTGTGGGAAGGCAGTGGTCAAATAAATTTCCCTGCCCTAGGGGACTGGGTCAAAATTGTTTACGAAAATCTTCCAGGGACCAGGACTTGTACTGATTATTGGGCCTAGACTTTTGCCTTGGGAAATGCTGTAGATTTCTTCACCTGGGGTCAAACCCTTTCCTTCTGGGTCTTCCTGGAGGGAAGCGTGGCAGGTGCCTCGAGCTAGATTCAGCACCCCAGTAACTGACAGCTCTCGGAAGAAAGCAGCTGAGTGAAGCGGCTCTCCCCTCTCGGGGGCTCTGCCCACGCGGGATCCAGCTTTTCTCCTACGCTGGGGAGGGGGAGGCGCGGGAGCTGGCCTCCGTTTGGGAGAGAGGGAGGTTTGGGGTCACAACAAGCGGCGGCTTCTCAAGGACGCCCCATGGGACCCGCGCAGGACGAAGGGGAGTGGGGCAAAGAGAGGCTAGAATGAGGGTTTCAAACTATGTCCCCCACACTCAACCACCCCCACCAACCAGTCCAATCCAAGATGGCCTCCCAGAAGCAAGTCACTAAGTCTTTCACTCCAGAGCTCCCCCAAAAGTCAGGGATAAAAAAGATGCTGAGGACTTCAAACCCCTGGGGACCAGTGGTTCGTGACGACAGTGCCACCTCATTTTGTTTTTAGTCAGGCAGTGCCTCGGCCACCTACGGACTCCTCTGCTTTCTAGGACCCCACCTTCCCTTCCCTCCAGAGACTTCCTGGATGGTGCTCAAACTACCCTGCTAGATGAGTCCGAGTCTCGGCTACGTCATTGGTTGTTGCGGAGGAAAGTGGGCGGGACTTAGGGAGAATGGACTACCAGCAAGTTAGGTTGAGGCAGGGGCTGACCATGCTCCGCCAGAAGGCGCCTTGTTCTCTTAACGGGGTGAATTGAAACCCGCCTCGTAAAGAAGGCAACTGGACTCTTTCAGGTAGGCTTCCCGCTTCCATCCCCGCGCCCCTCGCCTCTTCTAGGTGGATCCCAGGGGTTTTGCGAAATCTAAAGTTAATCTTCATCTAATTTCAATACATCAGGTCCACTCCCCTTCTCCTCTTCCCCCTCCTCCTCCTCCTCCCCTCCCCTGTTAATAATGGGGGATCAGGTGCTACCGGGGGATGCTCTGGACTGAACCATTCTCCTTTGTGAGAGGCGTAGGGAGGGAAGAGGCATCTATGCAGGAAGAAGCGAGGTTAAGGTGGGGGGGCGGGGAACGCCGCACTGTGCAGTTACTGCACACTGCCTTGTATCGTTTGTGTCCTTGCATTACTGGGCGTGGTGTAGACTCGTAGCGGGTCCTTCCTTCTGTCTCGTTCCCTTCTCTCCCTGAGAAAAAACTCACAGTTACGTTGGTCTTTTCGCACTGGAGTCTGAGATGGGAGGTTGGGTTATTATAAAAAGGTAGGTGGGGGGGGTGGAGGTAATGTGTTGCGGGCTGATGGAGGAGACAGAGTTCTGGTCTAATTGTGAGTCTTTAGTAGAAGAAGACGGAGGTGGGCTGCATGTGTTTGGAGGGGGTGGTAGAATGACTGGGGGCTTCAGCTTTGCGCCTGCCTTGACAGGTCTGCGGGGCTCACGAATTTGTTTTCTGTTGCATTATGTAAACTCTCTCTTGGCGGAAGACCCCGCCTCCCACCACACACTGAATTCAATTTCTTTATTTACCTGTGTAGTGTCGCAGGAAATATCCCTGCCCATTGCAGCAGCTGTGGAAATGCAGCCGCTGTAGGTTTTTTAAAGGGGCAGCCACACTAGTGGATGAGCTATTGAAAGGTGAGGCATGGGCTCGATTTCTTGGGTGGTAACTAAGCGAAGTGAGCGAAGAAGTCATAGAATTAGACAGACCCTAGAACTTAACATCCTCCTTTAAACCAATGCAGATAAAAGCTATTGAACGGAGAGCCCTCAAGGCACTTTTGGGCAGCTACATTAAAGCTTCCATTACTTACCAATCTTACTAGTGTCCATAAACCATTCAGACCTTTTTGTTTTCCTTAGCCTGTCATCTGTGACAGGAATGATTATGAATTATCAGCATTAGCTAATTGAGGACCCACTGAAGTTGTGACAATCTCTAAGATGCTAGAAGTTAGGTTTGTGATTTTAGTACCTTCTTCTATTAATCAGTCAGTGTTAATGATTCGCCATAATAATTTTCTGTAAGGGCCACTGAAGAGATAGCAGGAAAAAAAATTATTTTTAAGAAAAAAAATCATGGTTACTGCCAGTGGTTCAAAACGTGGGGGGCTCCTTATTCTGAATATTTTGGAGTCATACAGTCCCATAAGGGGAAAGGAGTTATGATAGGAAAAGAAACTGTTAACATTTGAGAGGCCCTTTTGTGTTTCAAGACTGGAATGCCAGAGAGCCTGCAAGGCAGGATGAAGGACATTGGTGAAGTTGTGTGTGTGTCTGTGTGTGTGTGTGTGTGTCTGTGTCTGTGTCTGTGTGTGTCTGTGTGGTTGGGGGTGGGGATAGTTTAAGACTGGAATAGCAAAGGAATGGTAGGTCAGGATAGAAGGGATTTGATGGAGCTGTATGTGGGAAGCTTACATGGTTCACTACTGCTCTATATTTAGTCCTAGCCAGTCCATTTGGCCTTTTGATTTTGCTAGTGCTCCGATTGACAGAGTTAATTTAGATATTAAAGGAAATGAAATGAATTTGCTGAGCTGATTGTGAATCACTAGCAAACAGTGCTAGTGTGTCTTTCTCTGCAGCACTGCAGGATGATGAGGTGGAGGTTTGTTGGCAGTGTGGTATCCATCACTGCAGACTGTTGGTTGGGATAGAGATAGTGGGACATTATTGTAGTTGGTCTAGGAGACAGCAAAGGATTGAGGGGGTAGTGTATATCAGATCACCTATGTTAGAGGGTTGTTATGAGGATCAAATGAAATAATGTATGTAGAGCATTCCTGGAGTAAACCTTAAAGCCCCATATAAATGCTAGTTATCTTCATCAAAGGACACTATCTTGTCAGTCTGCTTTGGGATAGGGGGTATTCTTCTAACCCATGTGTATTGTTTAAAAGATAGAAGAATGGGGACTGTATTCCCATGTAACTAGCAGAAGCCTATAAAGTGCTATGAGAGACAGTATTGTTTCTATTCTCCAGGATGAGTTATTTTCTCCCAAGCTGACATTAGAAAGCCTAAAGTAGGGATATGTGAAGAAGAGTCCATGACAATCACTGTTGACATCACTGGAATCCACTTAAGCAAACTCTAACCTTATAGGATTGATTCTGGAGATTTCTTGGACAGAACCTACATGGAAGGGTCTGTCTTACTGAGACTGACCTGGAACAATTGCTCTAGGATTTGGAAGGAGGAATATTTGACCTATTCTGAGTCTGTTATGTTTTCCATGCATAGATGAATGTCTCTCTTAGTGAGATAATTATGCAATTCAAATTATTTCAGTTATAGGGTTTTGTTTTAGGATCATATCATACTCAGTTTAATTCCACTTCTTTCTGTAGCCTTTTTTCCATTAATTATTTAGTTTATTCTCTGTATCCTGCTGGTGGTCATTTGACTATAAGTATACATACTTGTTTCTTTCAATTGCTTCTCTCTGACTTTAGTTCCCTTTCCTTTTTATTATAATTCACTGTCTTTCCTTTATTTTTTTTGTGTCTTTCCGGTATTGAATGCCTTCAACTGAAGGAGAATCCGAAAGACTATGAAGACCTTCCCAGGACTGTATAATGAGCCTTGTCCTCAGTTGAAGTGTCTTTGGTACATGGTACCTAAGAGACACTTGTGTTTTTGTATGATGCTCTCTGCATTGTGAATTATCGTTCCCTAGTACTTTTATTTTGCCACTAACTATATTCTGAATTTTTAAAAAATGTTTTATAGCTGCTCCCTTCTTTGTTAACATGATTGTACCCCCCCCCCAATAGAACCTCTCATAACAAATTAATACAATCAAAAGAAATCAACATGTTAGCAATGTGTGTTAGGAAATGTATGTCTCATTTTTTACTTATAGTCCACTACTTCTCTGCTTCAAGTCAGGAGATATGCTTCAACATCAGTCCTTTAGAGTAACAGATGGATACTACATTGCTCAGAGTTCTGAAGTCTTTCAATGCTATTTTCCTTCTAAATTTTTCATGTTCTTAAACCTTTTTCTGGCATAACTTTCCTTAGCTTCATCATTTCTTTATCCTGTTTTATTTACTCTTCTTTCCACGTCTCAAAATTTTTAACTTCCTCTTTTGTCTTTTTAACAAATATAATTATCCTTTTCATTGCCAATTTGATGGTCTCTTCATCTTGATTGTTAAGATGTTTTAAAATTCAAACCAAAGCTTCATGTTGACACCACCACTTGACTGAAACTTCTCTTTCCAAGGTTGTCAATGATTTCTTAAATTACTAAATCCTAGGGCCTTTTCTAAGTCTTTATTCTTCTTGACCTGTCTGGGAATTCTCAGAAAATAGCATTTTCTTAGGATGTAGAGAAATTCAAATCTCCCCAAACACCCCAGTAAAGCTCTAAAAATATGCCAAAAGGAAGATAAAAGGAAAACCAAAGAGAAACACTTACAAGATTCCCCATCTAGTCTGGGTCTCCACAAAAGGACTGCCAGAATCCTAAGCAGAGACAAGCTAAGTTAGGTTGAAGGCAAAATACAGAAGCAGTTTGGGCCCACGTGGCCTGAGCCCCAACCACAAAAGGAGAGAGCAGGACCCAGGAACTCCTTGTCTGATCCAGTATCTAAGTAGCTCATGTCTAAATTGCTACAGGATAGAAGACCAACTCAGTGCCCAAACAGCTCATTCCTGGAGCCGTAGCAGGACAAAGGGCCAAGGCAGCACCTGAGAAGCAACAGCATCTAGTTGAGGCCTCTCGGAGTCCATAGCAAGGGACAGAGCCAACTTAGGGTTCAGGTCTATGTAAGAAAAAGGAGACAGGCAGCTAGGTGGTGCAGTGAATGGAGCACTGACCCTGGAGTCAGAAGGACCGGAGTTCAAATTTGACCTCAGACACTTACCACTTACTAGCTGTGTGACCTTGGGCAAGTCACTTAACCCCAATTGCCCTGATTTCCCCCCTGCCAAAAAGAGAAAAGAAAAAGGAGACAGAGGAAGAACCAGCACATAAACTAAATTGTGCCTCAAGGGGACTGAACTAAAGCACAGGAATTCCTGCAGAAGAGGGGGAGTTAATCTTTCCCTGCCTGCCCACACCATTTAAGAGTATGGGAGGGAGAGGAGTCTGACTCAAGCAAATCCCTATCCCTTCTTGATGTCTCTACAGCTTTTGACAATTGCTTCCCTCTGGATGCTTTCTCCTCCCTAGGGGTTTTGACATTACTTTCTCTTGACTCTTCTCCAGCCTAGAAGACTTTGTCAGTTGTCTTTACTGGTTCATTAGCCAAGCACTATCTCCCAACTCTTGGTCCCTCTTTTCTTCTCACCCTCTGTTGGTCATCTTATTCAAATTCAATTATAATCGATGTAGATTATATATCGAGACCTTATATTTCCAGAGTTCCAGTTATTTTTAAATTCATAAAATAAAATACATACGACTAACAAAGAAAACTACTTTTATTGAAAAAGTTATAAAAATATTTTTCGAAATACAAGTTCATGAATTCCAGGTTAAAAACCCCTGCTCTAAATCCACTCTTCCTTCAAACTTCCTGCTTCTTGTTGAGTTTACCAGCATCCTTCTAGTTTCCCAGGTTCCCAACCTCAGAGCAGTTCTTGACTGTCCCTTCTCTCTAACCCCCACTAGAAACATCTAGGGGTGCAATGGAGAAATAGGCTTGGAATCAGTAAGACCTGAATTCAGATCCATCCTCAAACACTTATTAGCTATATGATCCTGGTCAAGTCACTTAACTCTGTTTGCCTCAGTTTCCTCAACTGTAAAATGGGAATAAAAATATCACCTACCTCAGGATTGTTGCAAAGATCAAACAAGATATTATTTTTCAAAAGCCTTAGCATGGTACCTGCACATAGTAGGAAGTATATAAATGCACATACCTACACACACACACACACACACACACACACATACTTGTTCAGTTGCCAAATCATGTTCATTCTTCTCCAAAATATACATTGAATCTGTCCCCCTCTCTCTCCGCTTAGAGAGCCACCATCCTAGTTTAGGCCCTCATCACATAAGTGGTCTTGCTTACAGTCTCTTCTTACCATTTAACTGCCAAAATAATCTTCGTAAAACACAGTTCTAACTATATCACTCGACCCTGCACAAGAATTATAGCTCCTTGTTGCCTGTAGAACAAAACACAAACTCTTTTGCTTGTCAAAGTCTTCACTATCTGGCCTGCCATTCCAGATATATTTCATATTATTTCCCTTTATATATTCTAATAAATGAATGAAAAAAGCATTTATTAAATGTTATGTGCCAAGCATTGTACTAAATATTGGAGATATAAATACAAAAGTAATAGTCCCTGCCCTCAAAGAGCTTATATTTTAATAGGACAGAGGCAGCATGAATGGGGAATAGTGGCCAGTGTAGAGTTTTGTAATTCGTAAAGGGATGTTGAGTAATATAGTTAAGGTTCTAAAACTGGAAGGAAAGGGTATCTGAGGGTACATGCCGAACAGGGAGGAAGATGGAAGGGTGGCCAAGTGACTTGTGACCAGATAAAGTAGACTGTGAGAGGCACTTGGCAATCAAGACATTGGGTCCTAAGGCCTCAGTTCCAACCAAACTGGATCCCTCACTATTCCTGAACTTGGCATTCTATCTCTGCCTCAAGGACTTTGAACCAGCTGATATTGTCTACCCCCAAGCCTGGAAGGCCCTCCTTCACTTGTGCCTCTTGGAATCCTTGGGTTTTTCTCAAGGTTCAGCTCAGAAACTGCCTTCCTTGGGAAGTCTTTCCCGATCTTCCCAGTTATTAGTGTTCTTTTTCTCTCCCCAAAATATCTTATATTTCAGTTGAATTTAAGCTCCTTGAAGCAGGGGCCAGTTTTTGTTTTTATCTTTTATCCCAGTACTTTGAACATCTTGGGGGCCAGGAATGCAAATACGGTCAACTCTAAGTCACCTTAATTCTTATTTTCAGTTGGCTTTTTAAGCCAAAACATTTGCATTCCCAAATTAGAAATCTAGCAAATGGCAGTAAATTTCAGCTCAGCATTCATAGGGGTTTAACCTTTTTTGGAACAGTGAGACTGTCTTTCTTAAGAAAGACAGAATGGGAAGCCAGTCGGTTTTCCTGCTCCTTATGAGTCATGTTTTCAAACTGATGTTTCATTCTTTCTTGACCTCTCTGCATTGTTAAACACTGTTTATCATCTTTTCTCCCTGGATCCTCTCTCTTTGGGTTTTTGTGGACACTGCCTTTTCTTGGTTCTCCTACCTGTCTGACCCTTCTCAGTTTGCTTTGCGGGGTCTTCATTTTGGTTGTGATGATGATTCACAGTTATTAACTATGAGTGTACACCCCTGATTCTGTCCAGTGTCCTCTTCTCTATACACACACACACACACACACACACACACACACACACACACACACACGTTGACATGATCTTATCATTAATTCTATTGTCATCTCTCTGTAAATGAGTCCCAGACCTATATGTCCAGCCTGAGTCTCTCCTGAATGGCAGTTCCTTATTGCCAACTGTTTTTGAACATTTCAAACTGGATGTCAAACATAGCTATCTCAAATTCCACATGTCTAAAACAGAACTCATTAATTCTCCTCTGACCCTCGACCCTCCGATCAACCCGTCTTTCCAACTATCCTGTTTCCATCTTACCAGTTGCTCAGGTTGGCACACTTGACATCATCCTTAAGTCCTTATTCTCAGTTGTCCCATACATCTAATCATTTGCTAGATCTTGTCATTTCTGTCTTTACATGCCTAGTTTTCTTTTCTTTCAGTTCCTTCACACAGCCATCATCTTATTTCAGACTCTTATCACCTCTTCCCTGGACTATTGATTGCATTAGCTTTCTAATTGGTCTTGATGCCTCAGATCTTCCCCCACTTCAGTCCATCCTCCAAGACTCAACTGCCACAAGAATTTCCCTAAAGCACAGGTCTGATCATGTCATTGCCCTACTCCATAGACTTTAGTATCTCTCTTTTAACTTCACACTCAATTAAAAGGGCCTTTGTTTGGCATTTAAATCTCTTCTCAAGTGTCACAAACTTTCTATGTCTTTATACTTTATTCCTCTAGACACTCTCCAATCTACTCTACTTGCTGTCTTTCCTTCCTCCCCCAGTAGAATGCTCTCCTTCCTCACTTCTGCCTCTTAACAATCCCCAACTTACTTTTTTTCTGAATTTTTTTTTTTTACTTTTTACAAATTAATATATTTATTTTTAGTTTGCAACATTCACTTTCACAAGTTTTAAGTTTTCTCTGCCTCCCTCTCCTCCTCCTCCCCATGATAGCGTGCATTCTGATATAGGCTCTACATATACATTCTTATTAAACATATTTTCACATTATTCATGTTGTATAGAAGAATTAGAACATATGGAAGAAACCCTGAGAAAGAAAAAACAAAAGAAAAGAAAAAAAAGAGCAAATAGTATGTTCTGATCTGCATTCAAACTCCATATTTCTTTGTCTGGGTGTGAATTTCATTTTCCATCATGAGTTTTTTGGAGTTGTTTTAGGTCCTTGCATTGCTGAGAAGAGCTAAGTCTATCAAAATCAGTCATCTTACAATTTGGCTGTTTCTGTGTATAGTGTTCTCCTGGTTCTGCTCGCTTCACTCAGCATCAGTTCACATAAGTCTTTCCAGGTTTTTCTGAAGTCTGCCTGCTCATCATTTCTTATAGCGCAGTCATATTCCATCATTCCTATACCACAACCAGCCATTCCCCAATTGATGGACATCCCCTTAATTTCCAGTTCTTTGCCACCACAAGAAAAGCTGCTATAAATGTTTTTGTACATGTGGGTCCTTTCCCCATTTTTATCATCTCTTTGGGATGCAGACCTAGAAGTGGTATTGCTGGGTCAAAGGTTATGCACATTTTTAGAGTGCTTTGGGCATAGTTCCAAATTGCTTTACAAAATGGTTGGATCAGTTCACAACTCCACCAACAATTCATTAGTGTTCCAATTTTCCTACATCTTCTCTAGCATTTATACTTTTCCTATCTTGTCATGTACGTAAGAGTTGTTTTGATTTGCATTTCTCTAATCAGTAGTGATTTAGTGCATTGTTTCATATGACTATAAATATCTTTAATTTCTTCCTCTGCAAACTTGCCAGTTCATATCCTTTGACCATTTATCAATTGGGGAATGACTTGTATTTTTATAAATTTGACTCAGTTCTCTATATATTTTAGAAATGAGGCCTTTATCAGAGACACTGGTTGTAAAAATTCTTTCTCAGTTTTCTGCTTCCCTCCTAATCTTGGTTGCATTGGCTTTGTTTGGTGCAAAAACCTTTCAATTTAATGTAATCAAAATTGTCCATTTTGTCTTTCATAATGTTCTCTAACTCTTGTTCAGTCATAAGTTCCTCCATTCTCCATAAATCTAACAGATAAACTATTCTTTGCTCTCCTAATATGCTTACAGTATCAGCCTTTATGTCTAACTTGTGTACCCATTTAGACTTTATTTTGGTATATGGTATAAGATTTTGGTCTATGCCCAGTTTCTGTCATACTATTTTCCAGTTTTTCCATCAGTTTTTGTCAAATAGTGAGTTCTTATCCCAGAAGCTTGGGGTCTTTGGGTTTATCAAATAGAAGATTACTATAATCAGTGACTACTGTGTCTTGTGTACCTAACCTATTCCACTGATCCACCACTCTGTTTCTTAGCCAGTACCAAGTAGTTTTGATGATTGCAGCTCTATGACATGATTTAAGATCTGGTATGACTAGGCCACCTTCTCTAACATTTCTTTTCCTCAATTCCTTTGATATTCTGGACCTTTTGTTCTTCCAGATGAATTTTGTTATTATTTTTTTCTAACTCTATAAAATAAGTTTTTGATAGTTTGATTGGTATGGCACTGAATAAGTAAAATAATTTAGGTAGAATTGTCATTTATATAATATTAGCTCAGCCTACCCATGAGCAACTAATGTTTTTCCAGTTATTTAGATATGACTTTATTTGTATGAAAAGTTTTTTGTAATTGTGTTGATATAGTTCCTGGATTGTTTTGGCAGATGGACTCCCAAATATTTTATAATGCCTACAGTAACTTTATTTTTTTTTCAAGTTTGAATGACTTGTTTATTTACTTTTAGTTTACAAGATTCAGTTCCACAATCACTTGAGTTTCAGATTTTCTCCCCACCTTTCCCCACCCTCCATGGTGGCATGCAATCATGTATAGGATCTGCAGATACTTTCACATTTTACAGTAGTTTGGTTATATAGAAGGGTTGTAAGCAATGAGTGATCACTGGGAAAAAAAGCAAAACCAAACATGAAAAAGAACGATAGCATGTTTTGCTTCAGTCTCCATTTAAACTATAGTCTTTCTATATCTTTCTCTGAGTTTACATATCTCCTTCCATCCTGAGGCTTATAGAGTTGTCTTTTAGCTGTGCGTTGTTGAGGATAGTCCAGTTTATCAAGGTTGGTCATCATATGTACAATGTGTCTGTGATTGTGTACAAGTTTTTCCTGGTTCTGCTCTTCTCACTTAGCATCAATTTGTATAAGCCTCTCCAGATAATTATGAAGTCCATCTCCTTCCCATTTCTTATAGCACAATAGTATTCCATTA
>CM053589.1:31287089-31368674 GCA_028646515.1 Pseudochirops corinnae
CCACTTCTGTGATCTCTTTGGGATATAATCCCAACAGTGGTATTGCTGGGTCAAAGGGTACTGCAGTAACTTTAAATGGAATTTCTTTTTCTATCTCTTGCTGTTGGACTTTGTTAGTAATATATAGAAATGCTAATGATATATATGGGTTTATTTTATATCCTGCAACTTTGCGAAAGTTGTTATTTCAGGTAGTTTTTTTACGGGATTCTCTGAGTATACTATCTTGTCATTTGCAAAGAGTGATAGCTTAGTTTCTTCTTTGCCTACTCTAATTCCTTCGATTTCTTTTTCTTCTCTTATTGCTAAAGTTAATGTTTCTAATACCATATTGAATAACAGTGGTGATAATGGACATACTTATTTCACCCCGATCTTATTGGAAATGCTTCTAGATTATCCCTATTTCATATAATGCTTGCTGACCATTTTAGGTAGATGCTACTTATCATTTTAAGGAAGGCTCCATTTATTCCTGTACTCTCTAGTGTTTTTTAATAGGAATGGGTATTGTATTTTGTCAAAAGCTTTTTCTGCATCTATTGAGATAATCTTGTGGTAACTTTTTATGTTGATATGATCAGTTATGCTGATAGTTTTCTTAATAGTGAAGCAGCCCCATATTCCTGGTATAAATCCTACTTGATTATGATACACTATGGTGTATTATTCTCATGATAAGTTGCTGTAATCTTTTTGCTAGTATTTTATTTAAAATTTTTGCATTTATATTCATTAGAGAAATTGGTCTATAATCTTCTTTTTCTGTTTTTCCAGCTTCCTTTAAGACTGTTTAAAGACCATTTTCTGCCTTTTCTTGGGTTCTCGACTGCTATAGGTTTCCCTACTACGGGGCAGCTAGGACCAGTGGACTTAGACTTGGAGACAGGAAGACCCTAGTTCAAATCTGGCCTCAGACACTTGGTACCTCTGTGACCTAGGCAAGTCACTTAGCCTCTGCCTGCCTCAGTTTTCTCATCTGTAAAATGGGGATTAATAATAGCCCCTATCTCTCAGTGTTGTTATAAGGATAAAATGAGATATTTATAAAATGCTTTGCAAACCTTAAAGAACTATATAAAATGCTAATTACTTTATAGCTCTTATTAAATGCTCTGTATTTGTTGTGTTTCCTTTTATCTACATGTTGTCTTTCTCATTAGAATGTGAGATCAGGGACCATGTTTTTGCCTTTTTCTGTACCCCCAATACACAGCAAAGGGTTTAATAAGTGCTTATTGTTTGAATTTTCAAAATCAAAATTCAAGTGTAAAGACAAGGACTCTAATGTCTTTTGAAAATTAACTGAACCATCCATACTACTACTTCCTTTCTCTATTATGGATAAAGAAAAGTTGCCTAAATTTTAAATTCCTTACTATGAAGGAGTTGCTTCATGAGTTGCCATAGATAAAAAAATTCATTTCCTGGAAGCCAACATTCTGGTAATCAGACTATCTGAACTTAACTAGGTTGACCTTCTTTTCTTCAATAAAATACTTAAGTATTATATGTATTAGGAAAAAGTATGTAGTATCACTCTTCTCCATCTTCCCTTGAAACAGTAACACACACTTCTACATTTAATGTAGAAGTTCTAAACCTCTTGGTAAGAAGAAGAGTATCTAACAGACAGTGCTTCAGAGTTTACAAAGCACTTTATATTCATTGTTTCATTAAAGCATCAAAACTTACCGTGAGATAGGTACAATTGGTATTGTGGAATTTAATCTTACAGAGGTTAAATGACTTGCCCGTGGTCCCTTGACTCCTGTGTGCTATACATGTTTTCTTGATCCCAAACTTATCGTTCTATTCACTTCACTACTTCTCTCTATATACCTTCCCTGTCTTCCTCTTACCATTTCTTCATTTCCAGGGTCTTGTTCTCCTGGGGCTATATCAGAATAACTTTCTGAGAAGGACATGTTAACTATAGCATTTTTTCATTATTTCCCTCTACTCCCCCACTTCTACCACCACCACCCCTGAAAGAGTAAACATTTAAGTAATATACGAGTCTTTTAGAATCTCTCACAAATTCCAAGAATTACAGAATTTCAAAATTGGAAGGGACTTCAAAGGCCCATCTTTTCCAACCTATTGCTGACCAAAAATGTCTTCTACAATATTCAGCCCTCATTTGAACATCTCTAATGAAGACAAACCCACTCCCTTCCAGGAGCCCATCCTTTTCCATTGTTTCTATTTAAGAAGTTTTTCTGTACAACAGTCTTTTTCTCATTCCATAAACATGTGTAAGCTTCCTCATTTTTCCCTAGTCTAACACTTTTGCTGCTGTTTTCACTCCTTTGTGACACTGATAGCAGCGTCTAAGAATTAAGGATATAATAATTTGTCTTTGGTTGACTTCACAGCAATAATAACCAATTATTTATTTACTAAATTTTGCTATTCAGATGAATATTTTGATTCCAGAGGAATGGAATTTTATGACCCAAAGGTGCTATTCCATGGAGAGAAGTATAGCTAAATTGTGAGCGGATTAAGAATGCAGGAATATCTCAAAATCTACCAACTAAAGTGTACTCATCACCAGTTATCAGTCATTGTATAGGTCTTCAGTATTCTGTATAGTAGCACACCATACTTTCTTGCATAAAAATCCTTCCAAATCATCCTCTTGCATCTCTCATCTTCTATTCACCAAACATTTAAATGATTGGGGATCAGGAGACAACTGAGGCAGAAAAATCTGATCATGTAAACAAGCAGCCAAGTGATAGCCTAGTCTAATCAGATGAGAAATTATATTTGCCAAAACGCGAACTGTAAAATTAACTGAAGACCTGTGAACTAGATGTATTCACAAGGTTATGTGAATTAGCATCAATACCACCCTTATAATAAATATAAGTAGGTCATATTTATATAGTGCTCTAAGGTTTGCTAAGTGCTTTTGTCAGAGATATAAGTAGCACAAATATTTATCTCCTTTTTGTAAATGAGGAAACGGAAGCTTAGAAACATAAAGCATCTTTTTGCTAAATCCTACAGCTAATTCAGAGCTGGTGTTTGAACCCAAGTTATCTCCTGACTCCATGTCCAATGGTTTTTCCACTATACCAAGACGTGTGCCTGACCTGTGCTAAACCGGTGTTTATTGGAGTTCCTGAGACTGCTTAATACCTATTCTGCTGTTTCATACCTAGAATCCCACCGCCACCCCCTTTTTCTCCACTAGGATCATCTTTATAATTGACTTCAACAAATATTACTAGTGAAAATTCTGTGGAATCTTTTTCTCATTATAGCAATCCTCATTCAAAATAGAAGATCCTTCAGAAGAATTTTGTACTAACCTCTAGTGGAATATGGATAAAAAGCTGTACGTATACGTTATCTTTGGTCATGTTAGCACTCAGATTTTTTTTCCCCATTACATACAACTTGTTTTCTTAAAGTAGAGAATACTTTCATCCTTAGTTCCAAAGCTAATTGTTGGTGCCATCTCTTCTTTACACTTTTAAAAATTGTTCACTTACTCATTCTCTTTCTTTGTTTTTTGTACAGTTTTCATTATATCCCAGTTCTCCCTTCACCGAAAATAATTTTTTGAAAAATTTCTCCCTTGTAACCAATAAACATATTAAAGCCAAACAATTACTCACATCATCCAAAAATTTATCTCTAGTTACTTATCTGTCAAGAATTGGAAATTATGATTTATCATTGAGCACCTAGAATGATTGTAGAAGGAGCACTGGACTGTAGGGGTTAGGTGGTTTGGGTCATTCAAGTTTACCATTGGCTAGTTGTGGAACCTTAAACAAGTCAACTTACTCTTTGCCTCATTTTCCCCAGGTGTTAGGAAAAAGATAAGGTTCTTTGACCTCACTTGTCAGGATAGGAATTAAAGTGGAATACTATACAAAATACATCAACTTCCACAGAAAAGAAAGAAACATTTGGTAAACCTTGAAAATAACTTTCTTTTGAGTCACAAATACTTGAGTCAACTCACACAATTTTTGCTAGCCGCACACTTTCTAGGACTGATTTTTTGCTACTTACTCCTTTATAGCATTAGGATGCATCATAATTCACCTTTGAGCATAAATGTCTTCAAGTGTTACAGAGAAAACAACCTCTCATAGTCAGATCAAGAAAGGTAAGTAAAAGTTAATATTTTTGATCATTGACTGCCCAGATAGATATTAACCCAGCCAAATTTTATGTATTTTGAGCTATGTAAGTTAAATTATTGTTGCTGTTGTTGGCAAGTCTAATCTCTCTGGACCTCAGCTTCCTCGAAATTTAGAGGTTTGGGCTAGGTCTTCCAGTTCTGAAATTATTTTATTTGTGCCATCATAGGATTTCAATTGTAGTCCAATTGTAGGATCAGATCACTAGGCTTAGATTGTTCTGTTTGATCAATATTTATAGTATAAACCTCTTGAAGCAAGAATTCTTAACCCAGGATCTGTGAAGTCAGTTTTTTGTTTTGTTTTTTTACTATTTTGCTAACTGTATATAATTGGTTTCTTTTATGATATCATATATTTTATTTTTTACATTTAAAATCATTCTGAGAAGGAGTCCACGGCAGAACAAAGTTAAGAACCTCTTCCACAGAGTTATTTTTTGCCTTGAGGCAGCTCGGTGGTACAGAGAATAAACTGCTGGACCTAGAGTCTGGAACACTTGAGGTCCAATTCACACTCAGACTTTTACTCATTGTGTGACTCTGAGCAAGTCACTTGACTTCTGTCTGCGTCAGTTTCCTTATCTACAAAATGGAGATAATAATAGCATCTTCCTCCAGTAGTTGTTGTGAAGATCAAATGAGATAATGATTGTACTGCACTGAGCACAGTGTCTGGCACATAGTGAACACTATGTAACTATTACCTGTTATCATTAATATTATTAAAGAGCTTAGCACAGTGCCTGGCACAATAGATGTTATATAAACGGTTATTTCTCCTTCCCTGAGGGTTTTGAAACTGGTAAATTATAATAAACATATAGGTATGTCTGCATATTGGTATAATATAATATGACCCATTTGAAACTAAGAATTAATTTACAAAGAGAAACTCAGCAGTAAATTTGGGTAGGGCCTTGGAATTAAGAGAATGACCCAATCAGAGATTCCTAGTTGACTGCCCACTTTTCGCAAACTATTTTTAGGTCTAAGAGTTTCTGTAGCCACTCAGGGCTAGAAGGATTCAAATCTTGACCATCAGTTAAGCAAGTATACAGTAGGTTCCCGTATATGTCTAGCATTCCTAAGGTTTTTGGAGAATACAGATTTACATAATAGAATCTCTGCCCTACAGTTGAGTTTGGGTGATAAGACTATACACATGAAACAATTAGAGAATTAGATAAGATGGTGTATACATGTGTCAGAATACTAAATTAAATATTCAGGTGTTCAAAAGCATAGAACAGATTGACGTCTTAGGATCATGAGCCAATAAGCTGGAGTTATAGAGGAAAGTTTTGAGCTGGATCTTGAAAAATTAGATTCCTTTTTGGTTATCTATGGACTCAGGTCAGTCCTTCAGGAATTTACTGAAAAAGATCCCAATATAGGCATTTTTCCTACCCATTTGACCTATTCCTTTGGCTTTCCAGCCCAATCTGTGCCTTGCTCTTATGTCATTAGGAGTTGCTTAAGGCTCAGAGAGGTGACTTCCAAACTTCTCTCACTAACATTTGAAATTGAGAGGACAGCTTGGAGGGGAACTGACATAGGGAGCGTTTACTTTTTAAATAGTGAAATTTTTGTATTTGAATTGCACCCATAACAGTGACCACTACAATGACTCACCTGCTCTTTACTACTTCCCTATCCTTGACCATCTCCTCTTTGGAACCAGAAACTAAGAAAGTCTAGTCCTAGAACCAACCTCTACACAGAGAGAAAGAGAGAGAGAGAGAGAGAGAGAGAGAGAGAGAGAGAGAGAGAGAGAGAGAGAGACACACACACACACACACCACCCTCCCATTCTCTGCCCATAGTAGAACAGGAGGTTGAGGTGCTTATGTAATTCTATACTCTTCTCGGTTAGTACTTTGGTTATATTAATTGTGGTGATGATCTGGGGTTGGGAAGTGTAGTGCCTTAGGGACTTAGGAAACAGGTTTAGGCTCTCTTTGGAGTCAGCTTCTTAAATTTGTCTAAGGATATTGTGTTCTGAATGTTTGCCTAAGTTACAGTATAGAATTATTGTCAAAATAAGAACTGCTCTGGTTTACATTATAATACTCCTGGTTAGAGGAAGCATGGCAGAATGGATGGGGTGCCATCCATGCAGTAAGTTCCAGGACCAAATTCTACCTGTGACCATAAAGGGGTTGCAAGTCATTTAACTTCTTAGTGCTCTAAGAAACCATTAAACTAAAAGTAACAGATGAGGTGCCAATCCACATTAGTGAGGGGAATTTCCATACCATGGGTTCTCTACACTTATAAAATCATAAATCCAAACAACAAAGACAACAAACTACATGTAGTGCTTCTTTGCAGGTGCTAAACTGTTATGGAGTCAATAATCTACATGTCAGTGTCCTAGGTAAGGTTAGTTACTATTCTCCTCAAATCATAAAGACAGTGACATGACTTCCCATTCATTCGTGGAACTGTTAGTGTATGAAGAGGACATGATAGAAGATATAATGATATAGAAGGCATATAGGTTTTACCTTAGAGCAACTTAAATCTATACACCTAACCCTCACATCTCCTGAACTCCAGTACTGCATTAACAGCTGTCTGTTGGACATCTCTACCTGCATCCCCATTGGTACCTCAAACTCAATATATCCTAAAAGGAACTGATTCTACCTCCTTCCACCACATCATTGGGGTAACTGTGTAGATAGAATGCTGGGCCTAGAGTTGGGAAAACTCATCTTCCTGAGTTCAAATCTTGTCTCAGACATTTACTAGTTATGTGACCTGTGGGCAAGTGACTTAACCCTATTTGCCTCAGTTTCCTCATCTGAAAATGAACTGGAGAAGAAATTGGCAATCCATTCCATTATCTCTGTCAGTAAAACCCCTAGTGGGGTCACAAAGAGTTTGATACTACTGAAAACAAAAAAAGACTGAACACTACCCCACTCCACTATACCTCTTACTAGGAGATACAATGGCAGCTAGGTGTTATGGTGGATAGGGTTACTGGGCCTGGAGTCAAGCAAGACCTAAGTTCATATGCAGCCTCAGACACTTACTGGGTGACCCTGGACACGTTACTTAAACCTTTATTCTACCAATTTGCTCAATGGTAAATGAGGAGAATGATAGTAGCCGCCATCCATGGGGACTAGGAGATTCAAATGAAATAATATTTGTAAAGAGCTTACTTAGCACAGTGCCTGGTAAATAGTAGGTGCTTAATAAATGTCTTTTTCCCTTTGGCTTTTGTTCCCCTAACTTTTCTGTTTCTCCTGAGGGTACCACTGTCCTAGAGCCTCCCTGTTACTACCTCTCAATCCTCATAACCTATTTGGTCTCCCTTAGCCCACATATCCATTCGTTTACCTCATTTTGTTGAATAGACCTTTACAGTTCTCACATCTTCCCTTTTCTTTCACTTATCTCCATTAGCTCTTGTCTAAATTATTGCAGTTGCCTCCTGATTGGTCTCCCTGCCTCCAGGCTCTCTCCTTTCCAGTCCATCCTCCATGTAACCACCAGGTCGATATTCCAAAAACACAGATGTGACTGTGTTGCTCCCTATTGCTTATAAGATAAAATACAAACTCCTTTGTATGTCATTTAAAGCCCTTTACAAGATGGCTTCAGCTTATTTTCTAGGCTGATTTCCCATTTCTCCTCCCTCAGCCCCCCAGTTTTACCTTCTAACCACATTAAAGCCTGACGTTTCAGGTCTGACTTCGTGCCTTTGCTCTGGCCGCTTCCCTTGACTAGAGTGCTTTCCTTCTTACCTTTACCCCTTGAGATCCCTGGGTTCCTTCAAGGTTCAGGGCAGGCACGAATTCTTAGATATGGCCTGTTCTGATTCACCCGCTCTTCCCTCCACACTTTCCAGTCAAAATTACTTTGTATTTACTTTGTAATTTTAGGATCCCATAGAGCCAGAAAGGATTTCAGAAACATCTGTATACTTGTTGGTATCTATGTACATGTTTCCCTCAGTGGAAGGTAAGCCCTTTAAGGGTAAGGACAGTTCATTTTCCATCTTTGTATCCCCAGCCCTTAGCACAGTACCTGACACGTTTTTGGTTTGTTTGGTTTTTTTTGCTCTTTTTTTTTGGAGTGGGGAAGATAGGGCAATTGTGGCTAAGTGCCTTGCCCAAGGTCACACGGCTAGTTTTTTTGTGTTAAGTGTCTGAGGTCGAATTTGAACTCAGGTCCTCCTGACTCCAGGGCTGGTGCTGTATTCACTGCACCACCTAGCCGCCCCTGCCTGACACATTTTAAGTGCCTAAAAATTATTGTTCAACAAAATAGAATAGCATGCAAGATAGAATAAATGCACATATAATTAAGATACAATGTAGACTATGATTGAGAAAGCTGTGAACAAATATGGTGTTGTATATGAGTTTATAGAATGGATATAGTACATTTGGTTGGAAGAATCAAGAAAAACTTGGCAGATAAGATAGTATTTTAGTTTGGCCTTGAATGATGGGGATTTTAGTAAGTAGAGAAGGTAGTCTGTTCAGGGAATAGTAATTTGGCTAGAGTGTAGGATGGTGAATAAATAAGTCAGTGAATGAAAAAGCATTTATTAAGCTCTTCTTATGTGCCAAACACTTAGCTAAACTGTGGAGTCGATAATAAAACAGTGCCTGCCTCAAGGAGTTTACATTCCAACATGGCAGCATGGTGTAGTAGATAGAGTCAGGGTGACCTGAATTCAAAATCTCGATATATCATCTGTTGGCTGTTTTTAACTGTAGGCACGTCACTTAATGTCCCAGTGCCCTACGTAGCAGATATCTACATTTGGTTGAAGGTGTTTCATTTCTTGGAGTCTCCTTTCACTATTCTGGATGCTCCTTGCAAAAAAAATTTTAAACTAGATCATAGAAGAGGCTGTATACCAGCCTTAGGAGTTTAGACTTTATATTATAGGCAGTGGAGTCCCATTGAAGATTTTTAAGCAAGGAAATATGGTACAGTGAAAACAATAATAGATTTATGGTTAGAAGACATGATTTCAGGCCTTGGCTCTGCCATTCACTACCACTGTACCTAGGCAGTATATACATTAATATGTATGTATACATACATACATACAGATAGATAGATAGATAGATAGATAGATAGATAGATAGATAGATAGCTTTTATTAGGTAATGCATCAGTCAGTGGACGTTTATACAGTGAGATTCTGTGCTGAGCGCTGGGAATACAAGATGAGTGAAACAACCCTGGACCCCAGGGAGCTTGCACTCTAATGGGAGACATGTACACGTAAGTATTTACAAAATAAATACTGAGTAGTTTGAGTTGAGAGTGCACTAGCAGTTGGGAGAGGATGTTTAGTAATGGCTTCATGGAGAAGATGTTGTTAGAGTTGGTCTTGAAGGAAACCAAATATTCCAAGAGGTTAAGGTGAGGAGGGGAGTTCAAGTCACCTAACCTGTCTGTGGCTTGGTTTTCTCAACTATAAAATGAAGGGGTTTCACTAGATAATTTCTGAGGTTCCTTTCAGCTTTAAATCTATGATGAAAGCTATGCTTTAGAAAGAATAGTCAAGTTGTATAGGATGATTCAGATCAGACAGAATCTGAAGCAGGTAAACTAATTAGGAAGAATCTAGGGAAGATATAGTAAGGTCCAGAACTAGAGTGGTGACAATAAGAATGAAAAGGAGGGGATGAATTCAACTCAGTTTAACAATGTTAAGGACCTCTTCAATCCGTCAGCAGTAATTTAAGAAGTTATTACTCTCTGCCTAGTCCTGTGCTATGCAAAGGGGATACAGAGAGAGGCAGAAACAGTTCCTGTTCTCAAGGAACTCATGCTAATGAGATAACATTCCAACAGCTCTGTGCAACAAGATATGGCGCATACATGGGAGTTAATCGCTAAGGAAAGACACTCACTCATTGGAGGTTCTGGGAAAGGTCTCTTTCAGAGGATAGGATTTGAGCTGAATCTTGAAGTCAAGAGGTGTATATGAGGAGGTAGAAGACTCCAGCCGTGGGGGACAGGCAGTTTTAAAAAGGTGTGGAGTGAGGGATCAAAGTGTTAAGTGGGAGGAACTGTAAGAAAGCAGGTGTTACTGGATTGCAAAGTAGGAGGGGCAGTTAAGTATAAAAAGAATGGAAAGGTAGAAAGGAACTAGATTGCAAAGGACTTTAAAAGTGAGAGAATTTTATATTTGATCCTGGAGGATGCCACTGGTATTTATTGGGAAGAGGGAAGAGGCAAGATCGGACCTGCACGTTAGGAAGATCGCTTTGGCAACCAGAAGATTATTGTAGTAGTTTAGGTATTGAGGTAATGAGAATCTGCACCTGGATAGTGGCTATATGAGTTGGAGATAACCGAACATACATATTCACTAGAGATATTACCAAGGTAGAAATATGACTTAGCAACAGATTGGATATATAGAGTGAGAGAGTCAAGAATGATCCCATGTTTGTGATCCTGGGTGATTTGGGAGTATGTTGTTGCCATTAACAGTAATGGGGAAGTTGGGAACTGGAGAGTAAGGGGAGGGGGCAGTTCTGTTTTGTACATGTTGAGTTTGAGATGTATAAGAGATATCCAGTTTGAGATGCCCAGTGGGCAGTTAGAGTTTGGAGTGAAGGTTAGGGGAGGGTTTAAGGCCAAATAAATAGTCTGCATAGATATGATAATTGAATCCTTGGGAGCTAGTGAGATTACTGATGAGATTATTTTGGGGCAATATAAAAGAGGGTTTTGGATTTAAGCTTGGAGAATACTCCTAGTCAGTGGGTGTGATTAGACTGAGAAGGAGCTTGTCAAACAGATTGAAAGAGAATTTATTCTGTTTGTTTCGGGCACTGGTGATGCAAAGACAAAAATGAAATCTTTGCCCTCAAAGAACTTACATATAAAATATATTGTGACAGTTGAATCTGCAAGACTTGATAATGAGCGTGGGTTCTATATTTTGGGAGGTGAGGAAAGAAGTAGTAGAAGTATTAGTAAAGGTTCAGATTTTGAGCCTGAGTGACTGAGAGAATGGAGGAGCAATCCACAGCAATAGGGATTGGTGTTTACAGAGGCTCTTGCTGTCAGGCAGTAGTTAGCGCTTGAACGGAAGGAAAACTATGTTTATTAAGTGCTTACTATATACTAAACACTGTGCTAAGCCCTTTGCAAGTATAATCTCTTTTAAGCTTCGCTACAACCCTGAAAGATGCTATTATTATCCTCATTTTACAGTTCAGAAAATTGAGGCAGACAGACTCGAGGCCCAGCACTACCTAGCTGCTAGTAAGGCCCTAAAGCCAATTAATTGATACTCTAATTCTAATATGTAGGAGAAATAACATAATTGAGTTCCTGGAGGAAATCTGTGCTGAGTTTTGGGCTGTAGTTTTTGGTAACATAACTTAGTTGGAGAGTGAAGTGTTAACTGATATGTAAATTGCCAAGGCCTGTTTTCTCTTATTCTGTGGTAGGCCAAAGTGTCACTAGATGAAAGGATTTGCGGGAGGAGAGGTACATTGATTTTCTTGACAGATGGGTTGTGCACGTAGTAGGTATTTCAGTGTTTGCTGTATTGAACTGTGTTGGAGGTGCATGAAGGGAAGGTGAGAAGCACAGAGTTTTTTGATGGGTGACAGGATGACTGGGGTGGCACTCTGTTTCCAGGACACTGCAGAGGAAGGGTTAGGGGCTTTCACTGGTGCAGTCCAGCACTTTGGCTGTTGGCAGAGAGGCCCAGGCTTCCGAGTAAGGGCTGCCACTGCAGTAAGGGGGCAAACTCACCCGGCTGGGGAGGGGAGCCCTGGGGCCAGGGCCAGGGTTCTTCACCAAGCTGGGGTGGGGGAAATAGAGGGCGGGGAAAGAGTGTGCCCAGCCCTGGCACCAGAAGGCCCGGGACCCGGAGGGGGAGTCGCGGTGCCGGCAAGGACCCCTCCCTCCGGAGTCATCCCCAGCCTGCCTTCCGAGCAGAATACAGTAGGGGGTCAAAAGGGATCAAGAATTGAATCCCCAGAACTTGTTTCCCGCAGGGAGAGCAAGGAGGCCGCGACCCCCGCTTCTTGGGCCAGGCTCATTTCTCACGCGAACCGCAGGCTTCGCCTTGGCCCTGGAAACCGGATAGGCCTCTTCATGTGCTCTCAACCTAACCCGGAGGCGGAGGGGGAGGGGTGAGTCTCGCTAGTCCCGCCCCTCACTTTGCTGGGTGTCGTTGTCGGGGTGCTGAGTGACGGCGGCTATCCTCCAATGGGGACGAGGGGCGGGCGGGAGCAGCACGTTAGGCTGCGCAGGAGGAGGGGAACTGGTGCTGGAGAGACAGCAAGAGGGGCGAACCGGCCCCCCGCGGCCGCTGCAGGTAAAGCCGCCTCTCTGCCCCGGGGTGCGGCGCGGCCCAGCCGCCCTTCTCCTTTCCTTTCCCTCTCTCTGTCGCTCCATCTATTGCCGTGTTGAGCCTCACATCCGCAGCCCCCGGCCGAAGATCGCCCTCGCCCCCGGGCATCCTCCCCCTCCTGCATCTTCCTGTGCTGCTTGTCCCCGCCCCAGAGGGCTCCCCCGCCGGCCCCCTGCCCCAAATGCACGTCTTCCCGGCCCCTTTTCTAGGGGCCCCTTGCCAGAGCTCCCCTCCTCTCCTGCTCTGCGGCCCCACTGGCACCACCCCGGCTGCTTGTGCAGGTAATGTCTTCGTCCCTCTTCCTCCCCTGGTCTCGCTTCCCACTCATTGAAACCCCCACTTCCTCAGCCCTTCCCTCCTCCCAAACCAGGACCTCTTTTCGGTACTTTCTCCTTGTCCCCTAAATGTCCGTGGACATACCTATGCATATAGTTCTTATTGCTTATTGCGTTTCGATTAGAGCGGGCTCAGATTACTTTACAGGCTTCATCTTATGCTTGAACATACCCCTAACAGTCTGAGATTTGGGTCGTTAATGCTCTCGATTTGCGGGTGGAGAAACTGAGGCAGTGGCTTGTCCAAGCCCGATGCAAACTGTTGCAAAGGCAAGGATTGGGACCCAGATAGCCTGACCTCCAGTAACTATCAGCTTATACTCTTACGTCCTCAAGTTAATTTCTCCTATTTTAGCACCCTGTCTTTCTATCCTTTTATCTCAGTTATTGAGGAGTAGTAGAGTGAAGATGATATCTTAACTATATGAAGTACATTTCTTCTAGAGAGCTCAAAATATTGTGCTTTTTCCATTGTTGAAGGTTGTGGGATCAGAGATTCCTTGGGCACAAATTTTGTGTCCACAGTGAAATACTTAGTTTTAGGGCGTTCCTCTTTTTAGATTTTGGTGATTCGATTTAATTTTAAGTTTTGTGAATGCTTCTATGCTTATGGGGATTTATCATTAAGTTGTTTCTTCCTAGTACAAACACACACACATCTCTCCATAAATACATATGTATGTACATACACAACTTATATATGCATACACACACTGCCATCCAGTCATTTTAAGACAGATATGATCTAACATCCTTTAAAATTTTGAAGGTAAAAATTCGAAGTTACTATTTAGAAGTAGAATAGTGGATTCTCTTCTGAATCTGTGAGTAGCTGTCTAAATGGGTTTCATGATATTTTTGAAAAGTGCATGGTACATGTGACATTGTCCTTTGCCTTTCTAAAGGAGTCAGTAAGAGTAAAGAAAGACCATAGCTGTACTATGTTGACTTTAGTGTCAGCCATTTGTCTTCCAGGCAGCTGGGAGTCAGTCTTTGTGATTTTCTTTACTCTTCACTGAGAGGGTATGAAGAAGTTGAGAGGGAAATGTTTGGAGTAAAAAGTAGAGGAAGAGAACTGCCTTCCCTGCAGTGGGCCAGGTAAAGACTGGAACAGAAATGGGGGCAGGAGAGGAAAGGGGAGGAATGAAATGAGGGCAAGGTAGTTGAGAATCAGGGTCTTAATAAAACCAGGATCAGCCAGAATAAAAGTATAGAAGTTGCACCAAAGTGCCCAGTTTATATTTGTTCTAAGTGTTTAGTCTTCCTGGTGGAGGAATAATTGTCCAGGTACCCTTTTCCATCATTAAACCCATCTTTTAAAAGAACAGCTACTACTGGCATATGCGAAGCACTCCTCTAGAGGGGACAATATCTGGAGTGGGTAGATATACAGCCCAAGGCTTTGGTACCAGCTGTTGGTCTGCTGCTCCAGAAGCAGATGCTGGATGGAAATTGACATCTACTATCCAGTTGTGGCTTGCTTCTGTTTTCCCCAATAGAAAAAAAGTTAGAATTATGCAAAGTGACAGCCTCAGCTTGGTGTCTTTTTTCGCTTACAGTTCTGTTTTGGACTATAACCTGAAACTCTCCCCCACGGCTGCTTGTTTCCCATTACTTATTCTGCATATTGAAATTCTGTTCAATGTTTTATTCATTTGGACAGTAATTTCACCTAGGTGATAATCAGCTACTGTGTGGGTTTTCTAGCTCATTTGAAAATCATTGGAGGCTAAAGAGAAGATTGAACTATGGATGGTTCTGGGCCTTGCTGAATTTGTGGTATTGAGCTAGTAGGACAAGATCTCATGTACTTCACACTGTCAGACTAAACCAGAAATTACAGGGAAAGAAGCTGAAGATATGTTGGGAGCAAAATTGATCGGATAGGAGAGGAACAAGAAGTTGAGAATTAGTGGTAGACATGAAACAAACCAGAAGGGAGAAGTAGAATAGATGAAATAAAGTTGGAGGTTATGCTGGACTGTAGGACTGAGTAAAAATGGACATTTTAGAGTAATGTGGCACTGATCTATAGAGTATGGAGTTTTCTGGGCCTGGCGAGACCAGGAAAGAGGAGTTCATTGGTTATTGAATGGGTCTGTGAACTTGTGGGGCAGGTAGGGACACAAGTTATTGAGAGCCAGTGCTTGAGTTGAATGAGAGTAGAGAAATTATTTACAATCATCTTTCCTTTATTTTTAACACTTTAGAAATGAGGCCTCTTTCTAAGGTTCATACCTCTTTCTAAGGTTCATATCTTAGTGACCCACTAAGGTCACCGGAGGCCAGGCCACAGTGCAGCGCATTGTTCAATGTTAATTGTTCAATGATAATAAGAAGTTATTATTACAAGACCAAGGTGCCAACAGTAACAGGGAAGGCTGTTCAAAAGATTGATGAATTGCTTTCAGTTTACAAACTTAGAGGACAGGAAACAAGCACTTTTCTTTTTATCATGCTCAAATCATACATCTTAGACTACTGGAGCTGAAAGGAAACTTCCACACCATCTAGGCGTACCCCTCTTTCTTTACACTGAGGCTCAGAAAGGTTGTGACTGGGAGGGGGCGTGGCCCGCACGGCTAAACTCAGAGGTGAAATTTGCACCTGTATCTTTCTGGTTTCAGATCCAAAATTCTCAGTCTGTCTCCCTGATAATAATTACTTAACATATGCTCTCAGCAATGATGAAAATAGACTACGTGCTATAGAGTAGGACCTTTCGTTAAGTCAGTTAATAAATGTCTGGATTGAATTCATTAATTGTTGGGTACCAAATTGAGAGAATGTTGAAGTGGAGGAAGCAGAAGGTTGAAGGAGTGGTTGAGGCAAGGGTGAGCATGCATTCAGGAAGCTGAGGAAGACCCTGCTGTGAGGGAGTTTGAATTTTGATTGACACGTCCATCATGATTCTTATCTTATATTCTTATATAACAAGCCATTCCTATACTTTTACATAGCCTGAATTATCCAGTGGCCTAGGAAAACAGAAAATGTGTAGTAATGTTGAGGGAAAGTATTAAGGTGGGGGTAAGAAACACTATTGAAGTTGGGTCCTTAATTTTGTTGACCGTCGTTTAACACTTTCTGTGCCATTTTCCCCATCTGATGCCTCCTATTTTTTGGCTTTTTTTTTGGAGGAGGGAGGGCAGTGCAATTGGGGTTAAGTGACTTGCCCAAGGTCACACAGGTAGTAGAATGTGTCAAGTGTCTGAGGGCACATTTGAACTCAGGTCCTCTGGACTCCAGGGCCAGTGCTTTGTTCACTACACCACCTAGCCGCTCCATGCCTCCTGTTTTTTGAAACTGTTACGGAACTAGTTACTATATAATACCTTGGTGACTGCGGAGTAAACATTAAATTATTACAGAACAAAACTTTCTTGGAACTTGCTCTGATACATTGATGTTGTTTTTTGTCTTTGTATCTCCTGTGCTTACCTAAATTCCTGGGATTATCATGTAAAAGGAGTAGGTTTGCTCATTTTCATTTGTAATTGTTAAGTGATAGTATTTATTTTAGCCAATTCTTAGCTCAGATTTTTTTTCAATTTGGCATTGTCAGTAGTTTCAGAGACTGTTGTGGCCTTAAATATATGAATTAAAGAAGCATACTTACCTGTCCTTTTTGCAAAGCAGATCTGTCCTAACAGGAATTAATTTGTAGAGAATACAGTAAGTTCCCTGATATTTCATTGGTATAATCCCATTTATCGCTTAGAATAGCAAACTCTTTAAGTATTTTAGAAGCATCCCTAAGACTGAGGACCCACCATCTCATTTAGGAAACCCAGACCAAATAAATTAAGCTGATCAGATGAGAGGGAAGCAGCGTGTTGGCAGCGGGAAACTGGAGTCAGAATCTGGGTTCCAATTTGGACTCTGCCTCTTCCTACCTCTATCACCTTGGGCAAGTCATTAAATTTCTCTGGAGCTTCAGTGTTCCTCAGCTACAGATATAAGGGAGTTGAACTAGAAGACTTCTGAGGCTCCTCCTTGCTCACTGTTTATGAGTCCCAAATGGAGCCTTCTTTCCTGGGAAGAGTCATTCATAAGCAGGGAATTCTAGAGATGGAAGGAAAAAGGGGATCTTGAAAATGCTGAAAGTTTAGAGAACCCCATCTGTCTCAGCTTGTGCAGTTTGTTCACCTAAAAGTACATTTGTGCCTGAAAGGTAACAAAGAAGCCTTAATAGATACAAAGAAATTTATTAAATTGAATGTAACAAAAAACATTTTCATCCACACTCACTGAAATTTTTAGTGATGTAACATTAATCTTGCCAGTTTTAAGACCAAGAAACAGTGAATGTCCTGATTCCTAATCTTTAACTAGCATTGGGAAATGTGTGAATAGATGCAAGATGAGGTTGTTCATGGGAAGAAACATAGGAAAGGAGGAATTGGATTAATTTTCATTTTTGAAAAAACTGTGAATAGATCCTTTTTTCTTCTTTTTTGTCAGGTCTCTTCTCCCCATACCTCCTGTTTCTCCTTTCTGGTACTACTGAGCTTGAGGGATACTTTCTTCCTTAAGAGGAAAGAATTTTCATCACAGTAGACTTATTATTTTCTCACTAGGAATTCTCGCCCTCCATTTTTGTTCCCACATAGGAATTCTACCATCATCCTCTGAAGACTTAACCACCTTACTCCATGAAGGCCAGAACAACTTGACATGTGTGGGTCTCTTGTCTCTTCTGCAGAATAGCTATTCTTCCCCATTGTGTGTAGCTTTTCCTTAATAGGGGAGGGGAGGGGAGAGCCAGGATCCCCCTCCCCTTCCCTCTTTAGAACTCTGTGAATACTTTCCACACCTCTTTCCCAGGATGGCAGACCCCATCATGGACCTTTTTGATGATCCCAATTTATTTGGCCTGGACTCTCTAACTGATGACAGCTTCAACCAAGTCACAAGAGACCCCATAGAAGAAGCCCTTGGACTGCCAAGTACCCTGGATTCCTTAGATCAGATGAATCAGGATGGTGGAAACAGTGACTTGGGAAGTTCATCATCAAGTGGCCTGCCCCCTCCAACAGAGGAAACCCCTCCTACAGAACCTCCCAAAGAATCAGCAACTCCAGCCCCAGAGTCACTGACTTTGCATGACTATACCACTCCACCAGTGGGTCAGGAACAACCCAACCAAACTATCTTACAGGCACCACCACCGCCAACAGGACTTCTTCAGGTCTCCAAGGGCCAGGAGATCCTTAGCCAAGGAAATCCTTTTATGGGTGTCTCTGCCACAACTGTCTCCTCCAGCAGTGGTGCAGGGCAACCCCCTCAGACAGCCCCCAAGATTGTCATCCTCAAGGCCCCACCTGGTACCTCAGTCACAGGTGCACATGTGGCACAGATCCAAGCCCAGGCCATCACCAGCACAGCACAGCCTTTAGTGGCTGGCACAGCCAATGGTGGTAAAGTCACTTTTACCAAGGTGCTAACTGGTACTCCACTTCGACCAGGAGTCTCTATTGTTTCTGGCAATGCTGTCTTGGCCACTAAGGTCACCGGAGGCCAGGCCACAGTGCAGCGCATTGTTCAGCCTAGCCGGCCAGTAAAGCAGCTGGTCCTGCAGCCGGTTAAGAGTTCTACCACAACTGGAACCCCAGGGACTGGAGCAGCACCCCTGAAGCCTGCTGTCACGCTGACCTCAGCTCCCACTCAGGTGACTCATGTAATAGGGAGAGGTGGGATATAGTCTGATTATGGGTCAGACTCAATCCTGAGTTTAGATAATAAGACAACTTGTCTAAGTTCTATGTTCATTGTGTTTTGATTTTGTAGCTTATGTTTCTTACCTGCCAGGGTGGATTATGATATTATAGCTTTAGGCCTTTGCCTTCATGACTCAAGTGTTCAGTATTTTCCCCTTCTTCCTTCGTTACAACCTTATAGTATTTTCTGCTGAGAGCAGCTAGATTGTCCAAATTGGGGGGTAGGGGGTGGATAGTGGTGGATAGGTAACAGCTAAAAAAAGTTTCTGTTTTTATTGCAAGATTAGTTAAAGATATACCCTCATCATCTAATCATCAAGGTTGAATTCATGCTGTTCTGTCCAATAAAATGCTCTTTGTTTAGTCAGAGGGGTTCTGCTTTTAGAAAGAAGTACTTGAGTGATCCTGAGGCAGTTTGACATGGAAGGGACATGTAAACTTAGGGCCAGAGAGTTTGGGTAGTAAAACAGATGTATACTTCAGTCCTGAGATTATGCCATAAAAATCATCTTTTACTATTTCCTGTCCTTAATAACAGGGTGAATCAAAGCGTATCACTCTGGTTCTCCAGCAGCCTCAGTCAGGGGGGCCCCAAGGCCATCGGCATGTCGTGCTAGGGAGTCTGCCAGGCAAGATTGTGTTGCAGGGCAACCAGCTGGCAGCCCTGACTCAGGCCAAGAATGCCCAGGGGCAGCCCGCCAAAGTGGTGACTATCCAGCTGCAGGTGCAGCAGCCACAGCAAAAGATTCAGATTGTACAGCAGCCACCCTCATCCCAGCAACAGCAGCAGCAGCAGCAGCAGCCACCCTCAGCCCAGCCAGTGACCCTTTCCTCGGTGCAGCCAGCCCAGATTATGGGACCAGGACAAAGCCCAGGCCAAAGACTTACAGTACCACTCAAAGTGGTGCTTCAGCCGCAGGTAAGGTTAGCCCTGTAATGGGTGGAAAGAAAGGAAAGAAATGCATGATATTTTCACTGTACCTACCCAGAGCAGCCTGTTATTAATCACTGGACACAGACAAGCTTTTTTACCTTTTCCCCCCAAATAAATTTGGTTGAATACAACTAGTAGAACATAAAAATTATAGTGCCCTGAGATAAAAGGATTAATTTGAAGAGTGAACAAATAAAGGGATAATTTATTTAGCACTTTTAACCTGCTTTAAATCATCCCTAGATTCTTTCTAACCTTTTTTGTAAAATATAATTGAAATAATGTCAGATAACCTTCATTTTAAAGATAAGGAAACAGGAACGGTGAAGTGGTTTTCCCAGTTAGGTCAGGAATAGCAATGCCAGCTATGTTCTTGACTATTCCTTATCTAACAGTCTTTTCTAGTTGTTTCACTTGCTGCTTTTCCTAGATGAGTTATTGGGGCGAGATCAAGAATGAGATTAGGAAGACCTTGATTGAGGAGATTAGAAACTGAAGTTTGAATTAGTGTCTGTGTTGCTTTGCACTCCTCTCCAAGTCCCATACCAAATGCCATTAAGCCTAAGTATCATAAAATACAGTCTGGGCCCAGTTTGTTGCTAATATAAAAAAAGGCTACCCTTCCTCTTTGCCTCAGAACTATGTTTTGGACAGATTTCACAAGGGAATGATACTGAAGCTCATATTTATCTATTTCTGCAGGCTGGCTCTTCCCAAGGGGCTTCCTCAGGCCTGTCAGTGGTTAAAGTGTTGAGTGCCAGTGAGGTGGCAGCTCTCTCTTCTCCAGCAGCCCCCACACCTCACACCGGAGGCAAAGCTGGGGTGGAGGAAAACCGAAGGCTAGAGCACCAGAAGAAACAAGAGAAAGCCAATAGGATAGTGGCAGAGGCCATTGCCAGAGCTCGGGCCCGAGGTGAGCAAAATATCCCACGAGTCTTAAATGAAGATGAGTTGCCCAGTGTCCGACCTGAGGAAGAAGGTGAGAAGAAACGCAGGAAGAAGAACACTGGAGAGAGACTGAAGGAGGAGAAGCCAAAAAAGAGCAAAGCATCTGGCACCTCCAAGTCTAAGGGCAGGAGTAAGCTAAAGTGAGTATCTGCTGCCACCTGAAGAAGTGAATTAATGGCAGCCCTTCTTGGTGTTTTAATCGCGTTTAGATTGGGTGTAACATCTGATGGGCAGTTTTAAGGCAGTAGAGTATTTGTATACAACAATTCACATTAAACATTGCCATCATTTGCTTGGTAGAAATCTGAGAATTAAGGGATAGAGTTGAAGATTCCACAGTAAGCTGTGGCCTGTCTTTCCACAATTCCTTCTGAGCATGACATATTACACCAAAGTGGGGCCCCATATTGTGGGAGGTTTCCCCAAAATTCCTACTTTGAAGAAAGAAGCTGCAAGGAAATGATGTCTCCACTCCTTCATCCCTCAGCCTTTGATTCAACTCCAATAAGCCTGGGCCATACGAAGGGGAGCTATAACTTGTTACCTCATCCTGTCACGGTTAGGAGCCCCTTATCCTCAGTTTGCTACATTTCCCACTTCCCATGCTGAGGAGCCACATAGCTTCTCCAAAATACATCAGAGATTTGTAGCTGGAGTAATTACAATTTAAAAAATAGTAAGAATATCTTACCTTTGTATTAAGAATAGTTGCTCAACATCATTAAATGATTCTGGGAAGATACAATGTTAGACAAAAGAATGTCAAGGGAACAGTTCCATAGCAGTATTGTAAATAGGCAATTTACTGAATGATTTTGCTATAGAGTTTCATGTGACTTCGCATTAGGATTTGGTTATACCATAACAAAGATGTTATTGCAAAATAATAGTAGTTAGGACAGCCTTATGCAGGGTATATTTTCATCATACTTTACCATTTATAACAAAGTTTCCACAGCCATTAGCTCATTTGATCCTTACAACGACTTTGTGAGGGCAGGTATTAACCACAGTTTTTAAGAATGAAGAAGTTAAAATTGATTAAATAATTTTTAATTATTTTAATTAATTCAAACAATTAATTAAATAATTAATTATAGGATTAAATTGTTTCCTAGAATTACATAACTAGTACTGGTATAACTAGAACAAAAATCTAAGTCTTCAGATTCATAATTTAGTATTCTTTTCACTACCAGTATTCTACTTATTTGGGATTTATAGTATTGACTTGTGTCTATAAAAACATCATTGGCAAGGTCCCATGGTTTTTAATGGTTTTAGAGAATTGAATCGGGCCTAGACACAAATAGGATTCTCGTCTTCTTACTAAGCTTTCTTATCTCCTTGCCCTAACATAAATACAAAAATAGGTATAAAGATATATATGCTGTCAGTTTTTGCCTTTCCACAACCATCTCCTACAGACTGACAGTTGAATTCCTATAATGATGTATGTCTGAGGGGTCCCCATTACCTCCTTGAAAATGATTTTTTTTTTCCTCTCAGCACCATCACTCCTGTGGTGAGTAAGAAGAGGAAACGCAACACCTCATCGGATAATTCTGATGTGGAAGTCATGCCTGCACAGTCACCCAGGGAGGAGGAAGAGAGCAGCATTCAGGTAAAAGCTCTCCTGGAAAAACTGAGCTGATAAGTTTGGTGGCAGAGCAGGACGTGTCCCCTAATTAAAATGACGGTGCCTAGATCTAAACGTACTGGAAGTACACATATAAAGACTTCTTATCTCCCTAATTGCTTTCCTACAAAAATCATCTTTTGAACTCTTCTTTTCTTAGACCTAATGCTCTGAAAGCAGTAATAATTCTTATTTCCCTTACTCTATTTGTTTCACAAATTAAAGGTACAAATGAAATAAGAATATGAATGTTGCGCTACTTGTTAGCAATATTTTGGTTTTAGTCAGAGTTACTTTGGTTCTTCTCACGTGACCTTTCCCATACTTCTGAGTTTTGATCATCTCTTTAAACTGGAGTAGCCCAGCACATAGCTTTTTTTGGGGGGAGGGGGAGCATCTGGAGACACATATTGCAAAGACCAGAAGAATGAGGATTAGACCCTTTGTTAGTTTACAGCTAGCTTTGCGTTTGAGTCCAGCACATTATTAATCATTGTGTTCAATACACCACTAGATCATTAATGTTCATTGTACCTCTAGAGAACACTTCTTTCCTCTGATCTTCATTCCACCCTGATGTCTGTTCCTTTTGGTGTAATACCCATAGTACCTTGTTGTGAAAATCCAATGATATATATGTGAAGTGCTTTACAAACCTTAAAGCCCTACATAAATATCAACTAAAACCAGGTCCTTGGTGACCTTTAGATTGGGAGTAACTAGCACCATTTTCCAGAGTACACTCTTTAGCTTCTTTCATGGGCAGTCAGGCCTACTCCTGCCTTTAAATCAAATGGCGAAAATTTAATAAGTTTTCCTTTCTTTAATATTATTTTCTAGTTTGGTTTTCATGGGAATATGGGGGTAAAATAGAGCATGTTTAACAGCAGACTCTTAGTTCAGTGACTTGGGAGAGAGTGGTGTTTATAAATGTATTTTGGTAGAATGTTGCCTAAATAAAATTTTACTGGGAATATTGCCACTTTCTTAATGATTTTATATAATTAATACTTCATGAACACAATCAACAAGCATTTGTTAAGCATTTGCTATGTTCTAGCACTGACATACAAGTATAAGGAATGAATTTGTTTCTGCTCATAAGAAGCTTACTCTTCTGAGGGAGGCAATAAGCACATACACACCGTACAAATGTAAAATGAATAAATACAAACCTGTGAAAAGTAGTTAAATACATTCTAGTTCAAGAGAGAGGACCTAGGCAGTTTGCGGGATTGAGAAAGGCTTCTCGCAGAAGATGGTACCTAAAAGGAAGAGAGGGATTCGGAGAGGTAACTGTAAGGATAGAGTGCATTCCAGACATGGGGGTGGCCAGTGCAAAGGCATGGAGATGGGAGATGGAGTGTTGTATATAAAGAACAGAGAGTTCCTACCTATTTGAATTTGTAGTCTAACTGGTCGACAAAATAGGAAATGGGGCTTAGGATTACTGCAACTGAGAGAAAAAATTGTGACTACTGGAATTTTTGCCAACTTTTATCACTCCATCTTGTCTAACCATTGCTGCCTCTGCAGAAGAGACGCTCAAACCGACAAGTGAAGAGAAAAAAATACACAGAGGATTTGGACATTAAGATCACAGATGATGAGGAAGAAGAAGAGGTAGACGTGACCGGTCCAGTAAAACCTGAGCCCATTATGCCTGAGCCAGTTCAGGAACCTGATGGCGAGACATTGCCATCCATGCAGTTCTTTGTGGTGAGCTGAATACTTGAGCTGTTTCAGGGAGAGTTCTAAGAGCAAGGGCAGAGTTTATCTTTGTTACTCAGAATTCCCTGCTGACCACTTATATCTCTTCTTATAGGAGAACCCCAGTGAAGAAGATGCAGCCATTGTGGACAAAGTGCTTTCTATGCGGGTGGTGAAAAAGGAGGTTAGGCCTCTATGCTTGGTGTCAGCCTACATCTTTCTACTACCAGATATTTTACTGTGGAGAGACTTTATCTGTTAGGGCGTGTTACTAGGCTTTACCTGTGGGAGGGTAGTGGACGTGAACTGGTCAAAAATTCGGAAGAAGTTAACTATGTTGGCTTTTCCAGCTTATCAATCTGAGGTAGATAAAAGGGTGCAGAGGTTTGTTTAAAGTTCAAGCTGAGAGCATGCAATTGTCATCATTCTAGGAGACCAACTCTTTCCCATCCTGAATTATTAGTGCACAATAAGAGGATTGGATACGACGTATCCCAGGATTTGCTGTCAAGTGTTCTGCCTATCTAGTGGTCCCTGTGTGGTTAACATTAGTGTTTCTTACTTAGGGTAATAGAGAATGGATAACTATAAGATGGGACTATAATTTCTCGATTCTTTCCCCTTAGCTTCCCTCTGGGCAGTACACAGAAGCAGAGGAATTTTTTGTCAAGTATAAGAACTAGTAAGTATCCCATGCTAAAAATATTCTTCCCTGATACTCAGAAGGGTGGTAGTGACTTTTATTCATCCTTTGCCCCATAGTCTGTCAGGGGAGGGAATGAGTCTCTTCTTTTCTTCCTTCTCTCAATCCATGTAATGAAAATTTGGGCAATGACTCTTCTGGAGTGTTTTGTCTGTTTGTTTGTCTTCTTTGAGGGAGGGGTGGTGGTATCTGATGAAGATTCTGTAAGCCATTAATATATTGAAACTTACATGTTGTCTCTTCTGATAATATAAGCTCCTTAAGGACATTCTTATTTTTATGTTTCCAGCCCCTCACGCATAGTTAACACTTAATAAATGCTTATTAATTTATGGATGACTGTTCCTGGAGTCTAGAGCCACTTGCTTATCAATCTCCCTTTCCTGCAGCATGGGTATTGTTTTTACTTTTTCATTCTCCAGTTCTTACCTGCACTGTGAATGGGCCACTATCTCTCAGTTAGAGAAAGACAAGAGGATCCATCAGAAACTTAAGCGGTTCAAAACCAAAATGGCTCAAATGAGACACTTCTTCCATGAGGTAATTAATTAGGAATAGGTGCTGCTTTTTCAGTCATTTGGTTTTTTTCCTAGAAGCATGATTTCCTTCTGGGCTCTTAATTTCTTGACATCAAATCACTGAACATATGGTTGGGTCCTTAAAGAGTACATAAGTATTTATTTTCTTTCTTCGCTATACTTGGTCCTCTTTCCATATTTAACTTCCCCCTACTTTGGTTTCCTAGTTATAAAATTATGCCTTGGTTCTTTAGACTCTTTTTTCAAATGTTTCATGTAATGTATATGAAGTGTTTTGAGCTTCTCTCAAAGAAAGATGTTCTGAAATAAAAGCCTTTAGTAGCTGTTTTCCTGTTTTACTGTGAATGAATCAAAGAGCTGGTCCATTTGGGATTTCTTTTCTAAGACTTATGAATAGACTATAGACATAAGCAACTGTCTTAATAAAAAAGAGTATTAATTTTGTTAAAATTCTATTCCAGCATCACTGAATTATCTTTGGGTAGGATTGTTATTTTCTTTCTTCAGTACTGATATCTAGCCTGACTGGTTACTCTTTAGCAGGTTTATGAGATTCCTAAATCATTTCTAACTCTTCTTTTCTACTTGTAACAAAAGTGTACAAGATGTTCCTGTGCCAAAGTAGGAAGCTTCATGTATCCTCTGCATTGCCTCTATGCCCTGACAGCAACAATTAGCTAATTTTTAAAAAACCCAATTTTCAGGGTTAGAAGGTACTGGGAGATAGCATCAGAAAGTGTAAGATGCATTTGGTCATCCCAAAACGGCTGATTTATAGACTTTCTGACATGTTTTAACAGATCTGTAGAAGTGAACTGCCTTCTAACTCTTCACCTAGAGAGGTGTGGGGGTGACCACGTAGACTTTTATGATTTCTTCATATATGAAGATGTTACTGACTCTGCCTAACTAGTACTTGTATCCTGAGGTGTTAATTGCAATGAGTTTACATTGATATAATTTCTTTCTGACTGTAAAATTTGTAAGGTCTAAGAGTATGGTTCAGCCACAAAACAAAGCTACGTTGGCAGAACATGCCCAAACCAGCTAAATAGCAAACTAAATGAGTAAGTCATTATTGGATGGTCTTCGGGTCTTAGTGTTTGTGCTCATGACCAAACCAGGATGAAGAGCCCTTCAATCCAGACTATGTGGAAGTGGACAGGATATTGGATGAGTCTCACAGCATTGACAAAGACAATGGTGAGGTGAGTTGTAATGTGAAAATAAGTGGAAGGATGTAATGGGTTTCTTATTTATAGAACTGGTAGGTTATATGTGCCCTGCTGTCTTGGTCTAGCTTTGGTTTTTCCAGGCAAAGGTGAAAATTCTTTGGGAATTTAAAAGTACTTTCATCATTTCCTTAGACAGAATGACTGAGGTAACCATTGACTAAAACTGAAGGAGGCTGGGAAGCAAGACTTGTAATTCATTTATAAATGCTTTTTGCTTTGAAGTCAGCTCATTGGAATTATATTTTATGTTCACTCAATTGAATAAGAAAATTTGGTTATCTTAGGGTGGGAGGGGTTTGGACAAATAAGAAATTTCATTAGTAGTTTGTTTTTTTCCCCTTTACCCCCTCAATTATATAATAACAGCTACCATTTACATAACACTTTTAGGTTTGTAAAACACTTTACACATAGTATCTCATTTTATCCTCACAACAACCCTGCAGAATAGATACTATTAGTATCCCCATCTAGATGATGAAACTGAGGCTGAGGAAAGTTAAGTGATTCACACAGCTGCTAAGTGTCTGAGGGCAGATTTGAAATCAGATCTTCTTAACTACGGGTCCAACATGATCCACTGCACCACCTAGCTTCCTGTTATATAGAACAGCCATCAGCACAGTGACTATTTGTTGGTTCTGAAAATTGAACAGCTAACAAGTACTTTCCTTCCGATTTGGATACTTAGCCTATCTCCTCCTCAAAAGTTTTCAGTTAGAACTTGCTCTTTTTCATCAGCCCTCTGAAGTGACCAGCCATCATTAAGCATCCCCATCATGATCTGTCTGCATTTGGCATAACGAACAGAAAGAAGCTATCATCTTGCCACAACTCTTTCAAAAGTGTACTTGTCCCTAATGTGGTTTGTTGTTCAGATGCTGGTTAAGTGCAGCATTAAGTTTAGGAGCTTAGAGAACTGCCATAGATGATGGCTAAGATTGATTATTCTTTGCCTCAGTTTTTCCTTTTTTAATTTTTGAAATCTTTGGATTGTAAAATATAATGCCAGCAATGTGTGACTTGGAAGTCTCAACACATGGTCTTGGATAGGGAGAGACATGAGATGCAGGTTAGCCCCCTCTCCATAATTTGTAGTCTTAGAGAGTTATCCGGGCTACTGAAAGGTCAAGTAAGGGTCACAGTAGCTGTTAGAATTGGGTTTTGAACCCAGGTCTTCTTGGCTTTGAGGTCAGCTGTAGCTACTATACCATGCTACCTCTTTATGAGACAGGATTGATAGAATAATATGATAATAATGTCCAGTCAGAGGAAAATAACTATTATTCTTTCACAGCACCTCGCATGTAATAGGTGCTTAACAAACGTTTGTTATTTAATTAGTGATGTCTTCCATATGACATTTCTGCTAGCTTACTTTTTTCTCATAACTGCCTGCCAGCTGTTGAGGTGATTGTCTTATGCCATGATGCTTCTAGATCCCTATAAGTTGGGCCCTAATTTGCTACCTCTGTATTCAGTTCCCCTCTCATTTAAGCCAAAAGTTGATACTCAGTAATTTTATCAAAGTCCTGCAAGTGCTTAGTCATCTTGGCTTTTATTTTAAATAGTGAGGCTTGGGGCTTTGTGTTGTCATAGATCACTGCCATTGCCCTTCAAAAATAATCCCTTCCCAAAAAATATTTTTTGAGCCTGGTGCTCATTATTAATTGGAGCAGTAGTATTTCCTCTCTACCTTCATCCTTGTTACTTCTTTTCAGTGATACCCTCTCCTAATTATTTCCTAGCTCCTTGTGGCTCACAAGGAGACCTCTTCTTCACCAGCCTCCTGACTGTTCTTGAGGTAGCATCTGGACTACTGATAGCCCCAGGGGCTGAGGCCCAGTGGAGGTGAGCCCTGCTATGCTGCCTACAGGTTTAGCCTGTTCCAACTTCTAAAAACAGCCTGGCTATGGCCAAGGTTTTATGCAGGAAGAGGGCGGTGGAACAAGGCACATGGTCGTCATAGCAGCTATGGATGTTAAGATATTTCAGTATAAGGATATTTTGTGCTTATGCTCAACCTTTGGAGATGTTTTAGTGCTCCGTGTTCTGTAGGTTATTCTGTAGAAATTTCATTATTAGAACAGGCTTTACTTTTAGTCACTTAGCTAAAGTGATCAGGGCCATTAATCTTATTTCCAGGGGTACACTAGGTTAAACCCAGAAGATCGTTGACACTTTCTTTGTTATTATGTTAAGGATTTGACAGTTCTGTGGTCTGGTTGAGCAGTAAGACTCCTGTAGCACTAGCCAAGAACTGGGACTCTGTTAAAATCTTGATTTATTTTTCTCTTAGCCTGTAATTTACTACCTGGTCAAATGGTGTTCTCTACCCTATGAGGATAGTACGTGGGAACTAAAAGAAGATGTGGATGAGGGCAAAGTCCGGGAGTTTAAGCGAATCCAATCACGGCACCCAGAGCTCAAAAGGGTGGTAAGTAGACACTGCCTCTGAAACAGCATACCTTGTAAACATATTACTTAATGTTATGCTGAATTCTCTTTGAACTACTGTAGCCACCTATCAGTCTTGAAGATTGCCTAGTTTTGCTGCCGTCTTCATCCTACTTCTTGTTCATTTCTCATTCCTTAGAATCGTCCTCAGGCAAGTGCCTGGAAGAAATTAGAATTATCACATGAGTACAAAAACCGGAATCAACTACGAGAATACCAGCTAGAAGGGGTCAACTGGCTACTTTTTAATTGGTACAACAGGTAAACAAAACAGTGGGCCCAAAAGGTCTGGCCTCAGTTTGGGCTTACTTTTCACTATTCATCTCTTGGAGGTACGATTTCATACTTCCAACCCTGTGTTAAAGCCAACACCCTTTAACATGCTTTTGCTTCTGTGTTGCTTCTGCAGGCAAAACTGTATCCTGGCTGATGAAATGGGGCTGGGCAAAACAATTCAGTCCATTGCCTTCCTACAAGAGGAATATAACGTAGGCATCCATGGCCCCTTCCTGGTCATCGCCCCACTCTCTACAATTACCAACTGGGAGAGAGAGTTCAATACATGGACAGAGATGAACACTATCGTGTACCATGGCAGCCTGGCCAGCCGGCAAATGATCCAGCAATACGAGATGTATTGCAAAGATTCACGGGTGAGGAAAAGCCTTTCCACATAGCAGATGAATGAATGAAAGAGTATTTATTAAACATTGAGGATGTTCCAGGCACCAGGGATGTAAATACAAAAGCAAGACAGTGCCTACCCTCTTGGAGCTCACGTACTTATAGGGGAAGGCGATGCATACAGTGAGTGGTCACCACGGGTGGGTAGTCCAGTTTGGGAAGGCATAGGGACGGTGAGTGAAGTCAGGGCGGTTGATTGTCCTGTCCTTCCCAAGAATGGTTAGCTTTGATTGGCTTCCTGTTTCATCTGAGGAGAATGCATGGCTGTTTGGCAAGTAGCTGGCTTGGGGGTGGAGGGAGGCATCTCACCAGTCAGGAGCGCAGACAGATTGGCCTAGTGGTGGCTGTTACCTGCTTTAACTCACCCTGCCTTTTTGGATTTATGTGACTTTACAGGTTTTTTAAAGGTATCTTCAGAGTTTCTTGGGGGGAATTTTGAGCTATAGATAAAGGCATTTGTCTAGTGGCATATTGCTTATCCAGAGGTCACTTAACCAGCAACCCAAACAATATAGTGGAAAATTAAGGAATAAATAAAAAATAACTTTGACAACATAAATCTGAAATCTGTGTACTAAATTAGCTCCTGATGTTAAAAGTGAGCCCCTGAGGCCCTCATGTAAAGCCTTGACTCTCTTTAGACAACCTCAGCTATCTGATTTCCTAGGTCATAACAGATTAGAAGGAATGAGTTAGTGAAAGAGGAGTCTAAGAATTGTGAGATAGCACCAGAGGTATACTGTGACAGAATTGAGAAGGGATAGCTTGCAGTAAGAAAGGAGACTCCCCTCCAAAAAAACCTATAAAATGCCAACCCAAGAACTCAAAATGTTTTAATAGTCTGGAACCATTTAGTGCAGTGGTTCTCAACCTCCCTAATGCCACGACCCTTTAATACTCATATGTGGGCGTATCTGTGTGGGCAGACCTACCTGGAGCCGGATAGAGGAGCGGTATCTCGGTTCCTAAGACTATCGGAAATATGTGTTTTCCAATGGTCTTAGGCGACTCCTGTGACTCCTGTGAAAGGGTCGTTTGACCCGACCCACAGGTTGAGAACTGCTGATTTAGTGGATGAGCAGATAGCTGTGCAAACCATTAGTGAGCCTTGGAAAAGATTTGAGAAAATTAACCTCCTTCCATTTGTTACAGAGAGCATAGGTGTAGAACATTTTGCAGTTGTAACTGATTCATTCATTGGTTTTGCCAAACTGCTTTTTTTACTTTTTTTAAAAAAATCTTCATTATAAGAGAAAACTTGGAGTGGGAAGGGTAATACATTCAGACATGAAAAGTATTATAAAAACAAAATACACCAATAAAACTTTATTTTTTAAAAAAAAAGATTTATGGTCCTTTAGGGAAGTCCTATGTTAAAAACAATAATAATAACTCATTCATTTTGGGGTTTCAGAAATCCTTTACTCATAGCAGTCCTGTTGTGGTATGTAATTCGGTGTATTAGTCTGTTTTATGAGGCAAAAGTTAAGGCTCAGCAACATGAGGTGACTTTCCCAAGACCACCTAAGTATTAAGTGTCAGAGCCAGGATTAGACCTCAGACCTCTCTTGACTCTTTTCCAACATCCTTTACCCAGTGCTACCTTTCATACATTTCAGTATGGGATAATGAAAATGATGATGCCAGTTTTCTTCACTAAAGTTCTGCTCCAATGATTTATGGTGTGGAAGTGACTAGGTTTTAAAAAAAATCTATGCATGCAGAATAGAAACTCTGACAGCTGGAAAGCTGGAAAATTTCCTACCAAGCTGGAAAGGCTTCATGCCTGACCCAGGGCTGTATACTGTGTGTATACATATCCGTATCTGTATATATATTTTTCATCAGAGGAGCAGCTTAGCTCAGTTCAGAGCTGCTCATCATTAGGCTGACCATACAGTGACAAATTTTTTGGCCATAACACTTGGTGAAGATGATTGAGGGGTAGCAGTTTGTGCCCCAGGAAGGAGTGCCCATATCAGTGAAGTTATGGATACTTAAAGTGTTCTTTAAAGACAGACATTTGAAAATGATTTCCTTAAAAAAATTAACATTTAAACATTTTGAGATTTAAAGTGGTAAAGGTTGCCTTTATTTCATTCTACCTTGTGTAGTATTTTGTTCCACGTAATGTGTGTAAATGTGTGTGTGTATGTGTCATATTTCCATATTAAATTATAGGTCCTTGAGAGCAGTCTTTATCATGTCCATCTTTGTGCCTCGAACAGTCTTTGTACCACCCCACACAGTGCCTTGAACATGACATATAATGATAAAAGACGGTTTAAATTGGGCTGGTGGTATCAGGCAGTCAGTCAGCACTATATTTGACATTATTTGTTGAGAAGAAAATGATTTAGATTATTTTGTCAGTAGTTACACACAGTGATTGGATAGTTCAGGAAATTCGGAATAGGCTCTCTTTTTTAGAAAGCTTCAAATAATTGTTTAACTTTTGTTCTTTCTTGCTCAGGGACGGCTTATCCCTGGGGCATATAAGTTTGATGCCTTGATCACCACTTTTGAGATGATCTTGTCAGACTGCCCCGAGCTACGGGAGATTGAATGGCGTTGTGTCATTATTGATGAGGCTCATCGACTCAAGAATCGGAATTGCAAGCTGCTTGATAGTCTCAAGCACATGGACCTGGTGAGTTCACCAGGTTAATTTGTGGGAGACATTTGGAAGGATTAATCAGCTCTGTGGTATTAAATTCCCCTGCCCTGCTAAAGATGTTAATGAGAAAGAGAGCAAACCAGAGTAAAATCGTCATGTTGGGCAAAAGGATCTGGTGGCCAAAAGTAGTCATATAATTTTTAAGAGTCAGAAGGGATATTAGTGCAAATTCATTCATTTTATAGCTAATTAAGATGAGATCTCAGAGAGAATAAAGGACAACTAATTAGTGGCGAGGCTAAGATGTTTTTGTAATGTTTGATTTCCTATTTCCTCTGTTCTTCATTTTCAGGAGCATAAGGTGCTCCTCACAGGAACACCCCTGCAAAACACTGTGGAAGAACTCTTTAGTTTGTTGCACTTCTTGGAACCTTCACAGTTTCCTTCAGAATCAGAGTTCCTCAAGGACTTTGGTGATCTCAAGACAGAAGAGCAGGTGAAAAATCTATTTTTTAATTTTTGACCTTTATTGTATCATGAACCTCTTTGACAGTCTGGTGAAACCTAATGCACACCTTGTCTTAGAACCATGGTATTTAAATTCATGAAACAAAATACACGACATTACAAAGAAAACCAGTTTTTGAAGTATAGTTATCTAAATTAAAAATAAAAACAAGTTCATAGATCCCAGGTTAAGAATCTTTGACTTCATACAAACAGTATATGACAGGGTCCTTCCTCTTCTGCCCTGTGACCCTAACCCAGTCATATGATGTCCATGACCTTCAGCTTTCAGATTCTGAAGTGCTTTACCAACTTTCACTGCTCCACTCTTACACTATGTGATGTACATTTCCTTCTTTTTTGGATTCAGGTCCAGAAGCTACAGGCTATTCTGAAGCCAATGATGTTGAGAAGGCTCAAAGAAGATGTGGAAAAAAACCTAGCTCCCAAACAGGAGACAATCATTGAAGTGGAGTTAACCAACATCCAAAAGAAGTATTATCGTGCTATCTTGGAAAAAAACTTCTCCTTCCTTTCCAAAGGAGCAGGTCACACAAACATGCCCAACCTACTTAACACAATGATGGAGCTGCGTAAATGTTGTAATCATCCTTATCTCATCAATGGTAAATACTATGCTAGTTCTTACTGTATACCTAGCTCTCCGAATTGTATGACTTATCCTCGGAGAAAGAGGAAGTACTTTCTACCAGGCCACAGAAAATCCTTTCTTCCAGGCTTGGCCCACTATCGGGTTATCCTTTTTATAGATACATATAAAAAGACTTCATGGACTGCTTTCATAGTTTGGCTTCTCTCATCCTTTCTAATCTACCAAGTAAGGTTATATTGATGAGAATTCTGCTAAATCTTTTCAGTCCAATACATTCTGAAAATGTACACTATTCCCTGATACTCTTTTAGATGACGGGTTCTTAACCTGGGCTCCAGGAACTTGCTTTTTTAAAAAGAATTTTCATAAATGCGTTTCAGTATTATTGGTGTCCTTTGAAATGCTGTGTGTTTTGTTTTATGCATTTAAAAGCATTAGAAGGGATCCACTGGCTGACTGCCAAAGCGATCCATGACACAAAAATGGTTAAAAACTCCTGCTTTAGATAACTTCCTATTTTGAAAAGTAATTCAAGAGTATTTTCCTTGGTCCTGAACTACTCTGTCTTAGAAGTGTTTACTACAAATTAGGCTTTCTTTTTTACCCTGTTGGCTCCTTGTCCTGATAAAATAATAACCTGTTACTTGCTTCTTCAGCTCTCAGTATCAAGATTGATTCTCTTAACAGGCGCGGAGGAAAAAATCCTAACAGAATTTCGGGAGGCCTGCCATATCATCCCCCATGACTTCCATCTTCAGGCCATGGTCCGCTCAGCTGGTAAGCTGGTTCTCATTGACAAGCTACTTCCAAAACTCAAGGCCGGTGGCCATAAGGTGCTGATCTTCTCCCAGATGGTTCGTTGCCTGGATATCCTGGAGGATTACTTGATCCAGAGAAGGTGAGAGATACGGTAGCTAACAAACCCTTGGAATTCGGTTTCTAAGACTACTGGTTTGGTGGTAGAAATATATTTACTTTCTCTAATTCCAAAGAAGTATTTTTTAACCTTTAACTTCTTGACCTGCCAAACCATAGGGATTTGGGAAATAGCAATCTTAGTTAGAGCACTGAGTCTCTGCTTATTTTTACCCGTTCTAATCTTTTCCCTATGGTTTACTTAGGTACTTATATGAGCGTATTGATGGGCGTGTGAGAGGTAACCTACGTCAGGCTGCTATTGACCGCTTCAGTAAACCTGATTCTGACCGATTTGTCTTCTTACTCTGTACCCGGGCTGGTGGCCTTGGTATCAACCTTACAGCTGCAGACACTTGCATCATCTTTGATTCAGACTGGAACCCCCAGAATGATTTACAGGTAATGGGAGTATTGATCACTTGTCATAGCCCTAGCTATTGGGGACAGATTAAAATAGCAGATTATTCAACCAGCTGGGGGTCTCTCATAGGAAGGACATACCGTAAGGTTGTCTACTTGGTGAAGCCCAAATGACAGGACAAATATTTTCTTTGGAAACTGACTGGAGGTACTAATGGTGATCCTTTGCCTTTTCCCAGAAGTTCTAAATGACTAAAGGCTACTTCATCTTTTGGAGATCGCCCTTACTTTACTGAGGCAGCAGCATATAATAGATAAGTGATATTGGAATCTGGAAAACTTAGGTTCAACTCCTGCCTCTTTGGGGCAAGTAGCTTATCCTATCAGAATGGAGATAATACTCATTGTCTACCTCACAGGACTGTTATTAGGTTCACTTTGCAAATTTTAAAGCTCCATACAAATGTCTGTTATTACTAATGTCTTTTCTTTTCCATCTCTTCAACCAGGCACAAGCACGTTGTCATCGAATAGGGCAAAGCAAAGCTGTGAAAGTTTACCGCCTCATCACTCGAAATTCTTATGAGAGGGAGATGTTTGATAAGGCCAGCCTCAAATTGGGACTGGATAAAGCAGTACTTCAGTCCATGAGTGGTCGAGATGGCAACATCACTGGGGTAAAACCTTCCATCATACAGATTTCCTCCCCATTAGAACAAGAGGTGGAGAGGGAAGCAAGAGTCTATCATATATAGGAATTTGCCACCTGTTTTGGATTCTCAATTTCTTAATCCTGGAGAGCTATAGTGAGTTAAGAGATTATGGAGTATGTATATAGTAGCATGGCCTAGTAGATGGAGAACTGACATTGAAGCCTGGAAGACATGGGTTCACATCCCATCTCTGTCTCTTATTCGCTGTGACCCTGGACAAGTCATTTAACCTCAGTGCTGTAGATATGCTCTAAGATCGTGAGCTACAGATAAAGTGCTAACATGCTTTGGGAGAGGAAGTTTCTTTAGCTGAGAGTTCAAATGCTGGTAAAATCACAGGTCCAGTCCCTATATATCTCTATTCCTATATGTGTTTTAGGATTATACTTTGGGGTAGGCTTGTCATGTTTTTACCTAATTTTTGCAGATTCAGCAGTTCTCCAAGAAGGAGATTGAGGACCTTTTAAGGAAAGGTGCTTATGCAGCCATTATGGAAGAAGATGATGAGGGTTCCAAGTTTTGTGAGGAAGATATTGACCAAATTTTACTAAGGCGTACCACGACCATCACCATTGAATCTGAGGGGAAAGGGTCCACCTTTGCTAAGGTGCGTTCTGCTGTATAAAAAACTGAAAGTACAGGAACATGGAAAGCATTAGTAATGCCTATGATTTAAATTCTTCAGTACTTCTAAGGACTTATGATGTCTTCAGAATGAAGCATAAATTGTAACCACCCCAACTCTAAGTAGATTGATTACATGAGCTGCTATGGCTAAAAAAATTACTTGGTAGCGAAAGTTCCAGTGACGAGCCTCTCTTACCTTAGCTAAGATGCTCCTTGTACAAGATTATCCCTGGATCCATTTGTTTTTTAATTGTCCAATTAATAAGCATTCTCTTTTTTCCAGTCTCTCTCCCTCCCTCTTTCTCTTCCCTTCCCCCTCTCCGTCTTTCTCCCTCTCCTCCAATCCTCTCTTCCCATGTCTCTCTTTATTACTCTCCCCAAATATGCATAGTCCAGCAAACCAAATTCCCACATTGACCATGTCCAAAAATATGTCTTTTCTTATATTTTGAATCTATCACCTCTGTAAGGAGGTAAGTGGCATGCATCCTCATCATCAGCCCCTTAAAATCATGGTTGATCATTGCATTGATCAGTCCTTAAGTCTTCTAGGCCTATTCTTGAAGTCTTTCTAGCTTGGTAGATTTTGTCAGCTTGTGCTTTGCTGACATTGCCTTAAAGAACCCGAGTTTACCTTCACATCACAATAAAATATCCAGATTTTTTTTTTTCCTTTTTGGGTAAGGCAAGGTACACTTCTAAATAAAGTGACACACACTCCCCCCTTATTTTTTCTTTTCCGTGTCTCCTTGTTCAACAGGCTAGTTTTGTTGCTTCTGAAAATAGGACAGATATTTCTCTGGATGATCCTAACTTCTGGCAAAAATGGGCTAAAAAAGCTGACCTAGATATGGATTTACTCAACAGCAAGGTGAGTTCTTCATTCCCTTGGGTGGTAGCAGATGGATGTCTGCATTTCAGGATGCTTTCTCAATACTGCTTCTTCTTCCACTAAGTCTGTGGAATGATCTAATCATGTGTAGTATATCACCATAGGTTGTTTATGCTAGTTAGAAGAGGCAGAGCATGGTGAAAGTTTGGCTTCCTTTTCTCCTTCATGCAGAACAACTTGGTGATTGACACACCACGAGTGCGCAAGCAGACACGGCACTTCAGCACCCTGAAAGATGATGACCTGGTGGAATTCTCAGATTTGGAAAGCGAGGATGACGAGCGGCCGCGATCCCGCCGGCATGACAGGCATCATGCCTATGGACGCACTGACTGCTTCCGGGTGGAAAAGCACCTCTTGGTGTATGGGTAAGAGCCCACTTTGCAGCCAAATGTGGGATGGTACATCTTCGCCCTACTAGAGTAATCCTGTGTGCCCAGTGCTGAGAAGAGAGAAGTCTTATTCCTTCCAAAGAGTAACGTATGGCTATAAGAGTGGTATGGTTGAGAATACTCTTAGGCTTTCAGAGAAGATAGGTAGCTAGTCACAGTAACAGTATATTCCTTAAGACCCTTTTTTTCTCCTCTGGAGAAATATATCTGCTTTAAGCATAACACATCATTGAACAGGAGGCTCTGTAAAGATGGTTGTGGTTCTTTCTTTGTCTTTGAAGCTGGGGTCGCTGGCGAGATATTCTGTCCCACGGGCGGTTCAAACGACGAATGACTGAACGGGATGTGGAGACAATCTGCCGGGCCATCCTTGTGTACTGTCTTCTGCACTACCGTGGGGATGAAAACATCAAAGGCTTCATTTGGGACCTAATCAGCCCTGCAGAGAATGGCAAAACAAAAGAACTTCAGAACCATTCAGGTAGCCATCAACTCTCTTTTTCTCTCCCTTTTACCTCCCTCATGGGTACCTGATTTATTCCATATCCGGGGGTTTTCTTAGTCTAGATCTTCCACTGTCTGCCTATTCCTATCAGGTTTGTCTATCCCAGTGCCCCGGGGACGCAAAGGGAAGAAAGTGAAGTCCCAAAGTACCTTTGATATCCACAAAGCAGACTGGATCCGGAAATATAACCCTGATACCCTCTTCCAGGATGAAAGTTATAAGAAACACTTGAAACATCAGTGTAACAAGTAAGCAGTGGAGCTTGTCAAAACTTGTTTGTTTTGTAATCATGGAGTGGGATAAGTTGCTTTCTGTTTTACAACGGTATTACTGAAGTTAGTATTCAATCTTCTCTAGGGTGTTGTTGCGAGTACGCATGTTGTATTACCTGCGGCAAGAGGTTATTGGTGATCAGGCAGAGAAGGTGTTGGGAGGTGCCATTGCTAGGTAAAATTGTATTCTTTTTCATTACTATTAAAAGAGTGTTGTGTTCTACAGTTTGTCACTAGATTTTGAGGATTGGAGGGTTTGTTTGTTGGGAGAGAGGGGAAATTTAGTCCTATATATATGTAGTACATAAGAGAGAAAGGATCAAGAGTATAGAGGTACCCCAATCTAAGAGAATTTTTAAAATATCCATAATTATTTCTCATAGGGCACCATTTTTGTTAACTGCTACGCGACATGAAGCATTGTTGTATTACCTCTGTTCCCTCATTTCTTTCTAGTGAGATTGATATATGGTTCCCAGTGGTGGATCAATTGGAAGTCCCAACAAACTGGTGGGATAGTGAAGCTGACAAGTCCTTACTCATAGGAGTCTTTAAACATGGTATGTACTTCTCCTGAAAAATAAGCTCCATCACCCTTCCCATTTCCCTGTGCTCTCTGCTTAGATCTGTCTTGATGAAGACTTGTGTCCAATAAGGGCATGATCAAGACCCAGATTCATGGGGTTCTGTAATCGATCTTTAAATAAAAGGGAGGTGTGTGGAAAAACTAGCATACTTGGATGAAAAACTAATCTTACGACTTTGAAAATGATGTTACCTCTTCCAGAGTCCAGTGCTTATTAGTGATGTATACATATTTAGGTATTCTTTAAATATCTGATGGATAAATCTTATTTGAACCCAATAGCGTTACCAATATCGTTAGAATAACTGGAGTGTATTTTTCATCTCGTCCCCACTAACTGTGGTTTGCGTCAAAGGGGAGAATAGTCACACTGTCATCATCAGTAAGCTCAATTCAGGCTTTCTGGAAGTTTCTGATGTGTCCTGAGCAATCATTTGTCATAAATCTTAGAATCTGGGGACGTGGGGCGGGGGGGAGGGAGTGAAGGCCGAGGAATGTACAGAGTAAAAAGCTGCCTTTCACAATTTTGTTCATTGACAAATTCCAGACACTGAGACTTGAGAATTGCCTTTTTAGTCTAATGGGTGTAGTGAAGTGAGAATGAAGAGTCCTAGATTCTGTTTTTAATTCTACCACTCCTCTCTGGCATGATAGAGCAACAAGCCATTTGTTGCAGCCACATATGAGAGATTGTGTTATGTCACAGATATATAATGGAGCTTGCAGTCTGGAAGACCTGGATTCAGCTTCAACTTCTGCTATTACCTGTCTGACCATTGGCAAGTGATTTAACCACTCTAGGCCCTAGGTAACCCCCTAAGTCTATAAGTTAAAAACAGGTTGTACTCTTTTTTAGTGGAGGAAGTTCCCACACCAGTGAAATCCTAAGTCCTTGCTGTAATGGTATATTTCTTAGTTGAGGGGAAAAAAATGGAGTAAAGAAATTTATTTTTCTACCTACTCTACAGGATATTGAGAAGCTGAATGAGATTTTAACCATTTTGAGCATGTGCAGATTGTGTTTAAAAGGTTTAAACCACCTAGTGTGAAAGCTTATTCTCATTCCACAAAACTATGTTGAATGCCTACTATGTGAAAATTATATGCTAGCCAGTTTCAGAAATAAAGTTTTCTGAATCCCTAATTCCATACCTTCTTTATGACTAAGGACAGATCACTTAATTACTTTCAGTTCTTCACCTATAAAATAGGAATTATAATAGAATACTTAAATTGTTATTTTAAATGTGTCTCCTACCATTTTATCTATAAATCTTTATTTTACTACCCACTGATTGTGAAACAAATATAAAATGCAATAGGAATATTTAGTAGAACAAAAATATTATCTGTCAATTCTAACATCAGGTATGACACTGACATTTTACACTGTAGGTGAAGTATTCTAGATATTCTGATCATATATAATGCAAGTTTTTCCAGTTGAAGAAACTTTACCTCGAGAAAATGAAATCTATGTTATCTTTAATTTCTGGACCTTTCCCGTCTAGGCTATGAGAAATATAATACCATGAGAGCAGATCCAGCTTTATGCTTTCTGGAAAAGGCTGGTCGGCCGGATGACAAGGCCATTGCAGCAGAGCATCGAGTGTTGGACAATTTTTCTGATATTGTAGAAGGGTGAGTAACTAAGCATCAAGTATAGGCTTTCTCTTAAATCACAGTGTCCCTTCCCTTGAAAAACTTGACTATCAGGTCTAAGAAAAAGCACAACTATGTCTTCTTAGATGAGCCCAGAAGAGATCTTGATGATCCCAGTAGTTTTCTGTGAGTAGTGTTATCTTGCCACAGGGTGGCAGTCATATAAAGAGTATGGCTGCCTGAGCCTAACTATGTAATGGCCAGAAGGTAACAGCATGAGTGAAAAACTGTGATACCATATTTCCCTTACTTTAAAAACATTTTTACAGAGTCCACAGCAGTTGAGAGGTTAAATGGCTCTGTTCAAAAGGTGATAGCTTGGCTGGAACGATTTGGGCCAAGCTATCTAGAATTGTCCAGAAGCGAAATGGACTGCTTAGGGAAGTTGTGAGTTCTTTTTTATTAGCAGTCTTCAAGAGGATGGATGAATGGATGAACCCCTTGGAGATGTTACAGAAAAGAATCCTGTTGAAGTATAGTTTGAACTCTGAGTTCTAGTCTTATAGCTCATGTGTTATATAGTCTCTGCTTAATAATTTTCTGGTTTCTAGTTATATTTCTATTAATAGTGGTACTCATAACATATAAGTATTTATTTATTAGACTGTAGGCCCCCATGATGAGTTGCCATGCTGATACTGAGTCACCAGGCAGAGCAGTACTGTTCTGGGCTGGGTGCCAGCGAGTGTAACAATACTTCTCACGTGGAGACCTGAGGGCACATGAAATAGTCTTCTTTAGGTTTTAACACCTACCCGCTTGTGCAAAGTTTATGTGTTTATTTTCAAAGCTACAAAATTTTGTAACTAATATTCCTGATATCTAGGTACTTTATGAAAGTAAAAAATAGGACTTATGACAAGGATCATGAGAGTAATGTTAAATTGAGTGTATGTCAGTGTCATAAAATATTTAATAGGAGTTTTAATTGAAAATATAACAGTGCTACTCTCTTGAGTGACCAACGGCCCTATGTAATCTTCACACTTCAGATGACTTAACATAATTCCTTTTGGGTTCCTCCAAAGAAATTGAGTCATTTTTTTATTGGGTGCCTCCATCCTCTTTCATCCAAACAGTTCAGTGTATTAACCATGAAGACGAATATAAAGTAAAATAATAAAACTGAAATAGTAGGGGAAGTTGGACCACATGGTCACTGAGGTGACTTTCGGCTCTAAGTCTATGATTCTTTGAAGTAATAGGAGTTAAATATTCAAGGGAGTGATTAAGGGGGAAAAAGTAGGTGGTAAGAACTAATCATGGCAAATTTAAATACCATTCTATTTTGGGGGTTGTTACACACTAAATAGCCTACGGACATGCTTAGTCTAACCTTCTAAGCAGTGGTATTGATTTTTCAGGAAGGGACAGGGCAGGAATGGCCCGGCGTCCAGAGCCTTCATCTACTCTGGATTGATCTTATATCCTTTAGGTTATGTTATTTTTCCCTTTTACCCTGGCAAGTTAGCTAATAGTTGACCTCTTTTCCATATCATCATCAAATTAAGACCATGGTCCCTTATTTAGTACCAAATATATTTTGTTCAGTACTCAGTAAGTTAATTAATCCCCTAGTTCTAGTTTTTTGGGATCTTTGTTCCATTTCAGAAGGAATGGAAACCAAATGCTATAAATGGTGATGAGTCATGTAGCTGACTTTATTCTTCTCAAATAATCTAATCTCAGGGGTGCTCATATTAATATCTCGAACAAAGGCCTGGGTATCTGAACTTATTCTGAGTTCATCACATTGTGGGAGCCCGAGGATTAACACTTAAGACAACCAGTGAAGAGAAGTAGAGAATAGAAGTAGAGTTTTCCACAGGTCATGAATCAAGAGAAAACAGTATCTTGTAGGCCATCTGGAGCCTTTAGAGCAGCGGTTCTCAACCTGTGGGTCACAACCCCTTTGGGGGTCAAACGGGGTCCCCTAAGACCATCGGAAAACACGTATTTCCAGTGGTCTTAGGAACCGAGACACCACTCCTCTGTCCATCTCTAGGCGGGTCCGCCCACATGCAGATACGCCCACATATGAGTATTAAAGGGTCATGGCATTAGGAAGGTTGAGAACTGCTGCTCTAGAGAGTGATGTAAAGCTAGGCTTTCATTTTTAGTTAGTGATTTTCACTGATGTCCCCTCTCCCAAATGTTATCTAGCATTACTTTCATTATCAAAAAGAGTAGATGTGAGGTTAAGGACAGGATTGGAAAATTAGTTGTTAGACCAGAGAGAACTAATAGCCTTTATGAAGCAAATTGGTAGCTGATACTTCCTTTGTTATAGCCAGGGTTACTCATTACTTCTTAACTCTGACTTACTTGTTTTCCGAAACAGGGCTTTCTTTGCTTCCCTCTGGATATTTCAAGGTCAGAGTAGCACCCAAGTGAGGTTCTGGAATGGACCTGATTCCATTGCATTTGTGTTTTGCTAGGCTTTCATCTCAGGTTCTTACCAATAAAACAAGGTCAGTCATTAATTCTTCTTGATGTCTCTGTATGGTTTTAGGGTTGACTTTGATAAGGACTGTGAAGATCCTGAATATAAGCCGCTTCAAGGCCCCCCAAAGGACCAAGAGGATGAGGTGAGAAAGAAATCTTTTCCCATACTTTAACTCCTGTGTTACAGTGCCCCTCCTCGAAATTTAAATATTTGATTGATTTCTTTGATTGACTTGATTGTGAATTGCATTCCATCCACTTTCTCCCCCCAACAGACAGATGTGTGTGGTCCTGTGAATATGCATGTGTGCACACACCACATGCACACACACACACACACACACTTTACCATTGACTTATGAAGAAAATTCCATTTTCTTCATTTTCTGATATGGGCCAGTGGGATTTACAATGTTTGTATCTTTCTGTGGATAGTAATTTCATTGAGAATCTTTCTTGCTCCACTTGATGCCCAAGAGGAGCATGGGAGAAATATTTCAGCATTTCAACATCTTCCTTTTACCTCCTTCCCCATTCTCTTGTTGGGATGGGTCTCTTTCCCTAGGGTGACCCTTTGATGATGATGGATGAGGAGATTTCTGTGATTGACAGTGATGAAGGTAACCTGAGTTCCCAAAGTTCAGTTTTTTATGGGAGAGGCTGAGCTAAGAGAGAACAAATTGTAGGGAATACTGTCTTAATTCTCTCCTAAATTGGCTGGGATTGTCTTGGTGTTTGGACTTTAGGTGGGTTGAAACCCCAGTCTGTCTACTTCACTAGCCCTCTCTCCATTCCCTACTTACTCTGCTTTACTTCTCACAGTCCAGGTGACCCAGCAGCCAGGTCATCTCTTCTGGCCTCCAGGCTCAGCCCTGACAGCCAGGCTGCGGCGTCTGGTTACTGCCTATCAGCGTAGCTACAAGCGAGAACAGATGAAGATAGAGGCAGCAGAGCGTGGGGACCGGCGGCGGCGACGTTGTGAGGCAGCCTTCAAACTGAAAGAGATTGCACGGCGAGAGAAGCAGCAGCGGTAAATCAGTGGAAGGGCAATGAACAAATGGGGCTTATTTCTAATTATGTTATCTTTCTCCTGCTAATCATCCCTCAATTAAGTTTCTAAAGGGAGGGAATCTTGAGAGCCTCTTACAAAGAGACCATCTCTTACCTGCTAAAGTTATAGAGCCTTTGGGATTAAGAAACCCACTTTTGAGCACAATATCTCAGGAATGTCTCCTCTAGTAAGGGAAACCATTGATATACCATGTTCATTATCAACTAGTTTGTTAATTCTTCTGTATTTTTCAGATACCATTAACTACCTCTTCTGCTGCCTTTTGGAGCATGTTTATTTCTTCTGTTAAATTTTGTTAGCATCAGTGATCTTAAGTTGCCAAACTGTAAATAAACCTCCTGCGCTCACCTGTTCATTGATTCTATATTTTTTTTCTTCCAATTTGTAGATGGACAAGGCGTGAGGAATCAGATTTCTACCGAGTGGTGTCAACCTTTGGAGTGGAGTTTGATCCTGACACCCTACACTTCCACTGGGGTCGATTCCGTACATTTGCCCGTCTGGACAAAAAAACAGATGAAAGCCTTACCAAATATTTCCATGGTTTTGTGGCCATGTGCCGACAGGTGTGCCGTCTACCCCCTGCTGCTGGAGATGGTAAGTGGTTCTGAGGCAAATCCAAGATGACTGGGAAAGAATGATGAAAGAACTAGCAATTAACTCTTCTTCACTTGTGTCTCCTTTCAGAATCCCCAGACCCCACTCTATTCATTGAACCCATCACAGAGGAGAGGGCCTCACGTACTCTTTTCCGAATTGAGTTGCTTCGGCGATTACGGGAACAAGTACTGTGCCATCCGTTATTAGAAGATCGACTGGCTTTGTGCCAACCCCCAGGCCCTGAACTGCCCAAGTGGTGGGAACCAGTTCGACATGATGGGGAACTTCTCCGAGGGGCAGCCCGCCATGGGGTGAGCCAAACAGACTGCAATATTATGCAGGACCCAGACTTCTCTTTCCTGGCTGCTCGTATGAATTACATGCAGAGCCAACAGGCAGGGGCACCAGCACCATCCCTGTCACGCTGTTCTACCCCACTGCTACACCAACAGTATGCCTCGAGCACTGCCTCACCACTGCCCCTGCGTCCAGATGCTCCTACTGAAAAACTACCAGAGGAAGCAGCAACCCGTGTCCCCAGCCTGGAGAGTCTGGCCTTAAAATTAGAGCATGAGGTGGTGGCCAAAAACAGGCCAACCCCACAAGACTATGAGCTACGGGTAGCCCCCTCTGAGCCTACCCCCGTGGCTTCCCAAAGTGTTCCACCAGTCAAACTGGAGGAAGAGGATGATTCAGACTCTGAGCTGGACTTAAGCAAACTGTCACCATCCTCCTCCTCTTCTTCCTCCTCATCCAGCTCCAGCTCTAGCACTGAAGATAGTGAAGATGAAAAGGAAGAGAAGCTGAGTAAGTGCATGTTATATATAGGGGTTGTTGATCCTTTTCCCTTTTTAAAAGTCTCTCATTCTTCCCTTTTTAATCTTGTTTTTATCTGTCTTGAGATTTTATATCACCTTTATCTCTAAATATATCCCTCCACCCTCCCCTACTAATCAAGCCATCATTTGTGACAATGAATTTTTTAAAAAGAGGAAGACAAGGCAGCTCAACAAAATCAACCAACATAGTTCAATCAAATCTGATAATATACAATATTCCATACCAGTAGTTCCCCACTTCTATAGATAATTTACCCTTGTTTTGTAAATGCATTATTTTTCATGAGATGCTCAGGATTGGATCTAATAGCCCAAATGAAATTTATCCTTTCAGTCATAATATAGTTGCTCTTCCATCTCTACTCATTTGGATATTTCGGTGTGTCATCTCCAGGTGCTGACCAGTCCTGTTCCAAGCTTTATGATGAAGAGAGTCTCATGTCCCTCACTATGTCCCAGGATGGATTCCCTAATGAAGATGGAGAGCAAATGACTCCTGAACTGTTGCTGCTTCAGGAGAGGCAGAGAGCTTCTGAATGGCCCAAGGTAATAACCTATTTCTAGGCCCAAAGTGAAGGGGAAACTATGATTGGGGTTAGTGGGAGAGGTGTGAATGGAAGTTTTTGTTTTTTATTTTGGGGATCAGTCCTACTGTTTCTCTAGTGACTGTAGTCTAGTTTGACTATGTTTAGGAGGCCTAGAATCTGGGGTCTAGCTTCTTTGCTTCAAAGGTTTTGCCTCACAAAGCATCTTAGCTGCTCCAGAAGATTTGCAGCACTGTTTTACGATCATTAAATACATTTTGTAATCAGTGTGTGAACCAAAACTAATATTGGTTCTGTTTCTTCCTGATCAGGATCGTGTCCTGATAAACCGCATTGACCTCGTCTGCCAGGCTGTCCTATCAGGGAAATGGCCCTCCAACCGCCGGAACCAAGAAATGGTGACTGGAGGGTCACTGGGACAAGGCAACCATCTGCTGGATAGTCCTCTGCTGGCTCCAGGCGAATATGGTGACTCACCTGTGCCCACACCTCGGAGTAGTAGTGCAGCTTCAATGGCAGAAGAGGAGGTGGCTGCTGTCAGTACTGCTGCAGCCCAGTTCACCAAACTTCGACGGGGCATGGATGAGAAGGAATTTACGGTCCAGATCAAAGATGTGAGCTGAGCACCTTTGGTAAAGGGGAGTAGGGGAATTGATTCTTTGTTTTAACTAATCTCACTAGATCAGCTAAGATGTTGAGCTGATGTGATTAAAAGACTTCAAAATGGAAAAGCCAAAAAAAATTGGAGGTCATTTGGCTTGAAGGGCAAGGGGGGGAAAAGAGTAGCTAAAGGGGGTCAGATCGTTAATTGTCCTCCCTAAGAAAGAGGTGGAAACAATATCTTTAAAGAAAATATTGATAAGAAAAGGATCTTTTTAGTGACCCAGGCATTAAATCAATTATTAGAAAGCTGTAATTATTGTTAAAATAATTTAGCATTTCTTGTTTGTATAAGCATATATTTCTTTCTCCTTTTAAGTTAAAACAATCATCTGAAGTAGGATGGCATTTTTATATAATACATTGAGAAATTGATATAGCAATACTATTTATGGAATTCCAAAATCAAATTAGTGTTAAAATTAAATCTCTACTTCATTTTTCAGTCCTGAACATGTTGTTCACCCATACCTTATCTAAGACTCCCAAGTAAATGTGTACTAAAATTTAATTGCCAACCCCTCAATGATAAACACAATCAGCTTGTCAGTCATCATAGAAAAGAGCAAAGTATCTAAATCTCATTCCAAATATGTGCCTCTGTGATGAGTCGCCATGCTAATACTGAAGCACCAGGTAGGGCAGTGATGCTCTGCAGTGGGTGTTACTGAGTTAAGCTTCACTTCTCTTATAGACATCTGAGGGGCACAGGGCCAGGAGATGGAGATATTTCTGAGAAAAAAAAAAAGGTGTGGAAGTTTTATGTTATATTCTTGACTTCCAGTAGCCAGTCAGGTCACCTCCCTTTTCTTATTGAGACATAGGGTGATGCAGAGCTCAAGTTCACCAGGGCTAAGTCTTTAGTTGGGGAACATGTGCCATATTATGTCATGGGTGCCTGATGTGTCTCCTAGGAAGAAGGATTGAAACTGACGTTCCAGAAGCACAAGTTGATGGCCAATGGAGTGCTAGGAGATGGACATCCACTATTCCATAAAAAGAAGGGGAGCCGAAAGAAGCTAGTGGAGGTGAGTGGACCTGGGACTCTAGTAGGATAATACAATGATGTCTCTTGAGCATTCTTCCTAATTAAATCAGCGAGCATTAGGTGGGGAATGAGTTGGGAACACGTAAGTTCTTCAGCTTATTTTATGGATATGACTGGTTTTCCTACAAATAATAAGATGTACTCATGAGTTGGATTCTGACTTTGCAGCTGGAGGTGGAGTGTATGGAAGAGCCTCATCACCTTGATGTAGACTTGGAAGCTCGGATTCCTGTCATCAATAAAGTTGATGGCACTTTACTGGTGGGTGAGGATGCCCCTCGTCGGGCTGAGCTGGAAATGTGGTTACAGGGTCATCCAGAATTTGCTGTTGATCCTCGGTTCCTAGCTGTAAGTGACCATTTAAATTCATTCCCATAGTGTTTGAAATAGCATGAGAAAGATAAGGCATGCCAGAAACAAATTTTTATTGTCCCTAGTTAATATTCCCTCATCTCTTTTTGAGGGAGGCAGTGGTACTATTCTACTTATTCCATTCTGAAAATTATAATATGAGCCACCCTACCTAGAACAGTAGAGAAAGCTTTGGTTCTTTAAGATAATCAGCACTGTGTTTCTGCTTCAGTATATGGAAGATCACCGAAAACAGAAATGGCTCAGATGTAAAAAACCCAATAAGGCAGAGATGGGTTGTTTGGGAATCGAACAAGTGCAAACGGTCAATTCCCGGAATGGAAAGAAGGTGAGATCTATTTAGTATCTAGTGCTTCCCACTGGATTCTTTCTAGGCCTGGTTTCCAAGTTTTTTATTAGCATACATAGTTCCAGTTTTATCTAATAATCTGTTCCTCAACACAAACATTTCTAAAGATAAGTTTCTCACCCCTTTTTTGGTCCATTCCTATGATTTCATTGTTCTAGGGATTCTGGTTAGGAAACTCTCAATACTAATGCAAATCTACAATTGTTCAATAAAGCTACTACGTGGCAGGCCCTGGGAAGTAAAGATAATAATGAAACAGTCTCAGCCTTCAAAGAACTTATGATGTATCCATAGAAGAATATACAAAGTAATTTGAGGGTCAGAGAGAAACACTAGCAAGTGAGGCATCAGGAAAGGCCTCTTGTGGGATGTGGCATTCCAACTGATCTTTGAAAGGAATGAAGAATTCAGAGAAACTCACTGAGAAGGAAATACATTCCAGGCAAAGGAAAAAGCCTATGCAAAAGCATGGAGGTGGGAGGAGAAATGTTGGGTCTGAGAGACTATAAGAAGACTAGTTTGGATAGACCAAAAGATAGTATAATGTGTGACTGGAGCCAGTTTGTGAAAGACTTCAAATGCTAAACAGAGGAGTTTTATTTCGTCCTAAATATAAGAGAGCTAGAGCTTCTTGAACAGTGTGATGATATGGTCAGGACTCTGTTTTAGCAGCATTATTTTGGCATTACCAGAGGGTAAAAGATAGACTGAAGAGGGGAGAGACTTCAGCAAGAAAATTAGGAGGCTATTATAGTCTAGATGAAGTAGTGAGGCCTTAACTAGGACAGAGGCCATGTGAGTGGAGAACAGGTCAAATTTGAGAGATATTGTGGAGGTAACATCACCAACAATTTTAACTAAATGGATATGTGGGGTGAGGAAGAGTAAAGAGTCATGGTTGTAGATTTGAATGACTAGAAGGAATAATGATGTCCTCAACAGAAATAGGAAAGTTAGAAAAATGGTTGGGCCATGTGTCAAAATATAATGAGTTCTGTTGTGGATATATATGTCTATAAAACGTCCACTTTAAAATGTCCATAGACAGTTGGTGGGGTGGATGTGACGGGTTGGTGCTCAGGAGAGAAACCATGACTAGATATAGATTTTGTAGTCATCTGCATAGAAAACTGATCATTGAATCCATAGGTATTGTGTAAGGACACCAAGAGAGTGTAGAAAAAACAACCCTGGATAGAGGCCTGGAGTTCGCCTGTGGTTAGACGGTAGAATATGAGTAATGATCCAGCAAAGAAAACTGAGGAATAGTCATACTGGTAAGGGAAACAGAGTAGAGCAATATCAAGAAAACCCGAAAAGGACAGAGTAGCCTTCAGTAAGCACTTATTAAGCACATACTGTATTCCAGGAGACTGGTTAAATTATAACAAGTGCTGTCAAGAGCTTAAGAGATAAGTATTGAGGAAAGGCCACACTTAAAAAATCACTGGTGAATTTGGAGGGAGGGGTTTCAAATGAACAATCAGGCTGAAATAAAGGGTCTTGAGAAACGAGTGATTTACCCAGGGTAACCCACCCAGTAAAAGTCAGAGATGGGAGTTGAGCCCAGAATGTTTCTATCTACTAGTAGCCTCTCATCTCCATTTTATAAATGAGTAAAAAAGTATAAGAGTAGCAATTCCCAGTGGTAGCAATTTTATGGTACTGTAGTGTTCTGTCTTAAAACTAATCCCAGGAATCTCAAAGTTAATTTTAATTCATTTTGACTAAGGAAATAAAAATAAACTAAACATTTTAGAAGGGTTCATGGTAATAGTTAATTCCAAACATGTTGGGATTAACTAGCAGATTTTTAGATGTTGGCTGGACCAAGGACCATGAGTCATTAGGTTTCTTTACTTTCCATGTAGATGTGCCATTGCCATGGTTTGGGGGAAGTGGGAGGGTCATGGTGCGACCAGCAGCTAACTAAATCTCTAGTTTTTCCCCCATTTTGGTGCTTTAAACATCTGATTGCAACCTGAAGCTGTTGCTGTATTTGTCTCCACCTTGTTATTTATATAGGTTTACCTTAGTTTATGTAATCAATTTGTCCCTGAAATTTGTATGAATCAAATCATTCTTAATGGCTCAGAAGAACTTAATATGGAAAGGAATTCTATGATGAACTTTTCATAAAATGAATAATCATTCCTGTTTTACTAATCTGAATATACATTTAAGGTGGAGTTTTTTGGGGGGAGGAGTTGTGTATATCTGTAAGGTCACCAACAGGCAAGAACTATGTCACAGAATCTAAAATTTAAGTTGTGAAGGACCTTAGAGAGTAGTTAGTCTGATCCCCTCATTCTAAAGGCAAGGGAACTTAAGCCCAGAGATAAAGAAATTGTCTGGTTTTTTTCTTAAAAACACCCAGCACAATATTTTTCTTATAATAGTCATATTTATTGATGAGAAGGAATAAATGAAAGACTCATTGAGTATTTCTCAAATATCAGCCTTTATAGTATCACAGGAGTCTCACATTGATGATATATATCAACATGTTCCAGAGAGACAAAGAGGTGTGGGTGGGTGTGGGTGTATTCACACATGCCTATATACAGGGTGCCCAGGCTTAAGCTTTAATAGCTCAAAATTGCACAAAGACTTTTGGTACACCCTGTATATATTTATGTCAGTGCTTTTAGGATTGATTTTGCTAATGTGAGTACTTCTTATACCTATGAAGATCATAACTCTTCTAGAGCTTAGTAGATGTCTTTTAAGACTTGCTATGACCAAAAAAGAAAATAATCACCCTCTGGCTATCCTCTCCTAAATTACCTACTCTCAGAATTTGCTTAGGATTCAGAAAATAGCCAGCTCTTCAGCCTCTACTGGAAGCTTTCTTAGCTTGATATAGGATTGGCCAGAGTGCCATCAGAGAAGGACCTTTGTGGAGAAAGGCACACCTATTTAACTATGTTACTGTATAACTGGCTGAGTGCCACTTGTTAGAGGCATCACTTTGTTGATCTTTTCTTACCTTAGGTGTAGCTTAAGGCTCTTCAGTTTTAATTCAGGCACACTTGCCTGAGTACTGCATACCAATTAAAAGAACAATACTACTGACAATTAGCTTGAATTATCAGTGGCCAATAACAGTCTCTGGCACAGTTATCAAATAAAAGGAAGGAATTGGATTGTTATTCTAAAGCCGCATTGTAAGTGGATACTGTGGAATAGTCAGACCTCCACCCTCTAAGTAAACATTAAGATATTCTGTTTTCCAAGGCGGGGAAGGGTATGAATACATAATAAGCAGAATCCTAGAGCATATAAGCGGACTTAGAGATCAGAGATCTACTAGTCCAAAGCCCACATTGTAGAGTGGAGAAAATGGAAACCCAGAAATGTTAAGCACCTAAAGTTAATCTGCCTTCAGTCTTACAAATAGTGTCGTATTTGGGATTTGAACCCAGGTCTTCTGACACCATAGCCAGTGCTTCAGAAATGGTTATCAGTAGTCTGAATTTACCTACCCTTGGTGCACTAATGGGTAATATGGTCAAATCTGAATAATGTTGCCCTTCATATGTGAAAATAATATTACAACCCACCATGATTATGCATATGCTTTTAATTGTCGTCTTAAGTTTATTGATATAGTAAACCAGGCAAACTCTGGCTTGTTCCCTCTCATTTTTGTTATTTTTAACTTATTATTGATATATCTTGTTTTTATATCACCTTCATGTTCAAATACATCCCTCCTGTCTTCCCTCCTTTGAGAACTATCCCTTTTTAACAAAGAAAAAGGGGGGGAAATTGCAGTTCAGCAACACTAACCAACACATCAACTAATTCTGTGTGTATGTGTGTATATACACATACATATGTCTGTTTACATGTATTTTCCACACCCATCTTCCCCCACCTCTGCAGTAAAGGGAGAGAGGTGCATTTTTTCTTTTCTTTGGAGCTAACCTTGATCATTGTGATTATGTGGCTAAAAGATAAGGTTTGAGTGCTGAATAGCTCTCAAATGAAACAGCAAACCTTGGGGCTACTAGGTGGAGCAGTGAACAGAGCACCAGCCCTGGACTCAGGAGGACCTGAGTTCAAATCCAGCCTTAGACACTTAACATAAAACTAGCCGTGTGACCTTGGGCAAGTTACTTAACCCCAATTGCCCTACCTTCCCCCCTCCAAAAAGCAAAAAAAGAAAAGAAACAGCAAATCGAACTGGCCTTCAAAGCTATCAAATTTATGACCTTGACCTAATTAATACTGTGTTCTATCTTATTTAGCCTAACATCCCTCGACACATTCACACTATTTGGAATATCCTAAAATGTGACTTAACTAGTAAGGTATGCTGTAAGGAAGCTTTTGCAAACTAAGAAATTTGTTTTGACTTGTTTTTTCCCCTTGTCTCCCTCTCTTTTTCCTCCCTCCCTTTTTCCCAGGGTCATCTCCCTGACACTATGTTCAACCGGGTCTTACCAGGCCCGGTTGCACCAGACAATAGCAAGAAGCGGGCCCGCAGGGTACGGCCAGACCTCTCCAAAATGGTGGCCCTGATGCAGGGTGGGGGCTCTGGACCCCTGTCTTTGCATAGTAACTTCCAGCATGGTAGCAGTGGCCTACAACCTGTGTCATCACTAGGTCACAGCAGTGCCACCTCTACATCTTTGCCTTTTGTGCCATTTGTGATGGGAGGTACAGTCTCATCCCCTCATGTAGACTCCAGCACAATGCTTCATCACCAACATCACCACCACCACCATCACCACCACCATCACCACCACCCAGGCCTGAGAGCTTCTAGCTACCCTTCCACGCCAGCTACCACCACCTCTGCAGGCACAGCCCTCAGGTTGCCACCACTGCAGCCTGAGGAGGAAGAGGAGGAGGAGGAAGAAGAAGAGGAAGAAGATGAGGAGGAGGAAGATGATGACTTATCTCAGGGCTATGATAGCTCAGAAAGGGACTTCTCACTCATTGATGACCCTATGATGCCAGCCAACTCGGACTCCAGTGAAGATGCTGATGACTGAGGTCCCAGCATGGTCCCCACTGCTTTAGTGGTGGTTGAATTTTTTTCATTCACTCTGGCCCTTGGACTGTGGAAAAAAGAAAGGGGCAGCAGAGAGATGGGAAAACCCAGGACTTGGGGAGGTGGAAGAGAAAAAGAACCCTTGTACCTAATTGCTCCCAAACATGAGAGGATTGGGTGGGCCCGGGAACTCATCAAATAATGCATAACCACTTCCTCATTTCTGGGGAAGGAGTGGAGACTGGAGCAGCTGGTGTGCTCGTTTACCCCTTCCCTGGACGCCTCCATTAACAACAGACTGTAGCGCTGGCCCCAGCCTCTGGCAGAGCCTGTTCCTGCTGGAACTGTGGATACAGGCTTGAGGGTCAGGAACTGTTACCTTCCTTCCCCTTGGCATTAATAAATTTAAGTTAATCCTTTTCCACTCTTCCCCGGTGCTGTTTTTGCTCCTACTTAATGTAAAATGCTAATTATTTCAAATGAAGTAAGGGTGCTTATTCTGGGCATACTTTAGCCATTTCTTAAACATTGGTGCTTCTCAAATCAATTAGTTAACCATGCCAGTAGCTGTGTGTTCTGAAATGAAACAAGCATGTAACAGGTAAATAATGAGGCACGTGTGGTTTGGTTTGTCCTGGTTACAGATTGTTCCACAGGTGGGGACAAAAAACAATTTTTCCGTGCTTTTATGGCCCTGGTATTTGTACTCTCAGGTCCTAAAAGGAATTTAAACAGGGACATACAGCCTTGCTTCTTTTCAAGGTCATTAATGAGCACTGAGAGTCAGGCACTGACTAAACCAGTGGGAAACATAATGGAACTACTACTATGTGGCTGGGCTCTCTCTCTGCAGGGTTTCATCCTGCTCTATTTTGGCACAATTCCCCCTTCCTGTTTTATTATTTCAGTGCCCCAAGTAGATGAAGCTAGGGCCAAGATTGCCTCATCACACGACTACTATGTCGGAATGAAAGCTTCCCCACCGCCTGGGCTTCAGGGGCACCAGGTGTTCTGCACCAAACCCACGCACGTGGGAAAGGGACGGGTTCTCCACCACCACCACCTCGGCACCTGGGACTGGGCCCCGTGGGCCACCTCGGGCCCTGCGGGGGACCGAGCAGGCCAAGGCCTGGAGAAAGGGAATGGAGGTGATCCCTTCCCCGGGCCGGGGGCCCTCCTCACAGCTCCCCCTAACCATCATCGGCGAAAACAGTGGTCCAAAGCCCGATCTCATTTCACAGTAGACCTCCGCTCGTCCCCCTCCCCTAGTTAGCCAGACGACTTCCTTTCCTTCTAACACCCTCTGAGAAACACTGTAGTTTCCTGCCGCCCGTATTTTCTATAGGGGCGGGGCCCCTTGAGGCCCGCGCGCTGCCACCGCGGAACGCGCGCTAGCTCCTCACGTGCGGGGCGGGGCCCGCGCGGCTGCGGCTGCTGCTGCTGCTGCTGCTGCTGCTGCTGCTGCTGCTGCTTCCCCGCTCCCCTGAATTCCGGCCCCCTCCGCTACCCGCTAGTAGGTGCTCTGGAAGACCACGTGCAAGAGGGCGGATGTAGCGGGCGCGTCCCCGCTGGAGTCACGTGAGGGCGCGTGCTCGCGCGTGGCCGAAAGGAATTGATTGGAAAACCCCGCGAAAATCTGAGGCTTCTGTCCACTGTGAATTTGGTGGGTCTTTTTGTTTTTGTTTTTTTTAATTACATACGCCTATCTCAACAAGCTCCGGGAAAAATTATTGTAACTCCCTGGAATCCCGGAAGCGGAAGGAGCCCCCCCCCCCTTTTTCCAGCATTCTACTTCCGGGTCTCTAGGCGAGTGCAGGATTCCGGGGCCGAGAGCGGGCGGTGGAGCCGGGACCTCGCGTGATTCTCGGAGCCCAAAGAAGAGTCGCGTCCCGGGGCCATGGCGGTGACTCTGGACAAAGAAGCGTATTACCGGCGAGTGAAAAGGCTCTATAGCAACTGGCGGGTAAGGAAGAGCTCATAATAATCCCCAGGGAGACCCTTTTTCGCCATCCCATAATGCCTCTGCCTCTCGGCGCCCTTTTTTCCTTTCCCGGAGGGATTTCCTCAGATTCCATTCCCTTCGCTGCTCCCTCGTCATTCACCGCAGTCGGCCCCTCGAGGCGTCGGGTGATGGAGCAGGGAGCCCCCAACCTTCGCATTCTCAGGCCGCCACCACCATCTTCCCGGCTGGCCAGCCCCGAGTCACGCATAATAATCCTCTCGGTCGCTTCCCGCCCTCTCGCTCTCGCCAGTCAGTGATCGCATCCTACACTACCCTTCCTGCACCATTATTCATACAGCCTACTCACAGTCCTCCAGAACGACTACGATCCCACTTACGGCCCTACCAGAATCCCACCTACCCTCGCATGGCTAGGCAGAGGGAATAGGAATAGTGTGAGTCTGGGTGTGAGCATGTCTATTATTAGGGGATTGATTTTCAGAATTGGAGGACCCTCCCCCCATCAACTCCCGCCTCTTTTTCATCTCTGTTAGTGTTACGTTATGTGTGCTGTTTCTAAGGCGGTAACCGAAGAGTATATACACCGGCGTCGTGGCTGTGTAAAACGGAAAAGCGCATTTGTTTTCGGTCTTTTAGCATTTCTGGGGCACGTGGTCAGAAAAAAGCTTGTTAATGCATTTTTATCTCTTATTTCTTAAAAAGACAGGAGTCTTTTCGTTGACTTTAAAACACAAGTAGTAAAACTTGACGTTAGTGGCAGTAATTCTTAGAGCCTGAGTTGTTAAGCTGAGGTCTGTACAGTTTTCAGTAAACAAAATATAAAAAAGAAACAATTACCAATGAAGATTTAGACTTTGCACTCTAGTTCTAACTCTTGAAATTGCCGTTCAGTATCATATCTTAGTTTGGAATAAGAGGTTATGCACCCACCCTCCAGTGACACCACCTGACCCCCAATAAAAGTGTGCTGGTTAAATTTTAACCCAAACTTCACTATTAGCCCCATTAAATTTGTGTAGACATTTTACTTTTTGTTACTGTCTGTGGTAGATTCTTTAAAATGAATTATTTTCATCTATATTGCTTTTGAAAATTTGTAGTTAGTAAATCAGCATATGCCAGCACAGGAGAAAAATATAAACATAGAAATTTTTTTTTTAGTTTGTGACTTACTTGCTAAAATAGTCTTAAGCAGATTCTTTTACTTATGCTTATGGCTATTTTAAGATTGCAGAAAAAATCCCTAATATAGGAACTATACAGGTTCAAACTTATTTGTGAAGCTATTTTCCAAACTTAATTTAGATTGAAGTAGACAGACTAGTTAAAATTGTCAGGAGCTAACCTTTTTTTCCCTTCCCCAGTGTGGTCAAAATTTGATATGAAGGTTGTTTCCAGCATAAGTTTGTAGGTGTTTGATTTTCCTGACTGTGAACCAGTTAATGGATTGTGCTAGTTGTGAAATAGTCATTTAAGCTTACCTTCAGTATTTAAAGTAAGATCTCATAATCTGCCATATTTGGGAAAATAGTGGAAACCCATATTAAGACATGGAGAAGGGCTTTTGATTTTCAGTATCAAAAGCTATCTTTAAATCAGTACAGTGTGCATAGTCTTCTTCCTAGAGTTTTCCTATGTTTCTCTTAAAGTTGTAACAATTAGTTTTTACTGTCTCACAGTTTACTTGGTAACAATTTAATTGTGATAACAGGATCATTCACAGGCGATTGAAGCGTGTTAAGTACTAGATAAAGCAAGGACACCTTAAGATGTCAGCATCTAAGTTATATATAAAATGAATGTTTGTTAAAATATTGGCCCAGTTGCAATTTCGTTACTAGAAATTTGTATACTCTTTTCATTTTTATAAGTAAATATTAATGTGAGTGCATTCATCTTCCATTTACAGAGCTTTCTGTACATATTTAGTCTAGCCAAAATGCTTATGTTCATATCTAGCGTTTATAGGGAACTGCACTAGGCCATGTAGAAGATAGGAAGCTTTCATCTCAGTCTTCAAGAAGCTTCTGATCTGATAGCTGTTAATACCCATTATTACATGATTGGTATACTGAACATTTAACGAAACAAAATCTTCTAAAACGTCTGAGGGAGAAAGTTTCTACCAACTGAAGGAAAAATGGAATTCTTTCTGGAGTAAGAGGTAGTTTCTGAAGTGAATTGTAAAGGATAGAGTAGACACATTTATTTAGAGAAGCTGGTTGGTTTTTTTTAAGGAGTTAAGATGGGTAGTGACAACAATTTGAAGTTCTTGTACAAGCTCCAGGCCTTGAGCTTCTAAACAGTCTCTGAAGTCTTCAGAGAGATCTCAGCGACTAAAAAATTACCTGGAATGAGCTCCCTAACATCTTATGGTTTGCTACTGTTGAGCATACTTCTGTTTTAATTGTGTGACTTCTTCCAATGTTTCTTCTACTTGGGGCTCCAATGGGGGACCAGAACAACTTTAAAAATCTTATTTTTATTGATGTCTTTTATTCTTGTATCACCTTCATCTCAAACGTATTCCTTCCCTAGCCGTGTAATGTGCCTTCTACCAAAGGTTTTTGGTTTTTTGGGGTTTTTTTGGTTTTGGTTTTGGTTTTTTAAGAAAGGAGAGATGAGTGTAGTAACACATACCTGCAATCCCTCTACCAGGGATGCTGCCCTTGGCAGATCTCTTGAGCTTAAGGAGTTCTAGCTGCTGTGGGTGAAGTCACTATCAAGTGTCCACACTAAATCTGGCACCAGTAGAGTAAACCCAAAGGGGCCACTACGTTGCCTAAAGTGGGGTGAATTAGCCTATGTTGAAGCATAACAGGTCAAAGTTACCTTGCCAAGGAGTAGTGGAATCAAGCCCCTGAGTAACCATTGATTAACAGACAAAATGGGGAGACCCAATCTTAATTTTTTTTTAAAGGAAAGAGGAAAAAAAGAGTTCTAAAAAACCAACACATCAGTTGTATCTAACAGTATATGCAGTATTCTACACCCATAGCTCCACCCAAAAAAGAAAAGGAAAAAAAAGATGGGAGGTACATTTATAACCTTCATACATATATATATATATAAAAGGTACATCAATAACCTTTACAGGTATAAAAGGAACTGCTCTACTGTGCTCATTTGGGACTACCTGTACTATAGCAAATCGGTTGACTTCTTGTGTCAGTTTCTCCATACCTTAAGGCAGCACTACATAATCTATCACATTGCCTAGCCAATTCTGAGAATACGGATCCCAATCTCAAAGGCAGCAGGAAGACCAGTGTGATCTCTTTATGCCTTTACTTGCTGCAGGAAATTTCCTACTTCAGTACTTAGAGGATTTATGATTTCATCAGTTTGGATACTCTCTTTACCAGTATGGATTGTAAATTACTACTACAACTCTTCTCTTAGAAAAAGACAAAGTTATCAGAGCTGAAAATGTTTATCACCAGCTGTCCTGGCATTCAGGTCACAGACTAATATTTTGTCTCTAGCCCCACACATCAACCTTTTCAACGTAGGACCTGCCAGAGCTTACTTTTACTTTGCCCTTCAAAAACGATACCACAGTGAGGTATGAAAGTAGGATTTACTAAAGGATGGGGAAATTTATATTAATAATTAATGTAAATGCATTTGTTATTAATATGTGCCAAACACAGTGCACAAACATAAAAGCAAGACAGTCCTTGCCCTCAAAAGAGCTTACATTGTAATAGAGGGTGATAAAACATAGTGCTGTTGTAGAGTAGATCAGAAGAAGCTATGGTCTTAAAAAAGGGGAGAAAAGGGTGTTACAAACTACACCTAGATCAGTTTTTAAAAACAGTTTGTCTTAGTGCCTTTTGTCTTTATATCACAGTTACTTTCCACCTCCTTCCAAAATTAATCTTTTGTGACAGAGAAAAACAGTTAAACAAAATATCCAATATAGACACCTTGACCATCTTAGATCAGTTTTTCAAAAAGTCATGAAGTGATCCTAAATTTTTCTGGAAATCTCAAAGATGCTTATCAAAATTCCCCCAATTAAATTTCTGGTTTCCTTAGTCCTGAAAGAGGTTTGATTTGTTCTGTAAAAATAAGACAAGAACTCTAAAGATGTTAGAAGATGGTTACATAATGATCTTTATCATAAATAAAGTATTATTGGTTATTAGGTTGCCCCATTTAATTTTATATACATGAACATACATCAGAAAACTTTAGAGAGTGTAGGTAATGTAATTTATGTTATATTATTAAATATCATGATCATAATCATTTCTGTTGTTTTTAAGTTGAATATCATATCCAATTAAGAACATAAACCCTTGTCACAAACATTTCTTTGGGAAAATAAAATTTTACTTACATAATTTATTTTCTGGAAACATAAACTGTAAGAAGTGTTTTAAGTACTTACATGTATTTCAAGTACATTCAGCCCTAAATAGTTGATTTGAATATAGTTAGATCTAATCCACCAAGCATTTATTAAGTACCTGCTGTGTACAAGGGCACTGAAGATGAAAAGAAAGCTGCAAGTGATAAAACAATCCCTATCTTCAAGTAGTTTGCATTATTCTTACATGTTGTATGGATTTTTAAAAAATTTATTCATTTTTAGTTTTCAACATTGACTTCCATAAGATTTTGAGTTCCAGATTTTCTCCCCATCTCTACACTTCCCCCCTGCCAAGACAGTGGTAATTTGATATAGGCTCTACATATACATTCATATCGAACCTGTTTTCACATTAGTCATGTTGTAAAGAAGAATAGAACCAATGAGAGAAACCACGGGAAAGAAGAAACAAAAAAAGGGGGAAAAAAGAGAGCAAATAATACGCGTCAGTCTGTGTTCAGACTCCATCGTTCTTTTTCTGGGTATGGACAGTTCATGAGTCATTTGGAGTTGTCTTGGATTCTCACATCAAAGTTAGTCATTCCACATTGTGGCTGTTCCTGTGTACAGTGTTCTGGTTCTGCTCACTTCACTCAGCACCAGTTCATATAAGTCTTTCCAGGTTTTTCTGAAGTCCACCTCCTCATTATTTCTTAAGGTACAATAGTATTCCGTTATATTCATATACCACAACTTATTTAGCCATTCCCCAACTGATGAGCATCCCCTCAATTTTGATGTTTTTGTACATGTAGGTCCTTTTCCCGTTTGTATAATCTCTTTGGGATACAGACTTAGAAGTGGTATTGCTGTATCTAAGGGTATGCACATTTTTATAGCCCTTTGGGCATGGTACCAAATTGCTTTCCAGAATGGTTTAATCACAACTCCACCAACAATGCATTAGTGTTCCAATTTTCCCACATCTTCTCCAGCATTTGTAATTTTGTATGGATACTTTTGTGTTATTTGAGTTAAAATCCCCTTTAATTAAGCCTATACATGTATGAAAAACTCTTTGGAAGCTCTTTTCAGGCAGTAGCCTCTTTTAGGGGAGGGAGGTGTCTTTCTATTCCTAGTACTTAGGACAATGCATTGCACATAATAAGTACTTAAACTGATTGTCAGTATCCTTTTTGTTGAAATATAAATAAAAAGATCACTAAAAGGAAGTCATATTCTAATGACTGAAAAACCAGTACTAATCTCAGTAAACAGATAATGCAGTATGTCTAATATGTCTCTTCTCTGGGCAGAGGCTAGGACCTACCAGGGTGGTATATTGTTTTCATCAGCTATCCCGGTCACCATCAGATATTTTTGCTTAACTATTTTTTTTTGTTAGAAGAGAAGTTTCCTTTGGGAAGGAAGGTCATGAAGTAGGGGTATTTCTAGAAATGACTAAAGTGAAAACAAAAGACATTGTTATAACTGGAGATATCCCATCCTTTTGTAAAGTTCCCATCCTTTTGTAAAGTTTAAATTACAAGATATTAATATTATTAGTCAAGGATATGGTCACTGAGTGTTACTCTCTTAGTTTTGGTTGAAATTGTACCACAAAGAAATTTTATCTAATATTCTTGGATATCATTAGGTCATGTGAGTTTTCTTCTGAGCCTGAAGTCCTTCTAGAGTTTTGTTCCAATATCTTCTATAGAAAAACATTCAAAGATAATCACTTGAAAGGATTGGACAAAATTTAAGAATTTTCTCAGTGAGGATTATAGCATATTCTGTGATCTGTGGAAACTTTATGAGAAATAGGTAATTAATAGAGACATAAACAATTTGCTGAACTTTGTTCCCATTCTCAACACTACCAATCCCAAATTTTATAAGTGTTTTCTTCTTTTTCATCTGTTGAAGTCCCACATAATTTTCCAGTATCATTTAAAATAGATGGACTCAATTGTACTCCTGTGGGTTTTTTAAATTGTCATTTATCTTAAAATTAAGAGAATAAATCTTCACCTGATGCATTTGACTTCATTTTTTTGCTCTCTCCAAATTCCAAATAATTAAGCTGTCTTAGTATTGTGAGCAGCAAGTGAAAACATTTTGTTATACACAAAGATAGTGGATAATACAAAATATATAAGTATTAAGTATAATAAGATATTTATGAAAAATCTATCAAGACTATACTGCCTACTATTTGCCAGGCACTGTGCTATGAGTCAGGGATACAAAGAATGAAGCAATCCCTACTCAAGGAGCTAACAATACGTATATATAGGATAAATACAAAGTAAATAGAGGATTAGCAGTTGAAGGTATCAGAAAATACCAGGTTGAAAATAATGATCAGGCTCTACTTTGAGGATTCTGTGAAGCCGGGAGTAAGTAGAGAGTTCAGTACCTGTCCATGAAGGATCACTGTTAAATCTGAGTAATATGGGACCAAAGTAAAACAGGAGGGTAGAGGATTTGAAATAATGCAGTATATCACAAGAATCTTTGCCCTCCATTTTAGTGTGTTTTGAAGTGGGGGGAAGTGGGGGGTGGAGTGGATTAAACAGGAGAGAGGAATGAGAGGCGAGAATTTATTTCATTTTTTTTTTTTTTTAATCTAAGAAAAAATTGACCTGTTAAAGTTCCATTAACTGATTTCTATTTTAGGTACTACTTTTATCCTAAGATAGAGCTAATAGAGCTTTATGCTGTTCAGCTCAGTTTCTCATTCTGTGCTTGATTTGTTTGCCTTCTTATTCTCTAACCTATGGCAAGTAGAAGATTTAAAATGAAGTAGAGTGGAGTTAGGGCAATAGGATCTTAGAGAGCTGTTGTTCAGGATGATGGGGATTTTTTTCTCTCCCTTCTATAGAATGGACACAGATAAGGGAGGGGGGTCTTAATAGCTCTGAAATCACTGAATCTTTCTCTTTCAAGAAGTTATCCAAGAGCTATGATTATAGCAGGAGAAATTGAATAGATGCCCAAAATGGGGGGAGGGCGAGTTGCTTCATATTCTTTGTGGATAAATACTTAAGTTATTGTTTTCTTTTTTTGGCAATGTGCAGTTGGAAAAAAAAATGAAGTGACCAAATACTCTGCTTTTTGTGTTTCAGAAAGGAGAGGATGAGTATGCCAACGTTGATGCCATTGTTGTTTCAGTAGGTGTTGATGAAGAGATTGTTTATGCCAAATCTACTGCCCTTCAGGTAAGTAGGTGCCATCAAAGGCAGGATTAGCAGAATTTTTAGCCCTGAGTACCATTGGCAGAATTAAAATTTGGTCGAGGTGGAAGGGAGAAAGATAAGAAAGCAGGGGGAGAGAGGAAAGGAGAGAGAAAAATGCCAGCAAAAGTGGTCTTGGCCATTGCTCCTAGCTAAGGGCAGGAATAGGCAAGTATTCCATGAGCATCAGCCATCCTAATCATAGTAGGATACAAGTAACATTCTTTATTGATTAAGTCTTCCATTTTTGCCTATGAATATCATAACTTCTCTTCTCTTTTCCCATAGACATGGCTCTTTGGTTATGAGCTAACTGATACCATTATGGTGTTCTGTGATGACAAGATCCTTTTCATGGCCAGCAAGAAAAAAGTAGAGTTCTTGAAACAAATTGCCAACACCAAGGGTAATGAAAATGCAAATGGTGCTCCTGCCATTACACTGCTGGTTCGAGAAAAAGTAAGAAATTAAAAGATTTGCAAACATTTAAGTATTTAGCATAGTGGCAGTAATGCCAGCAAAAACAACAAAAAAACCCAAAATCCCCCCCTCCCAAAAAAAACCAAACCTATAAGAATTTTGAAGGAGTTCAAAGAGATAGTGTTAGGATATAGCATTAAATTCAGACCTTGATGAATATTTGGGGGAAAAGGAAGGACATCTAAAATTAGAGTTCTTTTCTTGGACTTTTAAACTCCTAAATTCATTAATGTGCTCATTCTCCATAGAAACTGGTAGGAGGTGTTTTTTTTATTTGTTTTAATCTATGTTTAATATTAGTTATCACATATCGTTCTGATTAACTTAATCATAACAATGGTATTCCTAATACTTCAAAATCTGTTTTGTTGTTGTTTACATTTGAAGTCTTTTTGATGCTTCCCTGCCCTTAATCATTTTCTCTCTTGAGCTGTTATTCATTTATGCTTAGTAACAAACCAACTTAGTCATAGCTGTCATCAAGGAATGTGGGCCGTTGTTTCTGTTTCCTTTTTAGTTTAGGTAAATCAATCCTACTGTAAAGAAATTAATGCCAGGTCCAAGTTTGGCTTTTTGGTTTAGCTAAATGCTTCATTATATCTAAGAACTGTTAGAGTGATCTAATTCTTACATATTAATAATAAACATCACCTACCTTTTGGTGTTACTAGAATGAGAGTAACAAAGGCAATTTCGACAAAATGATTGAAGCCATTAAAGAGAGCAAGAGTGGCAAGAAGATCGGGGTATTCAGCAAAGACAAATTCCCTGGAGAGTTCATGAAGAGTTGGAACGACTGCCTTAACAGAGAGGGCTTTGAAAAAGTAAGAGAATTGATGGAGAAAAGACCGGAAATGTTGGGGTTAAGAAGGTTGAAAGGGTGATAGTTCCATAGTAGTTTAAGAGAAGTAAATTTATTCTCAAACAGTAGAGTAGTGTACTTCATATTTTTTTTAGTTTTCAGGAAGTTAGGCACTTGTACTTTTTGGTCAGGATAAGATTAATATTTATAGACCTCATAAATACCAGAAAATCATTTTCACCAAGAAATCAAGAGAGTTTCCTTCAGGCTTACTTAACTTTTGACTTTGACTTGTTTCCTCTATTCTCCAACTTTTTTTTTTAACTCTATAGAGTCACTTTATGTTTTAAAGACATAATAGGATATTTCTTCATATTTCCTGGTATGGGTTAGCAAAAAGATTTTTTTTCTGGCTATTTTTTGGAAATTTGTCCAGTCCAGAGAAGACAGTATTTGTAATAACTGGTTACTCAAGAGACTTAATGAATTTTTTTTTTTACTACCAGTTTAGATTCTTTCAACAAAGATTTGAACATTTAATGTGTAAAAGGAGCTATGCTGGGTTCTGTGCCTTTAAGGCTCCTTCCAGCTCTAGATGTAAAATCAAAACACATTGCTAACCTCACAGATCGTACTATCTAGCTGTACCTCATTAATAGTTCTCTTAATTCAGGTTAAATATTCCTTTGTCCACAGATCGATATCAGTGCAGTTGTGGCATATACCATAGCTGTAAAAGAGGATGGAGAACTTACTCTAATGAAGAAAGCAGCTAATATCACCTCTGAAGTCTTCAACAAATTTTTCAAGGAAAGAGTCATGGAAATTGTTGATGCAGATGAGGTAAATGTGGAAGAGACAGCAACTTAAATGTTGTGGGTTGGTTTGTTTGTTTGTTTTAAGTAAATGGGGGACAGCTGGGTGGCACAGTGAATAGAGCACCAGCCCTGGAGTCAGGTAGGACTGAGTTCAAATCCAGCCTCAGACATTTGACACTTATGTGACCCTGGTCAAGTCATTTAACCCCAGTTACCTTGTAAAAATAAAACAAATGACCAGTAAATCTTAAATAGTCAAAGAGGATATTCTGCTGCTGAGGTAAAATGTAAATGTTTGAAAGGATGGGTACTGGGAAGCAAAAAATGGGGAGGGCTTGACTATAGGGGTAGAAAAGGTACCTCATCTAGATAATTTTTTTCTTTTACAATCACTGGAACAAAATTTAACAGAATTTAATGCTATATCCTAACACTATCTCTTTGAACTCCTTCAAAATTCTTATAGGTTTGGTTTTTTTTGGGAGGGGGGGATTTTGGGTTTTTTTGTTGTTTTTGCTGGCATTACTGCCACTATGCTAAAAAACACCTCCTACCAGTATATTTACTGCTCTTGTTTTCTACAAAAAGAAAAGCTCCTCTCCCTCCCCCCATCAATTCTTTCTCCTACCAGATTAGTCTTAAAATTATTTTGTCCAGTGATACTGCTTAAAAGTTCTCTAATGCTGCAGAACAAAGTAAAATTCACTAAAATCATGTAACTGTAGGAGTAGAGGGTGACTGTACTTTTTTTTTTATAGTAGTAAAATTTCTTTAAAAATCTAATTTTGGTCATTTGATAATGGTGTGACTATCACCTTTTTCAAGAACAGTTGCAAGTAGAAATCATAAATGAGAAAATAACATTATTGAACCTTTCTTAATATATCTGTGAATTCTAGATACTTAAACTGTTTTCTTCCTTTTTTTCTTGAGTTTGATTTAAAAAAAAAACTTCCCGGAATTTAAACCCATGACATACGTTACAAGACTAGTAAACTACTTTTTGAGATTTGTATGCCATCGCACACCATGTTGCTCCCCAGATAATAAAGAATCAGAGAAGCAGAATACCGCTTTAATTGTTGCCTCCTTCCTGAATATATTTGTAGAAAGTTCGTCACAGCAAATTGGCTGAGTCTGTGGAGAAGGCCATTGAAGAAAAGAAGTACCTGGCTGGAGCGGATCCTTCTACAGTGGAGATGTGTTATCCTCCCATTATCCAGAGTGGTGGCAACTACAATCTCAAGTTCAGTGTAGTTAGGTAAGCAGCTCTTCTTTCAAACATCATCTCTAGCAGCCTTACAATTGTCAGTACCCTCATAACTGCAGCCATGGGCTTATTTCCCCCATTCTGAGGGAATTGCATTCATTTCACAATGGACCACAGGATAAGTGGCTCCTTATCTCTATATTGCTGGACTCGGTAAATAGATTTCAGTCAATATATCTCCAGCTTCCCTGGAGCACTATAAAGTATACAGTACTTAACTTTAGGCCACCATTCCACCTTGAGCAAAAACCAAGGAATATACTGACTCCATGTTATACATTCCATGGGTACAAAGTACTTTTCTGGCTTCGATAGTATCATGGTTTTCTTTCTTGGGTCTCAAGTGACAAGAACCACATGCATTTTGGGGCCATCACCTGTGCAATGGGTATTCGCTTCAAATCCTACTGTTCCAATCTCGTACGAACCCTGATGGTAGATCCTCCCCAAGAAGTCCAGGAGAATTACAACTTTCTGCTCCAGCTACAGGAAGAACTGCTGAAGGAACTGAAACATGGTAAGGTTTCTGCAAAAGATAGGATAAGAGTAAATATACAGAAACATAGACTGTGTCTTTTCTGTGTATCTTTAAGTCTCTATTAGACACACTGCTCCCTTTTTTTAATTATTGGGAGAATGGGGGACATATTTAAAATACTTAGAAATCTATTTTGTGAATAGTTAAGAGATATTTTTCATATTCGTAGAGATAGCATGTTTTGATATGTATGTCAAATTAATTCCCATTTTCTGCTTTCCTCAGAATTAAATGTTTCACTCCCAGAAAACCGCTTTCTTTTTAACTGGTTTTCTGCTGACCTTCAATTTTAAATCTATCCTATAAATACTACATTTCTCTTCGTTACAGATGCTTCTGGTGGAAATTCAGAGAGCTAACAGGATATTGGAAAGATTTGCACATAGTCATAGTCATTTATACATAGAAGTGGAGCATTTATAAGAGAGAGTCTAAATTCTCCTGTTCATTTTTTAAACAAATCAGAATGGATCCAAGACTGACCTACTTGCTATTATCATTCAAAAAGTAGCTACTAGGTGACTAGACTTGTAATTATCCACCAGTTGTAGTTTTTCATTCACCTGTTATTGCTAAAGCCTTTTGACCTCACTCTTCTAAAATGGACTTTGAGAAAATCTTAGCAAAGACCAAATTATTATTGTTTAGTCATATCTGACTCTTCCTTACCTCATTTGTGGTTTTCTTGGCAAAGGCACTGGAGGGGTGTACCATTTCTTTATCCAGCTCACATTACAGATGAGAGAACTGAGGCAAACAGGGTTAAATGACTAGCCCAGGGTCACATAGCTAGTAAATTTCTAGGACTAGATTTAAACTTTCTAAATCCAGGCCTGGCAATGAATAGTGCTGTGCCTCCTACTGTCCCACAGTAAAGACCACGATCATAGCTTAAACTCTGTCTTGGTTCATCATTTCATTAAGCTAACTAGAGAACATTCGGATTTGAAATGTCCATTCCTTCACAACCTAGATAGGTAGGAAAAAAGGAGGTTATGTCGTCCTGATTGTAAAAATCTTACTTTGCAATGTTTTAGACTTTATAGTTTAGTACGGCCAACTCCCACTAGCCCAACCCAGATTTGGTCTTCTCTCTTAGAGGTTGGAAAGTAGATCAAACAAAGTTTGCTGTGTGAGGTTTTATACTTTTTTCAAAGTTAATTCTTGAAGTCAGGTGGAAACACAGCACAGCTTCCAGAGTTCCACGTTTAAATTATTATATACTTAAAAGGAAGAGAATTCCAATTTCATGTACAATCCTCTTTCTCTTTTATGCTTTATATATGGACATACTCAATTTATTTTATGTTTGTTGGGTTTGGAATTGTATCTTTTAAAAAAAAAGTACATGAATTTTTGTAAGTCTCTCTTCTTAGGCTTCCTTCCTCTCACTTGCTTTGACCATAGGTGTGAAGCTATGTGAAGTATACAATGCTGTCATGGATATGGTCAAGAAACAAAAACCAGACCTGCTCAACAAAATCACCAAAAATCTTGGGTAAGGGATTCTGTCAAACAAACATAGTTTTGAATTAAAGCTCTTCTGTGGGCAGTAACTAATAGAATCATCCTTTTAGGTCAATTTATGACTGGCAGAAATAATTTCAGGGGGCCCTTCACGCTATATTCTAAGCAGTACCCTGTAGAAAATATTCAGTTAAGTTCTACTTTTGAAAAATTCTAGGCAATCTTCTTAGATGAAAGCCATTCCAGGGTACATACTTGTTCTTCCTGGGCCTCTGAAAGATGAGAAGAAATGTGTCAGGCTGTACCAAGTGCTGGCTCAGTTGGCTGCCAGGGCTTGAAAATCCAGTTACCAGCTTGTCACAACTGGATCGTGTGGCCTAGTTATGGGTGAGTGAAGTGGAGCTTAGCCTACCTTCATGGCCCTTCTACTAGTGTACCCCTAACAGTTTCTGAGCACCAAAGTGGGTGTGGGTGTGGGTATATGTGGATGTAACAGAAAGAGAGAGCTCCAGGCTTTGATTTTTGGACTAGTGTGGTAAAATGTAAATGTTTGAAAGGATGGGTACTGGGAAGCAAAAAATGGGGAGGGCTTGAATATAGGGGTAGAAAAGGTACCTCATCTAGATAATTTTTTTCTTTTACAATCACTGGACTAAACATGAAGAGCCTAAAACCTAATCCTACTTCATAACTGATTGACCAGTATGAACAAATCACATGATAATGTTTGTGGCTCCTTCCATATCTGTAGAAAAACTGAGGATAATATTTTGTTAGTACCCATATCGTGGAAGAGTTGTGAGAGCTAAGTCATGCCCTTTGTACTTTGCCAAATATTCCATATTTAGATATTTTCAATTTGTGTTGAATTCTGGCTTCCCTTCTTTTATAGGTTTGCAATGGGAATTGAATTCCGTGAAGGATCCTTGGTAATCAATAGTAAAAATCAGTATAAGCTGAAAAAAGGTAGGCAATGCAAGGTGATGATTCTTTCTAGAAGTATCTTCCTTTGTCCCATCTCCCCTCTTCGCTATAAAATTTTTGTTCTTTATTGATCTTCATTTTTGCTCTTTTAGGGATGGTTTTCAGCATCAATATGGGCTTTTCAGATCTGACTAACAAGGAAGGAAAGAAGCCAGAAGAAAAAACCTATGCCCTCTTCATTGGTGACACAGTTCTTGTTGATGAGGTGGGTGTAAACCGTCTGAGCCATTGGTATTCTACAACTGTAAAGCAAATTGCATAATTCTTTTGTGATGAGTGAAAACTGAGATAACTGAGGAAACAAAGGTTCCAGCTTCTGGATTTATTAAGCAGTGCATGGCAATTGTATAGCAGATCAGGACCTGGCCTCCTCAACTTGGCACTGGACCTCAAATACAGACATTTTTACGCATTAAAAGAAAACAGTTAACAGGATATAAAACAGGATACAAGATTAGATAATCTGATTTCTAATTGGAGGAAAGATTAGGGACTTTCTAGGCTGCAAGGGAGAGAATGAACAGGTACAATTCCCTGAAATTGGAAAAACAAGCATTCCACTCCTCTCCTCCAAACTGTCTGTATTCAGTTAAAGCAGCGTTTCTCAACCTGTGGGTTGCAACCCCTTTGGGGGTCGAACGACCCTGTCACAGGGGTCACCTAAGACCATTGGAAAACACACATTTCCAGTGGTCTTAGGAACCGAGACACTGCTCCTCTGTCCATCTCTAGGCGGGTCCACCCACATGCAGATACACCCATATACGAGTATTAAAGGGTCGTGGCATTAGGAAGGTTGAGAACCACTGAGTTAAAGGAACAAGGAAACAGTAACTGATTGACCAGTACAGGACCACTTTTCAGATAAGACATATGGTTTGTTTGAAATATATAATTGTGAGAAAACTCCTCCTATCAATCATTGGATCTAACTGAGTTTCTGGTCAACATAACCTAGGTCCTTAGTTAAGGGTCTCTGAACAACAGGTAGAGGTGGTCTAGCTTCCCAACCACACAAAGCTACATTCAAACAGTGCGACAAACTTTTTTCACAATTCCCGTAATTAGATAGTTTGCTCATAAGACAGAAATTGGACTAGACTTAAAATTGAATAGAAAGGGAGGGAACTGAACTAGATCCGGAATTGAGTCTCCAGATAGACTTAGTGTGGTTCACAAAATTTTCTTATTTTTCACATTATATTGACTTGTTTTAGTGACCTAAATGATAATCATTGTCTGAGAATGAATTGTTAGGTCAGCATCCAAGGAAAAATGTTTCTAACTAAGATCAAAGGAGTGAATTGAATCAATGTTGAATAGATTAGCTTTAGGGGCCATACTGCTTAAAATAGTTAATTTGACCATTTATTAAGCCTCTATGATGGATTTGGTACTATGAATACGTAGACACAAATGCAAGTCCTGCTTTAAATGAATGTTCATTCTTGGTAATCCATATCTAGAGAGTGAAAACCAATATTCCCTAAATATTGAATGACATCACTAAGTATGAAATATTACTGTGCTAAGTTTGAAGAAGAAAATGTTGTCATTATTTCTGGCAGTGTCCAACTCCTACTCTTTGTCCTAGGATGGTCCAGCTGTTGTTCTTACTTCTGTCAAGAAGAAAGTGAAGAATGTAGGCATCTTCTTAAAGGTGAGAAAGCATAGGGAAATGATCGTACATATTTTTTCAGTACTGTATCATATCAGGAAGCCATATGCTTGCAGTCCACTTCAAGTTTTTTATTCATTAGAGTTTGTGTGTCTATTCAAAAACAGTAATTTTTTTAATAGCAATACAAAAAGCAATCCCCTTGTTTCTCCTCCAAAAATAATCTGTACAAACCTTATAAAGAGTAGTTATATTAGTCAGTTTTGTTCAATTCCATGAGAATACTGGTACTTAAAAGACAAAAACTCTTTAAGATCCATGAGATCTTGAATCAAGTCATAATTCTCACTGCAGGGTTACAGCACTGATAATTCACTGTGCTTCAGTTTTAACCAGTTTCATGGAGATAGGCAGATCCAGCATTAATTACTGTGTATTTGGCCATAAAACTAGAAATTTCTAGTGGTTAGGTGCTACAGATTTGCTCCTATTCTTAGGTAAACTGTTTTTGCTAATCTCAAGCAGATTATATTTGTCCATGAACCATATCATATGTTCTATGCCCAGGATATAGGAAAAGTAACAAGGTATTTAAGTTTAGGGGTTATTTTGTTTAAAGACATTCTAATGTGGGAAAACTCAGTTTTCATTCATCTGTATGTATTTACTTTTCACGGCAGAATGAGGATGAAGAAGAGGAGGAAGAAGAGAAAGATGAGGCTGAGGATCTTTTGGGACGAGGTTCAAGAGCAGCTTTACTCACAGAGAGAACACGAGTAGGTCCCCTGCTTTGTAAATTATTCACATCTTCTGTCTATGAATGTTTTTACAAGTTTTAGTAGTTTGAGTTTGTTCCTCTCCTTAGAATGAGATGACTGCAGAGGAGAAGAGGAGAGCGCATCAAAAGGAATTGGCCACACAACTCAATGAGGAAGCCAAAAGGCGTTTGACAGAGCAGAAAGGAGAACAACAGATTCAGAAGTAAGAGGATTGCTGATGACTGAGAAGAGATTGTGCCCTAAGACTTCTAAAGTCTCATATTATTCACTTTTATTGTTTCCATCCTAGAGCTCGAAAATCTAATGTATCCTACAAGAACCCATCTCTCATGCCTAAGGAACTGCATATCCGTGAAATGAAGATTTATATCGATAAGAAATATGAGACTGTAATAATGCCTGTGTTTGGCATTGCAACACCCTTCCACATTGCCACAATCAAGGTGATTAACTACAATATACTAGACCAAGTTTCACTTAGATTCTTTATAAACCATTATCGCTACTCATCATAACTATGGTGTTTCACATTATCCTTCTTCTTTGTAGCCCCACCTTCTTTAATGCACTTTTCTAGTTTTATTCACGGTCTACTTTATGCTCTTATTCTTTGTTTCCCTCGCCATTTTCACTTCCTAGAAAAATGAATGTCAGATTAATCTATTTGGCAATAGATATGTCTGCCTGGTGTTTCATGGGACTTCAGAAAAGATGTTTCACTTGTGTTTTTCTTAAACATTGAGGGTTTAATTCACTCATACAGTAATCTCTGCAGTGGTAAATATTGGATCTTCTATACATAGAGGCAAAGAGGGCTGGAGATAAATGTTACTTAAGATGGAATATCAGGCTTTTCTGATTGGGGAGATAAATTTAGATAAGATATGATCTCTGCCCTCAGAATTGATTCAGAGTTTAGTAGTAGAATGTGACAAGGCCAAAAATGTAGAGTCTTGTCTTGTGAAGAACTCTAAATGTGAAGTTGAATTTAAACTTTAATTCTATAGGATATAGGAAACCTTTAAAGAGCATAGTGATATTAGCAGATCTATGCCTAAAGAAGACTAGTTTGGTAGTGATGTAAATGATCAATCAGAGTGAAGACTTGTTGGGAAACTGCTACAATCAATAGTCTAGGTGAGCAGTGACACAGGCAGAAAGAATAATCATCAGTTGAATCAGGTTTTGGAGAACCAATTCCTTACTATAACATGAAGATGAATTGGACATTGTGACAAGTGCCTGTAATCCTGGCTGTCAGGGAGGCCAAGACTGGTGGATCTCTTGATCTCAGTAGGTCTTAGCTGCAGTGGGCTAAACCCTTCAGATTTTTGTACTAAGTCTGGCACCAGGGTGGTGACCTTCTGGGATCTGGGGGCCACCAAGCTTGTAAAGATGGGCAAAACTGTCCATGTCAGAAACTGCTCAGATCAAGGCACCTGTGCCATTCAGTAGTAGGACTGGGGCTGTGGGTGACTACTACACTTCTAGTCTAGTGCAATATAGGGAGATAACCTACAAAAAAGAAAAAAGACCCTTGGTTCTCAAATGCGATACCAATAATACATAAGGTATGGTAAGCTTTAAAGGTTTCAGAGAGAATTTGGAACCATTAACCTAGCTAAGTTCAGAGAGTTCATCACCAGCTCTTGCTGATGATACATTGAGGGAGGAGGGTGCAGTGTACAGCTCATGAAGAAATCTTTTAAGTGAAAGAGTGATTATGATCTGAATGTTTCAAAGAAGTTCTCAGCGTTACGAAATCACAAGTCTTTTGATATATTATAGAGTTACTAGCAAGACATAAAGGTGAAGATGGTCTCTGGGGAACTAGAAATGTGAATTTAAGGTTCAGGGAGAGAAGTCAGGACTCAAAGATTTGGGCTTCATCTATGTAAAAGTAATCATCGAAAACAAGGGAGTAAATGAGATTCTTAAAGGAGAGGTCCTCTTGTGTAGAGAGAAGAGGAAAGAACCAGAGCCTGCAGTCTTGAGGAACACATACTTAAGGGTCTGAGAAAGGACAAATTACCCATAAGGAGGTTTTTTTTTTTAATGGTACATTAATGAAGTAAGTAGAAAAGCTAGAAGAAGAGATAACTAACAGTGTTAGAGGCTGCATTGAAGTGAAGGAGGATGAAAACTGAAGAAAGATCATTGGACTTTGGGATTTTAACATTATTAGTGACCTGTGAAAGATACTTTTTTTAAACTGGTTGAACTAAAAACCAGATTACAAGGGTATTGAGAAAGTAGACAGTGAGTATACACAACTTTTTCAAGAAATTTGACCATGAAAGGAGAGGCAGGGTAATGTCTAGATGGCAAAGAAATCTTTTTTGTGTGTTTTTTGTCTTCCCTTTCTTTGAATAGAATATCAGTATGTCAGTGGAAGGAGACTACACCTACTTGCGAATCAACTTTTATTGCCCAGGCAGCGCTCTGGGCAGAAATGAAGGCAACATTTTTCCCAATCCAGAGGCTACATTTGTCAAGGAAATGTGAGTCCCTGGATACCGCTTATCCCAAAATTCCTACTCACTGAAAAATTCCTACACACTGAAGTGCGATCTCTCTATCCCGAGTTCCTCTTTGTCTAGCAAAATCACAATGTCTCCTGTAGGATTCATTTAGGGTCATTTGGATGGTGTTCCTGGGAAAAGGCAGACATGTAGTCGGTATGGTTATAAACTCTTTACTACCCGCTAAAGAGAAGTTAAATCCCAAATGCCTCCAAATAAATTGGTGTCACCAAGGTGTTTCCTTGACTGAGATATGATGGGTCAGATTTGGAGTATTTTATCTGACTTAAAGGAGAAAAGTTAATCACATCTTCCCTTTGATTAGATTAACCATTTACAGATCCATCCTTTTTGGAGAGCAAAAGAAACGTATAGTATGGTATTTCTCATCATCTTCTCACTCTTCAGCGTGATCCCTTTCTCCCCTTGACACAATAAGCTAAACATATAGGTCTTGAATATAGTAACAGGTTCACTAGCTCAGTAAGCAGGTCCTCCTGTGACATTTGTTTTCCCTCCTGCCGTAGCACATATCGAGCTTCAAATATGAAGGCACCTGGAGAACAGGCTGTACCATCTCTAAATCTTCAAAATGCCTTTCGAATTATAAAAGAAGTTCAGAAGCGCTATAAGACTCGAGAAGCAGAAGAAAAAGAAAAGGAGGTAAGCCTTGGGGGTACTTGACTGAGACCAGACCATATGCATAGAAAAAAGACACAGATTACTTCGTAGACATTTGAGGATGTAATTGCATTCCTGTTCATTCTCTTTCTTCAGGGCATTGTGAAACAAGACTCACTAGTTATCAATCTTAACCGGAGTAATCCCAAGCTGAAGGATCTGTACATCCGACCCAATATTGCCCAGAAGAGAATGCAAGGCTCCCTTGAAGCACATGTCAATGGTAAGGATTCTTCTGAATCATTGGCAGGTATATAAAAGCTGAGAAGTAAAATGAAAGGGAAATTCTGTAGTGTTTATGTAATAATTTATAATGCGCTACAGAGGGAAAATCTCAACCTTTTCTTTCTTTTCCAGTTTTTCTGAAGCTTTGTAGTGTTGTACTTAGCTTGATAGTGTTGTTAGGCACTCAATTTCTTTATTTCACCCAGGTTTCCGTTTCACATCAGTTCGAGGAGACAAAGTGGATATTCTGTACAATAACATTAAGCATGCCTTGTTCCAGCCTTGTGATGGGGAAATGATCATTGTCCTGCATTTTCACCTCAAGGTATACTGTTCGGGGAGAGGGGGAAAGAAGGGTCTGGAAGGGTCTTTGTCTCTGTAGTATCTGATTATACTAGATCTCTTTTTTTTTTCCCCCTCTTTCCATCTGAAATTTGAATTCTGCTCTCCAACTTTTGCACAGCATATCCACCTCCCCCAAGATGTATTGCTCTTCTTATATGCCTTCATAGTCCCCTCTACAAATCCATTTCAGTAGATAGGTAAAATATTGCTCTTTATTCACAAAAATGAATGGCATGTAGTACTTCCAGAACCATCTAATCCTCTTAACAGGCAAGATGTGGAAGTGTCTTAATAGGACCAGTGCTGCTTCCATTATAGAGAGTTATTTTTCCAACCCTGCATATTAGCTTTTTGGCTATTGTGTAGTCTGGGCCTCCTGACTTCTGCTTCATGTTTTCTGTTTCTTGCTGTTAGAATGCCATCATGTTTGGGAAAAAGCGACACACCGATGTGCAGTTCTACACTGAAGTGGGAGAAATCACCACTGATTTGGGAAAACACCAGCATATGCATGACCGAGATGATCTATATGCCGAGCAGGCCAGTAAAATTCTGTATCTGATTTGAGGGGAAGATAGACAGGATAAGATCTGAGCTCTGGTTGCCAATGCCTTAGAGGAATAAATTAATGACATTCTAAACCTTTTTGAAGTAGAGCTCAGGCTAGCAAAAGGTGGTACAAAATTGTCTAGTACAGACTGTACACAAGACAGTTTTCAGTGTGTTCTACATATGTCAGATTTGCATTTCACAACAGCTGTGTAAGTGAAGAGACAGACTCTAGACTCTGTCTGGTGGCTGGTAAATACATGGTCACGTAGCTAGGAAGTTTCAAAGGCAGGATTTGGGCCTGGCTCCTAAGTCTAGCTCTCTATCCACTGTATTGTACAAACTACTGTTTTATTGATAAATCAGTGGATAAAACACCAGTCCATAGATTCTAATATTTTCCATTGTAACACCGAGCAAACTGTTTAATTTCTTAGCACTTCATTTTCCCCCGTAGCTCCAGAAATATCCAGGATATAAATAACAAAGAGTTTATGTTAAAGATAGATATGATAATTATTTTGGAAGAGAACATCATATTTAAAAATCAAGGTGGTATTTTTAGTTATTTTTCTTTTTGTGCAGATGGAAAGAGAGATGAGGCACAAGCTGAAAACAGCCTTTAAAAACTTCATTGAGAAGGTTGAAGCCCTAACCAAGGAGGAGCTGGAGTTTGAAGTGCCTTTTAGGGACTTGGGGTAAAATATTTCTGAATAGCCTAGTGTCCTTCAGACCGTATTTCTAACCATAGGGAGAGGAAGAAGTTGAAGACCCTCTCCATTAATACCACTTTGATGTACTACTATTCATTCTCACCTTTATGCTGTAATGGAAAGAGCATTGGAATTGGAGTCAGAAAACTTTGGTTCGCGAACCAAACTATTACTTATGCTCGAAACTTAGGCAAGTTACTTCACCTCTAGCTCTCTTGTTTCTTCATTTGTAAAAAAAAAAAAAAAAATTAGGAGAATGGAGAAGTTGTAGCCCTACGGTCCTTTCCAGATTTCAACATTCTGTAATCTTTAAACTTCCTTTGAATATGACATTTCACATGCAAAGGTGAAGGAATTGGGGGTGTAGGCAGAATGTAGTTTCAAATGCATCTTTGACACTAGAAGGATGAGCATCCCCAGTGAGTAGAATGGAATTTGAGTTTGAAAATTTGGAATGGGAAGAAAAAGAGTATCTATTATGGAAATAGCACCTGCTGGCTTTGGTCTTCTGATCTTGCTCTGTTCAGAGTGTGAATTTATTTTCTCACTTGTCAGGTTTAATGGAGCCCCTTACAGAAGCACCTGCCTACTACAGCCCACTAGTAGTGCACTGGTGAATGCTACAGAATGGGTGAGTATCTCTTTATTACTTAGATTTTTGTATTAAGAAGGAAATAATTTTAAGTTGACAAGAAAGTGCTGAGAATTAGATCTTAATTTTTTCACTCTAAATTTCTCTATTAACATTTTCAGTTCATTTATTAATTACCAGCTCATTATACACAAGACGTGAGAATAGTTCCTATTTCACCTTAGAACTTTTTAGTATTTGTAACTTTCTTCTCAATATGTTGACTTTTGTGCTATAAATTCCACTGAATTTTTACTACCTGAGGGTATAGTACCTGTGAAACTCTTTTACAAACCAGTTAATTTTGTTTTACTCAATTATAAAATAGAGGAGGCTCTTCTCTTAGGTCCCCACCCACCCAAAAAGTCTTTGATTCTACTAGGACATCTTAGTGTGTTTGAGCTATTGCAGAATAAGCAAGCTCTTTGATATGTTAAACAGGATTCTTCCGGGATGGGAAGATGCTAATGGGTTTCCAGTTATACTCAGAAGGTAATGGATCATTTCTCCCCCAGCCACCTTTTGTGGTGACATTGGATGAAGTGGAGCTGATTCATTTTGAGCGAGTCCAGTTTCATCTGAAGAATTTTGATATGGTAATAGTCTACAAGGACTACAGCAAGAAGGTGACAATGATCAATGCCATCCCTGTGGCCTCTCTTGACCCCATCAAGGAGTGGTTGAAGTAAGTGAACCCCATAGGGGTCTTTATTCCATGGAATTTAACATTCTGGGATTATTGATAACCAAGAAATATGCAGTTAGTATGTAAAGAACTGTTGATGTACCTAAGGTCAGCCTGCCTTTGAGGTGAGTTTATAGATCAGAACTTAAAAATTTGGGCCTAGCCCCTTTATAACAAATACGTAGCCATAGGATTGTTCTTTGTGAGTCAGTATCTACATATAGTTCATTGTTTTTTGAAAATATTTCATACATAATATCTTCAAAGTATTTCAACTTATTAAAAAATATGTTCCTTACTACTTCTATAAATTTGCTAATAAAAGATTAGATAGACAAAAGCATATTGTTTTAATGACATTTTCCACACTTCAGGTAGAGAAAAAAGCTTCTCTAGTGGGACCATCTGAGCTAACAAAGGGAAATCATCCTTAAGAATTAGAGTAGTAATTGGAGTGGAATTTGCTTTTTAAAATATCTAAAAAAAAGTGGTTATGTGATTTTTTGTCCTTGAGAAATGGTTTTGAAATCTAAGAGATAAACATTGGGAATAATTTGAATTTAATATTTTCTTGTTTAACTGGCAGTTTCTAAAGATTACCTCCCCCACCACTACAAATAGTAGAGTTCTCCTTTGTCGCAAAGTACAATTAAGCAAAACAAATCAGTGCATCAGTCATTTTTTCAAATGCCTTATTCTGTACATATAGTTCATTATGTCTCTGCTTGAGGAGCAAGAGAGGCATTACCATTAGTCTTCTAAAATCACGATGAGTAACTGCATTGATCAGAGTTCTGAAGACTTTTAGTGTTGCTTTCCTTTATAATTTTGTGGTCATCATATAAATTGTTACACTTACTGCATCATAAGTCTTTCCAAGTGCCACTGAATTCTTCATACTATTCTTTCTGGAAGCACAGTATTGTATTACATTTCTGTACCATAATTGGTTTAGCTATTTCCCATTCACCTACTTTCTTTTCAGTTCTTTGCCACTACAAATCACAAAAAGAAATGCTTATGTAAACATATACATGTATTTGTATGCATAGAACTTCTTAAATTATTGAGGTATGTGCATAATGTTCATATGACTGGGTCAAAGGATAAATAGTTTGGTGACTTTTCTAGTATAATTTCAAATTATTTTCCAGGATTATTGGACTTGTTCAAGTCTCTAACAATAGTACATTAGTATCGTGCCTCTCTTTTTCATAAAAGGCCCTTCAACATTTGTTTTACTTCTTTGATCGTCTTTGCCTGATACATATATGGTGAAACCACATTAATTTTAATTTGCATTTCTCTTAATAATTTGGCCCATTTTTTTCATGGTTTTTGGTGGGTTGCTTTTATCCCTTGTAGGTAATACTGATAATATTCTTGGGCAGTTTTTTAGTTAAAATCTTATTACTGCTAACACTTTTGTTTTCATTTCTTGATTTTTTTTCCTTTTATATTCCTCCTCACTCATCCACTATAATTGAATCACCTCCCCTGTAACCCATTTCCGTAGCAGGTTAGGAAAATACTTAGAATAATACTTTACTAAGTGTTAGGAGAAGTTGGCAAAAATAAAAGGACATTCCTCTTTTATGGATGATGTGTTTGATAAGGAGACACAGAACCAAAGAAAGGATAAATTCATTGGAGAGAATGGCTAGACTTTCATTGCCCACACACTACCAGTGGGAGAGAGTACACTGGCTAGAATTATCACCTGTGTAAAACACAAAGACGGCTGAACAGGCTATAATTGAGGCCACATGCTTTTAGACAAAGTGCTTTTTCCAAGATATATCAATGGAAGAGGGAAAATGGGAAAGGACTGAAAGAAGAAGAAAAGTGAAGATAGGGCTAAAGAAAGAAAATAAGCTAAGTGCATCATTGGTTAAGAAAAGAATTATTAGAGGTAATGTAGAAATTAATTCCCCAGTAGATAAGTGGTCAGAGATTATGAGCAATAGTACTCAAATGAAAAAAATTCAAACTATTAATAACCATATGAAAAATGCTTCAAATAGTTATTAAATTTTATAAGGTAATGTTAGAATTTCACACCTGAAATTTTGGGGAAAGCAGCTTGCTGTTATATCTATGCATCTTTGGGGGTTTGAGGGAGAGCCTTTATTCTTTTGATGGTATGGAGCAGTGGTTCCCAACCTGTGGGTCGCAACCTCTTTGGGGGTCGAACAACCCTTTCACGGGGGTCGCCTAAGACCATTGGAAAACACGTATTTCCGATGGTCTTAGGAACTAAGACACCACTCCTCTATCTGTCTCCAGGCAGGTCAGCCCACATGCAGATATGCCCACATACAAGTATTAAAGGGTCGCAGCATTAGGAGGGTTGAGAACCAGTGGTATAGTAGAACTGTTTTTAAAAACCTAAGTTGGAAACTCTGCAACTATTTTTAAAACTTTTGGGGTTTGTTTAGCAATAAAGCATGGGCTAAGAATGCACTGAAAAAAATACTTCAAATCACTCATAAGAGAAATGCAAATCAAAATAAACCTAAGGTGTCACCTTATGCCCAGCAAACTGACAGATACAAAAGATGGAAATGATAGATTTTGGGGAGTGGGGGTGGGAAGATAGGCACACTACTGTATTATTGGTGGAGCTGTGGGTCCAGTATAACCATTTTGGAAAGCAGTTTGGAACAAGCAAATAAAGTGACTGAAATGCTTGTGCCTTTTGCAGAGATTCCACTACTAGCCACATGCCCCATAAAGTAGGTCATTGACAAGAAGAAAGGTTCCTGCCTGTGCACCAAAGTTTTTATAGCTATACCTGTTGTAATAGCAAAGAACACGTAGCAAATGCCCATTGATTGGGAAATGGATAAATAAGTTGTGGTGGGTGAATTTAATGGAAGCCACGGAAAAACTATAAACAATGACTACAACAATTTAAATAGCAAACAGTCCCTGGATGTGGAATGTTGCGTGTGATTTTCAGATTCTCTCATGCATTTAATGATAGGAAAATAAAAGACATTAATAAAAATTCATTTTGGGGAAAAAAGTAGCGTAGACAGATGAAAGAGAAACAGTTAAAAAAGAAATATCCTAGCAATTGGAGGAAAGGGACTAGTACCATGGCAGGGTTTTGCTATGTGAAGCCAGATTTTGGGGACACTTGGACGTAATTTAGTAGCCTTATACAAGGCATACATGTTTTCTTATATTTACACTAACGTTTATGTGTGTGTGTGTGTGTGTATTTGGTCGTGTTGGTGATCAAAATAAGCCAGTACTATTTATTCATATTGAGGGACTTTATTTAGTACTGGTTTTGATGTTCTATATCTCCTTTAGTTCCTGTGACCTGAAGTACACTGAAGGAGTACAATCCCTCAACTGGACCAAAATCATGAAGACTATTGTGGATGATCCTGAGGGCTTTTTTGAACAAGGTGGCTGGTCTTTCTTGGAGCCTGAAGGTGAGGTATGTGAACTTAGGGTTTCAGGAACAGGTCAGTGGCTGATGTGTGCACCTTTTGGATGGATGGGGGAAAGGAGATTGACATGTGAGCAAAAAAGACCAGGCCCGTCGAGGGGAGGAAGTCAGGGGAACGATGCCAGGTGCGGACCACTCTCCTCTGATCCACCTCACAGGTAATCATAGATCAAACAACAGCACGCGCTTGTTATAACTGTAGATAAATTTGCATAATTTTATTATCATGAGTATCTCCCAACTTTACATTTGAGAGAAACTGAGCCTTAGAGAGATTGATTTGTTCAGGGTTTCACATAGAACTAGGGCACAGACGCAGACACAGACACAGTCCTTTGATTTCAAATCCATTTTCTTTCTGCAGTACCATTGTGTCCAATATTTTGGTTTTGGTTTGGGGGGAGGTTGTTTGTTTTGGGGGTTTTTTTGGTTGTTTTTTGGGTTTTATGGGGGGGGGGTTGGTTTTTT
>CM053589.1:31368774-31383950 GCA_028646515.1 Pseudochirops corinnae
TCTATTTCCACAAGTATAGAATGGTCATTATACTTATCACCTTTTCACTTGGTTAATAAAAGAGGAGGTTGGATTAGGTAATCTCTGAGATTCCTTTTAGTTTTAAGAGTCTATGAATCTAAGAGCTTGGTCCAAACCAAATTGTTTTATATCAGCCTTAATGATCCTGGACAAGTGCCTTTTATCTCTTGGCTTTACCTTTACCTCAATTTCCACATGTAGAATGGAACTAGAACTGTTGTTTTGAAAGGATTCACTAAATTATTGGTGGAAACTTTTTATAATATGAAATGCCCTCTTATCATGGTCTCTGCTATTCTTATATTAGGGGAGTGATGCTGAGGCAGGAGACTCGGAGTCTGAAATTGAAGATGAAACTTTTAATCCTTCGGAGGATGAATATGAAGAAGAGGAGGAGGATAGTGATGAAGACTATTCCTCAGAAGCAGAGGAATCAGGTATGCATTTTTAGGTCATCATTTGTCATGGCGAAAGCAGTTTCAGTGGGTTTAAATAGAAGGCAGTTCAGTTCAGTAGTGGAATAATCCTCGTTATTTCAGATGATTTATCCATTCCCATCTAAATTCCATCTTGGAGGTAAGTATGCTCAAGTACCATTTGGTTACTTTGAGATTTAGGTCTCCAGTCTTCAAGTCACAGGACTTGGGCAGGTGCTTGTTACAAATTTGCACCCATAGTCTTATACTAATATAAACTGACTTCACTATTCTCTATTCCTCTTCCCCTACATCCCATTTACCTCCACTTCTCAGCTTACTCCCGAACCATTCTTGTCCATTTGACCCCTCCAGGTCTAGCACTACTGCCTGTGGTTGTAATATTCATACCCAGCCCACTAGTTTATCCCACTTTAGCCCCACCTCTTGTTTTATCACCAGTTTTGTCATACTGTCTCCATCCTAGTTTTAACTTCCCTGCCCCTCAATTTATCCCACTTCCTTTCCCAGCTCAAGCCTAGGTTGCTTTCCTGGCCCTGAGGTGTGAAAATTTATGTGATTTTAAGTATTCAGGATTGAGAGGAAATGTCATAGTTAAGTATAATCAGAAAACACATAAATAACAGGTAGGAGCCTTAAGAGGAATAAGAATTTCCTTTCCTTTGTCTTTCCTTCTTGCCTAACATCTTGGACTCTTGTTATCTTTAATTCATCATATTGTATCTCTCTCTCCTTTCTGGAACTGAAATCTTCACCAGATGCAACTTTATTAGATGTAACTTCTTAGGGAAAAAGAAACCTACCTTCCACATCCACTCTGGTCCTTAAATCCCCTAACCAGCTGACTAAACCTGAATCTATTCTGTTCCAGACTATTCCAAGGAGTCACTGGGCAGTGAAGAGGAGAGTGGAAAAGACTGGGATGAACTGGAGGAAGAAGCAAGAAAAGGTGAGTTGACTAAGGATGTTGGGAGCACAAGCTTTTCACGCAGCTTTGTAATGTTGGTGAGGTAACCTACTGGGTGTGGCAGGGGATGCACTTAAAAATTGATCTGACACCAGTGCTCTAGTTCTGAGGAGCATAGGAGGAGAAAAATCTAGGTCTGGAAATTGTCCACGAATATTCTGTGGATAAGAATGTACCTCCTTAGATCCTTTTCTTACACATCTAAGTCTGTGGACATGGCCTAGAATTGTAGTCCAGATAATCAGATAGGAATTCTATGTCATTCCACATCTAAAGTGAATCTTTTTTTTTGAAGGGGGAATGCAGGGCAGTTGGGGTTAGTGACTTACCCAAGGTCACATGGCTAGTTTTGTGTATGTGTGTGTGTTAAGTGTCTGAGGCCAAATTTGAACTCAGGTCTCTTGACTCCGGGGCCAGTGCTCTATTCACTGCACCACCCAGCTGCCCCGTTAAAGTGAATCTTGAGAAGCCTGGATAGTTGTAAAGCACATCCAGAGGCTCAGTACAATTTAATTAAGAACCAGACAACCTGCTGGAGACCCTGATAACCAGAAACCTTCCTGCACCAAATCTCTTCCCTGAAGCCAAACTTGAATTTATACTTCTATTCCTGCTCTAAGAATTGGAAAGTTTTCCTAAAGCTTCCACAAGTTAGGCACCAAAATTGTGCTTTGATGGTCTTGATGCTTCTTTCACCTAATTCCCGAGGAGTGATTTCTGAGTTTGGAAAGAAGTGCAAACAGTTCTTGCTTTATGTAAATTTGCATTACACAAATTCAGTTTCCCATCTTGAGGGTGCCAGGCAGCAGCAGCCACTCAGATTGCAAGGGGCGCAGAGCAGGAGAAGACAGGGCCACATGGAGCCCCATGAGGAGAGAGCGGTGCCTGCTGAAAAATCCACTTGTGTTAAACAAGTACTGGCTCTGTCTTGGCAGTGGGTATAGGGACAGGGTAGTTTTATCCAGAACCAGAGACTCTAATACAAAGTTTATTAATAGTTACCTCCTCTTTCTTCCCAGCTGACCGTGAGAGCCGTTACGAAGAGGAGGAAGAACAAAGCCGGAGCATGAGCCGGAAAAGAAAGGGTTCTGTGCACAGCTCAGGCCGTAGCTCCAGCCGTGGCTCCAGACACAGCTCTGCACCACCCAAGAAAAAGAGGAAGTAGATTTGAACTTTCACCTTAAAATCCCTTTTTCCTCCAGCCAACCCCTAAATATTTTACATGACATAGAAACTGTATTTTTCCCTTCGTTTTCTTTGACTTTTTGCCATTTGTGTTCATGGGTTTTGGGGCCATTTTGTATGGACCAATCTACTCAGTGAATTCCAGGGCCCACCAGCCTACATGTCCTGAGACCACGACGTATACCAATCTGGCCCCACACAGATGCCGAGGGAAAAGGTATTCTTGAAGAAGGCCAGAGGCATCAACTATTAATATAGTTTCCTTCCTCTCTTTTTCTCTGTCATCCTCTGCCAGGAAGACCTCGTTGGCTTCTGATTATGATACTCATATGTAACCCATTTCCAAGGGGCTTGAGTTCTGAGCCACATGGATTCTGTGGCAGCTCAAAGGTATCCTTTTTATAGAGTGGTGGTATAGGGCATTGCCTGCACCCTGGATCCTGACCAGCAGGCTCAATCTCTCCTCCTGTCCTACCCTGTTGCCATAATTCTTTCCCCAGTTCTTGCATACTCAAGAAAAGGTTCTTTTGAGGGTGATCAGCAGTTACTAAAGGCTGTTATAATCCATAAGCTCCATGCAGCAACTTCAGTAATTGTCATTCTCTCTACCTACCTTCTCGACTCATGCAAGGTCTTCCTGCTGTCTCTGAAGATGAGACAAGCAGTGTTTCCCTTCCTCACTGTCACACTTTTTTCCCCCACAAATTCTAAGTGACAAAGTGGGCAAGAGAAAATCTTACTACTTTTCTCTATGAACTTCTCACCCAAGAAGGAATAGTTGTGCCCCATATTCAATTCCTCATGAATTCTAGAAGGGTTGTTGTTTTGAAGCAACGATAATTCTGGAGGAGAAAAGTTCAGTATCCCAGAAGATCCTATCAAGGAAAGAAAGGGGGGAAAGAAAGACAACATAGCCACTGGTCACTGTTCTTCATTTTTACTTGTCTTGCATTGTCCTGTATTTATCACAGTTTCTGTTGAACAGGTTTTTTTGTTTGTTTTAAGTATTTAGGAGGGGTTTTTGCTTGCCATCTCCCCTCTTAGTCCTCTGCACTCACCTGTCCCAGAACAGATCACTCTGTGTCCTGTGACTTTAGGAGAGAGAGAGGCTTTTTGTTTTGTTTTTTTCTCCTTAGCAGTAGGACTTGATATTTTCAACTTTGGAAGAACTAAAAGATGAATAAAATGTGTTTTTTTGTAAGTTCACCTCTTGTGACAATTCTTTTGTACAGTTCCCAAAGTAGCCTGAAAGAGGTCATGAGCAAATCTCAAGTCTGCTTTCTCACCTAACGAAGTGCCAAGACCTTGCTTGCACTGCCGGAGACATATTTGAACAGATAGTAAGTCATTGTAAAGTTGATACCAGACAAAGGTAACAATGAGTCGAGGCTTTCTCCATGATAGTGAGGGAGATACTAGATGTCACTAATTAAGTGTATGGGGGTATAAATCTGTGGAATAGCAAAGCACTTTGTAAGCAGACTTTTACCATGATCCCCTCAAAATCACCCTGTGATATATTCAATTCTAAATAAGAGACCCCTTGCATCTGCTTTATCACAAATGCATATCTTCATTCATCTCCTTAAAAATGGCCTGAAGTGCATCAATTGCTTGAAGGGACACTTTCAGTTTTCCAATGGAGGTGGCTTTGTCCTGAGGGTGGATGACTGTTGCAAAAGAGAAAACATGAAAAGAACGGCATTAGATTTTCTTCGCTGTGTCCTAGAAGGCAAGGGCCAGTAGGTATGATTGGTAGCTAAATCACCTCATGGGACAGGGGGCCTGGACCTATGATTTCTTTAGTAGTGTTAGGGAAATCTTCCACTACCGTCGTTTTTCTGCACCTTCTACTCTCAAACTAGAGCAACTAGGAGGTTAAGTGACTTGCCTAGGATAACAGCCTATATGTGTGAGTCAAGACTAGGTCTTCCTGGATGGAAGCCCAACTCCACTGAGTCATGCTGCCTCTCAGCCTCCTCAAGGACAAATGAAAATAATAGTTAAGATGTTTATATAGTGTTTTAAGAATGAAAACATGCTATACACGTAACTCATTTAATCCTTATCACTAACCTCTTAAGGCTCCACAGGTATCCTCATCTTACAGGTAAGAAAACTGAGACTTAGAGGAACTTAAGAAACTTGACCCTGGTTCACACAGCTCCTAAGTATAAGACTTGGGATTTATACCCAGGGCTCTTGACTCCAGAGGCCAGTTCTCTTTTTACTCCATGGTCCCTTGAAATACAAAGCCAGTTAAGTTCTCGGCTGTCTCTTGTGAAGGAATAAATGAAGCCACAATTCTTTCAGGACCTTTTTTCAAAAAGAGATTTCTTTAGAACCTTTTCTATAATCAAAGGCAGAAAATTAATGCCTATCACATTTTGTAGAATCCAGAAAAAGTCCTGTTTGTGAGAGTTAAATTTGGTTTCCTGAAAATTCCCCTATTAAAGAATTAAAAAGACATACAGCAATAGTTGGCTGTTAATAAAAGCTCAGTCTGGACTACAGAGGGTAGTAATAAGGTAAGCTTTAGAGTTGGCTGCAATTAAGTGACAACCAAAAAAGATAAGTTTAGTAGCATCCAACCAGTTTTGCAGTTACAATTGTGAAGGCAAAAGAAGAAAAAGTGTTTATTGATGAGATTTCTTAGAAGGAAGTTTACTCACTGTCAATCTCTTGTTCTAAAATGTCTCTTCCTGTGTCCAGGATCTGCCACAGTTCCAGGAACGCATAGCCTACTTCTTGACATTCGTTCTTTTGCTCTTCAGGATCACTCACTACTATAAATTTCAGTCTAAAGAAGAAAAATATTACCATTTGACAACATTCATTGTAACAGGCTTTACATTTTTTTATCCCATCATATATACTAAGGATGTAACATTTTTTTCTCATGTTCCCCCAGTTAACAGAGGAAATGGACACAATGACTGCTTCAGGGACAGTCATTATAAGGACAGTCATTTATTTTTAAAATTTTCTATTACTGAATTATCTTTCAGGGTTAAAAAAAAAAAAGCCCGCAAAATACTGTTTTGAGGAGAGGTTTCAGAAAAGAGCAAGGAATGGACAGAAATCAAGATCAGATTCTTGGCACTGGAAGAGACCTTGGAAATCATTTTACAAAATAACAAATTGCCCAGAGAGGCTAAAAGATTTTATACAAACTAGTGAATGACAGCCAAGATGAAACCCAAAAAAATATCTCTGTTATATCACACTGGCTCCCTAGTAGAAAGGACATGACAAAAGATGGAAGGACTAGAGAAAGACTTTTTTGATAACTCATGTTTGCAGAGCACTCATTCCCATCTCTACCACCCCCTGGAAACAAAGTACTTTCTTCAGAACAGGCCAAAGAACAACAGTGTATTCAAACTGAGCAGGGTAGAGCAAAAAGGACGAAGCAACAGTATAAGCATGCACAACCTTCAAGTTGCAGAAAGGGGTTAGGCAAAGACAACCACGTATTTGAGCTCCACTGGACTCCAGACACTGATAGAGTCTGTGTCTATGTAGGTAATTGCAATTACAACGTAAATTTTTTTTTAAATCAAAGAAACTTTGACAAAAACTCAAGCCTGTAGGTGAAAGGGAAAAAAACTAAGGTAAGAATAGTTCATTTAGCTAAATCTGCTTCTTACTCCTTTTTTCTGGACCTTGAAAGATTCTCTAGCAGTACCACCAGCCTCCAGAGGGGGCAGCCCTAGTTGAAGCTCAAGGTTTCTAGCCTTCAGTTTCAAATGGCTGTGATGGCAGCTTTTTGAGTATCCCACAGCAATAGTGGCCAAAGCAAATAAATACGATGGGTTACACCTATTCTGAAATAAGGCGAGTGAAAAGCCTGCTTCAGTGGATCTGTGATCATTGTAGATAGGGATGTTAACCCCAATGATGGAGAACACAACCTAGAAATACCCAGTCACCCATCCTGTGTGACTTAAAGGGAATCCACCCAATATGTGACAGCTTTCCTCCAGCATTTTTACATTCCATGTATATATAGTGAGTTGTTCATTACTCTTTTCACCCACATGACCAGCTTCTTTTTCCAATTATACTTTATTTATTGGAGGAGGTCTTTAAACATTCTTGTTCACAAGCCATTGGCAATATTCTGTGGCCTACTTTAGCCCAATCATGTTCTTCTCCATTTCCTCTTGGAGAAAGGAAAACTAGGTTCCATGTAGATGGCAGAGTCCTTCAGATGCTCCTGTTTGCAAGATGACATTGTATTTATTGCATCAAGCTCTAAACTACCACAAAGCCAAGGACATTTACACATTTGCAATTTTTATTCTCCAGAGTTTGTTTTCCATGATTCATAGCTATTTAACATCACTAGAAGAATATTGATGTTATTTGGTATGAAGGCAGGGTAGGGTAGTGTTCAACATTTTGTTGGACAGAGCAGCCCACTAAGCCAAGTCTTTCATCCACAGCGACTCCCAGATACCCTTCCTCAGTTACAACCCATCCTTAAAAAACTTATCTCTTGTCTCAAAGAGCAGTTTAGGATTGTTGAAAGCACTGCACAGTTTTCCAAATGCAAAGTATCCTATGTTTTCCTTCAATGAAATGAGATTCCTCATCCACCTATAATTAACCTAAGATATATACACTAATAGAATAATGAGCAGACTTTCCAAAGGAATGTCACAGTCTGGATAGTAGGAGTGCTTTGTTCATTTGTTTTTTCCTGTATAGAGTTGTTAGGTTGATCTCTTTTGAGGTGACAAATATCATTAAGAAGGCCTTTGATATGCACAATAGTATCTACAGACAAGGGTATCTGGGGGACCTCACCACCTGTAAGGGATCCATTTTCCATTTGGACTTTGAAATTCATCCTCCATAATAGGAGTAAACACCCTTCACAAGCATCTCTCTCCCCCATTTTACATCACTAATGACACTAATGATAGGTGTTATCTCCAAGTGCTATATAAAGAGTACCCATCATTAACTGTTAAGATAACATATGCAAGGGAGATGACTTTTTGAAGGACAGCATTTAAGACTGTCTTTTGTACTGAATCAATTATTTTTATAAAAATAAAACAGTGGAATCTTGAATTCCCTACCCCTTTCGGGCAATTTTGTGACAAGAGGATGTGTGCTCTCTTATATAAAATCATTTGTGAAAGTGCCAATTCCATTCTCATATTTTTGTCAAGGATATGTGTAAATGTATAGATCATTCTCATAAACATTTTATGAGATGATAAAGTAGGCACATACGTTATTATGCCTTCATCTTTTTAGGGGTAATTATGTCAAATCTCATTTTTTCCAGTTGTCTTCAGCAGCTGCTCTAAATCTACTCCTTAATGGAAAAACTTCATATATGTGACCTATGAATGTCCCTCATACCCAAGTGTTTCACATTAAAGATTTTACCTTGTTTTATATTTTTGGGAAGATTTTTGTTAATAATTATTAAGTTTACTTTTTTTTTTTTTTACTAATTTTTTAAAAAATTTAAACCTATGAAGAAAAAAATGTAAATATAAATTCATAGTAGCAGTGGCTAGGTAGCACAGTGAATAGAGCACCAGCCCTGGAGTTAGGAGGACCGAGTTCAAATCCAGCCTCAGACAACAATCCATGTGACCTTGGGCAAGTTACTTAACCCCAATTGCCCTGCCTTCCCCTTCCAGAAAGTAGAAAGAAATAAATTCATAGTAAAAACAGGTCCAGTATTTGTGGGCTATCATTATATGTTGGACAGATCAAACTGCCTTGGATCATAAAGGTAGAAGGGGGAGCCAGGGACATATCATCCGTCTCTTGCCTGACTTGTACAAAACCCTGTGTTTCAAATACTGATTCATCAACAAAAAGAGCACTACCAGTGGTTGGGGGTACATATGAGGATGTGAACTATACTATCCAAGTAAGCTTAGATAACTACGTTGCCACAAACAACTGAGATTTAATTTCTCAGCAGTTCAGATTTCAGGGAACGTGTAAATCAAAAGAAAATAAAGGACCTTGAAAAGGGACACCCTGTGTATCCAGCACTGTGAGACAAAGATCCCACTACAGCATAGCTCCATTCCCCAAGAATAAATAGAAGGTACTTACTGCCTCTGCTCAGGATTTTTCTCTTGCAACATAGAAAAGAGAAACTTCCTTCGGTCTCTGTGTTCCACTGGGTTGAGGTCTATCACTATACAGAAGAAAGGGAAACCTAAGTTTTGGTCACAGTGTCCAGATCACGTTTATCTGGCATCTTGAGGTTTACAAAGAACTTCTCTATGACCACCCTGAAAAGTAGGTAATGCCAGCATCACTTCCCATTTTACAGAGAGAGAAACTGCAATCAAGTGACTTTCCCATGGTCTCACAGCTGCTAAGTATCTGAGGTAGAATTAGAACCCAGTTCTGACTACAAGTCCAGGACTCTTTCTACTTTATCACCTTGCTTCTCATTGAACAAAAAGCCAGATGCATCTCCCAAACTGTCCAAATAAAAGTCTGGGACAGGCCTTGAGGCCACATGTGGTCTTCTAGGTCCTTGGGTGCAGCCTTTTGGCTGAGTACAAGCTTCACAGAACAAATCCTTTTATTAAGAGGTCTGGGACATAATGAAATCCCAAGAACGCTTAGTAGAAGACGTGTGGTCTGGCAGATATCAGATTTTTTTTTCTCCTACCCCTCCTAAGAGTCATGGTAATCTGGTAATACAGATTTTTTCACAGATAACTCACTATCACCACTACCAAGTCTAAGACCCTATAAAGGACCAGAATAATCCCTCAGGACAAGTTGGAGCAGGTTCTCAGTCCAAGCCTTTTGTCAGTGTTTATTCCCCCATTCAATCCATAGGACCCCTGATCAACAGGGAATCTGCTTGAGCAGCAGGAAGGTTGGTTTTTACCTTTGTTGAAATGAAAGTAGATATTTTCCCCTGCCCTGGGTTTCCGCAGGGATACAGGTGTCTCTGTTTCTGACAAAGGCAGATCATGAAATTTGTACTCCACATACACCTGCTGGATGCTCTCATCCGACATCACTTCAGCTTCAGGGTCAAAGGCCAGGGATACAATTTCAATGCAAATCTTGTCTGAATTCTTACAAGAAAAAGAAAAATACCTGCGTTACTCTGCTTTCTTCAGCATTCTAGATACTATACCTTCTATATGTGGTTAGCAAGCAATACCCCTCTGAGCCCTGTAAAAGAAACATAGTATCACTTCCAGGTCACAGGTGGCAAAATGATGGCCGTGAGAAATGGTATTTATATTTAATTAGTGGGAAAATCTATATACAAAACTCAAATGTTTATATCCCAGTCCAGTGAATTACTTCCCTAAGCATTTTCTTGCTGTGTTCACATTTAGAGACAGCTGGGAAAACTTTCTGGTCAAGTAGATTTAAAAAAAAAAATTTCCTAAATAATAACTGTCTCACATAATTATAGAGTCACGGTTTAAATATTACAATTGACACTGAAAATGTATTCTCTCAGTTTGGCTATGATACCAAAGTCATCACTGGTAAATATACTTCGGCCTACTTACACTTACTATCAATCTTTTTTGTTACCCATCAGATGACTCGCAGTTTTGATTTTTCTGAGATCATGGTATTCCATGATTCACAGACATATAGCATTGCTGGGATAATTTTATTACTAAAGATACAGGCAGAAAATAGCTTAAAATCATTGAAAGTGCCATGCCATCTATCATATTCTGGGCCAGTTCAGTACCTGTCCAAGAGAGCTAGAACTAATGGACTAACTCACTTGGTCCCAAATTCATCTGGATGTCACAATCGAGACAATATGCATTTATTCATCCATTTTAGTCTTTCAGTCTAGACAGTTAGGCCTATCTCTTTTGAATTACTGTGTATATAAATAATGGGGCTCTGTAGTATAATCCATACAACTGGAACAATAGCATCTGTATATAGAATTTGGAGAAAATACAACTAATAGTGGTATCCCTCGTCTGTTTAGAATCTGCATAGGACATTCTCTGACATTTCAATGGGTATATGTCTCTAAATTACAATTTGTATATAATATTTTTGTGGTAGTTCAGTCATTTTTCAGTTATGTCTGACTCCTTGTGGCCCCATATGGGGTTTTATTGGCATAGATACTGGAGTGGTTTGCCATTGCTGTCTCAGATGAGGAAACTGTATTGGCATAGATACTGGAGTGGTTTGCCATTGCTGTCTCAGATGAGGAAACTGACGCAAACAGGGTGAAATGACTTGTCCAAGGTCACACAATTATTAAGCATCTGAGGCTGGATTTGAACTCAAGAAGATGAGTCTTACTGACTTCAGGCCCTGCACTCTATCTGCTGTTCTACCTTGCTACCCAGGTAATGATACCTTCTTTCTAAACCTTTATCAAACCCTACAAGTCTAGTTTCTTGTGAAGCCTGGTAACTATGCATAACGTTACTCCTTTGTGATACCCAACTCAAGTTTGCATACTACAAAGGTGTTCCTTTTCCCTCTTATCAAAATTCTCATTCCATCAAAGTATTAGGAAAATGAAATGATTAATCTACTAATCTAAGGTATAAATGACTGTCTCACTCTTTAAACATTGTAGTCATACAGTTTTATAGCTAGGAGATGTTTCATTATTTGTAACCCAATTGAATCACTAATTAGTAGAATTTTAGGTAGTATGGGGATTATTTTTAGACAAGGATGCCTCCTCTTAAATGATAGGAAGCAAGAACCAAGATCGCTTCCCCTTCACCCTCTCTGAGTGACTGAGGATAATAAAGGAGTATTCTTGCCCCAAGATATACTTGGAGAAGGGGCTGGGGGCTGGAATGGTGGACACTGGAGATGAAAAGAAAGGTAGAGAAAGAGTGTGGAGGTCAGAAGCAAAAAGATGGCTCCAGAAATTTTGCTCTCATCTTGCACTAGATGGCACCATGCTTTGCCAGGGAATTCATGAACCAAATGGCCTTGCCATTTACAGGGCCAAGAGCATGAGGAATGATAGGAAGTTGCGAGAAGAGAGAGAAAAAAAACTAAGTCATGATTGGGGAATGGGAAACTACCAGAGGAACCCTCATATTCAAGACTCTTAAGTGATTAAAGGTTAAGATACATCTTTGAGAAATATTAATGGTTGGTTATCAGAAATTCCCTGTTTTATTTTCTTTCTCTCACACTCTTGAATCACAGTAGAAAGCAACCCTAGGAAAATGTTTGCATTGCAACCTTTAAGGAAAACTATCTCCAACTGGTTAACATAAAATATACAATATTACAGTATAAAGGAAGATGAAAGAATCACAATTCAAATCCAGGTTTTCGCATTTCAAATTCAGTGCTCATTCCACTATGACAATAGTACAATCCTTGAGGACAAGGACCCTTTCAAATACTTAATTTAGAAAAACACAATGGATATTTCTCAAATACTTATTGACCATCTTTGGAAATCTGTAGCAATGAAGGCAGAAATGGAAAGTTTTCTCTGTGCGAATACCATTTTTCTAAACCTTCACCTTGCCTCCCTATCAAAAATCATCCTACTCTTCCCAGCAGTTGCATCCCCCTGCTTACTACCTCTTATCTCTACTAAGTAAGGAAGATTTTTCTTTAAGTTTTCCCCTTCTTTACTTCATGAGAACCCCAATGATTAGCAGTTCACTTGGGGCAGATACAGAGTTTTCACAGATTACTGATACAAGCAATAAAGGTAAAATTTATTTTTAAGGAATACTATTTCAATATGTGTGTCTTTTTAGTAAAGCACAAGGCTTATAGTAATAGTAATTTTTTATCTAGATGTTTTTAAAAACATCTAATAAAACAGATATGCTCATAAATCCCTGTCTTTATGGTAATTCTTCTCTTTACCATTTTTTATTCCAATATTTTATGCCAATTTTTCTATTTCTGATATGACCATATACATACATGTATATATGTGCTTATATTTCTGATACGACCATAAACATATATATGTATATATGTGTATATGTATATAAACACATGTGTTGGAGTCTCACTGGGCAGATCCCAGGACCCTGGAAGAGACAAGCCAGAAGCACACTCTGGACTCTAGAGTTGCTCTCAGTTTGGTGCAGAAATCAGAAAGGTGACAGATCAGTCTCTCTCTGTAGGTGGTCTGCCCTGGTAGGTAAAGAGTTCATTTAATAAAATAATCGTTTTGGCACATAGTACATGGCACACTAGCTCTTCAATATAGTGTACTTCAAATTTGACTAAGCAATGTTGATGTTCCACTAACACAGAACTGGGCCGGATGCCTACAGAGAGCCCTAGAAACTGGAAATCCTATGACTTCGTTTTCAGGATAGGAACTAGACCACTTAGGATGTCATTGGTATGAGGAAACCCTGCTTGGGGAAACTCCCTCTACCAACAGAGGTGAGTACCTTGTCTGCAACTTAAAGAATCTTAGAGAGTTGCCAAGAAGTGAAGTGACTTGCCCAGGGTCAGACAGTCAGACTGTCTGAAGAGGGATTTGAACTTACATCTTCCTGAAGTCAAGGCCAGCTCTCTCACCCACTGCACCACATTGTCTCTAATTTTTAGCTGACCAATAAGAAGTAGAGCATGCAACTGTTTTTTAATTCCTTCATTTAAATATCACTTGTTCTCAAAGTTTACAATCTTGTCTCCCCCTCATTAGTTATCTCCAGACTGACTTACTGTCTTAGGCCGTTTGTGAGACAGGGGTGTCACTATGACATCATCACTGTCTGTTGTCTGTGTTTCACTGACTTCATCAGCTTGTTCAGAAGGTCGATAAGCTGTCATAGAAAAGGTTGGAGTTATATCTCTGTGCCAGATAATCCACCTTTCCCAACCAAAGGTCCAGTACACACAACTTCTCCACCCCATTGTTTGACTTTAAGTCATAAGGTCATGGCATCCAGAAATGGATTGTGTTTTGTAGAGACATAAAGCCTCTTTTCACACAGTTTCACTTATTCTGAAATTTTTCTAGCTATCACAGACACATTTCTGAAACAGGAAAGAAGAATCCTTCAGTAAGAGTTCTAGTACAGGACAAAGATAAGGAGAGGCAATATGTCAGAAGCTGAGGCTGCAAACATGTAGGCAACTGCCTAGACACAAGTTCAGGCACATTAGCACTTTTAAAAATAAATGGATATGTTTTCCATGCCAGGAGAGGATTCTGTGTCACATAGACATTTGTTTTATTTTGATTTGGAGTTACAAATTTTCTCCCCATCTTTCCCTACCACCCCAAAACAGCAATCCCACTGTATACCCCCTGCCTCAATCTGCTCTCTCCCATATCCTCCCCCATCACCCCTCTGACTTTCCAGGAGGACAAGGTGGATCTTCCTACCCCAGTGCCTGTATATCTCATTTCCCACTTGCATGTAAATACTACTACTAATTATATATACATATATATAATATATATATGTAAAACATTTTATTTTAAAACTTTAAATTCCAGATTCTTTCCCTTCCTCCCTCATCAACCACCCCTACTGAGAAGACAAGCAATTCAATATAGGTCGTGTATGTGTAGTTACGCAAAACATCTCGACAATGGACATATTGTGAAAGACTGACTATATTTTCCTCCATCTTATCCTGCGTCCTACTTGTTCTATTCTCTACTTTGTCCCTGTCCCTCTACAAAAGTGTGTGCTTCTAAATACCCTCCCCCCCACTTGCCCTCCTTTCCATCATTCCCCCTCTCATCCCCTTCCTGCCTACTCTCTTGTAGGTCAAGACACCCAATTCAGAGTGTATGTCATTCCCTCCCTAAGCCAAATTCAATGAGAGTAAAGTTGACCCATTGCCTTTTGCCTTCCTGTTCTTCCCCTCCATTGTAAAAGTTATCCTTTGCCTCTTCTAAATGAGATAATTAACCCCATTCTGTCTCTCCCCATCTCCTCTCATTAAATTCCTCTCTCATCTCTCAATTTCACCTTTTAAGTATCATCCCTTCCTATTCAATTGATCCTGTGCCCTCTGTCTATGTATACCTGTGCACATACACACACACACATACACACACACAAATGGATTCATATGCATATATGCCCTCCTATATAGACATATATGTATATATATATATATATATATATATATACATATATACATTTATATTTCCTTCAACTATCTTCACACTGAGAAAAGTTTCATAAGTTACAATTCTCATTTTTCCATGTAGGCATGTAAATAGTTCAATTTTTATAGGTTCCTTATAATTTCTTTTCCCTGTTTACCTTCTCATGCTTCTTGTATTTGAATGTCAAATTTTCTATTCAGCTCTGGTTTTTTCATCAAGAATGCTTGAAAGTCCTCCACCTCATTGAATGACCATATTTTCCCCTGACACATTATACTCAGTTTTTCTGGGTAGATGATTCTTGGTTTTAATCCTAGCTGCTTTGATCTCCAGAATATTATATTCTAGGCCCTTCAATCCCTTAATGTAGAAGCTACTAGATCCTGGGTTATCCTGATTGTGTTTCCACAGTATTCAAATTGTTTCTTCTTGGCAGCGTGTAATATTTTCTCCTTGATCTGGGAACTCTGGAACCTGGCTATGACAT
>CM053589.1:31384450-31430832 GCA_028646515.1 Pseudochirops corinnae
GGTCAAGGAGAAAATATTACAAGCTGTGAGGAAGAAACAATTTGAGTATTGTGGAAACATAATCAGAATAACTAAGATCTAGCAGCTTCTACTTTAAGGGATAGAAGAGGTTGGAATATGATATTCCAGAAGTCAAAGGAGTTGGATTAAAACCAAGAATCACCTGCCCAGCAAAACTGAGTATAATGCTTCAGGGGAAAATTTGGTCATTCAATGAAATGAAAGACTTTCAAGTATTCTTGATGAAGAAATCAGAGCTGAACAGAAAATTTGACTTTCAAATACAAGAAGCAAGAGAAGCATGAGAAGTTAAACAGGAAAAAGAAATCATAAGGAACTTATTAAAGTTGAACTGTTTACATTCCTATATGGAAAAATGATCATTGTAACTCATGAGACTTTTCTCAGTATAAGAATAGTTGAAGGGAATATATATGTATACATATGTTTATGTAGCTGCCTCTGATATATGCCAAAGATCCAATCACATATGTGAGTGTGTGTATATGTGTGTACATGTATACAAAGACAGAGGGCAGAGGATCAGTTGAATAGGAAGGGATGATATCTAAAAAAAATAAAATTAAGAGGTGAGAGGAATATAATGGGAAGAGAAAGGGAGAGATAGAATAGGGTAAATTATCTCATATAAAAGAGGCAAGGGAAAACTTACAATTGGGGGAAGAGCTGGAAGGTGGAAGGGAATGTGTCATTGGCTTAAGGAAGGAATAACATACACACCCATTTGGGTATCTTACCCTATAGGAAAGTATTGGGGAAGGGGATAAGAGGGCAGATGATACAAGGGAGGGCAGATTGGGGGAGAGGGTAGTTTGAAGCAAACACTTTTGAAAAGGGACAGGGTCAAAGGAGAAAATAGAATAAGTGGGGGGAGGGATAGGATGGAGAGAAATACAGTCTTTCACAATATAACTACTATGGAAGTGTTTTGCATAACTACACATGTACAACCTATATTGAATTGCTTGTCTTCCCAGTGGGGGTGGGTGAGGAGGGAAGAAGGGAAAGAATTTGGAAATCAAAGTTTGAAAAACAAATGTTTAAAAAAATTGTTTTTTTACATGCAACTGGGAAATAAGATATACAGGGACTAGGGTATAGAAATCCATCTTGCCCTACTAGAAAGTTAGAGAAGAGTGGGGGAGAATATAAGGGAGAACAGATTGGGGGAAGGGGTATTCAGTAGGCTTGCTATTTTGGGTTGGGGGGTAGGGGAAAGACAGGGAGAAAATTTGTAACTCAAAGTCTTGTGGAAATGAATGTTGAAAACTAAGAATAAATAAATAAAAGATTAATTAATAATAATAATAATAATAATAATAAAAGACTAGCATTTCTTTCAGAACCAATCTACTTCAGGTTTTTGGCTTGTGCCCAGAGTGTCAGGGGTGCTGATACAAAGGGAAGTGCTATTCTGGATCATCTGAGGCCCAAGAGAAAGAGGGTTATTGGAAATAATATGAAGGCATAAATAGCTCTGCTTTGGTCTACCTAATTAACTCAGTTCAATAAACATGTATCAGATGTGTATGTACAGGATGTTATTCTAAGCATTTCAGATATAAAACTAAAGTGAAACAATCTTACCCACAAGAAGCTTATATTCTTTAACTTATATGTAAAAAGAAAAAAAAAGTCTCCCTTTCTACTTCCACTTATAAATTAAATAGCTGGTCCCTGATCTTCTTAGAATTTCCTTTGTCTCTATTTGTCAACCACGTTCTCCATGAATAGAAAGCCAAATGGATATATGGCAGATTAAAAGGAATGTGGAAAGGGATAGAAAGCACATGTAGATAGATGAAGTCTGTTGGATAACACTACCTATTTTAACAGCAGTTCATTTGGTATTTACAGGTGAGTTGCAAGGGCACAGATAAAGAATGCTTAAGATCCAAGATCAGGTATTCCTGAGATAATTTCCTATACTGAGCTCTCACTATTAGAAAGAAAAGCTGAGTCATGGTTCAGAGAAGCTTGTTTTTTATAAATAAGAAAAAAAATTCTATCCATAAGTTATATGTCCTCTCCAATTCTACAATTCTCCTTTGAGACTTTGAAGGCTTTACCATGTTTGTACCTTAAGTAAGGTATATAACCTGTCTGAGTCTCAGTTTTACTGAATGTTCTCTAAGGTTCCTTCAAGCTCTAAACTCTATGATCCTACCGTGAAGATGGATTTTCCTGTAATTAACTAGAAAATACACAATATCACATATATGAGTTAAACCCACTTTCCCCCTCTGCTCCTCCCAATTCAGTAATTCATGGGGGTTTAGAAATAATTAATAGCATAATATCTAATTAAGGTGCTATAGCTAAATGTGTGATTAGCCTGGCTTCTGGTTACCAACTCCATAAGATTATTAGCACGGCAAGAAATTTAGGACTTTTGTTTTATCCTTGAGGAAAAACAGAGGCTTTGATAGTTTTTAGGAAAGGAATAAGTTCATTAGTGGTTAAAGATCAAGTGGTAAAATTAGATTTTAAAAGAGACAATACCAGTGTCAAGAGATGGAGACTCTTGCTGCTTTACTTCTGGATAATATTCCTCTGGCTCTTTTTTGGCATCATCAGTAGCAGCTAACAATTTCTTCTCATTTACCTGCTTCAGAAAAAGACACTCATCATTGTAGCCGGCAGTGGTTTCAGTCTAGTTTCCTCTGTGGCCATTAGGTCTCTATAAATAGTAGCAGCTAAGCAGGGGGTGCGTGATTAATGCTGGGACTGGACGGAGTGTGGAGGATTCTGGACCAGATTACTTTATTTTGAGACATACATGTTTGATTTCTTTGTGTTAATTACAAGACTGAGGAGGATAATGGCACTCATGTTCACAAGACCCATACAGGAGAATTAAAACTTTGGTTACTAGTGCTGTTAACTGGGAAGGATGTTAACCTTGTCACTGAACTTCTCCCAGATCCAACCCAAAAGTGCCAAAATCTTCCCCTCAAGCATTGTTTTCATCTTATTATTCCTTTCTTCAGAACTTAGGAATAGTTCCAAAGCTACTAACTTACCCTTATCTCACTTCATTCATTTGCTACACCTTATTCCCTGGATTCTACTCCAAGCCAAGTAGACATGAGCTTTTCTTCAATTTCTTCTTGCTCTGAACTGCAATACAATATTCTGAGTGCCCTCCTCACCCCCTTACTCTTCATGCTAAGTAACACTAAATACCTACTATGTGCCAGATCCCATGCTAAGCCCTGGGGATACAAAGAAAGGCAAAAAACACCAAGTCATTTCTGTAGGCTTCTTCAGAACTCTATTATAGCACAGCTATACTCTATTAATTCTAAAGTCCTTTTCTCAGTCTCTCCAAACCTTCCCTTCTTCCCCTTTCCTAAAAGCCCTTCCAGACTAACCCTACCTGATCCAGACTAACCCTACCTGATTTCCATCACACCTGTAGCCACCCCAGCCCCTCAATACATGAATCTTTTGTCCTTTTCAATGACCTATATATTTCAAGTATTTATGTACTAATTGGTGTACAATTCTAGTAGGAAATTGTTTGCTTCTCTCTTTCTTGGAAAATGATTCTGTAACAGGTGTGACGGGACTCAGCATGTATGTGCTCTGGCTCCGGCCCCTGCTAAAGGGCAGGCATGACCAGACCTTCCTGGTGGGTCTCTTGGTCCTCATGATGGTGGGAGACAGGAGGAGGAAGGAAGCATGTACAAAATGATGTACCTGAAGCCACCACAGCAAGCATTGGAGAGAGGGAGAAGAAAGGAATTCCCTCTCTTTTCCCCTTTCTTTCAATGGCAAATCCAAATAAATTCTTGGGATGCCAAGGTCCGCCTTTGAAAAAAGAAAGAGGCAGCAGAGCACGGCACATCCCTTTATGCTACTGTGTAGTTTGTCTTGGCTTAAGTCACCATGTCTTGCTGCCACATACCTGTCACAGTAACCAAGAGATAAACCAGAAGCATATACATGCTTTAACGAGGGTCTAAGGCCCATATGACACCACAAGTGGCCCAAGCACACATCAGTCCCATTTCTTCCGTTACATATAAAAGCATAGACTGCTTTTTTTTTTCTTTTTGGAGGGGGAAGGGCAGGGCAATTGGGGTTAAGTGACTTGCCCAAGGTCACATGGCTAGTAAGTGCTAAGTGTCTGAGGCTGGATTTGAACTCAGGTCCTCCTGATTCCAGGGCTGGTGCTCTATTCACTGTGCCACCTAGCTACCCATAGACTGTTTTTTAAAAATGTATAATTCAAATAAATTTATGGTGTTTATTACTAACTTGGGTTAAATGGCTATAATGAAGCTTGTGTCTCCAGCTTTGAGAATACGTTTTTTGGGGACAGCTCATACAAATTTTGCCCGAGATTCTTACCCTCCCCTTAGTTCTCACCTCTAATCTATTTCCAATCAATCAACACTAGGATTTGACTTTCTACTCATCCTTCCTGCCATATTTTATTCTTAAATAGCTTTCAACCTGAGACTTCCTTTCCTTTTTTTCTAAATCTAAATGTTTATTTTGTATTTCTTGCGGGTTAGACTCAGTTACATCAGCAATGGAAGTCATCTAACTCTTTTCAGCAGGTTAGAGAAGGAAATTTCTACAAATACAATGTCTAAAAAACAGCTTTTCAAATTCATTTTAGATGTTATTTCTCTACTCCACAGGAACCAAGAAACAAATAGGATGACTGTTCTCTGTAGTGAAACAAATAGTTGTGCTGAACTGACTCCCTCCCTCCTGGATATTTCCTCCTCCCTGGATTTTCATGCTCTTTCTTTTATTTCCTGCTACCTACCTGTCTGAGTAATTCTTAATTCCCTTTCCTGGACCATCATCAGTGCCTTACCCCATTTTATTTCATTGTACCCCAGGATTCAGTCATATTCTGAATCTCTGTCTCTGTCTCTCTATCTCTGTTTCTATCTCTCTCCTCAGCTTCCATGAGTTCAATTATCATCTCTACCCACATGATTACCAAACCTACCGATCTGGGTCTCTTTCCCCTCCTGAACTCCTGTCCCACATCACCAATTGCTTGCTTTACATCTCTATCCTTTATGTCTCATATACATCTCAAACTCAACATATCCAAAATGAAATTATTTTTCTCCTAAAACCCACCTAACTTCCTTATTCCTTAATTCCATTGAAGTCACCATCATCCTTTTAGGCATACAGATTCACCACATCTCCGTGTCTTCTTTGACTGTTACCAGCCATACCCAATCGCCAAGTCTTGACAATTCTATCTCTTCAACATCTCCTGTACCAGTCTGGTGCTCTCCACTCATCCTGCCACCACACTAGTTCAGGAATTCATCACCTCCATCATACACCATTTGCAGCAGTATCCTAATAAGCCACCTTCCTCCAGTACATATTTTCTATATATGGTAACTGCCAAAGAGCCATTCCTGAAACACAGCAGTTTTTCCAACATGGTGTTTCTAAAACACAAATCCAAACATGACACTGTCTTTTTTCCAGAAACTCCCTCTTACATTTAGGATAAAAGACAAATCTTTCTGTTGGTTCAGTGTAATTACTCTCCTTTACAAATTCCACTTTAGTCCAGCTGGCCTCTTTGCTGTTTTCTGAAAAAGATGTACACTGTCTCCTTTCTCTGTGCTTTTGAATGACTATCTTTTGTCTCACAGGTATCCCCCTCCTCACCTCTGCCTCATAGGATCCCTGGTCTCCTTCAAAGCTCAATTCAAATGCCATGGAGTACAGAAGCCTGGTCTTATCTCCTAGTTATCTTCCTCCCAGAAGTTATTTCATATACATTTTGCATTTAAATTTCTATATTACACATTTCAATCTTCCCCCAATAGTGAGCTTCTCAAGGAGAAGAGCTATCCTGTTTTTGTCCTCGTATCTTTTTCCCAATAAATATAAGAGTAAAACAAAGATGATCCCCTTTTGTTGCTGTTACTTGACTAGTTCTAGAAATGTTAGTGAAGGCAATAAGGGAAAAATAAAAACATAGGCAAAGAGAAGATAAAGTGATCTCTATTTGCTAATTACATGATGGTTTACTTAGAAAACCCCAAGGAATCAGCAAAGAAACTGGTTTAGACAATAGCTTCAATAAAATAACAAACACAAAATAAACCCATGTAATTAACAGCACTTCTATGTAATAATAAATACAGAAGTAAAGAATAGGAAGTCCCATTCCAAATAACTACAAAATGCATAAAATATCTGGCAATCTTTGTAGCCCAACACATAGCAGAGTATCTGGCACATAGTATGTTTGTTTTGTTTTTACAAATATTTAGTGAATTGAGTGGTACTGATATGGTATTTTCAATAATAATTCAACAAGCATGTATTGAGATGTATTGAGCACCTACTATATGTAAAACATTATCCTTTCACCCCAGTCCTCATAATACTTGTTCCTTTATCATTCCTTCCTAGAACAGGCAAAGAGCTCCATACCTGGTGAAATAATATGTTTTCTTCTTCTGGAATCTCTATAGGTTTCTCATTAAAATTTTCTATAAGTTCAGTTGCTTTGTTATAATCTTCTACCAAGAGGTGCATCTCATTATCATTTTCTATAGACAACTTGTCCTCGTCACAGTTTTCTATGGACAGCTTCTCCTTGTCGCAGTTTTCTATGGACAGCTTATCCTCCTCAAAGTTTTCTATGGAGAGCATTGTCTCATTACAGTTTTCTATGGATGGTTTGGTCTCCTCAATGTTTTCTATGGACTGTTTTGCCTCATCACAGTTTTCTATAGACAGTTTGGCTTCATCGCAATTTTCTTTGGATGGCTTTACTTCATCATTATTTTCTATGGATGAATTTACCTTATAATTTTCAATAGGCAGGCTTTTCATATAATCTTCAATATGCAGGTTTGTCTCATTATAACTTTCCATAGACAAGTCTGCCTCATTATAATCTTCTATAGACAGGTTTTCTTCATTGTACTTTTTTGCAGATAGGGGTGCCTCAGAATTTTCCACAGACAGGGGTACTTCATTGTAATGTTCTATATGCAAGTCTGTCTCTTTGTTTTCTACAGAGGGGAATGCCTTATTGTAATATTCTACTTGCAGGTTTGCCTGATTGTGTTTTTCTATGGATAAGGGCACTTCATTGTAATTTTCCACAGACAGAGGTGCATTGTTGTCATTTTCAACAGACTGGGTTGCTGACTTCAGTAAACTCTCTGGAGATAGGTAATGAGACTCCCACTCCAATTTCAGTTCAATGGACCCATTGGGTTTCCCTGTAGGGTCATTGAGGTTGAAGTTACCTGAAACACACAGATATGAATAGATATCAAAGTCTGGATGAATCAAAATTATGGCCTTTACTTCAGGTGTGAATTAATCTAGGTTTTATTGGTAATAAAATGAAGTTCCACCACATAATAATGATGGCTATGTTGCTCAGGAATTACATCACACATTACTGAATTTATAGGCGAGTGAAACTATTTCAGCATTCTAGGTGGGAAAAAAGGTAGGGGAATATGACTTGCCTTCTAGGAGCTCCCACTGAGGAATACCTTTGGTCCAGGTAACTGGTGGTGTTGATAATTAACCAGACCACACAGAAGGTATCCTTGTGTTATAGACTTAGAACTTGAAGGGACTTTAGGGCTAATCCCTAACCCCATTTTCAGGTGAGAAAATAAGAGACTTAAAGGTAAAGTGATCTTATCAAGGTCACACAGGTAAATTAGCAAAGCTAGAGTATGAATCTCTCCAAATCCAGCTAAACCAAGTTGGTGCTAGCATCAATGCTTCCTGATCCTACCACTCTCACCTCCCACCTCTCACCCTCCCATCTTCCCAGGGCTACATTCAGGAAGACTGCTCCTTCTAGTGCATGAGGGAGAGGGAGTTAGGGTTAAGGGACAAGGAGATGAGGGTAAAGAGAAGTGAGATCATTTCTACTATGTAGGAGAAAGAGATAGATAAGAAATTTAATTTAGGGGAAAGGATATGTGTAAACATAATCATGGCTGTTGTCTCAAGTGTTAAAAAATGAAGAAAGCGGGGTGACTAGTTGGCTCAGTGAATAGAGCACCGGCCCTGGAGTCAGGAGGACCTGAGTTCAAATCCGGCCTCAGACACTTAACACCTACTAGCTGTGTGACCTTGGGCAAGTCACTTAACCCCAATTGCCCTGCCTTCCCCCCTCCAAAAAGCAAAAAAAAAAAAAATGAAGAAAGCAAAATGAAGGGATGATTTAATGCTATAGCTCATTATCATGTAATAAGAAACATTAGGCCTCAAACCAAAAAGTAGAAAGACTAAACTAGAAAAAAACCTAGGAAGCACTATAATAAAGCTTTGGTCACTTTGTATCAAAGATGGAGTGTGGCATTCAAACTGGTGGCTCTGTCAAGTTATAGTGATTTTGTTTAATTTATATTTCTGGTAAGAAACAGGAAAGTGCTGGGTTCTCCTATAATGGATCCATAGAGCACTGAGTTCTTCTGTTCTATTGCTCTTGATGAGATCTTATTGTCTATTCTGCAGCTATTTTTTGGCCTGAATTGTTTCAAGCAAGCAATTCAAGATAGACAGCTTGGGGATTTTTATAAGACCTCACAGACAAGAATAAGGAGAATGGTCCAATAATATTGAGCCCTCACCTTGAATGGTTTTATCTTGTGCAAGAGACAGCAGAGGTACCTGAACTTTGCCAAGGTACCAGCCTATCTCCGATTCGTTGTCGTCAAACACATATATAGGCAGTACCGTCTGCCTGAGATACCGATCCAGTTCCAAAGTCATGTGCACTGGGAAGCTGGCCTGATCACCAAAGTGGGGATGATTGCTGGCAGGAATGATGGGTGTATCATGGTCAGAAAAGGTGAAAAATCGGTAGACGGCATATGGACTGGGCTGTGCACCCAGACGTCGGCTCCGGAGGTTACAGCACCTGATGATTTCCACCCACAACTGATTCTTATGCTTGAAAGTCTCTGATCTGGACTGGAAAGAGGTAGGTCATTGGCTGTGGAAAAGCTAGTGGGCTTCTGGAATTGTGTCTAGAAGATCATAGTACTACCCAACAGGGAATGTGACCTCCTGAATTTTTTCCTGCTGATAGTGATGACAACAAACCTAACGACCATTGCCTGTTTATGTTTTATTCTTTAAAACTGGCACAGACAGAAAAAGAAAAAAAGAAAAAACTGGCACAGAAAAGCAGCTTTAAGGAGACTTCTACTCTCAAACTTAGTACAAGCTTAATCAAGAACATCCAAAGTAAGTGATTAAAGATATCTCTCATCTAGATTCAGGGGAGCACACTGGGTATACCCTTCTGGCTAGACACAGAGGGAGTGCTTTTTACATATTTATTCATCCCTCCCCAGTATTCCATGCACAAAATGCATTTTATAATAATGAAGACTAAAAAGTGAGACTTGTTCTTTCGAATGAGAGTCACAATTGGGAATGAGCTCAGAACACTTGATTAAGGCTAGGAGAACTGGATTATTAACTTGCTAGTGCTGTTCTGATAAGCTGTTGGGCAGTCACTCCTTTGAAATATGTTGGCACATTCTCCTCACCTCCTTTGGTTGAGCCTTCTTGGCCCCAAGCACATTAGCAGACAGGTATGCTTGAGCTTTCGATTGCTTATTGTATGCCTGTAGGCAGTGTGCTATGGGGAATTTCAGCCTTATCCAGTAATCCAACGTCCCAAAGTCTTTTCCATTATTTCCTGGAGACCAGAAAGTGGGACATGCATGGAAGAAACAGATGTAATACCACAGTTGAGAAACAAAGGAAGAGATTGTAAATACAGTTCAAGAGTAGCCAGGGAGCTTGGGAAAATCTATGGTAATACTAGGAGCAGTGGGAAAGCTGGTGGAGTCACTTACCAGTAAGCATGGCAGTGCCACGGACCTTCTCCACTGTCTCTAGCACTTTGTCAAAACGAAGCCAGCCAACTGCAAGGGTATTGTGGTCAAGAGCTGCAGTCTGGTGGAGGTTAATTTGGGATAAAGCCCCTTGCAAATAGTTCAGGAAAAGGTAATCTGTTTTCACCACATACTGGGAGGTGAAATCATAGAGAGGTTGTGGCCCCACAGCCAGTGGGGTGCAGTGAATTTCAAAATCATAGAAGGAATAGGTACAGAATGAGGCAAGCTGGGTATCTCCAGCTTGGGACAGGGCTGCAGGTGACAGGTAGGCCTGGTGAATATGCAGTTCAAAAAGGTTTTCTCCCTGGTGCAGCTGAAGACAGTCCACCACATTCTGCCCATGGACTGGCATTTCCAGACGCAATGGAAACCTCAGGGTACCATAAGCCACATCTTTGAGTTGTGCTAAAGGGAAGAGGAAACTACCTCTTCATTCAAGAGTTGAGTAGTAAACTAAGTGGTAGAAACAGACAAGAGCTGAAAGCGGCCATTCAAGCATCAGTGTGATTCTACGCATTATGCCTGGAAGTCTGAACTTCTGTTACTGACAGGTTAAATAAAATCAGTGCCTTCTTATGAGAGAATTGACCAAATGGATGACTGAAAAGTAAACATTGTGTGTAATATGTACATCAAGCTCAGAAAAACATTTTATGTATGATTTCATCAACCAGATGAGACTATTTTGGATATAAATGGGAAGGGGGTTGGGAGGGGGCGGAATAAGCACCTACCAGTGCCAGCTGCTCTGCTAAGCATTCTACAAATATCTCCTTTGATTTTCACAACATCCCTTCTAACTGGCTGTTATTAATCCTCACTTTACAGCTGAGGAAAATGAGGCAAACAGAGGTTAAGTGACTTACCCAGGGTGATATGGCTAATATATGTCTGAGGCTGGATTTGAACTCATCTTCCTGCTTCACTCTAGCTTAGCACACTATCCAATGTGCCACCTAGTGAGATCATGACCATCATGGTTTGTTGGAGGACCATTATAAGAAATTCAGTGTTACTATTCCCAACAAGTAGCATAGGCTTGGCACATAGAATGAAGAAAGAACAATGTCAATATTCTTAAAGAGTTCCTCTATGATGACTATATATCTTATAATCACATGGGACTATATGACATATATGACTATTGCCACGTGCCTGTTACAAATATATTTAATCATAGAGCCCCACCACCACGGAGGGTCTGTTACAAGATGCCCTGTGGGGCCTGATGTCTTAATTTTCACAATGGGTCGGTGACAAGGGGAGGAACTAGAGGAGAGCCACATGCTTTGTTTTCATTCTGTTGAGTATGGTATTAGGCACAATTTCACTTTAAATGAACTAGAAAGGGAAAAATACAAAGAGGTAAGCAATGCTGATAAGCAATGGGCAGCCACACACAGCCCTTCTACCTAATCTGGACCATTACCTTCCACCATGCACCAATCAGAAGCTTCAGCCTATAGTTTGATATAAAGTTGTGCAGATTCTAAGGAGAAACCACAAAGATTGGAGGACAGAGCAAGAAGAAAGCACAGTGACTCCGATCTTCTTAATAACTGAACCCTCTGACCATATGTCATGTAACTTAAAGTTAAATTAGACAGCTACCTTAGAGCTCATCTAGTGGAAACCCCTCATTTCACAGTTGAGAAACTGAGTTCCAGAGAGGGTAAGTTGCTTCCCATAGCACATAGCAAAACATAATGACAGGATAAATGAGAGAAACAAGCTCTTATTCTACAGAGCTAATAGTGTAAATAAGATGACAGGATAAAGGGCTCTTCTTCAAACCTCTCATTTTATAGATAAAGAAACAAGAAGTACACAGGGAGGTTGAGTTTTTGCCCCAATGATTTCAGAGGCACAATTTGAATCCAATGCATATTCTACAAACCAAGAGAAGAGACATTAGGAAGATCACAGAGGGAAGTAGGGTTAGTAAGGACCCCACAAAGAGCAGTTCCCTTAGCAATGGCTGTGATAAAGGAGAGGAAGCTTTAACTAAGTCTCTGATTTCCAAAACTACCTTCCAGCTGTTGAATTCGATTATTCTTGAGGTCCAGGAGTTGATTCAACTTCTCCCACTCCTCCTTGTGCTCTCTCTCACTATTATCAGCTTTTGTCTTCATAATTTCCAGTTCATCCTGAAACAAAATGACTCTTCATCTTTTCTATATTTTTATTATAATGGTTTAGACTCTAAGACAGGGGTTCTTAACCCTGCGTCATGTATCTCTATGGTTTTCTAGTGAAGTTGATGGACCCCTTACCAGAATAATGTGCTTAAGTGCATAAAATACATAGGATTCTTTTTTTCTGGAGGCAATCAGGGTTAAGTGACTTGTCCAGGGTCACACAGCTATTAAGTGTCTGAGGCCAAATTGAACTTAGGTTGTCCTGACTCCAAGGCTGGTGTTCTATCCACTGTATCACACAGCTGCCTCAAATACATAGGATTTCAAAGGAAATAAAATATACTAAAATATAATTGTTGAAATATAATTTTTTAAAGTTAATTGACTATAAGTTAAGAACTCTGATTTAAGGAGCTCAGGAAAAACTGGGCTAAGGGATATTCTGCCAATATATTTTTCAAGAAAGGAGTGACTATGAATATGGATTTATTTTTCAAGGAACTCTTTAAGGATGGCATCCCCCCTGGAAACAACTGATGTAGTGGTGTCATGGAGTGTCAGGTTCTTGGGAGCCATGAAAAATGGCTTCTAAAAGCAGAGCTAGAGCTCCACATTCCCAGTAGGCAGATGCCATGCCCTGACCTACTCTTATTTTCAGTGTTTGATGAAAACACTGTTGTCTTTCATCCTCTGCAGTGGGGACAGGTATCAGCTTTGCAGACAGTGGCCCGGTGGCTAGACATGACAACACAGAAAGATGCTTCAGTCCCCATTTCTCTTAAATGGTGACGCTTCACCAAGTCCCACATCCCCTTTTTGCTCCCTTTTTTCTTTGCACCTGATAACGTTTGTTGATCTGCTGTTGCACAAGGAGCACGTCTCTCGTCTTCTCTAATTCTAATGCAGTTTCTGCATGTGCTGCCTTCATCTGATCATAAGCCCGGGTCAGGTTCTTTTCTTCTTCTTGGATTTCTAGCAGAGAGTTCAGTTTGTAGGTCTAGAAAAGAATTGGTTAAACATTTCAAGTGTAATAAATACAATAATAAATGTCCTCTATAAAGAGGTGATTACTGGTGGAATATCATCCTCAGATTTTGCCTCAAAAGATTCTTTGTAAGGGGCAGCACAAACTACAATTAAGTGCTCTGGGCTCCAAACCCAGCTCTGCCCTGAAGTTGAGCAACCTCTCTAGTCTTTGTATTCCTTATCTAGAAAATGAAGAGGGGCAGCTAGGTGGCGCAGTGAATAGAGCACCGGCCCTGGAGTCAGGAGGACCTGAGTTCAAATTCAACCTCAGACACTTAGCACAAAAACTAGCCATGTGATCTTGGGCAAGTCACTTAATCCCAATTGCCCTCCAAAAAAAAAAAAGAAAGAAAGAAAATGAAGGGACCTGGAATAGACTACCTCTACGGTCTTTTCCAGTTCTAATGTATCATCCTATAACCCTACAATGCTACTCTTTTCCTTGTTTTTGTATTTTAAATAGTAGTGGAGTATATTAAAGTCATGAGGAGTGGGATAGGATTAAGGTGAAAAAAGATAGTTTAGAGCTAATAAAACCTGGCTTTCCAAGAGTTTGTGAATTGTGTAGTGTTCTCCATTTTAACCTTTCTCAAACTCCCTATTGTTTTTTGTATTCTTGTGTTTGACTCCAGATACAGATTATTTGGTTGTTCATTTCTCTTACTATTTGGTTGGGTTTTTTTTAAAAAAGGGTACTGACCCAGCATTAAAGACTAGGGCCCTCTCCTTTGTCTTCACAATTTCCAGTTAATTCTGAAAAAAAAAAATGCTGTTTCATCTTTTCTATATTTTTATCATCATGGTTTAGACTCTAAGGCAAAGGCTCTTAGAACTCTTTCTGTGTCATATATATCTATGGCTTTCTAGTGATGAACCCCTTACCAGAATAATGTGTTTAAATTCATAAAATACATAAGATTTTTTTTTTACGGAGGCAATCAGGATTAAGTAATTTGTCCAGGGTTGGAACTACTCCTAATAAATAATTACCTGTGTTTCAAAAACAAAAAATAAAAACCCAAACCAACCCTAGTACCTGTGTTTCTTTAGTATAATCTTGGTGTGAAGGTTGCAAAAAGTCTGGATCTGACTGGCTGCTAGTGGTGGTCATGGTGGTACTTTTCTGTTGGAGAAGTTCTACTTCCTTTTTATGTTTTATTAGCATCTGGGTGACTTCCTGCTTCAGGTCTACATTTTCAGCTGGAGAAAGAAACCAGTAAGTCTGTAAAGGCATTTAAGACTCAGTAAAGGCATTTATAAGATTTTCTAGACTCAGATTTTTGAGCTAGTAAAAAGAAAAAACATCCCTTGCCACCCAAAGTTACCATGGTAAATTTGGTCATAGGAACACAAAGCATTAGATTTACCTTGCTTATGCCCCTCGCTCCCCCAATTCTCTAGACTTTTTATTCATCAGTAACTAAAATTAAGTGCTACCACTTTAGGATTCTTAGTGGATCTCTCTCTCTCTCTCTCTCCCTCCCTCTCTCTCTCTCCCTCTCTCTCTCTCTCTCTCTCTCTCTCTCTCTCTCTCTCTCTCTCTGTCTCTCTCTCTACCCTTCTCTTATTTCCTTGATGTTTCATTCATCTTCCTATCCTTTCTTGGGTAGAGACACAAGAAAGGCCCTCATGCACATATGAATCTGATATGGCTAAGCCATAGATTGCAAGCTCCAGAGGGGGAGTCTGAGGCAGTATTCTGTGACATTTTTTGGAAATTTGAGCCACTGGAGTCATGGGCTGTTAAACTCACTAGCTTCTACCACACATATCCCTTAACTAAGAGTTATATGAGGTCTACTAGAAAAAAAAATCTAGCAAGTAAGGATTTGTTAACCATCTAAACCCCAAACTTCAGGGGTCTCATGACTAAAAAGGCAGCTCCTGATTATGAGACTTTCAAATACTCCTAGACTACATAATAAATAAGGCAAATGAGAAGAATATTGATTTGCAATCCTCCAAGGAAATAAAGTATGGAAGACAAAAACAACTCAGCAAAAAACTTTAAATTCTACTGAAGATGAAAAGATGACAAAGGTGGGAAAGAACAAATGCTCGTGTCACTCTTCTTTCATTGTAAATATGACTTGATTCCTGGTGTCTCTATCCTAGCTATCGATGACCAACTACAAATTCAATTGAACAAACATTTATTAAGTAGCTGGTAGAGATACGAAGCTGTGGTAAGACATGATCCCTACACTCATGGAGATTACAGACTAGTAAGAGTATAGGCATATGTACAAATAACTAAAACACAAATTGATGCTTCCCTAAAGCCTCATTTTTCCTTATCTACAAAAATGAGGGTATGTTAGATTATATTGCATGGGATTATATGCAAAAAATACACTTAAAAAGTTGCTAAGAGAGTGCTCTAAGAGAAGAAATGCAGAAATTAAGAAGGTAATGAAGATAACGGTCCTCTAAAAATCCTGAACTGGCACCAGTCCACTTAGATGGGGCTTTATAACAATGTTACTGATGAGTTTCATTTTGTGCCATTTTGTCTCGCAATTAGTGTATAGACATAAAAAATACAGCAACCTGTTATGTTGACTTGAGTTTTTATAAGAGAAATGAAAGAGAAAATTAAACATCTTTCTTCTGAAAACAAAACAAAACAAAACAAAAACAACAAACAAACCAACGAAAAACCAAGTCTGGAAGATACTACTATCAATGAGCAACAGCAGTTTGATGTAACTCCATAATATCCTACTCAAAATAATCTCTGTGTGTGTGTGTGTGTGTGTGTGTGTGTGTGTGTGTGTGTGTATCTTTAAGGTTTGCAAGGTGCTTTCTATATTGTTGGTGTTGAGTTGTTTTTCAGTCATGTAGAACTCTTCATGACCCCATTTGGTGTTTTTTGGCAAATTCAGTAGAGTTGTTTGCCAAGTAAGTACTTTCTAATACAGTATCTCATTTGATCTCACAACAGCCTGATTTATTTTCATTTTACAGAAGTAGGAAAATAAAGTTGAAAGAAGGGAAATGACTTGCTTAGGTTCCCACAGCTAAATTTGTACGTGCATCACGGCCTTCCTTGTATCTCCACCCAGAAAAGGAGAGGAAAATGAGTGAAACATGAAGGAAACAAGAGAAAAGTGAGAAAAAAATACAGAAAGATCTGTTAAGAATCCTAAAGTGGTAGCACTCAATTTTAGTTATTGATAAGTAATAGCTTAATATTGAGGTAGGATTTGAAACCCGGTCTTACAGAATTCTACCTTGTCATTTACCTTGCTCCTTAGCCAACTGAAGCAAGATCTTTCTCTTCTCCAAGACTTCAGACTCCAGCTGCTCTTGTAGATGACAGACTTTCTGCTGGAGCCGTTCCTTCATGAGGTCAGTGCTCCAGTGAGGCTGATTATTGCTGTTTAACATGCTGGGAATGTTGAGAGAAGTATGGGGGAGAGAGGAAATATCTGATGAACAATTTGAGGTTGTCATCATGGCTTTCATTTTCCAGAGTTTCAGCATTGCCTGTTTAGGACCTCATCTGCTCCTCTTCATGTTCTTCCTGCCCCCTCTGGATACCCAACTGTCGTTTCCCAACTGCCTTGGAACCTTTGGGGACCCGTAGAAAACAAGCGATTCACGGTCCATCTGTTGGACTCTCAGTTTTCTGCTTGGATCACCCTCCCTCAGGCCTGCCCAAACCACTATCCTGCCCCCTACCCCCCCCCAAAGCTCTTCTCCATTATAATGTGATCTTCATTAGCCTGGGAACCATGAATGAAAACATTTTAAAAGACAGGCTGTGTTGATTATAAGAGAAAATATTTCCCCTCCTCTCCCTGCAGGAGATCAAATTCAGAAATAATTTGCCTCTTTAACTAGATTTTAAAATTATAGGACTTAAGAGCAAGGACTGTATCTTCTTTATGTTCTAATAGGACATAAATTCATTGATGGATCTACTGTATGTACTCAATAGGTCTGACAATGAAGTCCTATGGGGCAAAGGAAGGTAGAATATAAGAAGGGGCGTGTGTGTGTGTATGTGTGTATGTGTGTATGTGTACATAATTATACATGGGCAGATATGTGGCACAGTAGATAGAGTACAGGGCCTAGAGTCAGGAGGACCTGATTTAAATTCAACCTCAGACACCAGCACTATGACCTAAGTTAACTGTTTGCCTCATCTATAATATGTGTGAAAGTGTGTGTGTGTGTGTGTGTGTATATATGTGTATATACATACACATATATATGTATACGTATGTGTGTGTGTATATATATGTATATGTGTGTGTATATATATATGTTTGTGTTGTTGTTGAGTTGTTTCACTCATGTTCAACTCTCCATGACCCCATTTGGAGTTTTCTTGACAAAGATAATGTAGTTGCTTGCCATTTCTTTCTCCAGCTCATTTTGCAGATGAGGCAAACAGTTACTTAGGGTCAAAGCGCTGGTGTCTGAGGCTGAAATTGAATATATAATAAAGAATTTGCTACATTTATTTATTTGAATTGAAGCTCCCCCACTGCTCAGCAAGATTCATCACCTTGGGGTTATTATACTTAGGTAGGCTGTCCTGACCCTTACTTCCTTAGTTCTTCTTAATCAGTACAGAACCTTCTTTTTTTCCTGTTCCCTTCCTTGGTACTCACTTTTTTAGCAGTCTGTCATGATTTCCCTTCAGCAGATTTCTCTCTCTTTTTAAATCCTCCACTCTGTCCTGAAACTGAAAAAAATAGGATATTTTTGACTATTTAAAAAGCTGATGCTTTGAGTTTGTAAAAGCTTGATTTCTCTCTTCACTATTATGTTAATACATTCTTTGCCTATTTCCAGTAATTATCTTGAATGTAGAAGCCAAGGCAGGGAAGTATCAATCCAAACCACAGAGTCCTTCTGGACCAAGTAAGAGTAGGGGATGATGAAGGTGTTGCTGAAATAAATTATTGAGAAACCTTGAAAGACTGTTTCATGCATGGCTAAGAAAGAGAATGACTCAGCTACTATTTACAGCTGCACACCTCACTCCCTGCAGTGAGAAAACCCAGATATGTAGAACAAAACAGTCTTTAAATGTTACTTATTGAATGCTACTGTGCAGAGGACTGTGCAATGTGGTATACTAAAGACTGGCAGATACAAATGGGAAGAGAATAAACAACAAGAAAACTGAAAAATGTTTGCATAAACAGCCACAAGTTAAGATAATGCACTTAAAGTATTGGAGAGCACAGGAAGACATGTAAATTAATTATATAATCTTTTAAATCTGCATGACAAAAGTATTACACCCAAGATAAAAAGAAAAATGACAATTAGAAAAAAAAAAGTATGGGCAACATATCAGATAAAGCCATGAAATCTAGAATTTACAAGGAAATGATGCAAAAATATAAGAGTGCATGATAGGAATGATATAAAATGGTATATGACTCAATGATACAACTCTAGTAGATCCATATCCAATGGATAAATGACCCAGGGATTTGAACAATTTACAAAAGAAGACATAAAAATTTAAATAAACACGATGGAAAAAGTTAAACTCCACTTAAAATAAAACATGTAGATTAAAACAACTTTGAAGTGTACTTTCACATGTGTCAAATTATCAAAAATTAACAAAAAAGATTACTATCCTCAATGCTAATGGGATAAGGAGGAAACAGATACACTTAAGAGTTTACTGCTTATTGCAAAGTGGTACTGTCATTTTGTAGAGCAATATGACAGTGTGCTATAAGACTTAAAAAACTGAAAAATACCAATAATATCAACATAGAAGTCTACTTCAAGGATGTAATTAAAAAGAAAAAAAAGATATGTGCAAATATATTTATTACTGCATTATTTATAAAACCCCAAACTAGAAATAGCCTAAATATTCATTAATTGGAGACTGGCTAAACAGCTTAGTGTTATGCTGCCATTAAAAGGGTCCATACTACTAATGAGAAATAATAGAAATATAAAGAAATTTGGAAAGACAAAATAAGGCAAAGTGATGAAACCCAAACTAGAGAAAGAGGTTACACATTAACTATGACCACATAAAATAAAGTATAAATGTGTACCTAACTAAATGGACAAAGATAAATTAAAAGAGGATATAGAGCAGATTACTGACAAGTTATTGTTACTATGTGTCTGTTATTTTTATTGTAAATAGCTTTGAGCAACTAAGTGACATAGTAGATAGAGTACTGGGCTTGGAATCAGGAATATTCGTCTTCAGGAGTTCAAATCCCACCTCAGTCACTTGCTCTCTGTGTGACCCTGGGCAAGTCACTTCATCGTGTTTGCCTCAATTTCTTCATCTGTAAAATGATTTTGAGTAGGAAAAGGCAATCCACTCCAGTATCTTTGTCAAAAAACCCCCAGCGGGGTCACAAGAGTGAGACACAACCCAAGAACAAATAGCTTTTAACTACCACCAAGCCTATCCTCTTCTTGTGCAGTCTATGTTTTCACCCTGAGTGCAAGGAGGATGTATGTACACATACATGTGTGTATACGCATGTATCCTTATTCTGTTTCACCTTGTTAGATTTCCTTTAAAGTGCGGAAAGGATCCAAAATTATTGAAACTGTATTTGGTTAATGAGAGTTTAATGAGGTGACTTGAAGATAGAAGTTTGAAGGAGGGGAAACAGCTGATTGATAAAGACCACCAGATCTGGGCAAAGGGGGAATGATAGAAAATGTAATAAGAAATCATTTTAAAACAAAAAACATTTTGAAGGACAATGTCACAAGGCATTTTTTGGAGTGAAATGTTTTTGACAACATTTTGAAACAGTTCAAAATGTTCTTAAAAACTATTATAGGGATAACTGAGCAGTTAGCTTAGGTTAATGAAGGTCCTCACACAACATGTTTTAACTTGACAACAAAAAGAGTCGCCAGCAGTTCTTTCTGTTAATTATGATTAGCTGACGGGACTAACAAAGTTAGCAGCTGGATGTTTTATTTTAGTGTACAGCGGCATGAGTGTAAGGCGAAACAATAAAATCTGCCTGAACATTAGGTCAGTTCCTTGAGAGCACAGCCTAAATTGTACCAATGTTTGCTTTAAGAGGCAGCTATAGGCTCGATGGACAGAGGACTGGGCCTGAAGTCAGATAGATTTGAGTTCCTCAGACACTTACCAGCTGTGTGACCCTAGGCAAGTCATGTAACCTCTGTTTGCCTTAATCCACTGTAAGGAAGGAGGATTTTGTTATTCTTTTCAGATTGTAGTTTCAAGGATGCCAGATATAATTTACCAGGACCCCGGTGGTGAACAACTCCTACTACAAATGCAAGTGAGATATGGGAATGACATAATATAATAATTATTACACTTCCACTGAATTGACACTATTGCTAAAGTTAACCTGTGAGCTTAATGTTGGCAAAATGCCTTCTTTGTCTATTGCCCTTTAAATCAAGTGGACACTGGTCAGTGAGTGGAGAACCCACAGGGGACTCTGAATGCACGTGCTGGAATGTTGTGTGTGCCTTGATCAGCCCCCATCAAGGCTTAGGGGGAATCTGTGTTTCCCTCAACCAGTCGCCACTGAGGCTTAGGGGACCCATAGGAGTTGTAGCTCCGACCTCCTACTACATTCTCATCTGCCCCTGTGAGAAGAGTGATTAGGAATCTGCAGGAGTTAGTGCTCCCATTATCAGCAACCCCTTGTGAGAAGACTAGACTAAAGTAAGCTTATTTAATGCCTTAATATGACTCTGTTCCAGTCTTTCTGTCTGCCCAGATCAAGAGTGCACCTGTGTGGGGCAGCTAGGTGGCACAGTGAATAGAGCACTGGCCCTGGAGTCAGGAGGACCTGAGTTCAAATCCGGCATCAGCCATTTAACACACACACACACACACAAATAGCCATGTGACCTTGGTCAAGTCACTTATCCCCAATTGCACTACCTTCCCCCCTCCAAAAAAAAGCAAAAAAAAAAAAAGTGAACACCTGGCAGAGTCAGTGTTACTTGTGTGTTTACCTGTGAACCATCCACTGGAGAAAGAAACGACAAACCACTCCAGTATCTTTGCCAAGAAAAACCCATGGACAGTATGGTTCATGGGGTCGTGAAGAGTATGACACAACTGAGCAACAATAATATTTGCATTCCTGGTGCCTAGGATTGTGCCTTGTATATGGCAGGCACTTAATACATATATATTAAATTGAGTTGGATGACATCAGAAAAATTAGTTCAGAGCTCTTGGAGCACTAGGAATTGACAGTGGATTACTTGTTCTCAGGCTTCCATTTATACTATGAAAAGCAGACTGAGGCCTGGAAAGTGAAATGCAGTGGCTTTCAAGAAGCCTCACAAAGATAAGTCCTTCTTGGATTGATGAACCTCCTCCAGAAACTTTCCAGGTGACATTTTTGCCACCAGTCCAAATGGACTGAAAAACAATACCATTTGCTAGAAGAAGGGGATCAAAATTATGTTACTTTCTAAGTCATAGCATCCTAGAATTGCAAGAGACTGTTTAGATCTTCTAACATGACCCATCTGCACTTGACTAGGTGCAGTCTGCCCAGCATTTGGCCAAGCTTGAATGCAGTTTACTTACCTCTCTTACTGTAATCTGTAGGACGGACATGTCTGCCAACTGACTTTCCAGACTCACCACCTTCTTGTTCTTTTCCTTCAGTTCTGTATTGAGCTCATCCACTTGAGATAACAGAGCATTATGGGATGTACTTAACATCCCCTGATTCTATTGCCGTGTGATGAGAAAAAAGACAAATCAGGCATTCTAGAGGTAGAAGTGGCATTCACAAAGGCTGGTTCCAGAGATAAGGGCAACTCCTCTAACCCCTTAATTTACTATGGGGAGTGACTGAGACAAAAGTAATCAAAAGCGTAATGGTTTTTAACGCTAGTATAGCTGACTATCATCACTCACTGGGATCACCTGAAATGCCTAAAGATTTCTTATTGTCATGATAATTGGAGACAAGCTGGACAAATTTGTTTTGTATACCTTATGGCTCCACTGAAAGCTATCCTGTTTGTGTATCTCTATGTAACCTGATTTTACCATATCCACAGAACTGCTGCTATGGAAACAATCATGACCCAGGTATTTGTGAGCCAGGCAGACCACCCAAAGTTTACAGAATTCCAGTCTTGCTGTAGCCTTTGAATGGACTTCTGGGAAGAAGCCAAAAGGGCTGTTTCAGGACAGTTATCATTCAGAGCTAACAGTGTCTAGGGAAGTAGAAGAGCTAGGAGGATAGGAGGATGAAATCAGAGGAAGGAGAGTAGATTCAGTAGACCTTGAAAGGGCTGGTGAGGACACACTTGATCCCTAACACCTTTGTTTTCTGGGTCTGTTTCACTGGCCAAGAACTAGTCCAAACTTATTGTAGTGGCAGTGGAGCACCAGAAACCCACTGGTAGCAGGCCCAGCTCACTAACAAATAACCTGTTCCCCATATTTCCATGGCCATGACTCTGTGGGTGTGGCAGAGCTCAGTTAAATGCATGTCTACTTATCTTCCAGGCCTATTTCTTTTCTTTCTAGCACATCTCAACATAAAATTAGAGTGGAGGAGGGAGTGCAACAGAGCAAGAGAAAATATCTTTTAAATCAGGATATATCCTGGGACTGTGATTTCACTGGTAATAGGGAACTCCTGGATGAGCAAATGCCCTCTACCAGTACAGGTGGGCACCTTCTTGGAAACTTACAAAGAGTTGCCTAGAGGAGACAGGCAAATGGTACAGGAGATAGAGCAACAGCCCTCGAGTCAGGCGGTCCTAAACTCATAATCCGGCCTCAGATACTTACTAGCTGTGTGACTCTGGGCAAGTCATTGTCATTTAACCCCAGTTACCTCAAAAAAAAAAAATTGCCTAGAGCAGAGAGGGTCAAACTCCAGCAGGAAGCCAGCAAAACTCCCTAGTATTGTCCAACTAGATTAAAATGTAATTGAGAAATGTTTAACAAGATAAATAAAAATTAAATACAGATTTTATTAATTTGTGGTTTTCTAAGTCAACATGCATCCAGCAGCAACCTATTTCTATTGAGTGTGACATCACTGGCCTTAGAGTACTAATGAATTAAGTGCCTTACTCAAAGTGATAAGGCCTTATTGCATCAGGCTAAACTTGAACCCATTTCTTTTACCTCCAGGCAGCTATCACTCATCTAGAGTCAGAAAGGCCTGAATTCAAATCCAGCCTCAGACATCTTCTAGTTATGTGATCTTAGGGGTCACTTAACCTTTGTCTGCCTCAGTTTACTCAATTATAAAATGGGGTGAATAGTACCTCCCTCACAGGGTTGTTGTGAAGATAAAATGAGATATTTTTGTCAAATGCCTTAGCATGGAGCCTATTTGCATGGCAGGCACTTAGTGAACGCTTGTTTCCTTCATGGCTCCAAATCATGAAACCATGCTACTTCTCACCTTTGTAAAATCTGTCACAGGCAAATTCTCCTAGTTTGAATTATACTGTAGTTATGATTTCGACAGCAATTAAAAAAAGATCCTTCATGTTTTCTAGATGGCTAAGATATAATTTCCAATAATAAATCCTGTGTCCACTTCCTGTCCCTTTTTTGGTACTTAGGAGAGCGCGGTCCTGGTGTAGATTACTGTAGAAAACAGTTGGGTACTTTCCCAGCAACTCTTACATTCTGGTTTAACCATGAGCTCGGGTTTTTCTTTTCCTCTGCATTTTCCAGTCATTGCAAGTATGGCACCTGGCACATAGTTTACATTTAATGACTTGATGGAGGTATTTAATAACTTATTTAGTTACTTGTTGACTGATTGATTTCTAGATCATGGAGAAAAGCTGGAAGGGTAGAATTGAATGGTCATGGGTATTTAAGTGAATAACAGTTACCTACAAGCCTTTAAAATGTCTTGTTGACATTAAATGACTTTAAAGGTCCAGAGTCGTCAGATATTTAAAAGGACCTAAGCTTTGCAGTTAAATGCTCCTGGCAATTCAACTCCACCCTTGTTGTTTTTCTTTGTTACCTGGAAATAGAAGGAGAAAGCAGAGAAAAGGATCTCTCTCCCCCCCCACTCCACCCCCAAGTTTGTGGTTGAAAATTAAATAGAAAACTACCTTATTGGCCTGAGATTATCAAATGGTAGAACAGGAATGGACCTTGGAGAGCCTACAGATCTACATATCAGGACCCAATATAATGTACCCTATCATATATTTAAGTATCTTTATTTCACAAATGAGAAAATTGAGGCCTAGCAGGCTTATGGGGCTTTATTGTCTAAGGGTCAAATATCCTTTCAGAGTTGTAAATCGAAGGAACTCTTGCATCTTCTGGAAGAATCACATGCCTAGAATAGAAAAATGAACAGCATAACATAATATAAAGTCTGGTCTTAGAGTCTGAAAACCTAGGCTTGAGTCTCAGTTTGAGGAACTAGTAGTATAACTATGGGCATGTCATTGAACCTCTCCAAGTTTCAGTTTTCTCATCTGTAAAATGGGGATAATAATGCCTACGCTTACCTCATAGAATTGTTGTGTGAAAGGTGCTTTGTAAATTCTAACATACTATATAAGATATGAACTATTATTATAGGACAGAGTAATAGTTGGTCTAGAAGTCAGGAAGACCTGAGCTCAAGTCTTGCCTCTGATAGATACAGGCTGTATGACCCTGGGCAAGTCACTTAAACTCTAATGCCGTCTGCATCTGTCTAAGAGTATAAATTGCAGAGGTGTTGACTTGCGTTGGTGAAATGAATTTCTTTACGTGAAATCATAGTCTAGTCTTTTTTCTTTATTACAAAGATATTTGCCTGTCTCCTCTATCCCTTACAATTTTATGCTGAGATGTTCCAGAAAGGGGGTGCAGCTTAAAGTTCAGTCAATAAGCAATGTGTGAAGGGTTACCATGCACCCAGCATTGTGCTAAGCACTGAAGATGAAAAGGAAAGCAAACATAGTAGTCCCAACCTTCAAAGAGCTAACCTCCAATTTGATGAAACAACACACACAAGGAGAATAGTGACTAGGGAGGGACAGTCTGGCCCAGAAAGTAATAGGGATGGTAAGTGGGGCCATAGGAGACAATATACCTCCTTCTGGAACGATGACAGAGTAGATTTGATCAGGGTTGTGGTTCCGGAAGTGGAAGGGGCACTAAGAGAGGGGACCGTCTCCCAGGAGAGGCCAGGACCTTACCAATCAAGAGACAATTGTCTTGGATTCACTCGGGGTGTGTCTATGTGCGGCCCCTCCCTTTTCCTATCGGGTCAGGAAGCACCGATGCTGCCTGGGCAGTTTGACAGGATAAATCATTTTCTAGATGAAAATGGTCAGTGCACTGGATAAACTCAGTTAACGATTCATATGTGGATGATATACTTTGTTGCTCTTCCATGAAATGTTTAAGATCTCAAGCTGGCTTCCACCTTATACCAAGTATACTGTTGTCATTACTTCTTTGTCATTTGGAATGAGCTGAGAGAATATAAACTAATTTTCATGTCATTTTAGGAAAAATAAAATTATGAAGGGTAATCTGCTGGGGCAAAGGGGGAAAACTCATACATAACAACAAGTCATTCCCAAGCCAACAAGAACTGATTTTTTTGACTATCAATCCTTTTACCTCAGTCATACCCTCTCTTTCCTGTATATAGATAAGAGAATTGACTTTGTAGTTTGGCAGTCTGCTTACTTTTTCCTTTAATGTAACTCATAATTGTAAATGGAAGTTAAAAAAAGAATTCGATTCCACAAAAATGTCCATTGCACTCTGCTTTAACTATGACTGCTAGCCGTATCACTAGATTAAGGGAACACAAATATCTGTTTACACCAACATAAAAATGAGTCTTCAGGCAACACAGATTTGGAGAAAGATTTATAAGGATTTCTTAGACACACAGAGAGAAAGGGCACCGGGCTAACTAAATGAGCCAGGGATAATCTAAGAAATTGGGCTAGATAAAAAAGAAGCAGCGTTAGCTGCAATTAAGTACTTAACACCCCCAGGTGCTCAATTGTAAAATGGTGATCCACTTAGGTGCCTGGCCCCTTACCTTGCCCCGGGAACTTGACCTTGATTCCACATTATTGCTTTAATCTCACCTTGAAGAGAAGGGTCTTCAGTGTTTTTACATACCTTTATGGGTTTGTATTCAAAGATATTGCGCAGTATCACTCAACCCAGGCATTCTTCTGGGCCTGATAGAGGGATCTGTACCCAACTGGTATTTAGTCAACTGGCCAACAAGGGATAGAGTAGGCTGTAATGTAGCAGCAGATTTCCCTCTAATCCAAGGATAAGATTATACTACCACTTAGAGCTCACCCATAAACTCTCATGAAAACTTAATCAAATAATGAAAGGAAAAGCAAAGTTTATTCTTTTTATAGGTATAGAATACCTATTAAATTGCATGGTTGCCTTCCTGAGGAACCAGAACTTTATTAATTCAAGTTGTTGCCTTACTGAAAAATGATGAAGATAATCCATTATTACAGTTCTATATTCTCCAAAGGCACAAGGTACGAGAAAGAATTCAAGATGAAATTTAAAATATAAATGTTAATTTTTAAAGACATCATTAGACCACACAGCTAGTATGCGTCAGAGGCAGAACTTGAACTAAGTTCTTCCTGTCTTTGATGTCTGTCTGTCTCTGTTTTTTGCTTTTGTATCCTTTTACAATTTGTATCTCCTTGAGGTCAGGGACCATTTTATCCTTTACCTTTCTATCCCCAGGGCATATCAGCACAGTTCTAGGCACACAGTAGCTGCTTAATAAATGAAACTGAGTGATTGATGTGTATTGTACTTGAAGTGATGATATATATACATATGAATATATATACATAAACATGTACATGTGCACGTATACACACACACACACACACACACACAGTGTCCCAAAAGTCTTAGTGCCATTTTAAGATACAGGAACACTAGCTACTAAAGCTTTAAACAGCACTAAGACTTTTGGGACACCATATATGTGTATGTGTGTATGTTTATATGTTTTATACCTACATGCAAACATACACATATATACACACACATAAAGTTTAAGCTTTAAACTACCAAAGTTAAAAGGCTGCACTAAAACTTTTGGAACATCTATATTCATTCACATATATACATAAACATACATATATATATGTACACACACATGTCTACTTGATATTCAGTGTATTTCTTCAATTAGTATCTCAGGAATGCTCCCCAGAGCTATGTCCCTAGCTAGGGAAATAATATTAGTGTTAATTTAAATAGAATTGAGCCCTAGCTGCAGTAGTATAAGTATTATTAATTTGGCGGAGGAGGGCAGGTGTTGTTTAGACGTCTCTCACAAAAGCTGGCTCTTTCTTCCTCAAAGGGCAAAGTGAGTTGTCCCAGCAGTGACTCCCTAGCACCTAAGGGGTTGCTGCAAGCTCCAGAGGAATCTCAGCAGCCTCGATAATGATTTGCTGGTGGTCCTTCCTCACCTCACGTTTGCATGAGATCATACATGGCCAGACCCCGAGCTCCCGTTTCCAGTTGTCTGCCCCTTACTCACCTCCTGCAGGTCTGCTAGCTGCACCTTGGCTGCCACAAGGGCCGAGCTCCTTTCGTGCAGGAGTCTCATCACTTGGATCCGTTCCACATTCTCTCTAATGGAAGCTCTGAAGAGAATATAGTGAGCACATACCAAAAGCCTCAGGTACATACTCCACAAAACGGGGAGACCCATGTGAAGACACAGTCTCCTCCTCAGAGCATACCAGCTGAGCACCCATAAATTGGGTTCTACCAGCCAATTCATATTATATCTGGGGGTGCATGGGATGGGGTGAGAAGAAGGAAGAGATGGATGGGAAATGGGCAGACACAACAACAGCTGTTTTACAATGCTCCTCATTTTGGCCTCCTTCCATGCACTACTTACATGCCCAACTGACCCTGAGTCTGGCTGCCTTAGAGAACCCAGAGGAGCCAAAAAATAAGGGCATTTTCATTTCTACAAGGATGTCTGGCTTATACATTTCAACTCAATGAGAATCACTTGTCTACTCACTAAATGCTTTTTGGTGATGAAATAGCCTTAACTTCTTTTCTTTGAAGCGTAATTCCCAAATTACTAGAATCCCAATAGAAATTCCAAATTACTATTACAAATTATACTTCTAGACTTTCACCATTGGTTTGCAGGGTGCTCTATATGGCTAATTTTAATCCAAAACATTCCCAGTAATTCTAAAAGGGAGGAAACATTCTTGGTTCAGTGTAGTTTTGTAGCACAGAGTGCCACCTTGTCATACCTATACTCTGTGGCCAATTGAGCATACTCAAAGGAACTTTTCTCTTCACAGTCTTCATCTTTGGGCCACGTCTTCTCTGGAGACTTGGGTGACAATTCTGGTTCATCCACTTTCACAATATTGTTGGTCATAATCTGGACTCTGCTACATGTGTACACATTAATGAGGGGATTTGTAATAGTAGAAATTATGTTTTTATTGAAAGAAGATACACTGTTTAGAACTGGGAGCATAAAAAGAAAAGAGAAGGGCATAATAAAAGCTCACTTAATTTGTTGTTCAAACAGCATTAAGAACTAGGGGTTCACATATGATGAAAGATACTGGGAATTAGTATGCCAGGGCAGGTGGAGGACACCCTTATGAATAGTAAATCCCAAATAGCAGAAAGAAATGTAAAGTAAATTTCTAGAGAAAGATAGGTGTATATGGAGATTCTTTAAATGGATCCTAAAGAGATTATACTTTCCCATTTTAAAAGACAAGTTTGGAATTTGTCCTGGAGTTGATTTTCATCTTCCTGAATCAAAGAAGGAGGAAACTAAAGAGCTAACCCTCATTTTTTTCTCTCAGTAATAGCCTTTAAAATAAAACTGTTGAAACAAGGGTGTCAGATAAGAAAAAAACTCACGGTTCAGTGGGCATCTCAGGCCTGACTTCTTCTGTCAAATGCTCTTTGTATATAGGAGGGGCTGTGTAACTTGGTCTGGTAGATGGTCCTATAAGAGAAAAAATGCAGGCAGAGGATGGAGTCTGTGTCACTGGCCTTCCCAGAACACCAGGTTCCACTGGGATTTGAGGTCCATAAAGCTAAGAGATTACTATGAACAGCACTGTAGTCTGGTGAAGGACATCTTTTAAAAAAAAAACAAAACAGAAAAATGGTCATGAAGAATTGAAATAGTCAGTGAGACCCCAGAATTTCATGGGTGGGAAGAAGAGAAAAGAAGAAAGGGAATATTTAGAATAATGATTTGCTACTTTCTTAGAAGTAAGGGTTTTAGTTGGCAAGGGAAAGTTAAAACTACAGTATTATATGAGGTAATATATTAGATACGAATTTCATTAATCTATGTTCATCTAACTCTAATATTTTAACAGGAGAATGTGATCTTTGCCCTTTGGCCAGTTACCTGAACACTCACTCACAGTAGAGTTTCCCTTTATTTGGACAATGGGCAAACTCAAAAATTTAGTCACTCAGAGTGGAATAGCTGAGAAGGAAATCCTAGAGGAATCTGTGTATATGTGTGGGAAGAGTAAGAAATTTAGCTCTCCAGCCCATATATCCCTAAATTACAGTGGAGAGGCCTTACTAGTCCCTAAAATTTATTCTCATTATAGCCTCTCCTAATTATGAGGTTCAAGACATAGGTCTTATTGTGAAAACAATCTCCTCTGGACACAGAAATGCTGTGTCTTTGAAGAAATGCTAAGGCTTTGCCCTATGGCACCATAAGAGGTATTATAGTTAATTCCTTTGGGGTCTTTTGGACTGCTTGCTATATTTGTTCAATAATGAGACTTTTAAGGTATGTCCTTCCAGGACCCAGCTACCATAGTGCCTGTCTCTTTCCCATGATCTGTCTTCCCCAAGTGGTGTGTCATTCCCCCCAACCCCACCATCCCTACCTGCTGCTTCCCTAGTCCCAACTTCCTTGTAGAGTTTTGGAGGGTCAAGAACTATTGACAGTAAGAAGAGAGGTATAGCCCAGACTTTCTGAGGGTTGGGCTATCTGTTTTGTATTTGCCTTGAACATAAGAATTCCTAGAATTCCAGTCTGCTTCTCAATTGGCAAAGTCACTATTTCCCAGTGTCTGTACCCCACACACACTTCCTCTCCACCATTCTCATCAGCCAGCATAAGATTGAGGTTGTTACTATATCAGAGTCAACTAAGTAAATAGTCTCATCCATTTAGCTATTATTCAAAAGGGAGAAAGGCACACATGTTACTGTAGCTCCCGTGAGGGAATATGGTCAATGATTTTTTTGTCTTGAATATATTTAGCAAAGCTCTGACACCGATGAACTATGCTAGGATTTAATCTTCCCTCACCTCTTTTGAATTTTGATGGAATTCGAGCATCAGAAGTGTGAAGTTGCCGCCTCCCTATATTGATCCGATGCTGGACACAGCTATATGGAGAGCGCCCAGAGCTCTGGACTTGCAGCTGCTGTTTATACATCAGAAGACGATTGTTGAGTCCCTCATTGTGTCGCTGCAGCTGCCACACTTGGTCCTTCAGGTTTTCAATGGTTTCTTCAGTCTTTAGATTCCTGCTAGACCTATTGGCATCCCCACTGGTTCTTCCCTCGGCTGTGAGTCTCAACAATTTTGTTCTCATCCTATTTGAAAGAATAAGTAAAGTCATTACGGTTATTATTACCTTGGATCACTTTGTTATTTTTCAAATTCAATAAAACTCAATTCAAGGTGCAGAGCACTGCTTGAAGAATGCTATTAACTTCTCAACAGAGACATAACAGACTAAATATACAGAATGAGATACCCATTTTCGGACATGGCCAACATGGACATTCATATTTGTATTGTAACAAGGGTTTTTTTAAAATTATTTTTCCCAAGGGGGAGGAAGGGAAGTGGGAGGGAATGAAAATAAATACTTGTTAACTGAAAAATAAAATTTAATTTTTAATAAGGACAGTTAGCATATCCCTCTTACAACTTCTCTTCTCCTGGAGAAACATCCTCAGAATGTTTAGCTGATTTATGCATGGTATTGTTTCTAGTACCTTCACCAGAGTCATAACTAGGTCAGGGTGATTAGGGATTTGTCCCAGCATGATAAATTTAGAGCATGCTAACAGCATTTGCAGTACTTCAACTGGATAGAGACCACAGTTACCACCTACTTAGCAAGATTACTTAAAATAGGGAGTTCCTACACTATCAGACTTTCCCCAATGTGCTACCCCAATATTACCATAATTATTGAATATTGTTCTAGAAATGCTGGCTATAACAATAAGAAAATAAAAAGAAATCGAAGGGATCAGAATAGGTATTGAGGAAACAAAATGATTATTCTTTGCAGATGATATGATGGTAAATTAGAGAATTCTAGAAAATCAACTAAAAAACTAGTTGAAATAATTAACAACTTCAACAAAATTGCAGGATATAAAATAAACCCACATAAATCATCAGCATTTCTATATATTACCAACAAAGTCAAGCAGCAATAGATAGAAAGAAAAATTTCATTTAAAGTAACTGCAGACAATATAAAATACTTGGAAGCTGACTTGCCAAGACAAACTTAGGAACTGAAAGAACACAATTACAAGACATTTATCACACAAATAAAGTAAGATATAAACAATTGGAGAAATATTAATTGCTCATAGTTAGGCTGAACCAATATAATAAAAAAATGACAATTTTATTAATAAACTAATTCTTTAACTTTTATTTAATTAACTTTTATTAATGATTAATTTCCTTAGTGCCAGGCAAATCAAATTACCCTAATTTTTTTATAAGTTAGAAAAAAAATAACAAAATTCATTTAGAAGAACAAACGATCAAGACTGTCAAGAGAATTAATGAAAAAAAATGTGAAGAAAGGTCATTTAGTAGTACCAGATCTCAAAACTGTATTACAAAGGGGTCATCATCTGGTACTGGCTAAGAAATATGAAGGAAGATCAGTGGGATAGATTTTTAGTATTTGACAAACCAAAAGATCCAAGATTTTGAGACAAGAACTCACTATTTGACAAAAATTTCTGGAAAATCTGGAAAGCAGTTTGGTAGAAACTAGGAAGAGACCAACATGTCACACTACATAGTGAGATAAAGTCAGAATGGGTACATGATTTAGGCCTAAAGAGTGATATCATAAGCAAATTAGGGGAGCACAGAATATTTTACCTGTAAGATTTATGGGTAAGGGAAGAATTTATTATCACACAAGTATGAAGAGCATTATGGGGTATAAAATGGATGATTATTATTAAATGAAATTAAAAAGTTTTTGCACAAACAATATCAATGCAACCAAAATTAGATGGAAAGCAGAAACTGGTGAATAAAATTTATAGCAAATTTCCCTGATAAAGGCTTCCTTTCTCAAATATATAGAGAACTGAGTCAAATTTATAAGAATACAAGTCATTTCCTAATCAATAAGGGGTCAAAGGATATGAACAGGCAATTTTCAGAAGAAAAAATCAAAACTCTCTCTAGCTCTGTGAAAAAATGCTCTAAATCACTTTGATTAGAGAAACGCGAATTAAAACAACTCTGAGGTACCACCTCACACCTATAAGATTGGCTAAAATGACAAAAAAGGAAAATGACAAATATAGGAATAGCTGTGGGAAAATAAGGATACTGATACATTGTTGGTAGAGTTGTGAGCTGATCCAACCATTTTGGAGCTATACTCAAAAGGCTACAAAACTATGGATACCCTTTGACCCAGCAATACCACTACAAGGTCTGTACCTCAAAGAGATCAAAGAAAAAGGAAAATGACCTGTTTGTACAAAAATATCTATAACATCTCTTTCTGTGGTGGCAAAGAATTGGAAGTTGAGGGAATATCCATCAATTGGGAATGGCTGAATAAATTGTGGAATATGATTGTGATGTACTACTATTGTGCTATAAGAAATGATGAGTAGGATGCTTTCAGAAAAACCTGAGAGGACTTACATGAACTGATGTAAAGTGAAATGAACAGAGCCAAGAAAACCTTGTACACAGTAACAACAATTGTATAATAATCAACTATGATTGACTTAGCTCTTTCCAGCAATACAATGATCCAAAACAATTCCAAAAGACTCATGAGAAAAACTATCTACCTCCAAAAAAAGAACTGATGGAGTTAAAATGTCACATACTTTTCAAACTTTATTATTCTTTTTTTTTTTTGGTCTGTGTTTTCTTTTGCCACATGGCTAATATGGAAATGTTTTGCATGACTGTGGAATTATAATCAGTCTCAAGCTGCTTACCTTCTTAAGCAGGGCAGATAAAAGAGATGGAAGGAGAGACCTTGGAACTAAAAAAAATTTTTTTGTAATGTTAAAATGTTTTGTTTACATATACTTGAGAGAAAAATTAAAATTAAAAGGTTTTTAGAAAAAGGCCAACTCACATGAAGTAGGGTTCTTCAGATTTGGCAAATGTCCCAACATCTAAAAAAACCTAATCCATATAGACCCATAGTGAAGGAGTCCACATCTACCCAAGCTAAGTGCTAGAATACCCTTAACAAATATACTTTCTATGCTACAGCTAAGCAAACTTCTTTTTTCTTAACTCTTTAATGACCTGTGAATGTTTCATTTTGTTCTAGCGTCAGACTTGAACTAGCATGGTACCAGTTTAGTCAGTCTGTCCCAACAGCACACTTCCTGGATGTTGACTTAGCACACAAGCTCATTCCTAGCCTCAACTCCTGGAGTGATTTGTGGTCCTTGACCAAGCTGCAAAAATTTGAGGTTATAGTCCAGTCCCTTATATCATGGTCACTCATCTCTCAAACTCTAGTTTTGGTCAGTGTTCCAAAACTGATTATAATGTTCCAGATGATATTTGATAAGGCAGTCAACCAACAAGTATTTACTAAGCTTTTGCAGAGAGGTCAAGAAGGATGAAGACTGAAAAAAGACCATTAGATTCGGCGATTAAGAAATTCTTGGAAACTTTGGAGAGTTATTTTAATTGAATGTTGAGATCAGAGACTAGATTGCAACAGGTGGAGGAGTGAGTGAAAGAAAAGGAAGTAGAAGCAAAAAGCTTTGTCTAAGAGTTTGAGTGAGAAAGGGAGCAGAGATACAAGACTATAGAGACAGTAGGGTCTAGTGAAGGTTTTTCAAGGATGGGGGAGAATCAAACTTATTTGAAGGTGGTAGATTCAAAAGGGAGTTGGGGGGAATCATTGAGGAATCATTCTGCTAGAGAAGATGGGAAGAGATGGAATGAAGATCAAAGGGCATATGTAAGGGGAAAGGCCCATCTCATCAGGGAATAGAGGAAAAGAAGAGAAAGTGGGTAATATAAAGGGGTTTTGAGATAAAGAGAAAAGAATACAAGGAATGGCCTCATTTTTCTCAGCAAGGTTAGAGATAAGATCCTTACCTGAAAGAATGGGGGTGAGGGTGAGGAATAAGAAAGTATATGAGACTTGAGGAAAGAAGAAAAGGTCCGGAATAACTTCTGGGGAGAATGAGAAGAGAATGAGATAAGGAATTAGGAAGGAGTAAAAAGATTACTTTGCTGGAGTGAGGTCCTATCTTAGGTTAAGCTGAAAGAAATGTGTTATGTACCTGGTCAGCACAACTGAGTGACTTTATCCAGTTCTGTCCGGTGTATTATGGGACTGTGACAGTGGGAAAACAGAGAAAGGAATGAGAGATAAACAAGGGTAATACTGATAGGACTTGGTAACATAGTGCCTCTAGTACATCCACCTAGCAAAGTGTCTCCCCTTGGTAAATAACTGCTGATTTCACTTAAAATTTTATCCTACAACAGCACTGTAAAATGGGTAGGGAAAATGTTATACTTCCTCCTTTACAGGTGAAAAATCTGCTACACAAAACTGTTAAGTACCTAGCTTAGATTGAAAGTTAATATTATAGACTAGAACCTAGGGTCTAGAAATGGGATTAGAACACAGATTAGTGTTCTTTCTATTAAGACCACATTGTCACAGCACAATGCACTTATCATGTAGTACAGCAAATTAGAATTGTATTTATTGTATATCCCATGCTGAACTTCAAGTTCCATAAGGGCAGGACCATAGTTGATCTAAGCTTTGTATCTCTCCTAGCACCTAGCACTTGTGTAGTAAGCACTTAATAAATATTGGATGTGAGAGAAATAATTATTAATAACCAATGATTTGGGGAGACCCAGAGTTCCCCCCTTTTCTAAAGTCCTAATTTTTAAAAGTTCAGTCTCTTGAAGGACATTGCTAATAATGAGATTGGACTAACTTTCTTGTTCAGATCCCAACCAAGTGGGGAAGCCAGTGTGTTCTGCTCAGGCCTGGTTGGGGCATAAATTTGTTGAACAGATTCCCTAAGGCTCGAGTGGGGGGACTTAACTGGATGATGTGAAGTTTAGATCCAGTCCCTCATTCATTCTCTCATTAATTGTTAACCAATCAGAGTTATTTGCCATCCTTTTGAATATTCCTTTTCCAAAAGACTATATAAAGCTTAAGCCTACCAGCCATGATTGTCTTTGGTCCAAGAGAGATGGCTAAAAGACCATCCTTTTATTAATAAATATTCTGGCTTTATTAATAAAATGATTAAAATACCCAGAAATTATGTCTCTTGAACCTTTTTAATCACCACAGATGACTGGGGGGAAACAGATCCCCATTACCTCATGAAACACTAAAACATGTGAACACAACCATTGGGTGAAACCATGAAGAAAAATGTCTTTTGACCCTTAGCAGCCCTTGAGACTAAATTATCAAATGAGAGAGAGAGAGAGAGAGAGAGAGAGAGAGAACACTTTGTAAACCTTAAATTCAGAGCTGTATAAATGTTGGCTATTGTTATTGAGGACATGTCACACAAAAATCAGTTGAAGGAATAGAAGGAATAGAAATTGGAGGAATAGAAAATGCTTATTTGGGAGAACAGAAGAACAATAGGGACACCATAGCTCTTTAAGTCTGGGGCTTTGAGTGAACTATAATACTGTCATAAAGCAGCCATAGATGCTAACGGCAACTTAGCACTAAAAAAGGCAGTACTCAGAATGCGGGAGGTAAATGTCCTGTTGTCTTCTGTCCTGGTCAGACCACATCTGGGGTGTTATGTTCAATTCTGGATACCACATTTTAAAAATATTGATAACTGGAAAGCATCCAGAGGAGGGTGACCAGGGTGGTCATGGGCCTTAAGATCAAGTCATATGAGGAGCCACTGAAGCAAATGAGGATCTTTTTTCTTAAGAAGAAAAGTCTTGGAGGGAACATGATGATTACCTTCAAACTTTAGGATAAATGTCATGTGGAAGAAGGAGTAGATTTCTTCTACTTGGCCCCAAACAGCAAACTCTGGACCAATGAAGAGGTTAGACAGACATAGATTTAGGCTTGATGTGACAAAACAGACTAGGAGGGAGTATTCACATTAAGAAAATAACAGATCAGCTGGAATATTGGAGTATGAGAGCAAGAAAAACTAACAATCTGACTTATACATAAGGGGACCAGGAATTAGTTTCTCCCTTGCTACAAGTCTTCAAGTAAATCATGGATGGCCACTTTGGGGGATGATGCAGAGGAGATTCTTGTTCGGGTACGAGCTTGTCAGGATGTTCTCCAAGGTCCTTTCTAATCCTGAGATTCTGTGAGTCCAAGAACTCCCTTACCTTGCTTCTCAATCAAGGCTGTCCCTGTACATCTATCAAGTTTTGAAATTGGGTTTTAAAAGTAGTGCCGTTCCAATTCTTGCCACATTGCTCTGAGCCAAGCTATATAATTTTGTTAAGAACAGTTTCTCCGTGGATTTCAAAGGTATCAAATTAAAAGTACTTCCTTCTCTGTTTTAAGAGAACTAGTACTGTTGCAAGTTGGAAGGGAGTATGTTTCTAGGTTGGCTGGGGCTGACACCCAAAGAATTACAATAAGCCAGGGTTTTCAAGTTACTTCCTGATTTATATCAAAGGGCATCAAATGTTTGCTCTTTGCAATAATTCTACTATGATAATTTTACCTCAAAAATTATTTTCAAAGTGAGTCATCATTGCTTTTAAGTTACCTTTCTGTGAATATTTCATCAATGCCACTTTCGTGTTGGCATAATGCATCCAAGTCAATAGGTACAGTGCTGCTAACATTAAAAATAATTTCAACATACCTTTTGATCTGATCCTCTTGCTTCCAAGATAACTCCTTCACCAGCAAGCTCTCCTCTTGAAGTCGAGAAAAATTGTCTTCCAACTCCTTCCTGCTCATCTTATTCAAGTATGTTCCAGATTTTACATTCTTACCTAAAGTTCCAGGAAGGCAAAAGGAATCATAGCATTGTAGATCACAGAGCTCGAAGGGAATACTAAAGATACTGATGACTTTTATTTAATTTTTTGTTCATAATTGTTTTGAACAACTTTGACTAGAAAACTCAGGATTTGGAATTTGAGTACCCAAATTTGAATTCTGCCTCTGTTACTTATTATTATTATTTTGGTCAAGTCATTTAACATAATTGGGCCTTATCTGTAAAATGAGGGGTTTAGATGAAATTTTCAGCTCTAAAGCAGTTGAGAGTCTATACCAGGGTTGAGAAACCTACAGCTTTGAGGCCACATGTAGCCCTCTAGGTCCTCAAGTGCAGCCCTTTGACTAAATCCAAACTTCACAGAACAAATACCTTTAATAAAAGGACTTGTTCCTTAAAACTTGGACTCAGTGAAAAGGCTGTACCCAAGAACCTATCCCCCAAAACTACCAAAACAACAATAATAACAAAAACCCTATCAGTGAAATCAATTTAAAATTGACATTTTTGCGGGCTGAGCCAAGATGGCAGAGTAGAAGCACAAACTTGGCATGGGCTCCACCTCCAAATAATTCCAATACCTGTAAAAAATTGACTCGAAACAAATTTTAAAGCTACCAGACCCACAAAGTGACAGAGAGAAACAAATCTCCCCTGAAGACAGCCTGGCAGGCTGACAAGAAAGGTCTATCGCAGTGCGCTGGGAGCCAAGTGCAGTCCCACGGGAGCCATGCATTTCAGGCCACAGGGCAGCCCGACCAGCGGCCAGAGCAGACTTCAGGAGAATGAATAACCAGCAGCTGTGGTGGCTTCCAGACTTCTCAACCCATAAATGCCAAAGAAAAAGTAAAAGTTCTGTCGGGAACTCTGTTGGAACAGGAGGGGACAGAAGAGTGTGGTCTGGCCCCTACTCCCAGGGGTGAGAAGCAGCAGAGGCATGGCAGCTGTGCAGCCACCACTGGGATGCTGCCTCAGGAGCTCCTGGACTGCATATCATAGGGGGACCAAGCAACCATTCATTAAAGCTCTTGCTTTAACCTGCTTGGATCTGGATTGCAGTCTTGGGTGGTGGTCCTGGAGTGTGTGACCAGAGAGCCAAAGCTTGTGGGGGCTATAGAGACAGCACCCTCCTAATAGCTCTAGCAGCTGAAAAAACTCCAGCCATTTGGGACAAAGCTCTCTCTATTCTGGAAATGGAGTTCTACCCTGGCAAAGAGCTCAGGGGTCAAGTAATTGGCTGGCAATATGAGCAAGCACAGGAAACACAAACAGACCATAGAATCCTTTTTGGGAGACAAAAAGGATCAAGACATGGAGAGAGAGGATCGAAGTCAGAACTCCTGCATCAAAAGCTTCCAAGAAAAATATGAATTCATTATAGGCCATGGAGGAGCTCAAGAAGGATTTTGAAAATTAAGTAAGAGAAATGGAGGAAAAATTGGGAAGAGAAATGAGAATGATGCAAGAAAATCATGAAAAGTGAGTCAACAGCCTGCTGAAGGAGACCCAAAAATACACTGAAGAAAATAACACCTTAAACAATAGACTAACTCAAATGGCAAAAGAGGCCCAAAAAACCAGTGAGGAGAAGAATGCCTTAAAAAGTTGAATTTGCCAGATGGAAAAGGAATTTAAAAATTCATTGAAGAGAATAACTTCTTCAAAATTAGATTGGAGCAACTGGAAGCTAATGAATTTATGAGAAATCAAGATACTATAAAACGGATCCAAACAAATGAAAAAAAATAGAAGGCAATGTGAAACATCTCATTGGAAAAACCACTGACCTGGAAAATAGATCCAGGAGAGATCATTTAAAAATTATTGGACTACCTGAAAGCCATAATCAAAAAAAGAGACTAGACAGCATCTTTCAAGAAATTATCAAGCAAAATTTCCCTGATATTCTAGAACCGGAGGGCAAAATAGAAATGGAAAGAATTCACTGATCACCTTTTGAAAAAGATCCCCAAAAGAAAACTCCTAGGAATATTATAACCAAATTCCAGAGTTCCCAGATCAAGGAGAAAATACTGTAAGCATTCAGGAAGAAACAATTTGAGCACTGTGGAAACACAATCAGAATGACACCAGACCTAGCAGCTTCTGCATTAAGGGATCAAAGGGCTTGGAATTGATATTCTGGAGGTCAAAGGAGCTAGGACTAAAACCAAGAATCACCTACCCAGCAAAACTGAGTATAATGATTCAGGGGAAAATATGGTTATTCAATGAAATAGAGGATTTTCTAGCATTCTTGATGAAAAAACCAAAGCTGAACAAAAAATTTGACTTTCAAATACAAGAAGCAAGAGAAGCATGAGAAGGTAAACAGGAAAAAGAAATAATAAGGAACTTATTAAAGTTGAACTATTCACATTCCTACATGGAAAAATGATAATTGTAACTCATAAGACTTTTCTCAGTATAAGGATAATTGAAGGGAATATACATGTGTGTATATATATATATGTATGTATGTATGTATAGGAGGGTGTATATGTATATAAATATATATGTGAGTGTGGGCATATGTATGTTCATGTATACGTAGACAGAGGGCACAGGATGAGCTGAATAGGAAGGGATGATATATAAAAAATAAAATTAAGAGGTGAAAGAGGAATTTATTGGGAGAGGGAGAAAGGGAGAGATAGATTAGGGTAAATTATCTCATATAAAAGAGGCAAGAGAAAACTGTTACAATGGAGGGGAAGAGCAGGAAGGTGAAAGGAAATGGGATAACCTTATTCTCATTGAATTTGGCTTAAGGAAGGAATAACATGCACACTCAATTGGGTATCTTAACCTACAGGAAAACAGGGAGGTATGGCATAAGGGGGAGTGATGATAGAAGGGAGGGCCAATTGGGGAGAGGGTAGTTAGAAGCAAACATTTTTGAAAAGGGATAGGGTCAAGGGAGAAAATAGAATAAGTGGGGGGCAGGATAGGATGGAGAGAAATATAGTTAGTCTTTCACAACATAACTACTTTGGAAATGATTTGGGTAACTACACATGTACAACCTATATTGAATTGCTTATCTTCCCAGTTGGGGCAGGTAAAGAGGGAAGAAGGGAAAAAATCTGGAACTCAAAGTTTTAAAAACAAATGTTTAAAAAAAATTTGTTTTTTACATGCAACTAGGAAATAAGATATACAGGCATAGAAATCCATCTTGCCCTACTAGAAAGTTGGGGGGGTGATGGGGGAGGATATAAGAGAGAACAGATTGGGGGAAGGGGTATTCAGTAGGCTTGTTATTTTGGGATGGGGGTAGCGGGAAGATCGGGAGAAAAAATTGTAACTCAAAATTTTGTGGAAATGAATGTTGGAAACTAAAAATAAATGAATAAATTAAAAATAAAAGGTGAGGATGTGCAGCATTCCAAGAATGAGGGTCAGCCAATGCAAAGGCAGGGAGATAAGAGATAGAATCCATGCCTAGAATGGCCCCCCTTATTTCCTTCTACCTCTTAAAATCCTTCATTTCCTTCAAGATTCAGGACAAGCGCTCATTACCTTCTATGTGGAAGTAGCGCTTCCTTCCTTCCTCCCCCAAATATCTTGTATTTATATTAATTATGCATATATATTATATGCATACACATACATATATATTTTCCTTGAGAAGAGGGAATATTTCATCCTCCCTTTGTATTCTGAGTGCCTGGTACAGTGCCTGATATACTGTTGGTGCTTAACAAATGCTTATTGACAGATTTATTGATTCGAAACAGCAGGCAGACCAGTTTAGATGTTGAGGAAGAATGTGTGAAGGGATGACTTTTACTAATACTATTACTATTACTATTACTGTTACTGTGTAAAATGCATGCTGGAGTGTTTTAATTGCTAAGTAGAGGAATTTATATTTGATGGCCAGTGTATTGGAGAGACATATTTGAGAGCAGAAGTTCTTAATCTGAGGTCTGCATACTTTTAAAAAAGTGTCGATAACTTTGAATATGTTTTAAAAATAATTCTATGTATTTTATGCATTTAATAATATTATTAAATATTATTTATTAATATAAAATTGACATTGTTGGTATGCTTGATGCAGAAAAAAATTAAAAACAGACTGCAAAATATGTGTGGTAGACAGATGGTTGGTTGGTTGCTATCTTCGTCCTCGAAGAGGACCAGAATGACATCACTATGCTAGAGTAACATTCCAGTATGTCAGACTATGGCTGATCAGACCAATATAGGCTTGGAATGCTCTACCACAGGTCATGCACAAATAGTCCTTGTGAATATTTGGGGTGGATTCTCTAAATTTGTGCATCCTGTTTCCTTTGAGCTTTGCTCATAGAGCACAGCATCTTTTCTGATATGGGCATGCCATGCTAAGCCGTCCTGGGCCAGTGTCTCCCATGTTATACAATCAATTCCAAAATTCCCAAGAGAGACCTTGAAAGTGTCCTTGTATCATTTCCTTCTTACATCTTGTGAACACTTGCCCTGTGTGAATTCTCCATAAAATAGTCTTTTTTGGCAAGCGTATGTTTTGCATTGGAACAACATGGCCAGCCCATCAGAGTTGTGCTCCATGAAGCAGAGTTTGAATGCCTGGCAGTTTAGTTCAAGAAAGGACCTCAGTGTCTGGTATCTTATCCTGCCAGATGATCTTCAGAATCTTTCTAGGACAATTCAAATGGAAGCAATTCAGTTTCCTGGCATGGCACTGGTAGACTGTGCAGGTTCCACAGGCATACAACAGTGAGGTCAGCACAATGGCTTGGTAGATCTTCAGTTTATTAGTCAATCTAATACCTCTTCTCTCCCATACTTTCCTTTGCAGCCTCCCAAACACTGAGCTAGCTCTGTCAAGGTCAGGTAGATTCTTCAACTTGAAAAGGCTATAAGCCAAGACTAAAGTGGAGGGAATGTTGATGCATGATTTTCTGTTTGCATATGATTGTGCACTCAGTATAGCCTCTGAAGATGAAACGTGACAAAGTATGGATCAATTCTCTGCTGCTTTTGCTAATTTTGGCCTAACAATTAACACCAAGAAAACACAGGTGCTGCATCAGCCACCACCACACCATCCATACTTGGAACTACTGGTTACAGCAAATGGAGAAGTTTTGAATGCTGTGGATAAGTTCACTTATCTTGGTAATGTACTTTCTAGGGATGTACAATTTGATAATGAGGTTGAAGCACGTATTGGCAGAGATACATATTTTGCCTTGGTAGTGTTTTAGATAGAGTGGAGAATATATATGTGTGTGTGTGTGTGTGTGTGTGTATACGCACATACATATATATGTATATGTGTCTGTGTGTATATAGAGAGATTATATACATTTATTTATAAAAACAGCAGAATTTTGTTCTCATGTAGAAACTGGGGAGCTACATCCTTGTTCTCCACTAGAGGCCTCCCTAAGTCGCTGAACAGCTGTCAGCAAGCAGCACAGGTCAAAAAGCAGGGCAAAGAATGATGTCTTCATTCTCTACACCACAAGGTTAACTCTTTTAAAGGTACTTAGTTCTTCCCACAGACCACAGGGCTATGAATAAACAATTCTGCCTCTCCTTTTACTCCATTCCCATTGCATAACACAAGTTAACTTCAACTCCTTTATTTCTCATAATCAGTACAGACAACCCAACTCAGAAACTACTACAAAAGGACAAGAAGAGGGAGAAAGACTCTTAAGAAGTTAAAATTGATACTGAATTCAGTATAGTAAAAGGTTGCGAGTGGTTTTAATTTTTTAAAATATATTTTTGATGAATGGCTGAAGCACTGAGTTTACCTTGAGTAGATGTTGTAATCAAGGGCTTGGAGATACTCTTTCTGATAGGCATGTCTCCAGCTATACCATCCACAAGAAGCAATGGCCTCTTAGAATTCCTACCCTGAAAGAGAACACAGGTAGCATACTATTAGCCAAAAATGTCACCTTTACTTTCATGTGTAACCTAGGCAGAGGTACAAGCCCCTTGCTGTATGTAGTTAAGTCATAACAGGTGTTCCTCAGTTCTCTAGTGACAGCTTCATAGAAATTTCTTTGGTAGGTTTGGATCACCATGAACTAAAGAATAAAGGCAAACTTTTCAATAGTGATGACATCATTTTAAATTGACTGGCATATTTTAGGGATACTGATTCTGTAGAGAGGCTCTTAAGTTTGCTATGTTTTTATTAGAAAATGAATATTCTTAGAATTAGAAACAAACACAGCCATGAAAACTCAGTAAGAAAAAAAATTGCTTTAAAAGCTAAGCTAGCCACTGAAATTCATTAAATTCCTGTCTCACCCGCTGAAGTGAAATACTTATGTAGCATTAGGTGAGTAGCCAAATCTGGAGCTGGGATCATTTTAAACCCTGTGCTACAGAACAGTGTTGGAAGGACAGAGTGTAGTTCTCTAACATTTAGGCGCCTGTCAAATGGTTCTGGAGAATCCCAGTGTGTGCCCATTCCAACACAAAAAATTGAACCTGGAAGCCACATGGCTTGGACATGTGGACTACACTGGCAGATTAGGTATTTTTTTTAAAAATCAAATCCCCTAAAACCAAGGACTCTCTCTAGGTACAGGTATGGACAGTGATGACTATAAGGAAATGAATTAAGTTTATTTTTTTGCTCTTCCAGATTCCTCTTCTACCTGGTGTCCTTCCCTCCCTACTCCCATTCAGATGCCTCATCTCTTCATCATCTCTCTTTCCTTCCTTCTCTATCAAAAATCTGTTCTCAAGAAAAGTGTAAATGGTGAAGCAGGTGGTGACTTGGGCAAATCCTTTACCTCTCTGGGTCTTATGTTTCTTGTCTGAAAAATGAGGATATTGAACTAGAAGATGTCTAGGTCCTTTTGAGTCAGTGGTGAGCTGATAAATGTCTAATAAACAGAACTCCAAAGACCCACAACATCCCCTTAAGTTCAATCTGCATTATTAACATTTTCTCTGTTGACTTCCTTAAATCTAGAAAATCAACAAGATCATAAATCAATACACACACACATAAAACCTATATCAAATTGTTTGCCATCTTAGGGAGGGAGGAAGGGAGGTAGAAAGAAAATTTGGACAAAATTTTATAAAAAATGAATGTTACATGTCTTTACATGTAATTTAGAAAAAAACAAAATATTTTTAAAAGACAACGAATCAACCCCTGATTTACAGCATTTTCCTATTTTCCAGATGTAAAAGTTCATCCCAAAAATTTAATAATCTGCTCTAGCAGGTAGGAGCTAGTTGAAGCATACCCCTGTTTCTACCTATAACAAGCTATGATAAGGTTTGATGTGTTGCCTTTCCCAGAATGATAGTATTTCAAAATTACAAGGAATGTCAGTCTCATTTGTACCCAGCCAAATCACTCCTGACTTGTACTTGTGAAGTTTATTTTAAAACCAATTATAGGACTTTACATTTATTTTGCACATTAATCTATGCAATTACAATAGCATAATTCTGTAATGTAATTGTAATAAACGATAATAAAAATAAATGTAACTGTTTATTAAACTACTTCTTATTAGATTCAGTCCATTAGTTTAGCCTTTTGAGCTCATATTGGATGCTGATTATTGCTCAACATATTAACTATTTCTCCTAGGTTTGGGCCATCTTCAGATTTGATAAATAATCCTTCAATGCCTTCATTCAAGACTTTAATAAAAATGTTGATCCTAACAAGGCCAAGGTCAGATCTTGGAGACATTCCAATAGAGAACTTTCTCCAAGTTTATACTGAGCCATTAATGAATTGTTCTTTGGGTTTAGTCATTCAACCAGTTTCAAATCGACATAATTATACTGTTGTCTATCCCAGTTCACTATCTTGCCCACTAAGATGGCATGGAACTTTTTCAAATGCTTTGCTGAAATTAAGGCAAGCTCTGTCAATGTAATTTTATCATTCTAATAACCTTGTCAAAAAAGGAAATTAGTTTAGTCTGGCATGACTTGCTCTTGGCAAAACCATGTATTCATCACTTCCATTAGTAGATGTTCACAAACAAACTTTATTAATGGATCCTAGAATTTTGCCAAAAATTAAAGTTTATTAACTTGCATAGTTTGTAGATTTAATTCTTTCTTTTATTTAAGGGGAAGAGACTTAAAAAAAAAAAAAGAAAACCCCAAGTCATTTGTCTTCCATTCCCATTCTCCAAGATCTTTCAGAGATCAGAATTATGTTAGCAATCATTCCGACAAGTTATTTAAATACCTTACAATGGCATTTATGCTTGAACTAATTTGAGAACACTTTTAAAATCTCTTAGTTATCTTGGGTATTTGTATTTTAATAGGGCTTAGTCTCTTAAATCTAAGGAATGAAACTCTAGTTGTAGAAATTTAGAAACTGGTCTGCGTGAGAATGCATTATTTTGAGAACCAGGAATACTTTCAGGGGGAGAGAGGGTACTGAAATCATCCCATAGAGAACAACTTATACCCTGACAACATTATAAGGAAAAATAGTTTTGGAAGACTTTAGAATTCTTATCATTGAAATGACAAATTTCAAAGTATAAAAAAATGAAGCTTGTACCTGTCTCCTGACAGCAGAGGATAAGACCAGTATTTATGGGTTTGGCCAATGAGAGAACTTGCTTTGGTTGACTATGAAGATTTGTTGTGAGGGGTTCTTTTCTTTTTCTTTTTTGTCATTGTTTAACTAGAGAGGTAAGAGGAGAAGTGGGCAAGAGAAGGTGGAAAATGCTTGTTTTAATTAGAAAAATATTTAATTTAATTTTTAAAATAATTTTAAAAAATAAATGAGTAAGAGGACATACTCATTATCATTATCTTTTTTTTATTTATAATCTGTATATATTATATATATATATATACATATATATAATCTATAAATCTGTATTTATAAATACAGAATAAGACCAGTATTTATGGGTTTGGCCAATGAGAGAACTTGCTTTGGTTGACTATGAAGATTTGTTATGAGGGGTTTTTTTCTTTTTCTTTTTTGTCACTGTTTAACTAGAGAGGTAAGGGGAGAAGTGGGCAAGAGAGGGTGGAAAATGCTTGTTTTAATTAGAA
>CM053589.1:31431332-31479433 GCA_028646515.1 Pseudochirops corinnae
CTGCCTTTCGCTTTTCCGCTCTGGAGACCTTTCCCGGACTGCTTATCTCCCCCTTTCACAATCCCCACTCACAGCTGGTGCTAATCTCTGCTCACCTGAGAAGCTTCTCCCACCCAGCCGCCCCCGGGGCACAGCCGTGGCTTCAGGCCAGGCTGGTTTTGGTTCGCAGTGCTGATATGGTTCCTCGTAGCCGAGCTGACTTTAGTGGGAAGTATCCTTGTGTGCGTTTTGGAGTTCTAGGATTGGTTTAGAGTCCTATTTTATGGGTATTTTGGGGTGGCTATGTGAGAACTGCGATATGTTGCTGCTGCTATGCCACCATCTTGGCTCCGCCCCCTAATTTAATTTTTAAAATAATCTTAAAAAATAAATGAGTAAGAGGACATACTCATCATCATTATCTTTTTTTAAATTTATAATCTGTATATATTATATATATACATATATATATAATCTATAAATCTGTATTTATAAATACAGAATAAGACCAGTATTTATGGGTTTGGCCAATGAAAGAACTTGCTTTGGTTGACTATGAAGATTTGTTATGAGGGGTTTTTTTCTTTTTCTTTTTTGTCATTGTTTAAGTAGAGAGGTAAGGGGAGAAGTGGGCAAGAGAGGGTGGAAAATGCTTGTTTTAATTAGAAAAATATTTAATTTAATTTTTAAAATAATTTTAAAAAATAAATGAGTAAGAGGACATACTCATCATCATTATCTTTTTTTTTTAAAAGGCCACCATTTTTTTTCTCACATAAACTCTTTCTAGAGCCTCCAATTGCAAATATCATCCCTCTTCAAACACCTTGCATTCAATTACTTTGCTCATAGTTGTATTTGTTCACTTTATGTTTATGTCATATATATTTTTATATGTACTCATATGCCAACTAAAATGTAAGCTGTTTCCAAGCAGAGATTGCTTCATTCATAATTCTTGCAGCCCCAGCACCTAGTACAAAGCCTGCTACAGAGTAGCCCTTGAAGAAATACTTCTTGGTTGATGCAAATAGAAGATCTTAAGTAATTTAAACGTGTTTGGGATGAAACTCTCACAAAAAATCCTCTTCCCATGACTTGTTATAGTGTCAAAGTGACCCTAGTCATTTCTCAAAGACTTTGTCATCAGAGCAAAAACTCTGACAGATCCTACACAGCTGGAAAGGCTTATAGCAGGACTGCCCTGTGGTAGACTGGGGTTCTAGGACCAGTCTATACATGTTCAGACAGATAACACCAAATCCTTGCTGATCAGATGACGACTTTTTTCCCTACAATGTCTCCTAAAGACTGTATAATATTATATGAAAGGGTTGAGATCTGATGGAGTCAGTAGTCATCTATAAACTCACAAACTGTTGAAGGAAAAGGTGAAAATACAAAACTTTTCAGTGTCAAGCATGAGCAATCATTCTTAACATGCAGACTAAGGGGAATAGGGTTTAGGTTAGCCAGGTAAAGCTATGATTTGGAAAAAAGGAAAAGATGAGTAGTGGGCAAATTATGAGATAACTGAGACTTTTTTCTTTTCTTTTAAGCAAACTGTGCATTCAGAAATGTAGAAATTAGTTAATGCAGAGTGGAGGAACTAGAGCAGGGGTTCTTATACCTCTTTGTATTACAGACTTCTTTCATAATCTAGGGAAGCCTTTGGACCCCTTCTCAGAACGATGTTTTCAAATGTAAAAAACAAGACACAGAAGATTTCTAGAGAATCAAGTAAAGGGGGTGGAGTTAAGAAGCAGGAAAACTCTGTGGATCCCCCCATAACCACCTCAAATACCGATAAAATATGACTCTAAACAAATTTTAGAGCTACAGAACCCACAAAGTGACATAAATACAAAGTTCCCGCTGAAGGCAGCCCACAGGTGGACAGGAAGGGTTCATTGCAGCACACAGGGAGCCAAGCCCACCCAAGATGAACCTTCGGTTTTAGCCCCAGGGAGGCCCTGACCAGCCATGGTGGGAGCATTCAGGAGAGAGGATCACCAGCAGCTGTGGCAATTTCCAGAATTATCAACCCATAAATGCCAAAGTAAAAGGTCAGTGGAACTCAGCTAAATTTGGAGGGGATGGAGGAGTGGGTCCAGCCCTCTGCCCCCAGAGCCAGAAGCAGTGGAAGAAGTGGCCCTATAGCTACCTCCCCATGGCTGCTTCAGAGCTCCTGGCCTGCAGATCATGGAGGGGGAGAGGGCACAAGCAACCATTCAGAGGCTAAGCACTCTTGCCTTAACCTGCCTGGATCTGGATCATGGTCTTGGGAGGTGGTCCTGATGTGGGGAGCCAAAGCTGGTGGGGGCTGTAGAGACGGTGCCCTCCTAATAGCTCCAGAAGCTGCAAAAAACCCAGCAATTTGGGACAAAGCTCTCCCCTCTGGAAGCAGAGTTCTACTGTGGCAAAGAGCTCAAAAGTCAAGTAATTGACTGGCAACATGAGCAAGCAAAGGAAGCAAAGCAAGTATAGCCATCCAATGTTAGACTCCTTTGTTGGGGACAAAAAGGATCAAAGCATGGAACAGGAGGAGAATCAAGTAAAAAACTGTTTGAAATAATTAACAACTTTAGCAAAGTTGTAGGATATAAAATAAACCCACATAAATCATCAGTGTCTCTATACATTACCAACAAAGCCCAGCAACAAGATATAGAAAGAGAAATTTGATTTAAAATAACTGTAGACAATATAAAACATTTGGGAGTCTACTTGCCAAGATAAACCCAGGATCTCTATGAACACAATTACAAAATACTTTTCACACAAATAAAATCAGATCTAAACAATTGGAAAAATACCAACTGCTCAAGGGTAGGCTGAGCTAATACAATAAAAATGACAATTCTATTGATCCAACCATTCTGGAGAACAATTGGAGCTATACTCAAAGGGCTATAAAAATGGGAAAAGGACCCACATATACAGAAATATTTATAACAGCTCTTTTTGTGGTGGCAAAGAATTGGAAATTGAGAGGATGTCAATCAATCAGGGAATGGCTGAACAAGTTGTAGTATATGAATGTAATGGAATGCTATTGTGCTATAAGAAATGATGAGCAGGCAGACTTCAGAAAAACCTGGAAAGACTTATATGAACTGATACAGAGTGAAATGAGTAGAATGAGGAGAACATTGTACAGAATAACAGCCAAAATAGGTGATGACCGACCTTGACAGACTTAGCCCTTCTCAGGATTGCAAGGATCTAAGACAACTCCAAAAGACTAATGATGGAAAATGCTGTACACATCCACAGAATTCTAGAATCTAAATGTAATGGAAGCATACTATTTGCTCTCCTTTTCCATTATTATTTTTTTTTTCTTTTTTCTCGTGGTTCTTCCCATTAGTTCTAACTCTTCTATACATCATGATTAATATGAAATATGCTTAATATGAATGTATAGGCAAAGCCTTTATCAAATTGCATGATGTCTTGGGGAGGAAGGGAGGAGAAGGTGGCAGAGAAAATTCAAAACTCAAAATCTTATGGAAGTAAATGTTAAAAACTAAAATAAATTAATTTTTTTAAAATGACATTTCTACCTAAATTAATTTACTTATTCAGTGCCATACTCATCAAACTACCAAAAATTATTTTATAGAGATGGAAAAAAATAACAAAATTCATTGAAGAACAAAAGATGAACAATATCAAGAATTAAAGAAAAAAATGCAAAGGAAGGTGGCCTAACCATACCAGATCTAAAACTATGCTATAAAGCAACAATCATCAAAACTATGTGGCACTACTGGCTAAAAAGTAAAGTGGTAGATCAGTGGAACAGATTAAATACACAAGACACAGTAATAAATGACTATATTAATATACTATTTGATAAACCCAAAGACTCTAGGTACTAGGATAAGAACTCACTATTTGACAAAAACTTCTGGGAAAACTGGAAAATAGTATAGCAGAAACTAGACACAGATCAACATCTCATACTGCATACCAAATAAGGTCAAAATACATAGATGATTTAGACATAAAAGGTGACACTATACGCAAATTAAGAAATCAAGGATTAGTTTACATATCAGATCTATGAAGAAGGGAAGAATTTTTGACCAAACAAGGAGTAAAAAAAACCATTATTAAGTACAAAATGGATAATTTTGATTGCATCACATTAGATTTTCTTTTTGCACAAACAAAAACAATGCAACCAAGGAAAGCAGAAAGATGGGATTATTGGCAAGTGTTTCTGATAAAGGTTTCATTTCTCAAATATATAGAGAACCGAATCAAATTTATAAGCCTATAAGTTATTCTCCAATTGATAAACGGTCAAAGGATATGAATAGGAAGTTTTGAGATGAAGAAATTAAAGCTGGGGTGGCTAGGTGGTGCAGTGAATAGAGCACCAGTGCTGGAGTCAGGAAGACCTGAGTTCAAATGTGGTTTCAGACACTTAACACTTACTAGCTGTGTAACCTTGGGCAAGTCACTTAACCCCAACTGCCTTGCTTTCCACCTTCCAAAAAGCAAAAAGAAAAAGAAATTAAAGCTTTCTACAGTCATATGAAAGAATGCTCTAGGTCACTATTGATTAGAGAGATGCAAATTGAAATGGCTCTGAGGTTCTACCTCACACCTATCAGATTGGCTAATATGACATAAAAGGAAACTAATAAATTTTGGAGAAGAGGTGGGAAAATTGGGACACTAATGCATTATTGGTGGAGTTGTAATGTGATCCAACCATTCTGGAGAGCAATTTGGAATATGCCCCAGGGGCAATCAACATGTACAAGCTTATTGATCCAGCAGTGCCACTGCTAGGTCTGTATTCCAAAGAGATCATAAAAAAGGGGGGAAGAATCTACATGTACAAAGAAATTTACAGAAGCTCTTTTTGTGGTGGCAAAGAACTGAAAGTTGAGGAAATGCCCATCAATTGGGGAATGGTTGAACAAGTTATGATACTACTGTGCTATAAGAAATGATGAGCAGGCAGATTTCAGAAGAACCTGGAAAGACTTATATGAACTGATGTTGAGTGAAGTGAGCAGAGTCAGGAAACCATTGTACACAGTAACATCAACATTGTGCCATGATCAACTATGATTGACTTAATTCTTCTCAGTAATACAATTATCCAACACAATTCCAAAAGACTCATGATGGAGAATGCTATCCATATCCAGAGAAGGAACTATGGAGTCTGAGTGCAGATCAAAGCATACTATTTTCACTTTTTTTCATTTTTTTGTTTTTCATGACTTTTCCCTTTTGTTCTATTTTTTTTCTTTCACAACATGACTAATGCAGAAATATTGCACATGTATAAGCTGTATCAGATTGTTTGCATCTTGGGGAGGGGGGAGAAAAGGGAAGGAGAAAAGTTCAGAACTCAAAATCTTATTTCAAAAATGAATGTTGAAAGCTATCTTTACACGTAATTGGAAAAAATAAAATACTATTTACCAAAGAAAAAAAATTTTAAACAAGCTCACAGACCTTAAGTTAAGAACCCCTGTACTAGAAGAACAGCAGGCTAAAAGAATCTAAAACCTGAAAGAAAACAGAATTCCTATGGGGGCAAATCTCAGTGGGACTTTACAGAGTTAAATGAGGCAGGTGATTACCAGGACAGCAGTTTGAATTAGAAAATAAAGTGAATGGACTTGGTCCCAGATGGGAAATGATCTTGCTTTTCTAGGGACCAAAAAAAAATCACCAGAGGGTGAAATAACAAAATAGACTGAAACCCCATGGATGATAGAATCCTGTTTTAGAAACAGGAGCTTTGGATAGAAGGAATGAGTAACAACAAATAGGCAATTCCTGGAAAGAAACTTTTAAATCTTTAAACCTATGACAAGCTAACATTAAAATGTCCTGTCATTTACTACAGTTGTATATAGTTTGCACCCTGATTTCTGTCATCCTGAGTAAAGTTCAGTTGCACATGTGTGTGCTTTGAGTTACCAGGAGAGGAAGTGCGGCAGAGTGGAAAGGATCCTGGACTTCGAGGAAAGAGATCTGACTCCAGCTGAAAACTCCAATAATCAACAGCTAAGTGACCTGGGGCAAGTCACTTACCTCCTCTGAACCTTAGTTTTCTCAAATGGTAATAACAATAGTATCTGTCTTGGGTTTGTTGTGAGTCTTAAGTCAGATAACAAGTCAAATATTTTGCAAACTTTAAAGCACTATATAGGTGTTAGCTAATATTATGGTTATAAATCTTAAAGTGTTCTAAAAATGAGTTGTTATTAATCTTAGCTAAAGTGGGCAAGATGAGGAAAAGAGAATGACAACAGAATAGAAAGAGGGGAAGGCTGCTTATTCCAAAGGATACTGTTTAGAAGAGATATCTCTACCTTTTTATTTTTGGGTGATAGCTATGAAAAATTATCTAGAAGGAATTCCCCTCTAAGACAGGGAATCCAGATATTTTGGGAGGAGGGCATTCTGTTTAAGGGATAGGGATAATTCAGTGGAGGTATGTCTCCTTTCATCATATAAACCCCCCTTGATTAGATAATTAGATTTAATCTACATTAACTACAGGTAGATGGGATAGTATAAGGATAAAGGCAAAATAAAGGCAAAAATGGCTGTGAATAGGAACAGTAGATCTGGCCAGAGTTGCTATACGATAATTTTTCATAGCAATGGTTACTACTATTATAATTATTAATGTCACCATTATTGAGCGTTTTGTTTTGATCTTTCTCCCAGGAGGACAAAGGATAGCCAGACAGCTGCTGCAGATTGCCTTCCCAAGTAATCTGAAGCCATCTGTCACAGAGGGCATTAGGCAATTTTTCCAAAATTCACATTTTTACTAGGTAGGCAAAAAATTAAGAAATTTGGTTTGGCCACTTCCTTCAGTCCCACATCCAAAATTCACCTGAGAGTTACTTTTCTAAGACAGGGTCAAGAGATTTACTGGGATAGCTTTGATGAGTGTGCTCCACATTGATGAAGAACTGTTAGGTCAGAAAGTGGAGGAGGGAAGATTCATGACCTTGGGAAAATGGACATCTGTTTAGATCACTATTTTCTAAGTTCTTTGGATTACTGCAGAGATAGCCTCCAGTGTTACCTAACCTTTATGCCAACTTTTTCTTCCTCAAAGGGCTAAGTATTTTTTTAATGGAACAAAACCATCTCATTACAAATTATTAAATTGGTTTTCATGAATCAGTCTCATATGAGTTTAAGCAACAGAAGTCATTCTTTGTAAAGCCTAAACTTGGAGGGGTCTGCAAACTGACAAAGCAAACCATGGGTTAGCAAAGAAAAGTGGAAGTATAGCTGAATGAATGAACAGAGGAACAAATCTCTACTTCAGTACTTGAAAACTACAAGGAAGAAAAATGGAAAATTCAAATATAGGTATGCAAATTAGCAACTTACAGCAGGTGTTTGTTTCACAGTCTCTGCTCAGTTATTTCCTCTGGTTTCTCCCAGCCGTCCAATCTCAAATAGACAAGGGGCTTTGCTGTCTGCCAGACTCTGGAAGAGGTGATCTGATCTAGTGGCTATAAGCACATTAGAAATTAACTCTTTGTAGATCACAGTGGAGAGACTGCACTTCACAAAATACATAAATTAAAAGAAAATCTGAAAAAGCTTCTAGCTTTACTGATAAAGATATGCAATTCTTTGTAAAAAAGGAGATTCTTATGTATCATTTAACATTTTTAAAGTCATTATTTCATTTGATCAATCTCTTGCCCAGACTATTGGAATAGCCTTCTAATTGGTCTCTCTAACTCAATCTTTTTCCATGTCAATCCATCCTTCACACAGCTACAAAAGTGATTTTTCTGAAGTGCAGATCCAACTGTGTCCCTCAGTAAACTCTAATGACTTTCTATTGCCTTCTAGGATGAAATATAAACTCCTCTGTTTGACTTTTAAAGCCCTTTGTAACCTGGGCCTACACTACTTTTCTAACCTCATCATGTTTCTTCCTTTTGTGTCCACCAGTCTAGCTAAATTGACCTTTCTATTCCTCCCATATGACACTCCTCCCTTCTCTGCATATATTCCTTTACTTCCTTCAAGACTCAGCTCAATCCCTACCCTCTATGATTTCTTTCTTGATCACTTCAGCCTCTAGCGCCTTCCCTTCTCAAACTACCTGGTATTTATTTTGCATCCACTAATATATAATATATGTACATGTCATCTTCCCCAACAGAATGTAAACTCCTTGAGGGCAGGAAATGTTCTATTTTTGTCTTTGTATCCTTAGTACCTAGCACATAGTGGGGCACATAGTAGGTTCTTAATAAGGTCTTGTTGATTAATTGATCTTCAAAACAACCCTATGAGGTAGGTAGTGTAAGAACTAAAATTCCTATTCTATAGATGAAGAAATTAAAGTGAAGACAGGTACTGACTTGTCTAGGATCCTATAGCTCCTGGACTTTAGCCTTCTTCTGATGGCAAACCTAATTCTTTTTCTACTCTGCCGTGGTGCTTCTCTGAAGAGAAGACTCCAAATATCTCTCCCTAAGGGGATTACTAGGACTCTAAAGTTTCTAAAAAGGCAACTCGACATCTTCCATAGAAAAGATTTGTTCATAAACACTAGTCTGTACATAGCTTTTGCATGTTGTATAGGGCCAAGGGCAGAGGTCAACAGATGGGTTGCCTTCAACACAAAGCTCCCAAAGGAGCGAATATAGGCTGAGCTTCAACAAAAAGATTTCATATCCACTATATTATATATTATGGGGAACACGTAATCTGTTACCCTCTGTGCAGATGGACTACCATTTCATATTAAATTGGTGCAGAGGGAAAACTCTACTACATGTACTGTTATTGCCTTGAAGTCGACACCTTGACTTTTCAAGGTTATAGAGCATCTACTTTGCCCTAACTTATGTTTACAAAAAAAAAAAAAGGCAGATTATAGATGGAAAGGTTGGGGGAAGGGGTTGAGGAAAAAGAAAGGATGAAAAGAATTCTCTTCCTTCTTCATAATTTCTAGGGAACAAAGGAGGGTGAAAAAGAGAATGTGGTATGTGTTTGATAACATATAGATGCTAGTTACTGACATTTTCTGTATTTGTTATGTGAAGTTTTGCATATTCAGTACCTTTTGCAAAGGTCCCTCCTCCAAATCCTGACTCTTTGCTTCATAATGAGTAGGGTACACTCTCTGCATCCTCCATGAAGAGTCCTCAGAATAAGAAGGGAAAGAAACTATCTGGAAAACAGAGATAGACTTTTGTAAGACTGGACAGACCTGAGTCCTGGATTTACACAGACTAGGACCTTTCTCCCCTTCCCTTGTTGTCATTAGCATTAAGCCCCTTTCAGGAATTTTAGACCTCCACCCTTGTATACCACACCCTTAAAAGCTTTAGGCCCTTTTTCAGGTTTTTTTGACCGCCATCCTTGCTTGTGACCTTTTCCCATCTGTTGCTTTGGTGTTTACCAAATAAGGCCATGGATGATACCTTGGCTTCCTGTCCCACCTCCCTGCCAATAAGAGATAGTGGCAGGCTTCTTTGTTATACATCATTGGGTTAGATTTCACATCAAGACTGAGAGCCCACCTCCTAGCCAATGGGAGAAGGGACAGCCAAGGGGAGGGGGCTTGACTGCCTTAGGGTATAAATTCTTGTTCTGTCTTTTGTAACATGCCTCCTCTAGTTGATCCCCACCATGGACGGCACTGCCCTTTTTTTGTGGGGGAAGAAAATAAAACTTCCTGTTCCTTCCTCAAGATGTCTCTGATTTTTTAAAATTTTTCTTGGGGCAGGGATTTTTGGGGTCCCTGTACCCCACACAATGAAAACCTGCTCTCCCTTAATATCTTTCCTCCCACAACTCTGAGAAGCAACAGCATCATCTCTCCTGGGGTTCTACATGGCTTTGTTGACCTCCTTCCAGGTCCTAGAGTATGTCTCTGAGTCTGACTTTGTTGATCTATATCTTTGTGTTAGTCTGTGTCTTCATCATTGGTACTCTGGAGATGTGTGCGCTTTCATAGGATTTTCTCCAGGGAAGTGAGTCTTGTTTATTTGTAGACTTTCTTTGCAACTGTTTCTTTTCTTTTAAAGATACAGTCCAAAGAGCTGGTCTGGTGAGTCTCCAAAGGAGTAAAAACATTGATCCTTGGGTGTTGAAACACCAACCAAAGCTGTGGACCTAAGTCAGCGGTTCTCAACCTGTGGGTTATGTTCACTTTCTAACAATCAAAATACATCCTGCATATCAGATAGATTCATAACAGTAGCAAAATTACAGTTATGAAGTGACATTACAGTTATGGATTTTATGGTTGGGGGTCACCACAACATGAGGAACTGTATTAAAGGATCATGGTATTAGGAAGGTTGAGAACCAATGCCAGAACAAAGGGCCATGTCAAGAAGGAGACAGTTCAAGGTAAGTTTACAATTTCTCAGAATTCTCTTTATAGACGGAATTTAATACCTAGTTAAGAAGAAAGGAGTGGTAATTAGAGATAATTTTTTTTTGGGTGTGGGGGAACTAATTTGAAGAAAGTCCTTTGAAAACCTTAAAGTTTTATGTAAATAAGAGGTATCATTGTTACTGATGTAAATTTAACTTACTCTCCCTAGGAATATCTGCATTTTAAATTGTAATGTGGCTCTGATTATAGTGTGAAAAGCTTTGTTTCTCTTAGAGAGAAATTTCAAGAGTAAAGGAGGAGCAATGGAGAAGATATTGCTGCTGGTTTTTTGCTTTTCAGAAAGTTCAGGAAGGGTGTGTGTGTGTGTGTGTGTGTGTGTGTGTGTGTGTGTGTGTGTGTGTGTGTTGGAGTCTGGATGGGAGGAAGGCTGTTTTATTTCTTCCTTGAAACTGTATTACATAAGCAGCTCTATTCCACCTATAGGTAAGGTCACCTCTGCCCTAGAATTACAGAAACTATCTGAGTTAAAGTTATACCTATGATTGACTTTGAGAATTGAGGAGTCCCTACAGGAATCAATAACCTACGTACTGGGTCTAGTCACCTGATCTAACAAAGCTTCTCCTGTTTTGAATGATTTTTCTTAGTCTCAGAAAGACCTTATGTAATCCCACCAGTAAGTACAATAAAATACTAAAGCATTAAATCATATGCCATATATTACAGAGTTTAATACCTGCCATGGTCCTGGTTTTCCACAGATAAAGATTCAAATATATGTTAAAATATAAATATTCTTCTAGTCTAGCACTAAAATTCATTGCATATCTACTTAAGCCTTTTCTTTTCCTTTTAGCTTTCTTTTGTTTTCTTAGAACTCTGGTAGAAGAAAAAGATTCCTCATGCCCTACCTATTTATTCCTCCACACTGGTTTAAAAAATGTACAGCCCTATGATTTACCTCTGTAATCTCATTCCCCAGTTCAGAAATTTTTCATATTCTAACAACTTTTCTTATTTTGACCACTGTGATGAATTTATCTGATAGACTGAAGCACCCATAGATTTTATCCTTTTGTTCTATATATATTTATTCTGTATATAATTATATATGTTCTTCTTATCTGCCATGTTAGAAAATAAACTTGTGAATAGGGATTAGTCAATCTTGTATATCCTCGGTGCAGTTCCTGCTATATTGCAGGCACTTAGTAATTGCTCATTGATTGGCTGATTTACAAAACAAAAAAGTTGGTGGTTTGGGGAGTGGAGAAGAGCAGGTACAAGCAATCAGTCAACAACTATTTATTATGCCCCTGTTGCATGCCAGACAGTGAGCTCAGAGCTGAGGATACAAAGAATTGAATGATTCCTATTCACAAGTTTATTTTCTAATAGAGCAGACAATAAAAACATATGAGTACAAAGAATTAAACAATCTCTATTCCCAAAGAGCTCACATGTTAATGGGAGGAGCCACAAATACATATATAAGTATATATAACATAAACATAAGGCCAATGTATTCAAACATATTTATGCAAAACAAAAAACAAGGTATTTGGGGATGGAGGGCACTAGCAGTTGGTGGCATCAGGAAAGGCTTCATATAGAAGGTATAGTTACCTAAGTTTAATCTTTAAGGAAGAAGGGCTCTGACGTAAAGGTAATGCATTCCAGGAACTGGCAACTGCGTGCACAAAGGCACCTCAGTGAGAGATGGAATGTTGTGAATGAGGGCAGAGGTCAGTTTGGCTGGGCTGCAGAATGTGGGAGGGAAAATAATGTCCAAAGAAACTGGAAAGATAATTTGAGGCCTGGCTGTGTGGGGTTTTAAAAACTCTGAGGCAGACATAAATTAGGTAGCCAACAAGAATTTGAGAAAGCAGCAAAGTGATGCAGTATTCAGATAGCAGCAGTGTTTTGTTTCGTTTTTTCTTCTCATGGCTTCAATTAGAGAAAAAGACCTGTTTTGGAAGTCATGTTATTTTTTGTTTCTATTTTTTTTAACTTTCACATGTCTACCAATAAGGCCATCCTGCATCCTATTAGTAAGCACCGAAAGAATGTGGCCATCTTTTGACAAGTTTGCCACCACTTATATATGGTTTTCTTTTATGTATTCCAGGTAGAAAATAAAACTGTGTTATATTCGTGAAAAAAAAAAAAAAAAGAATGTGGCCATAATGGTGAATTGTGAGACTTGTCAACTGTAAGTGGTTCAGAGAGAGAGAGAACAGAGGGAGAGCGATTAGTTTAATGAAAACCTACTAGGGGATGAAATCTTGTACTTCAGAGCCAGAAGGATGACAGATGGCAACCACATTAAAGAGGATTTAATCTACAAGGAACCAGATTTAGGCTATTTCTGGGTGGGAAGAGGGAGAAGAGGAGAAAATAAAAAGGAAAAGAGAGGAAGAATTAAAAGAAAGATGAAAAGCAAGCAAAATAAGAAAAACGTAAGAAATAATAGGAAGTTTCTTAATAAAGATAGGTAACTTACTATCCCAACCTCTCTTTAAAAGAATTTTCCATCCTGCCATTGACCATAAATTATTAATCTACCGGTCTTTGATACCTGACATTGAGAAACATTTCTACTAGTCCACATGTCATTCGGTACTTTTATCTCCTTTGGGCTTTATCATAAATACCATTACATTTGTGAGCTCCTTGTAAACAGAGACTATCTTTTGCCTTTCTTAGTATCCTCACCTTAGCACAATGTAGCAGCGGTTCTCAACCTGTGGGTCGCAACCCCTTTGGGGGTCGAAAAAGGTCACCTAAGACCATCGGAAAACACATATTTTCAATGGTCTTATGAACTGAGACACCCCTCCTTTATCCGTCTCCAGGCGGATCTGCCCACATGCAGATATGCCAAGGGTCTGGGCATTAGGAAGGTTGAGAACCACTGATGTAGGCTCTTAATAAATGCTTATGGATTGACTGACAGGTACTGTTGAGGTATCAGTTACTAATTTAAGCAACATGGATCAGTTAGTCTATTAACATTTATTAAGTGCCTCCTGTATTGTGCTCAAGGCTTGAAAGCAGAAAGATAATCCCTACCCTCAAGGAGCAAAATGGAGATCATGGAAGGGAGTAATATGAATGCATCAAGCAAAACCCATTTATTATATACCGGGTACTGTGCTATGAACTGAAAATAGAATGAAATAATGTCTAATCACAAAGAGCTCACATTGTAAAGGGGAAGACAAGTAAAAATATGCATCTACGTTTTACATATGTGCAATACATATATATGAATGGTCATGCAATATGTGATACTACATTATTATATTACATGTTCTTATATGTCACACATTACACACATGAATGTGTGCGCACACAAGTCAATAATACACATGCATACATATATGTGTATGTATGATATATACACATACATGTGTGTATATAATATGACATATATCTCCTAGAATCTAGGATTCAAATCTCCTTAATTCAAATCCCCTTAATAAAAGGATTTGTTCTATGAGGTTTGGATTCAGTCAAAGGGCCTCATCTGAGGACTTAGAAGGCCACATGTGACCTTGAGGCCCCAGGTTCCCCACCCCTGTCCTCAATAAACTATGAGTCTTGACCCATATGGTGTTGTAACCCACTAAAGGGCTCATGAGTAGAAAAAATGTAAGAAGCTCTGTATCTAGAATTTATACATGTATGTGTATATATATGTATGTATGTATGTATGTATGTATACACACACATACACATACATCCTGGAAAGTAAGGTAAAGAAAATTGTATTTTATCCTAGAGACATGAAGAAGTCCAGAAGTTGCTTGGAACTTCTGGAGTGAGGGAGTGACATGGTTCCATGGTAATGGAATTTGAAGATCTTCCCTACCCCTTAATAGCCTGAATGTAATCACATGGAGCCTGTGGTGGGAGGAGATTGCTGAACAGGTGGACCAGGAAGGGGTAGAGCAGGAAATGAGTCAGAGCAGTTGGAGCAAAGGGAGAGAGAGGATGCAGGTAAATAGACAGCTAAAATTGTGAGTATTTGCTTGAGGGAAGGCGAGCAGGGGAAAGGCTTTGGGATGCTGTTGCTCCCTGCAGTGATGAGGTATATGAACTTCTTTTTGCTATGATGGACTTGGCTTTCTGCTGTTGGGATTTAGCTTTCTGGTGTCTGAATAAATGTTTTGCTTCTGTCTTTTATATGGAGAGTCTGTTATGTTCCACAATTCAGAAGTATGCTGGCATATTCATAGTCACTGTTGGTGCTGTGAATATTACTTTAGCAATATACATGGTGAGACCTGTGCTTTAGAAATATCACTTTGGGAGCTGTGTGGAGAATGTACAGCAAAGGGAAGAGACTAGGGGCATGGAAAGCAATTAGAGTTCAGGAGAAAGACTAGGAGTAGATATATTGATCTAAGAACATTTGCAAAGAGATGATAGTGGAACCCATGGAAGTTTCATGTTGTTGTTTGTCCTTTTTTAAGGAGGACCAATGACATCTGGGATAATGTTTTTCCTCATGGGTAAATTGAATTTAAAGTATAGAGTTGTCAGCCTCACTCTCTCTTCCGGGGCCATCAAAGTCTAGTGGCAGGGCAAAAGTCAAGATGACTGGTGATGGCTTGGGATGAAGTAGATGACCTTGGTATCTTTGATGTCTGACTAAGCTCTAAGAACTCCACACTGCCTGTTTCAGCTGCCTTTGTGGTATTGGAACAAATTGTTCTCATTTGCTCATTCTGATGAAAGAAGTTTTCACAAGCTTGGGGTAGACATTCCCCTAACTCACTGATGAATTTGAGGTCTCTCAGTTACCCTCAGCCTGGTTTAGACCCTTTTCCCAGACCAGTGTGTGGCCGCTGGCCATGCTATAGCTTCTTGGAGTCACAGGTGAAAGCTGAGTGAAAGGTAGACACCAAAGGTGGATGAGTAGTCTTGAAAAGGGCGTGGCACAAACCCTCACAACAAAGGTGCTAGTCCTCCTGGAACACTCCGTATATCCCAAGGAACTTCTAATATTACTGAGAGTATGTAGAGAGATAAGGGGTAAGGCAAAAATGATGATCCTGCAAAAGGATGCTGGCCTATTGATGCAGGTAGGAGGAGAACTAGGAAACAAGAGCATCAATGGACTCAGTTGAGTGAAATATTACTGTGCTGTAAGAAATGATGAGCAGGTTGATTTCAGGATAAAAGGAAAGACTTATATGAAATAATGAAGAGTGAAGTGAGCAAAACCTAGAACATTGTATATAGCAACAACAGTATTGTTCAAAGAGTAAATGTGAATGACTAAGCTATTCTGAGTTATGTGAATATTCAAATAAACTACAAAGGACTTATAAAGGATGCTACCCACCTTCACAAAAAACCCCTCATATGTGGAACTTTGTATTGTATAGTTTCATATATATATATATATATATATATATATATATATATATCTGTGTCAAAAGTTGGCTTTCTCTAGTGTGGGAAAGGGAGAGAAGGAGGGAAATAGCTCGTAACTCAAATGTTACAACAAAAAAAATTTTTACAACAAAAAAAAATGATTTCAGAAAAACCTGGAAAGACTTAGATGAACTGATGCAAAATGAAGTGAGCAGAACCAGGAGAACATTGTACACAGTAACAGCAACAATGATCAACCATGAATGACTTAGCTCTTTTCAGTAATACAATGATCCAAGACAATTCTAAAGAGCTCATGATTGAAAATATCCACATCCAGAGAACTGATGGAATCTGAATGCAGATGGAAGCATACTATTTTCACTTTCTTAATTTTTTTCAAGTTTTTCCCCCTTTTCTTCTGTTTCTTCTTTCACAACATGACTAATACGGAAATATGTTTTCATGATTGCACATATATAACCTATATGATATTGCTTACCATTTTAGGGAGGCAGGAGGGGATGGAGTAAGGGAGAAAACTTGGAACTCAAAATTTTTTACAAATGAATTTGTTAAAAATTATCTTTACATGTAACTGGAAAAAAATAAAATAGCATTTAAAAAACGCAAACATTAGTTAACTTGGAAATAGCAGTTTCTGTTGAATGATGAGGTCAAAAGTCAGAATGTAAGTTGTTGAGAAATGAGCACTAGGTGATGTTATAACAACTATCATTTCCCCTCTAAGATGACCTCCTTCTTCTCCATTCCAGTAATGAATGACCTCTCCCTCATCTGAAATCACAGAACTTTGTACTTCTTTTTGCAGTTATGCTGTAATTCCTGTCTTATTATTCTTTATTAGACTGTAAGTTTTTTGAAGTCAGAGACATTATCTTATTTATTTTGTGTCTCCGTTAGCACCTATCTCAGTTTATTGTACATGGAAGCAGGTTAATAAGTATTTGTTGAATGAAAGAATTGGTGAATGAAATAGAATTAAGGGAAGAATCTTTCAACATAGACTATATTCCATTATTGTTATTTATATGTTTGTCTTATCTTTCCTTACGAGACTATAAGCTCCAAGAAGGAAAAGGCTATGTCAAATTTAGTTTTCTATACCATAAAACTTTAGGCATTGTACCTCAATCAATTAGTCAATTACTAAGCATTTATTGAATGCTTGTTGATTGAGTATATCCCTTTTTATTAAACGGGAATGGTGGTTAGGGTATGTATAAAATTCATACAAGGTAATTTTGGAGGAAAAGGACTTGCAGTTGCTAGGCTAAGAAAGGCTTCATGTAGAGGTTGTGCTTGGGCTGAGTCTTGAAGGAAACTGGAGATTCTAAAAGGTAGAGGTAAGGAGTGGATGCCTACCATCAATAAATGTAATAATAAAAATCCTTTGCATCAAGGAGACATAATTAAAGTTTCAAACAAAGCCCTCATGTTTTCTTTAATTTTCTAAATTACATGTCTCTCCCCTTCCCCCCATTAACAAGCATTTACTTTCTCTCCCTCCCATATTTTAACACTTAAATTGTCCAGGCTTACCCCTGGTTACACGACTTGGATGGAGTATGATAGGAAGAAAAGATTCGGCACTAAACCAAATGTGAATGTGTTGACAAAGGAAAGAAAGGAGGACAGGTGAGAGTAGCAATATGAAAAGACAGGAGAAGGTTTTCAGAAGCGGTAAGTAGTCATCATCATGTTAATTTTTTTTTTGAGAGTGAATTTTATCTTTAAAAAAATTTATTATTTTTTAACATTCTTATTGTAAAATTTTGAGTTCCAAATTCTCTCTGTCTCCTTCCCAACCTCATCCATTGAGAAGGTAAGAAATGTGATATCAATTATACATATGAAATTATGCAAAATATATATTGTTTTTAAAAAAATAAGAAAATAAAGAAAATTTTAAAATTATACTTTGTTTACTCAGACTCCACCAATTCTTTCTCTGGAGATGGATAGCATTTTACATCATACATCTTTCATCATAAGAATTGTCCTGGATCATGTTAGTAGTCAGAATAGCTAAATCATTCATTGCTGATCATTGTACAATTTTGCTGTTACTGTGAATAGTGTTCCCTTGCTTCTGTTCACTTCACTTTGTATCAGTTCATGTATGTCTTCCCAGGTTTCCCTGAAAGCATCCTGCTCATCATTTCTTATAGTACAGTAGTATTCCATCACAATTGTATACTACAATTTGTTCAGCTGTTCCTCAATTGATAGTCACCCCTTTGATTTCCAGTTCTTTGCCATCACAAAAAAAGAGCTGCTAGGATATAAACTTAACTCAAATAAATCATCAGCATTTCTATATATTACTAACAAAGCCCAACAACAAGAGATAGAGAAATTCCATTTAAAGTTACTGTAGACATTATAAAATATTTGGGAGTCTACCTGCCAAAACACTTCCAGGAACTTTATAAACAGAATTCAAAACACTTTTCACACAAATAGATCTAAATAACTAGAAAATACCAGTTGCTTATGGGTAGGCCAAGTTAATATAATAAAAATGATAATTCTACCTAAATTAATTTACTTATTTAGTGCCATACCAATCAAACTACGAAAAAATCATTTTATAGAGGTAGAAAAAACAATACCAAATTCATCTGGAAGAACAAAAGGTCCAGAATATCAAGGGAATTAATGAAAAGAAATGCAAGGTGGCCTGGCTGTACTAGATTTTAAATTGTATTATAAAGCAACAATCATCAAAACTACTTGGTACTGGCTAAGATATAGAGTGCTGGGTCAGTGGAATAGGTTAGGTACACAAGACACAGTATTCAATGACTACAGTAATCTACTGTTTGATAAATCCAAAGACTCCAGCTTCTGGGATAAAAACTCATCATTTAACAAAAATTGCCGGGAAAACTGGAAAATAGTATGACAGAAACTAGGCATAGACCAACATCTTATACCCTATACCAAGATAAGATCAAAATGGATATATGATTTAGATATAAAGGCTAATAATACTATAAGCAAACTAGGAGCGCAAGGAATAGTTTACTTGTCAGATCTATGGAGAAGGGAAGCATTTATGACCAAAAAAGAGATAGAGAACATTATGAAATGCAAAATGGATGATTTTGATTACATTAAATTGAAAAGTTTTAGCACAAAGTCAATGTAACCAACATTAGAAGGGAAGCAGAAAGCTGGGAAACAATTTTTATAGCTAATGTCTCTGATAAAGGCTTCATTTCTAAATATAGAGAACTGAGTCAAATTTATAAGAATACAAGTCATTTCCCAATTGATAAATGGTCAAAGGATATGAACAGGAAAATTTCAGAGGAAGAAATTAAAGCTATTTATAGTCATATGAAAAAATTTTAAAGAAAAGCAAATTAAAACCACTCTGAGGTACCATATATCTCTCAGGTTGGCTAACATGATAAAACAGAAAAATTATAGATGTTGGAGAAGGTGTGGGAAAATTGGAACACTAATGGATTATTGATGGAGTTGTGAACTGATCCAACCATTCTGGGAGAGCAATTTGGAACTATGCCTAAAGGGCTATCAAACCATGCATACCCTTTGACTCAGCAATACCACTTCTAGGTCTGTATCCCAAAGAGATCATAAAAATTTTAAAAAAAGGACCCATGTGTGCAAAAATATTTATAGCAGCTCTTTTTGTGATGGCCAAGAGCTGAAATTGAGGGGATGAGCATCAATTGGGGAATAGCTAAACAAGTTGTGGCATATGAATGCAATGGAATACTATTGTACCATAAGAAATGATGAGCAGATGGACTTCAGAAAAACCTGGAAAGACTTATATGAACTGATGCTGAGTGAAATGAGCAGAACCAGAACATTGTACATAGTAACAGTTACATTGTGGGATGATCAACTATGATTGCTTGACTTAGCTCTTCTCAACAATACAGTGATCCAAGACAATTCCAGAAGACTCATGATGGAAAATGTTGTCCATATCCAGAGAAAGAACTATGGAGTCTGAATGCAGATTGAAGCACACTATTTACTCTTTTGTTGTTGTTGTTTTGTTTTTTCTTTCTTGTGGTTCCTCTCATTGGTTCTTGTTATTTTTTAGTTCTTGTTATTCTTTACAATATGACTATAGTGAAAATATGTTTAATATGAATGTATATGTGAGCCTATATCAGATTCCACACCCATCTTGGGGAGAGAAAGGAGGAGAAAATTTAAACTTCAAAAGCTAATTGGAAGTGAATCTTGAAAATTTTGAAATTTTAAAAAAAGAAAGAGTTGCTATAAACATTTTTGTACATATAGTTTTATTTCCTTTTTCTTTGATCTCTTTAGGATACAGACTAGAGTAGTATTGCTAGGTCAAAGGGTAATGAATTACATGAAAAGTATTTCCTGGAATTCACTTAAGTACTAAATATTTTTTAGATTTCTAGATAATTTTTTCCCTTTTCCAAAGCATCACTGCAATACTTATTATGTGGATAAAGCATTTAACTTCTCTGAGTATCCCACAACTTCTTTGTCAAACTCTCCCACCCCACCTTCCCTAATCGTGTCTGAAAGCGTATGTCTTATTCTGCAACTACAATCCATAACTTTCTCGCAGTTCTCTAAGGTCATGTTATAGATGGCATAATTTCATGTTGGGAGTTCCCACATTTGATGTACAATATTCTCAAACCAATGTTAGGGTAATAGAGAAGAGACAGTCATTTCCAGGAACATCTCAATGAAGAGGTTACCCATAAAAAAGGTTAGGGTTGCTCTGGAGACCCCAAAATACCAACACGCCAGGTCCTGCCAAATGAATTCGACTCAAGTCTTCTCTCAGCCAAAGAAAAGTAAAGTTTATTGAAAGTTCATTAAAAGTTCACCATATTGGGTAGACTCTTAAGGAGCCTAGGTATCTGTGATGCTTGCATCGGCAAGCAGGACAGAGTAAGTCTATGACAGAATAAGTCTGTCACAGAATAAGTCTGTGCTAGGTCATTCTATGGCACTCTCACCCAGCAAGTCTGTGCTCAGCCATTCTATGGCGCTCTCACACCACATGGAGGGAAGATGGGATTCTTATGTACAGAGGAATCTAGGGGTGGTCTAGAGGAGGAATTTGGGGAGGGTCTTCAGGAGGAGTCAATGAGGTCAGACTCCAGGGGAGGGTCTTCAGGAGGAGTTAATGAGATGAATGCCAGGGTGGACTGATAGTTTGATAGGCTCATGGGTGGGAAGTAGATGGACAATGGAGGGCTAGGCTAGTAACAGAGGTTTGGGCCCAGCCACAATGAAAAGTTTATGGTCTCTGCAAATGCCTCATGAAGTGGGAAGATTTAGTCAGACTTCAAGGGGTTTCCCAGAGCCTGTACCTCATCACTAAGACCATTCTATAGTTTTTTACTATATATCTATACATATACATATACTTGGCACTTTATATTCAACTAATATGAAGAGAAAACAGTTATCCTTGTACTGGTTATCTCTCTGATTTGCATGAAATTAAAATTGTACTTCATAAATAAAAATATAATTGAAAATAAAATTATACTTTATATTAGAACATAAACTCCTTGAAAGCATGGATAGTTTTTTTTTTTTAACTTGTATCTCCAGCTCCTAGCGTAGTGCATGGCATGTAGATGTGTCACTGATAAATGGATAAAACATTTATTAAGTGTTAACTAGATACTATACTAAGCATTTTGCTAAGCATGCTAAGATCAAGGAGTTAAAAAACCAGCAAACAGATGGTTTTTGCTTCAAGGAGTTAACATTGTAATGAGGCAAGATAATACATAAAGCAATGATGAAAAGCTGAAGAAAGTCTGGGGTGGAGTCCAAGGTTCCTAGGGGCTACTTAAGAAATCATTGTTAACTGATTAATGTTCTTTTACCCTTTTTAATTCCCAGCTTATTCACATTTACCAAATAGCTATTATGTCCCTGTGGCTGCTAAGTGACTAGGGGGATAGGGAGCCAAGCCTTCAGGAAGACCTGAGTTCAAATACTGATACTGTTTGCCTCAGTTTGAGCTGGAAAAGGAAATGGCAAACCACTCCAGTATCTCTGCCATGAAAACCTGATGGTGTCACAAAGAGTTGGACTCAACTGAACAATAAATTATCTGCAAAGCTGAGCTGGGTGGTTTGACCAAGCGATGAATAAAATATTTTGCTTGCCCATATGGGTTTGCAATCTAATGGGGGAGAGAAGAAAAAAACTGGCACATAAACATGTAGCAAAGATTACCAAATTTCTCCTTCAGGGCCTGGTCCTCTCCTCTGAACTTAACCCGTTTTATATTGTTCACCCTTTTTTTTCTCTTTCAACTTGTTGAATTCGACTTTCTGTAACACATATTTCGCACTTTCACAATATCCACAATATAAATGAAACAAGGATTATAAACATTTCTGACTCCTTGAGATGAATGCTAATGCATTTGGGAGATTGGGACAGTGATTATATAGCTTCTTCCATGTTCTTTTTTTTTTTTTTTTGCTTTTTGGAGGGCAATTGGGGTTAAGTAACTTGCCCAAGGTCACATGGCTAGTTTTTGTGTTAAGTGTCTGAGGCTGGATTTGAACTCAGGTCCTCCTGACTCCAGGGCCGATGCTCTACTCACTGTGCCACCTAGCTACCCCTTCTTCCATGTTCTTGAGGTCCAGAACTTCCTCAGGGCCGTTTAGGTTGTTTTATACCAGGTTTCTGTTTCTCCAACTTCCACACAATCTATCAATTAACATTTATTAGATGCTTATTATTTTCCAGGCCCAGTGCTAAGCACTGCTGATAACAAAAAGAGGAAAAAGACAGTCCCTTCCCTCAAGGAGCTTGCTCTGGTGGTTTAGGAAACAGTGTTTTCTAGAATCTCTCAAATGAGTTTCTATTTTCCACTCCATTCCTGGTCAGCTTTTGGTGAATCTGTAGTCATTTACTTCATCATTCCCTCAGTAGCACCCAGACTGAAATTTTCAGCGTGGAGTCAGTACATCCCACCCTTGGACACTGCCATGTTCTGTCTGACCTTGTTTTCAGGCTTCTGTTTTCCTCCAGGCCTAGTAAACTATTATGGAAATTACCTCAGGCTTCTTCTAGGGAGGTTACTGTAACCATGGGTGAAAAAGGACAAAGATTGAATCAGCTCCTCCACTCTGGGAAAGGGTGATTTTTGTAAATCCCTTCCTCTATTTATGCAAAGCACAGTGTGAAAGAACCTAACAGGGATCCAGATCTTTAATTGTCTAAAGAAAAATATGAGCTAAATTCTACAGATGTAGGAGAAAAGAGAAGATGGTTAATATAGAGGAGGACAAATCCAAATAGGAGACATACTTTTAACTGGGTCTATAAAAAAGAGCTTTGGAAAATTGCTTTCTAACTTCTCAGGGGGAGGAATCGGTTTTGTTTGCATAGCTCCATCTAATAACTAATAGGTGACTAGAAAGGTTTTACACTAGCTAAGCAAATTGTGTGAAGTTATTGAGATCTGGATTTGGAAGGGGCTCTCAAAGGTCATGTAGTAAAAGCCTCTCATTTGACAGTTGACGAAACTGAGACCCAGGGAAGTAAAATGTCTTGTTCAAGGTCTGTGGAAAATATGCACAACTTTCTATGTTGCAGGGGAGTCATTAACAGAGACTTTTCAACAATTATATCATAAAATGGCAGTGGTATACAGTTTTGTCATTTGTCTGTTATTTGGATATTCAAACTCTATAGCCTATTAGCATGGACACCCTCAAAGCTGTAACTAGGGTAGGAAGCTGGGGCTTTGCCCCTGGTTACCAATATTTAAAACAAGGGCTCTAGACGTAGATTCACATTATTTTTAAAATTTCAATAACTACTTCCACAACACAACTAATGTGGTAATATGTTTAATATAATTGTACATGTATAGCCTATATCAGATTGCTTGCTGTCTTGGGGAGGAGGAAGGGGAAGGGGAAAAAGAATTTGGAAGTCAAAATCTTATAAAAGTGCATGTTGAAAACTATCTTTACATGTAATTGGAAAAAATAAAATACTATTAAAAATAAATTGTTTTTAAAAATTTCAATAACTATTAGAGTTATGATTGGTTTCTTTTGTAATCTTACGTATTTTACTTTATCCATTTAAAGACATTATTCTGAGTGTGTGTCCATGGGCTTCACCAGATTTTCATAAAAAAAAGATTAAGGACTGTGGGGTCCAAAAATACCCAAACTACAACAAAAGAAACTGAGGCAGAACTTTGAGCCAATAGCACTACATTAAAAGAACCTGGCCCCCTCTAAGTGGACCCTAGATCTTTCTCACAATTTGAGATTCCCCCTGGTCTCCAGGGGTTTCCTTTTATAGAACATGTTACCAAACACACAAGAGGCCAAGTAAAATACAGATAATAATAGCACCTACTTCCCGGAGTTGTGAGGATCAAATGAGATAATAATTGTAAAGCCCTTCGTATAGTACCTGACACAGAGTAAGCACTACAAAAATGTTAGCTATTGTTTATTATTAATTAGAAGGAATGCTATCTGCCAATTCTCATGCTTCAAATACTCTCCCTTCTCATTGCTGCCTCCTGGTTTCCCTGGCTTCTTTCAAGTTCCAACTAAAATGCCACCTTCTGCAAGAATCCTTTCCTGATCCTCCTTAATTCTGGTGCTTTCTGTCTGTTGATTATTTCCAATTTATCTAGTCTATATATTGTTACTATATAACTGTTTGCCTGAGCATTGATTGTGTTTTGCCTTTTTTTTGTATCCCCAGTGCTTAGGATACTGTCTGGCACATTGTAGACTTTTAGCAAATATTTACTATTACATTAATGTGAAGGTGGCAGTTTTCTATAAGCATCTTCAAAACATAAAAATATCTATGATTTCATCAGTGGGAGTGTTGCCTCCATTAATTCAGGTTGAAGATCCTTCACACTTTAGTAGCTAGATAATTTCATGTTTTTAAGAGGTCTTCATATGGTCTTAAACAATGGGAAAGACTCAACTCTATGCCTGCCTATAGCCAATATATATAAGCATTTTATTGGAGGGAAGAGCATTTTTTCTAAAGATTCCTGAAAAAACATGCCAGTGTTTTTCCCTACTCCCTTTACTAATGAATTAGGATACACAAAATAAAATAAAAATTTACGTTAAAACCTGATAACCATCTCATCCTTTTCCTGGTTACCTACATTTTCCAAACTAGCATTGAAATTTAAAATGGGATTTTATTGTATTTGAAATATTTGACATGCATAGTAAGAGTTTGTTACCTGAGTTCTTCCCACAAAACTCAATCAGTCAACACTTATTAAGTATGTGAAAAGGACTGTGCTATATATAAATACAGTAAATAAAAAGTAATCTTTGTATTTTTCAGGTTGAAGTGTTGTTTTCCTTCTATAAAATGAACAAAGTATAACGGAAATTAGGAAATACATCATTAGGTCTTACAAGTCCCCTATCTCCCCCAACATTTGTCCTGTTGTGTACATTTTTTTCTTAAAAAAAATTAAACTGATTCATTCTAGCATTTATAGCTTATGTATGTAAAGACATAAAAAACCCAAAGACCACTGGATCTTTTCCCTGAGGAAATTTATAATTTTTAATAGAGCAAATAAGGAGGACTGCACACAATTCTATGCCAAACTTCTTGGGTATCGCACCAGATGAGCCCCCATCAGGATCCTGGCACCTTCCACCTCCGGCTGGGGTGGTCAAAGAAAGGCCTGCTTACGATAGGCTCGCAACACCATCTGGTTTTCAAAAAGCATTTCAGAGATAGGTGGAGCCCACCAAGCAGATGAAGAGGAAAGGGGGGGGGGCCCAGATTTTGGAAGGCCTTGGGTATCCCCATTAGGTGGGAATCTGGAATTCCTTGTGGAGACAATGGGAATGCAGGGAAGGTCTTTGAGCGTTAGAAACAGGAACGTATTTGTGAATTAGGAATATTACTCTAAAGCAGTTTTGAAACAAGCAGGGGTAGGTAGGGGGGAAGACTAGACGCGGGAAGATAAAGTGGGGAGCTATGGGAACCCGGTTATGGAAGCCGACGGCTATGACTCCCGGGAGGCCCTGGGCTTCTAGATTGCCCGGCTCATGTTGGCACGTCATTCAGAGCAACGCCTTCCTTCCTCGTACACACGCGGCCCTAGAACTTTTCCCTCCCTCTCGTTCTCCCGCCTCCTCAAGCCCGTGGTCTGGGTTCGGCACCGGTCAGGAGACGCGCGCAAGTTTTTGGGAGGAAGGAGAGGGAAAAGGTCAAGCGCTTCTTCGCGCCTGTTAAGGTACCTCACAACTGCCCCAGAACGCCACGGGAATTCTGAGAACGGGGCGGGCCTTCGAACTCGCGCGCTGAGAAGGAAGGGGTCAGGAGGCGCTTCCGCCACCTCCAATCAGAGCTCACTTGTAAAACTGGTGAATACCCGGATGTGAAGTCCTGCGCGGATACAAAGGCAAGTCTCTCGGTTGCTTCTTCGTGCCCTCCAGTGACCAATGAACAACTTCTTGAGCACAAATGACAGTGCCTACAGCCAATGAAAGGCCAGTTTCTCCTTCTGGTGAGGAATCTCTTCAATTCTGACTAACCCACCCATGGTTTCTATTGGACAGAGTTGTGAATAGCAGTAGAATGGTCTAATCAAGAGTAGGGAATGAGAGAAGAATTAGCCAATAGAAAGGTCTCTAGGAGTGGGGCGGAGGTCTCGCTTTTCGCGGTGTCGGTGGACGAGACGCGGGGGCCATTTTGTGAGGAGACGGAGACGTTGACGGGGACGGAGAAGTAGTAGTAACGGTTGAAGAGGCTATCTGGAGCAGTAGTCCGTTTCTTTACCGCTGTCGGATCGGGGAGGCGGAGATTCAGAATCCAACCTTTTCTCCCTCTCCCCACCGGGTGAGTGGTGAGAGTCGACCGGGGAGAGACCCTGAGACCCCGGGGGAAAGGAGGGCGGGGGAGGGAACCTGGGGGAAGAGGCGCAGAACGATTCCCTCCATGATAATAGCGCGGCCCAGACTGACTTCACCGGCGCGACTTGAGTCTTTGAGGGGTGGGGAAAAGGGATTCCATTTGGCTCCAACTCCATCGTGGGTTGAACATAGTTAAGACCCTGCGAGCATGTGCTGTATATTAACGGCACCCAGGAGTAGAAAACACCGTCTCTCTCCCTATGTTATTCTTTTCCTCCCCTCCTCTGTGCTAACGGCTGCCGGCCCCCTCCCCTGTATTACCACAGTGGCGGCTCCTGGGAGACACCACGAGACGGAGAAAGAAGTGGGGAGGGAGGGTGGGAGATGCTCATAATATGGATGAACTTGTTCGTGACGCTGATATTTCCGCTTCCAGTAGCTTTAATCCTCTTCTCCTTTTCTCCCTAATTAAAGATTGGAAAGGGGGCGGGTTACCCTGGAGATGCTCGGTTCCATTCAGGTCCCTTCCATTCTGGAGCCCTGTAGATGGGTGGGGGGGTTAGTGGACGTGTGGAGTGTGCTAGGAGGAAGATCAAAACACATTTTGCCGGTAGTGTGCCTTCTATGCACGTAATCAAAATAGCAGTTGCAGAAAACTAACTTAAAATATTTTTTTTCTCTCCTCTACAACAGAAAAGGTGGCTTTTGCAGTATTAACTTAAAATGTATTTGTTGGGAAAATATTCAGTTAATCGTAATTTTAGCTGATTTGCTACTTTTTATCTGCAGGTTACAAATCATAGTTAGTGAAGCTTTGCTGTGAGGTAGGTATTACTGCATTTCCCAGATGAGGAAACTGAGGCTTACAATGTGAACTACCAAGAAGAGAAGTTAGGAATTTCAGTAATGAGATTTTGTTATGCAGTTAGTACAATAGAAATGTGCTAGCACTTACAGTCACTTGCAAGAGTCTCCTTTGGAGACCACTGGAAGGAAACTGAAGATTTCAAACTGTTTTTTAGGTATATAAATTGTCATTGAGACTTAAAATTCCATGAATTGTGGATTAATATGTGAAATTATGATTTTTACCTCAGCTTATTGTTTAAAATTGCAGCTGCAAAAAAATTCCTAAAAATTGACTGATTCTTGGGGGTGCATATCTTAATTTTCATTTAGGATAAAATACAATATAGGAAATGGATACCAGAAAATGCCTTTTAGTGTACATCTCACTGAAACTAATGCTGTTCATGTTTAGCCACTGGTGGCAAAATAAAGTCAAGGTAAAGGAAATCTCTTAAGTGAGAGCTGGCTTAAGTAGTTTTATGCTAAATGTCCCATATTCTGAAGCTATACTATTAATAGCATTTATATAGTGCCTTAACATTTGCAAAGTGCTTTACATATGTTATAATCTTAACGGTACTAAGGTAGGTGCTACTAAGGTAGGTGCTACTCTTCGGATTTTACAGGTAGCAAGCAGATTAAATGATTTGATCACGTAGCTGGTATCTGAGACAGGATTTGAACTCTGGTCATCCTGATTTCAGGACCCGTATAGTAACCATTGTGCCCCCTAGCTGCTTGTTATGAACACTAATAAAAGAATCCTTTGTTCTACCACATTAACACAAAAAATAGTGGAGAAGGGCAAGTATTCAAAAACATTTGTGCTTAAACTTTTTCTAAAAATAGAGGATAGAGCATGGACTAAATTGTTATAACAGGAAGTCTTTTATCCGTCCTCCTTAGGAACTTTATTATCTAGGTGTACTTGGCAGGAATGATTAGTAAGAGATGAAAAATAAAGTGGACTCTAATTCTGACTATATATGAATACTGGAGAGTCATTTTTGGATTCTTACATCATCATGAGTGTCATGTAATGAAAAGAACCTATTTGTTACTCTTCATTTCTCTTCTACCTTAAAGATCTTATAGTTCAGATAGTCCAGCCTCCCACGTTCCTAGACAAGGGAACATAAAAACATTTAATATTTATGTTATTTTACTCCTTCCTAATAGTGTTACCTCTGCAAAGGTAAAAAAGGCAATATGATACTTGATTATGCTTCTTCTGTGTAGCCATTAGTCAAAGCTTTTAACAGGAGTTTATAATGTAACCAGATTTTAGATCTAGTATCTCATTTGGAGAATAAAATAAAGTCTTAGGTCTTGATTTATCAAAAAGAAAAAAGTTACTGGTACATTTTTGCTTGTGAAGTATTACTGTGAAGGAAAAGGTTAGGAATTTACATATATTCCATGAGGAGGCAGTATAGTACAAATAAAGAGCTTTGGATTGAGAGATAAATTAGAAGAGTTGTAGTCGAAGTTCTGCCACTAACTAGCTGTGTAAGTTTGGTAAAGTTTGGATGAGCCTTGGTTTATCTAAAATGAAGTTAGAATTAGATGGTCTTTTATAGGTAGAATCTACGTTAGGAAGTCCTTTATTATTTCAACAAAAGATTAAAAGAGGGAATAAAGGTTCATCAAAACTAACAGTATATGAAATGATGTACATACCCATAATACCTCTATCTCTGTAGGAAAAATAGAGGGAAGTTTGTTTTCTCAACTGTTCTCCAGGGCCAAGGTTGGTTGTTAGAAGCTTTTGTTTTGGGTTTTTAAAATGAAGTTAACTTTAAAAAAAAAAACTTTGTAAATGAACAAGTATCCTAAAAAAAATCTCTTAAATAACTGAGCTATTTCAGTTAATTTTTTTAGGGGTTTGTTTGAGGTACAGTATTAGTTGGTTATGCCTCTGTGTTGTCATATTCTTGTTTTATGTTGGGAATGTTAGGGTGATAAGGACTTCTGCCAAAGGTATGGTATAGAAATGGCTTCGGGGCAACATGGAACTATTTTGAAATACCCCCAAAACCCCAAACAAATTTGTGATACTCTTATGAACACACCTGATAAGATAAAAATAGATTTAATGAAATATGATTTCTATTTCCCCTTCCTCCCCCTGAAACCAAAACCATAAAATTGGACCAAAGAATTTATTATTACTTTAATAAGATATGTGGGAATATTTAATTTGATTGGTTACAAAATTTTACATATACATATATGGAGAGCATGGTTCTGATGTATCTTTAAAGCTGCTGTAACGGAATACTAAGTTCTGTTGATAAATTTTTCTTTTTATAATGCATCAGTTTAACAAAACCCAACACGGGCCTGAGTAAGCAGTGGTTGAAAAGATTAATTGTATCTCTTTGTAATATTCTTCTTGCTTTTTTTTTTTAGCTTCTGGGCAAAGGGATACTATTGCAAATGGGTCCTGAAGTTGATAATTCAAATTTTAAGCACTATGGTTCCAAATAGTTTTATATTCCTCCTCTCAGTGTTCTAAACTAATTCTGTTTGTGTTAGGTAAAATTTGATTTGAAAAAGAATCTTTTGTTGTAGATGACATGAAATCTACTAAAGTTCACTGCTAAACATGGAATACTGAGTCAGTGTGGTCTTTGTTATCAGGAGTCCTTGCCATTTATATTTTAAGAGGAAAGTCAGGGTCTACTAATTCAGTATCTCATAGGAGGTGAGGAAACCAGTTTTACTTATTTTTACATCCAGGAAACCCTATTAGCTTTCAAGAGGAAGCAGTAACCTTTAGCGAGTGAGCCACAGTCTACTACAGTGCTGTATGATTCATAGTAAATCTTGCATACTGACATGCAAAGTAGTGGTTCAACTAGCCTGTTAATTTGTCTTTAGCTTTGGTATCGAGTGCTGTTTTAGGTGAAAGCACAATAGTTAACTATATTTTATTCATACTTATTGTATAGGATTCCCCTTTCCCCTTTGGTCAGTAAGTTCTGTCCTTAACTTTTTTTTAAAAGAAATTATGATTCCATGGATAGTAGTTTGATATACTTTGTGGCCTAAGAAGCATCAGATGTGAAGCATCAGTTGCATTAGTCTGATCACGATGATCAGACTAATCATTGTTGCATGCCTTAATACACATTTGTGTAGTGTACTATGACTTTTGGAGATAAGCTTTAAGTATTTTTTCATAATGAAGTAACTTGAAAATATAGTCTTAATAAAAACCTTTATTTTAGTATGTAATCATTTCTCCATTCACTGGCCAGTTTTTCCTAACATTGCTTATAACAAACATGCATGTTTACATATAATCTTTTTTTGAGTTTCTTCTTTGCCCCAGTGTATTCTTGATTTATTCTAGTCACCTTCCAGTTTTAAGAATAATGAATTATGAAAAACAGAAGTAATACTGAGGGTAATAAGAGGCACATCTCTGTCCTAGCTATCCAGTGGGATATTTATATTTGCTGAAGTGGGGTTGTAGTTGAATTTAAAACTTCTTTCCAACAGTCAAGTGCTTCTGTCTCGGGGGTTTTAGGGCACAGCATTTCTGAGAAACTTTGACTCAATCTGTCCCTTCTCCTTTCACAGGGCAGCAAGGCGAACCCCATCCCTACTCACTGGAGCTCAGCTTTGATTTTTAACCTCCCCTCCCTGCCCTTCCAAAACACACACACTCCCATCCAAAAGCCTGATTTTGTAAAGAAATTTTAAACATAATGTTGCAACTTGGCGCGCACTGCGGCAAACTTGTAGGTGTTTTTTTTTAAAAATTGTTTTCAAAAACGAGACCTGGATTTAAGATGTAATTTTTAAAATTTATATTTCTATTTTTTTTCTGCAGCAGTTGGGTTAGAGGAGGAGGAGCCTTTTAGCCTCTCATAAACTGACCTCTCTACTTCCTCATGTATTTTTAAGATTGAAATGATGATGTGAAAAGGGCTTTGCTTGTCTGCTACTGAGAACTTTACCCTTGCGGTTTTTGTGGAAACTGCTTTTGGAAAGAGAAAAGAAATAAAACTTTACTGACTTGACATTTTTGCACCTCCCGTTTTTCTAATCTGGGCTATTTTTATTTTTGTTTTTTTACAGTGAGATTTTTTTGATCTTCAGCTACAGTAAGTTATTCCAATTTTTTTTTTCATTTTTCCTGACTTTCCGCTGATTTCCTTTTTATTGTTGTTACTAGTTACTATTATTTATTATTATTATTATTATTATTATACTTATGATGGTGGTGATGATGATGATGATAATGGCACTGCTGATTTTTAACCGGATTAAATCGAGTTTTTCTGAATGTTCCTGAGCATTTCTCCTACCTCCTGATTGACTTGGGAGTTTTGCAACCTTGGAGAGAGAGCTGAGGCATTAGCATTTTTAAGTGGATTGATCCCATAAACCTTTTCTCTCCCAACCCCACCCTCATCCCCATCCCCTTCCCCACACTCAGAGAATTTGACTGGCTGCTTAAGTCTGTGACCTAATTTTTCCTGATCTATAACTTAACTGTTTTAGAGCATCTCTGGACGTCTGTATTTTTAATTTTTTTTATTTTTATTTTTTATTTTTAATCTTTCATTTGTTACATTTTTAAACTGTGCTGCAATAAAATGTGTGTGGTACTACAGATCACCTATGGTGGTGATAGCATTTTCCCAGAAAGCCATCTTCTTCCTATGCCCCTTGAAATCCCCTCCTGCTCTTCATGTACACTACCCCTCACAAACTACAAGCTGCAACACCATGGATGCCCAGTCTGGAGCAGCAGCAGCCAGGACCACCTGGAGCCAAAGGGGTTCTACGGAACAGATGCAAACCCATCCTGGGTGATGGTAAGAGGTGTGAGGTCCAGTTGGTTTTCCCAAGTTCAAGTATCCTGATATAGATGTTTTGTGGAAATAGGTTATGCCTTCACTTTGGAACTCAAAAAGACTTTTCCCTAGGAAAGACCACCTTCATTTCTATTTGAAGTTACAAATCTAATAATTCTTAGTTTGTACTACTGTGGGAATTTGTTAATTGGGAAAGAGCCAGTTAAACTTTACCTTTAGGATTTTTAAGCAGTGTCCTTAAAATTTTAGAACAATTTTTAACATATCTAAGAGGATAAACTGTTTAGTAGTTTAGAAACATCAATTAATACAATTATAAATCATTCTTAACCTGCTAATTAAAGACTCAAGGGACTTCCAGTAGCTAACACTTGGGTATGCTGTTAAAATTAGAACAGTTTTAGAGTTGTTAAGGACTTTAAAAGTTTTCTAGTGCTTGTATGAGGAAAACTGCATTTCTTTTAACTGTTTTAGAACTCAAATTCCTCACTAATTTAGATTCTTTACCCAAATTAGTTCAAATTATTTTGGCTATATGTTTAGTTTTATAGTGTATTATGAGACATCTGATATGGCATATATCTGATTTTCATCTGTTCTGAATCTTGTGATTTGTTGTGAAATCTTTATTATGATTTAATTATACAAAATCCCTCAAAATTAAAACAGAATCTATGCAAAGTTGAGTAGTGTTATAGCCAAAATGATTTGTAAATGAAAGTGTCTTAAGCATTTGAATAGCTTTAGATACACTGATCAGTCCCTGAAAGTAGGGGGAAAAAATTTAACCATTATAGCTATTCAGAGGAAGGATCTGTGATGGTTGTTTTTTTTGTGATTTTTATGCTCAGTTTTTAGGCCCTATTTTAGAATAATGTGGGACAGGCCCTTCTGAGATCAGATGTTCATGAGTTATATATTTAGAAATGAGGATGCTACCAATGGGTACAAGTGATTAGGCTGTAGTGTTTTAGACATTAAAAAATACAGAAAGATTATTTAAACAGCGTGTAGTGTTGGATATTCAATAGCAACCAGATTTTCTGACAAATTTCAGTTTTTGTTGGTTGTTAGAAGTCTATGCAACAAGAGGTCATAGCACTTAGCAAATTACCACTGGCTCTGTTTTTGATTGAAGTTACTTTTTTCCTCCTTCCAAAAAAACAAAACAAAATCATAAAGCATTATTAACCTCATAGCAGTGAAATCTGGTTAGAAGAAACAGGGCTGAAGGAGAAAAGATAAGACGTGATAAATCTATAAGTGGCAGTCTTAAGTCTGATAAGTTTGTGATAAAAGAGACTGGGGAATGAGGGAGATTGACAATCCAGAAGACAATGAACCTCTAGTCTTGATAACTATGTATATATACACCACCTCCTTCCTGTACATGGCCTTCTTGAGCTCCCTTTAAAGCATGGATTTTGGGACTAGAGTTTTAATGTGTTGCCATTGGGTCAGATGCTATTATCATCTCGTGTATAAAGTTATGGTAAGGAACAGGTTGGCTAGATGACAGCCAACTCTGGGGAATTTTGGTTCATAAACTTGATAAACGCACTGGGAATGCTTAGAGGTAGTAACAGTCCATTCCTGACTTGAAAATAAAGGAAAGAGGAATAGGATCTGAATTAGTTCTTTGCCAAAATTCCCAGAAGCTGTTTTATGGTATTTTATAATATTTATAAATTCAGATTGTTTTAATTTTATCCATGCTAATGGAGGGTAATGGTAGGGTATGTAATCTCAGAAAGCAAAATGGTAAGAAACAATTAGCTCATTTGTATAAAAGTATATCTGATTTAAATATATTTCCATGGGTCTCTGATCTCATTCATCTGGATAAACACTACCCATCCATGCTTTTTCACCATTGTGTGATATGTTTTAGGCTCTCCTCAGGTCTTAGGAAGCATTTAAAGATCTGTGGCAAGATCTTTTAACATTTTTTTTGTATTAGTGTAATACTTAGACTGTCAGTTTGTTAATCCTATTGATAATTCAGTTTAAAAAATGAATAGATTGAATTTCTCACCAAGGAAAAAGTTGGAAAGCCATGAATTTCTTTATCTTTTTTTTAATCTCCCCAAAGCTACACTTGTAGATAACATCTCCAGCCTGTGGAGAATTTATACTTTATGTAGTATAGTTGGCTGTCTTATTTACATTTTGCCTGAGCTTGGGTATAGTTTTGGTTTAAAATATATCAACCACCTGGATTCAGTCCATGGAAAGGATGGTTAAGCCTGATGCTCATAGGAACAAAGAATTTTAAAAGTTTATATTGATGGTAATAAAAAACAATTGAAAGCCGTTTGCCACAGAATATAAATAATTCAGTTTACTGAGAAGCCATTGAAAGATTTCAAAAGTGTTTGGTAGGGGCACCTTGGTGACTGACTGCAGTGAATGGAGCACCAGCCCTGGAGTTAGAAAGACCTGAGTTCAAATTTGGCCTCCAAGAGTTTAACGCACACAAAAAAAACTATCCGTGTGACCTTGGGCAAATCACTTAACCACAATTGCCTTGCCTTCCCCCTTCCAGAAAGAAAAAAGAAAAAAAGTGGTAGCTTTAGGGAACCAGTCACATTATGAGCTATAATTATATATAACCAGCTCTAGCCTGAGTGGTTGTTAGGAGGAACAGGTAGTTGGATGCCACCTGGATCAATACTGAGTTAAAGCCTTACTAAAGAAGGCTAGTCTGATTCTGATTAAATGCTTCTGGAAGATTCTCTTTGCTCCTGGGAATTAAATTAATAGTTTAATCTGCCACCCCTTGGTCGAAGTCAGAATCAATGCAATATCCTAGAAATTTTTGGGTCGGTGGTGATTTGAGGTTAGACAATTTCTGGACTGAATATTACGAGTGTAGAGGTTTTAATTTAAGGACAGCAATTTAAATTAAGAATAAACATCAATATTTCTTTAGTGTGGGTTCAGGACAAAATTTAATTTTCTAGAGAAAGTGCTATGTATGTTATGACAGTTTTTATAACCTTCATGTCATTTTTATATAGACCTCATTCAAGGGTAGAAAGTATTACGTTGCGAGTAACTGCCTGCAGTATTTGGAACATTCTCCTTTTTCAGTAATAGGCAGAAAAGTTTGCTTGCTAAATAGATATTTAATTTCTGTTAACTATTTAAGCCTTCATATTTACTTTCTGGGGAAATTCATTGGCACTATAGAGTACCATTGCATTTTTAAAAGTTTTATTGTATATGTATTTTTAGCTAGAAAGCAGAAGAATGAAATTCTAACTTTTATTAGTTGACTTTAAGCTAGTAATACATAATGGTTTTTGAGAGGAAAGGTTAAAGGAAAGATGGGAAACGTGGTGTGTTCATTATCCTGAAAAAAAAAAGATCCTACTTGAATCTACCTCTCTGAGGTTTGTAAAGCACCACTCCTACATTCTCATTCAGACCTCATAACTGCACTGTGAAGTAGGTGCTCTCTCTACCATTTTACATATTTAGAAATTGAACCTTGCCCTGAGTCTCAGAACTAGTAAGAGTGTTGAATTTCTCTTCCTAACTTCAAGTCTACTACTCTAGCCACTATAACAGGCTGAAGTTTTTATTTGGCCTTTTCAGTGTATCTAGGTTAGATAGGTTATAATTAGAAAGTTTTAGATTTAGACCTGGAAGGGGCCTTAGAAGTCATCTAGTCTTAACCCTCTCCCACCCTTGCCCCATTTTTACCGAGGTGGAAACTGGGGTCCAGAGATTTGCCCAAGGTAATAAATAAACATGGATGACTTAATGATAGACCCCCAAATTCTTTTTGTGTTGCTTGACTGACAAAACAGTCTTCATGAGCTAGTGAAATCTCCACTCCTGGAGATTGGAATATCGTTTTATTTTACAAGGTTTAAGGATATGGTAGATGGAAATCAGGAGGTACTTCATAATTTTTCCTTATTTCTGACAGCTGATTAGGCCAAATTATAACTGCAAACAATTATTAGGCTTCTATGTTTAGAATACCATGTTAAAAACTGGCAGAGAAGGTCTATATATCACAGTGATAAATTTTTCAGTGTTGTAAAATCTTTATATTCTAAATTGCTAGGAGCCAACACCAAACAATTTACGGTATTTGGTTTTAATTAAATTGTGGAGATTACATCAGAAAGGATGGGGATGCCGGCGATTCCTGATTCATTGGAAGTTGGTAGAGATAACCTTGAGAAGAGTGAATGTGCTGAAGTCTTAGGATATGTGATACACATGGAAGGAGAAGGGGGAAACAAATTTGGTCGGACTAAATCCTTAACACCAGAAGAATGAATTAGAAAGGGAGAATAAATAGTAACCTACTTTTTAAAAGGTTACACCTTGTCCTTTCCCCTATACCTGGGGTCCTATTACATATAGCTCCTTTAAAAAAAAAATCTAGATGACATTAAAATTCTTCTTTCTGTTTATATGCAAATTTAGCTCTTGACCAGTACCTTAAGAAAATATCATTTAATATGAGTTACCCCAATAGTTTAGAATCATTTATAAGGTTAACAATTGAAAGGGACTTGAAAGTATCTGTCTAGGTCCAATTCCTGCCACATTTTATACTAAAGATCAAAGAGGTCAGTCCCGAAGCATAATCTGGTGGAAAAACAGACACCTAATGTTTTTATATTAATGAATAGATGTTTTTTCATCACAGGAGGCATAACTTTGGAGTTTCCCAATAATAATCATTCAAAACCCATGTCTTCTTTTCTAATAAGCAATTTGGTGTATGTATAGTACTCTGTAGTTTTAGGAACATTAAAGGTACTTTATTTTAATTTTAAATAAAATTTTCTAATTTGGGATAAAAGAAGGAAAAAATGTGAAGTTATAGCAGTCAAATTCAGGAGGCCTAGATAAACCATATACCTTAACTATACAAGTTCAGCCATTTTGTCTACTAGCCTGTTGAAATTTACTTTTAAATTTAATAATGTATATATTACAAATCTCTTCCTTATAAATGGTAATAATAAAGATTACATGCCCTGGATTGTAACTTTCCCACTTAACAAGTTTTAAGTTAGTTTTTCCTCTTATTCCTGTTGTGAAAATGATCTTCACTCTAATTCTCTCATGATAGAACAGGCTAGACAGCATGGAATTTTTAAAACTCATGTCTAAGAACTTAATGTCCTCTGTCACCACTGACTTGTGTGTCTGAACATCTAGGGTAAGTTGTACAATAAAGACCAATTATGTCGTCTTGTGATTGATTTATAGTTGAAATAACAGAGGTCCCTAACCTTAAAGTTCCCTCTTTTGTCTCAAACTATCTGTTGGTTTCCTCCCGTTCTTGGACTTTGAAGCAAGTGTCTGTTGAACACCGATAAATATAAGTGGGTCAATAATATGGGTCTGGAAAATTTAGCCAGCTGAATCTTTACCATTTACCTGCATTGTATTTTTTTATGTCGATCACCATGCCAAAAGGAGGGGAAACAGATGCTTATGGGGCAAAGGAAGCACAAAAGACTGAGCTTTTATTTAGAATTTTTTTTCTTTGAATCCTGAGGGATTTGTTGTGTTATTGTCGTTCACCAGTCCAATTGTCTCTCTGTCACTATTAGAGCCAAAATGCAATTGAAGAGTGTAAGACCATATGGTTTTAGCACCCCTAAATCAATTACAATCTGGATTAGCCAGTTTATTCTCCTTCTTAACTCTTTGCTGCCATCTGGTGATAAAGTTGACTGTAGAATTACATTTTTAAAAATTCAGGTATGGTCAGTGCTTAGCACATCTACCATCTTTCAACACTTGAAGAAAGTGTTCATATTAAACTAGCTTGTGGCTTCTGAGTAATCTAGATCTCAGGACTCATTTCTTGATACCTATCTATTTTCCAGTGTAGTTATTGTCATTCCATGTGTCTACCTTTGCGTTGACACATGGAGTATCAAGTTATCTTGGGTTACTTAATTTGAAGGTTCATGTCAGATCTTAATAGTATTTCTCTGCTACAACAAATGTAGATTTATAATCCACAGATATTTTAAAGATAGTTTACTGAAATCTGGCAGACCATTGTAAGTGTTCCAAGGTTTCCATGAAATCCTCTATGTTGCCTTAGGGTGCATGATGAAACCAACTCCTTGAGTCATCTTTTAATTTAGCTACAGTTTCTGTCTACTGGTTTCATATATAATGAAAATGTTGATAGTTTTAAGAAATTTTTGTGTTTCAACTTAGTACATTGAGCACAGAATACATAGAATATAGCAGTTAAGTTAATACTCATAGACAGTTATAGCACCACTGCCCTCTTCTTACTGAAGAAGGGGATGAGCCATGATTGAGGTTTATTTTGTATTTTTACTTTATTTTAATTCATGTTTTTATCACCTAGTAACTTTTTGGTGCTGTGATCTGTACTTAACTACTCTGATTTGGATAGCAGATGGTTTTTGTTGCCAAGATTTTCCACCTTGGCTTGGCCTTTAACACTTGTATTCTTGTGGCATATAGCATTTAAGAAAACAGATTATTTTCATAACTTTTTCACTGGATAATATGTAGAAATTACAGCTAAACAAATAAATGGGTGAGGTTTTATGTAAGTGATACAAAAAAAAGGTATTGGAAGTCCAAGACGAACTAGAAAAGTTTTTGTCTAAGGAAAGTAATTTATTTTGCAAGTATTTTGATTGGCAACATTTTTAAAAAGCTATTAGAAATGTTACTGTATGTGCTTTCTTTGTTAATTTTCCTGGAATAAGACAAATGAGAAACCATAGCTTGTGGGAATCTAAAGTAAAGAAAGGTGGTTTGGCAATCATAGATAGGGACAGGATATTGCTGTCTGTTTTCATCTATTCTCAAAAGAATTGCCCTAGTAGTTCAGACTGTAATGAGTTATGTAGTTAATTTTGGTATCATGTATAGAACATGTGATTATACTTCAGTAAACATTCAACATCTATTGCCACAAAATAATTTCTCTTAACCCATTACAGATCTTTTGTGAATTTATCTAGATTTTATCTTGTAACTTTTTAGCCTTTGGTATTTAGTGATATCCAAAAGCCACCATCTTTATGAAGTACTACTTCTGTTTTAAAATAATTCTTTGAAGTCTGATAAGACACTGTGTTTGCAATTTGACCGTCACTTTTTAAAAAAGGTTTTTAAAAATCAGCCCTTTGTTTTTATGTATCAGTCATTACTGAATGTTTACCCTTTGTGTCCTTTCCTCTGTCCCCATCATTTGACTCTTTCTTCTTAAAGACAAAGTTAAGTGAAAACAGTTGATTTCTGACAAACTCCTGTTTGGCTTTTAAAGACCTTCATAACCTTGAACCCCTTCTTGTCCAGTCTTGTATCTTTCTTGTCCCTACATATTGTCTGCAATACATTGGCATTGGTTTTGTTGTTCTCATACAAAACACTCCCATCACTTGCTGTCCATGCCTGCAATTCCCTTCTTCCTAATCTCTACCTCCTGGTTTTCCTGGCTTCCTTTAAGTCTCATCTAAAGTCTTATCTTCTACAAGAAACCTTCTAGTTCACCTTAATGTTAGTGGTATTAATATCAATGCCTTCCTTTTTGATCATCTTCAGCTTTATTGTCGTTTGTACTAGTTTTAATATATTGTCTCTTCCGTTAGACCAAGCTGCCTTGCTTTGTATCTCGCATGCTTAGCATAGTACCTTAGAACGTAATAGGAATTTAATAATGTTTGTTACCTAACTGATCGTATATATTTTGCCCTGATAGTCACCCACTTTTATGAAGAGAGGAGGAAGGTATTTTTCATTTTCTGTTGTTGAGGACTAAAAATGGTCATTATAATAGCTTAAGAGTTCAACTTAAGTGTGGGATCTTTTTTGGGTTTATATTTATGTTGTAGACCAACAGTTCTCAATCTGTGGGTTATGTTAAATTTGTAACAATGAAAATACATCCTGCATATCAGATATTTACATTATGATTCATAGCAGTAGCAAAATTACAATAATGAAGTAGCAACGAAAATAAATTTATGGTTGGGGGTCACCACAACATGAGGAACTGTATTAAAGGGTCACGGCATTAGGAAGGTTGAGAACCACTGTTGTAGACATTATTTATGATTTCTTCCTGTTCTTTTTACTTTGCATCATTTCATACAAATCTTTCCCTGTTTATCAAAATTTTTCATATTTGTAATTTCTTCCCTCATGTAGTGTTGCATTACATTCATATACTCACATAGCTGAGCACCCATTTTGTTTCTAGCTTCTTTGTTAGCAGAAAGTTTGTTCTTCACTTTGGCATCCTAAGAGGTGTTTTCCTACTTGTTTTATTTTTCAGCCTGAGGACTCATTGCCATAATTGCCTCTCAGAAGATATTCCACAAGCAGCAGTGAATAGTTTTCTCTCACATTCTCATTTATGTATCCTGGCTCCTTTTCCCGTTTCTTTAATACTTTCTTCTTGCCTCATGGAATTAGTTGGAAAAGGAAGCTTTAGTGATAGTCGACATAGGTTCACAATTTGTAGATATTTCAAGGTAGTTTCAAATAGATTCCTATGAATCTGGATTTTAGATGTGGGTTGTTTGTCCTTCCTTTTCCTTCCTTTTTTCTCCCCTGGATCCTCGAGTCTAGAAAGGTAGAAAATTTGTTTTCTCCGTGTGGTAAGATGTGATAAGCACTAAATTTAATTTGGTTCTAATCCTCTCTGTGCCATCATTGTCATCTTCAACATTATACTTTGCCTCAGTTACCTTACCTGTAAAACATGAAGGGGTTGTTCTAGATAACCACTTTCTGCTCTGAAATCCTGATGTTATGGCCGGCTAATACTAGGAAGCCTTTTTGGATTCCTTAAATAGAAAGTAAGCTCCTCAAGGGCAAAGACACATAAGTATTTGTATCCTTAACTCCTGGCACATAGGCACTTTAAAATGCTTGTTATGTATGACTTGCCACACATTGCTACCATAGAAGTGATATGAGTAAAAAAAAAAAAAAAGTCTTATACTAATTAATCTTGATAGACAGTATTGTAAGTGAAATTTAAGTACAGTAAGACAGATTAAAATTTTAGCCTGGACAACCACCTAAAATGTTTCAGGAGATTGAGCCTTTACGTTTTTTCTTTTATAAAATCACCTTTTCCTTTGCTGTCAACTTTTTAACCGCCTTCCTTTATGAGCACTGAACTTGTTGACCACTAATATATCCCCCTAGATCCAGTACTGGGAAATGTGTGTGACAATAGGTAGTGACAACTTTGAAGGCACTGTTTCTCCTCTCCTACCTCATTAAATTGATAGAACTATAACCTAACATAAATGCTTTATGCTAACTCTTCTTGAGATTTAGTTTAATCTCAAAACTGTTTCCATAGTCAAATAGGAACCTTGTGACTTTGAGAAACTAGAGAATGTTGGGAAGTTGTATTGGACTTTGTTTAGGTTTTAGCTTCTGATCAGTTACACTTTGAGTGGCATGGACTCATGTTTGCAGCTGTTATATTAAGGACATGTAACTTAAAATTCTGAGATTTTTTTTCAGAAAATCATACATGTAGATCTGGAAGAGACCTCAAAAGCAATAAAGGCATCTACTCCCTTCATTATACACAAATGAGGAAAGTAAGGCCAACAGAAATGACTTGGTTTGCCCCAGGTAAGAAAATAAGTGGGGTTTAAACCCAGCTCCTCAGACTCTTAAAACCTTTCCATTGTACTGTTCTAGTCTTAGGGTAGTCAATATTCAGAATTACTGAATGAAAGTTGAACTGACACATTTTCTTAAAGTCCTATTAAAAGACAAATTTGCAGTTTAGAATCACTTAGAACTAGCCATTTTGTCACTGAAATTTTCTGCCTCCATCTTTACTCATCTCATTTCTGGAATTCACTCTTTACCTATCTAATACTCCCACTATCACTTTCTATTCATCCTAGTAATTTTGCATCTCTAGCTGTCTTTATTCAGAACCAGTTCTTAGTCCTCCACTGATCCCATTTCTTATTCCCAACCCCTCATTTTAACCTCACCAATGTCTTATTTTAAAGCTACCTACCCTCTTAACAGTGATTTCTGGAATGTCTGATGTATATACAATAAATTAACTTTCATCTTAAGTATTTTCCTTTCTCTTTCCGTCTTTCATTCATTGAGAACTGGCTTCTTCCTGATGACATGGCTTTGCTGTCCATCTTTTCCATTTCTGGACACTTAGCTGTAACGTGTTGGGAGTTGGAATACTCCATGCCATGTACATGCCCTCCCTCTAACACTATCACTCAGTAATATTTCTTTCTTGATGGTTCACTCAGACCGTATTGAACATTCAGTCCAGATTTTGGTTGCTATTGCCTATTCATCTCCAGGACACTTTCTTCTTTCCTCATAAAGTTCAGTTCCTGACTCATGATCTTTCTTTCCCTTTCCAACTTCCGCCTTCGTGCTAGAAGACAACATAAATAATGATCTTCCTTCACATATGCTTGGATACCAGTTCCTCAGTTTATATAATTACTTGGGCCTCCTCCATTCTACTGCATTAACACACACAGAGAGTGTCCTTTTACTGTTTTCCTTCACTCTTGAAGAGGACCATAACATCCCAATACCATGACGTGTTTAAGTGAATTGGATTGGGGGGAGGAGGGAGCTGTGCAAAATTACCAGCCTCATCTTCTCTGTAGCCATCTGGGTCCAATGGCAAGATATAGATCAGTACTACTGGAGATAGATGGCCCTAGATGCAGTGGGAGACCATTGACATTTTTAAGCTAAGGTCTTTCCCAGGTCTCAGTTTGACTGAGGCAATGCCATTCACTGATTAAGACTAGGTTACGAAATGAGGCAGAGGATGGCTTCTTTTACCTAGTCAAAAAAACATCTGGGAGGGGAAGACCCTCAAGGTTTCTGGCCAAAGCCAAAACAATTGCTATTTACATTCACTGAGCGAATTAGGGCCCAAACCCTGAACTATTGGGGCTTGGCCTGGAATCTATTGTTGGTCAGATCTCTGAGAGTCCAAGTGATTTTGGTTTAAGGCGTGGTCTTTAAGAGAAAAATCACCCCTGGCCTCCAAAAAATGTAGAACTATCACAGCATATAGGGTTGCTGCTGCAGTATCTTGTTTTCATGTGACTCACAGCAACCAACCGCATCAGTCTCCAGGCTAGCTTGTATGTGGCCCAAAGAAGTTTAACACTTGTGTAGGTCCAGTTTAACCCATAAACCCCAAAATCTTTTTTCTAACTTCTCTATTTACTGTCAAGGCTACTTTTGTCCTCTCAGTCACCTAAGCTTCCAGCCTAGGTGTTATCTTCAATTCCTCAATCCCTTTACCTCTATACCTAATAATTAGCTACATTTTGTCATTTGTTATATTTCTCACATTTGCTACCCCCTTCTGTCTTCTACACTGCTACCACTCTAGGGCAGATCCTTATAAATTTATCCCTGCCCTATTAAAGTAGCCTTCTGGTTTGTCTCCTTGCCTTAAGTACTCCCTATTCTAGTACATCTCACCATTTATATTGTCTCAAAGTGATCTTCCTAAAGTGCAGATCTGGTCATATCACCCCCCTGTTGAGTAAACTCCATTGACTCCCTTTCACTTTCAGGATCAAATATGAAATCCTCTTTGGCTTTTAAAGCCCCCCTCCATGGCCTGGTTCCCTTCCGCTTTTATAGTATCCTTACTCCTCATGCCTGTCCTTTGCACTCTTCAGTGACACTGGCTCTTAGCACACTGCATTGCTAGACTTTTTCACTGGCTGGTTGTTCCTCTCCTCCCTTATTTTTATCACATGCATTTCCTGACTTTGAGTCTTAACTAAAGTCCCACCTTCATTTACAGGAAGCCTTTCCCAGTAGACATTAATGCTAGTACCTCCCCTTTGTTGATATTCGAATATTCAGCTTAACCTGTACATATCTTGTTTGTAGTTGGTGGAGGTGGGCCTTCTAGGCTTTGAGATTTCTTCTCAATGCCTGTGTGTGGTGTGTGCCAGCACTGAACAGTTTCCTTGGATTTCTACTCACTGTTCTTAGTGAAAACATTGACTTAATCCTCCAAACCCCGAGCTCTCCTGAACAATTGTTTAAGTGACTTTTTCTGCTCTTTACAGTATTTTCCACCTCATGGCTGTTGAACACAGGTCTTTTGACTCCAGATAATGCAGCACTGACTTCACTAAAGTTTGTGTATGTTCTATTCTCTTTCTAGATACTTAAGTCCCTTAAAGGCAACCACTTTTTGAATCCAAGATTTGTTTAATAGGTAACTCTAAAGTGTTCTGATTCATCTTCTTGATTCTCTGAGAGAAGGTTCTAGAACCTTTTGGAGACAAGGATAGTAGATTTCAAGTTGCAAGAGAGCTCTGAAGTAATTTAGTTCAAACCCTTCTGTCTCTCCACCTTTACACTTTACAATTATTTCCTCATTTGACCCCTGCAAAACCTTGTGAGACAGATGGTGTAACGCCCCTTTTTGAGATGAAGAAACTGAGGCAAAGGTTAAATGATTTGCACAAAGTCTAAGTAAGAGTCTGTGAAGCCCTAGTTGAACCTATGTCTTCCTGACTTAAGATCCCTCTATTTATTCACTGTGCCAGTGAATAATTTAACTCCCCCTTCAGTTTAGATGATATTTGTGATGTGTGGTAGGTCACAAAAAAAATTTAATGTTCTACAATGCCTAGCTGCTTCTAGGTCTGACTGTGCTAGATGACTTTTTTTAAAAAAAAAGACAATAAAGGACTAATATTTTGGCAGAAAAATGTTTTTTCTTATGGTCCAGATATTCTTGTCATGACTCCTTTAATCAGTGTGATCCTGTTTGCAACTTAATTTAATCCGTTTGTAGTTTAGATCTGCCTAAGTGCAGCTATTCGCAAATAGCTGCCTAGTTAGGAGACTTCACTTGTGAATTTCCATCAGACCTTTTCAAATTACACCCTGTAATTATGTCTTTTAACACTGAAATTGAGCAGACTTTCCTTTGAACCCACAAATGAGTAAGTTCAAGCTTGTTACATAGAAGATCCCTTTTCTAATATTTAATAAAATTTTGGCATAGCTTAGTCTACTTTTAGTAGGTATGTAACCTTATTTTATACTTTCTGCTTCCTTGAAGAATCCTATCTATAATCACTTAACCTCTCTTCAAACACTTCAATACGGAGGAACTTAGACCCTCATAAGGAGACCATTCTATTTTTGGTCAGCTCAAAAGAAATTGTTATAGAAAATTGTAGTTTACAGAGCTTCTTCCTAATTAATGCCTATTGGTTCTAATTGAATTTCTCTTGCTCTTCAGGGTTTTATGAAGAACTTTATTCAGCTCTGAGGCAAATAGTAATGATATTCCTCTTTATTCGTGGAACTAAAGCTTAAAGAAGTAAAATGACTTGTCCACTGGTAATATCGCAGACTTTGTGCTATTACTCCTAACACCAGGATGCATGTTTTGCCTTCTAACTATGCAAAATTAAATTCCTATTCCATATGACAGTCCGTATATTTGAAGATAGCTAGTGAAATATCCTGCTTTCATTAGAACAAAGGTTCCAGTTTTAGTCATTACTTAAATGGTTTTCAAATCCTTTTCCTGTCTCCCTCTTCCCTATCCCTCAATTCTAGCTTTGCTTGAGTTAGGTTTTTTAAGATGAATTGTGACAGTTTTAGGAAGAGGTGAAATTTTTTCTTTGAGAATAATTAGATTACACAGCGTATAGCCAATTTGCCAGCTATATCTGTGGTTACATTATGCATGTGATTGGAAGGTGAGTATACATGTCCTTAGGGTCATACATCTTAAGGCATTATTGCTTGGGTTTTAGTAGTGAACCATTACTCTATTCCTACTCTGAAGTTTCATTTAGAACATGATGTCTAATATGTTTAGCCTTTGCAAAAATTTTTTTTGATAATAAGCCTGTTCTAGCTAGGCCTTTTGAAATTTGTTGCATTGTAAAAATAAGAAAGAAACATTCAAATACATAAATGTATCTATGGTCTGCTAATCTGTGTGGGTGATGGAAGTCTTATCCCTTCCTTCTCATCTTGTAATTCTAGTCCATGTCTTCCCATAAATACTTTAGGATTCAGTATGCTAGTGACTTTTGAAGTTCATTTGTGTTTCTTCCTGTTGCTACATACTTTACTCAACTGCCTTTTTTTCTGTCTTACACCTTTGATTTTTTTTTTTTTTCTTTTTGGAGTGGGGAAGGCAGGGCAATGTTAGTTTTCAAAAAACAGCACAATTTTGCAAATGTCTGTTATATGTAATGATGAAAACCTCTGTGGGTTGTCTAATTGCATATGCACCTTAGGTATTTTTCATCCACTTTTTTTTCCTTATGTGGCTAATTACACTAAAAATTTTTCAGTACTTATTCCACATAGAAAGTGCTGCAGTATCCTACCCTTAATGCCATAACATCATAGTTGTCATTAGCAAATAGGAGTACCTCGAAAAGCTCACAGGTCTGTGCAGGGTCAATCTTTTGTTTGGAGAGTGCCCTGAATTTCCTTCGAGAAATATGCCTTTTGCTTACTTGTTTTATAGTGTGGTGGGATTTTGCATCCTTTACTTTTCAGTCATTTCACATGATTTTAAGGGTATATTGTATAGAGTAATGTATGTGATGAAAAAAAAAATGCTGTTAATGACCAGTCTTAGCTTCAGCCAGAAGTTGAAGAAAATGTTCTTCCTTCCTTGTTTTGCAAAAGTGGGAGACTACTGCATTATCTATCCTTTTGGTTTTCTTTTTTGGAGGGGGAAGGCAAGGCAGTTGGGGTTAAATGACTTGCCCAAGGCCATACAGCTAGTTTTAACTTCTTGCATTTTTATTTTTTTGGTTACAGAAGCTGGCTCATAGGTTAGAGGAAAGTTATATTTCGAAACGTGCTTTCAAAACAAATTATTAAAAGAACTTAAAAATAACATTTGTAAAAAAAAATGTTTCCTTTCCATGTTTTCACTAAGGATTCCTTTGATTCTTGTGTCAATAAACCTTTTTCTAGAAATGAAAAGGGCATATGGTACAGTAATTACTGATGTTTTCTTTATGTAGAATTTTGTAATATTTCTTGACTTTTTCCACTTGTGTGATTCCTTCCTTCTTTCAGATGTCTTGAATGGATCACTCAATCACTCATTGTTCTCCCAAAGTTTTGTCCTGTTTAGTTGCCTGGTCTGTCTGCTCTTAAATGCTGCTTCATTCATTGTGTTGAGGATGATGGTATTCGGAGTTCAGATCCAATAAACATAGATACCAATGCCATCATTGATGGAGAAAGTATTTGTTGTAAAATATTAAACTGTTTTTATTTTCCTTAAGTGTTAATTGTTTCCTAGGCAGTATGCTAGTGCTGGGATTACCAAAAAAAAAATCACTTTCCACTGATTGTTGACTGAGGGTGGTATTTGATGTTGCTCATACTTCCTTCATCTTCCACTATGAAATTTTGTAAATGAGTTTGTTTTAAGCTAGTGTTGCCCTTAGTTGCCATATTTTTTCAGCTTTGTAAGGGGGATGAAGTGTTTGTTACCTGAGGCACTGTTTAGATCTTCCTTTTTGTAGTGATACATAGCTTAAATTTGCATCAATTTTTTTATTTCCCATTTTGGGATGTCAATTTATTTAGCTCAGTTGGAGAGATGCTAATTAATTACTATGTATTCTAATTTTTATTTAGTTTTGAACTATCAGTTTTTTTTTTCCACTTTTTTTTTTATTTACTCATTTACTTTTAATTTACAAGATTCAGTTCCACAATCACTTGAGTTTCAGATTTTCT
>CM053589.1:31479933-31521377 GCA_028646515.1 Pseudochirops corinnae
CTTGTGGCTATTTGACCCTTGCCATCAAACACCATGGCCAGCAATGTCACCAACAAGACTGACCCCCGTTCCATGAACTCCCGTGTCTTCATTGGGAATCTCAACACTCTGGTTGTTAAGAAGACTGATGTTGAAGCCATCTTCTCGAAGTATGGGAAGATCGTGGGCTGCTCTGTTCATAAGGGTTTTGCCTTTGTTCAATATGTTAATGAGCGAAATGCCCGTGCTGCCGTGGCAGGAGAGGATGGCAGAATGATTGCTGGCCAGGTACTAGGTAAGTTTTGATGTATTTGAAGTTTCTAATTGATCTTGGACCTTTTTCATGCCTATCACTATTTTCACTAGTGCAAATTGGTGACAGCTATTATGTGTGATAATAGTATGGTATACATCATGAATTTATTTAATGCTCTGAGATCATGGGTAGTTCCATAGGAGGAGGGAAAAGATAATTCTTATAAAATTAAAAAAATGTATAGTAGATCAAGTAGCAAAATAATCTCATATGTTTTATTTTGTGTAGTAGTGATTGTATAACTTCAGATGACAAGCCTGGTAAAGAAAAGAAAGGGCCAGACTATTTCTTTTATTTTGTTAAGTTTGCTCTAGTTTTGTAATATGCAGACCATTACAAAGCTGTCTTTGCTCTTGTTTGCAGAATGAATCCCAGTGAAGGACTCTTTCTTAGAAAACTGTTGAATTTTAAATTACTAAGAGTGAACAGCTGAATTCTACTGTTGAGACTGATTATGGGTGGTATTGTTGGACAGTATAGGATTCTAGGTGATAGAGATATATAGTGTAGGCTTTCTTAAAAAGAGGAAGGCAGCACTGAGAATTGTGATCTATAGCTATAGTTTCCACCAGCATATTAAGAGTTTCTATTGGAATGCTTGTCCCTCAGTTTAAGAACTTAGGTATTTAGATCAAGGAAGTTATTTAAAGTCAGTCTTATTTTCTTTGCCTTGGCCTCAGAAAGTGGACAGCAACTAATTCAGCAATTAACATAGTTTTCATAAGCATTCCAGCATATGTTTAAGGCTCACCCAGTTTACATAAGGTTGTTTGGCCTTCTAGATAGACAAAACAAGCAGTTGGAATTTTGAAGAGATTTAGGTACTCTTGGCCAGAAGTGTTTCTTAATTATGTTAAATCATTAAAAACATTGCATTAATTTTTGTCAGATTGTTTTCCTCCATGATGTGGGAGATTACTGGGTACCAGAGTGAGGAGTGGTGAAGTGTATGGAAAATAGCCTACTTCAGCATTTTTTTGTCTTTAAGTACCTCCTGTGTGCAAAGTACTATATTGAAGAGTTGAGGGATGGAATAATGTCATAAAGGGAAAGAAAGATGGTCCCTGTTCTTTGTATATGTTCAGACCTTCTGTATACATATCCTTTATTTGTTCAGTACTAATATATATTCAATTGCTTACTAAGTGCCTACCTTTTGAAGACTACTGTACTATTAAGAAATTTGGGGGTAGTATATGAAAGTGAATGATTCCACCAAGAAACTGACTAGTAAGTTTTCCTTAGTGTTTTTTCCCCCTTAATGGAGTTGTCATTCACGTTCATGGTTCTTTTCAGATATTAATCTGGCTGCAGAGCCAAAAGTGAACCGAGGAAAAGCAGGTGTGAAGCGTTCTGCAGCGGAGATGTACGGGTCAGTACCAGAACACCCTTCTCCGTCCCCTCTACTCAGGTCCGGAACTTTATTATTTATAAATGCATTGTGTCCATCCATGGACATTTTCTTCTCTATCTGTTTTCTGGAAGTGGGAGGGCTAAATAAAGTTTAATGCTTATTATTCTATGTACAAATTAGCTTGAATGTATTTTAGAATGTTTTTCCAAGCCTCCTTTGTTATTTTATTCCCAAGAATTATGATTCCTTCAATCTTTTTCCTTTAGTATTTTAGTGTATGTAGTATAAGTGGAAGTTAGTATTAGGGTAATACTTTAACTTTTCAGGAAATAACTCTTTAGAAATTGGGAAGAAGGATTTTTAATGTGGAAGGGGGAGTTAAGTACTAGTGGAAGTATTTGATTATGCGTCTTTGGGCCTAATTTATTATCTGGAACACTACGCTTGTGGTGTATACCTGAAATTAACATTTTATTAAGCTTTTCCCTATCTGGATAAGGTATTTGTAGCCCAGGGTGCTGAGGAACTCATTTGGAGGCAAGGAATTTTTGTTTAAGGGATTGATTGTATGAGTGATTGGAGTGTGTGTTGCTGTCTTTTGGCCTTATCTCTTCCAGTCTGCTGTTGTGATAATTGTGGTAACAGCTCCACCCTGACAGTCTTTTTCGGGATTTGTCTTTCAGCTCTTCCTTTGACCTGGATTATGATTTTCAACGAGATTATTATGACAGGTATGGGTTTTATTCTTCTGAAATAAGAATGAATCAGATTTTTAGATTAGTCTGCCTCTAAGATTCTAAAACAAAACATTTTAAAAAGGCATCACCTAAAATGTGCTATCAAATGAAAATCCAAAGCAGTCAGTTTAACCAGTTGCTGGAGCTTATGGGTCCTTGGCTGTCTTGTGTGGTTCTGTGTTAACTTGTAAAAGTTAATAATGTATTTATTTTACCAACCAAGCCATGCTGTGGTAAGGAGGCTATAACTCTAGTCATGCAGTCAGTGGTAAAAGAGTAGAATATATATTAGTGCCATATTCCTTCATGACTTCTCTCCCCTTCCCGCAACATTTTTTTTAAGCACTTAACTGTGCTCTTGGTAATTTACAGTGTCCTGAAATAGTGCCTCACTTGAAAAAGAAACACTAACTTCTCTAAATGTACCTCAGGCAACTACCTAGAACTAAGTTACTCAGAATTGTAGTTAATCATGTTAAGTCTGCATATTTGAGTGTGTATTCAGCACTTATGTTAGAGATATAAGCGTCTACATCTTTTCAGTTCAGGGTATAATGGGAATTGGGGAAGAAACCCATCTGAATTGGACCAAAGTAGAGGGTATAAATTAGGAAACAGTAGAAGATATACATTGAATCTACATAGTAAATTTAAGAAATACTTAATAGGATATGGCCAGATTATGGAAAGCCTTAAAAGTCATGAATAAAGAGTTAGGTTGGATGAGGTCAAGCAATATCTACTGAAGATATTTGAGTAGTAGATGTGTTGAGAATGATATTTGTACTTCCAAGGATAAATTAAACCTTGGCGTCATACATGGATCTCTTCTATATAATAGACCCCTCTGATTAGAAGACATTATGTATATAAGACTTCTAGGTCCCTGACTAAACATTTATTCTTCAGTTTCAGGGAAGTAAATTAAACAATAAACTGTTACAATAATTATAATTTGTTTTCTAATACCTATACCATTATTCTAATTAGATTAACTTCTTTGCTTTAGAAAAAGTGAAAATTAATAGATTATAAATACTTGTTCTTGCAGATAAGTTTCTTTCATAACAAAGTTTGCTTTGCCAGCTTGGAATTTAGTAGTTCCAGATCAAATTTATACTCAGTCATCATATTTTTGACTATTTAAAAGTGGCATAGCAATCCAGGATATTAGCAGCTTGGTCTATTAACTGTTTTCTTGATGAGATAAATATTTGGACTGTTTAGTCTTTTGAGTTTTACTCTTTAAAGAAGTATGTTAATACCATAGCACTGTGAAAATCATATACCTTGCCTTAGGGATAGTTATTAGACCTGTTCTTTCATTGACATTGGTGCTTCCTGATGAGGAAGCTTAAAATAATGAAGATCATTATCTTTTCTCCAACTTAGAACCTTAGAGTTGCCAAGAGCAGTGGTGTCAAGCTCAAGTAGAGATGGATCCTTGGGCTGCAGTATTGATTTAGAAAACCATAGATTAAACATTTCCTAATTACATTTTAGTCTGGTTGAGCCAGAGTTTTACAGTCTGACCTAGAGCACTGAACTGTTAAGTCAGGCCAGTTTGTATCAGAGGTGGCATAGGAACCTGGCCCAGGGCCCAATTTATATCCATTAAGCCATACTTTCTCTTTTTCTTAGTCTGAATCCTTTTTCCATCACTTCTTCTTTTTCTTAAATTTTAATTGATATATTTTGCTTTATCAACCAAATTTCTTCTACTATCCCCCATCCCAGAAAACTGTTCCATAAAATATATTTTTAAAATGGGAAGAAGAAAACTCCTCAGCAAAGTGATCAATATACATGCATAATTTCAAATTGCTTTCCAGAACAGTTTTACAGAATCCACCAACGTTGCACTAGTGTTACGTTGACTTAGACCTACATTGTGCAGCATTCTACAATAAATTGAAAATAAATACATGACCTTAATATTAAAGATCATATTGTAAAAATTCATAGCTATGGGTAAGAAGAGATGTCTTCTTACCCAAAGGATGGAGACAATTATGAAAGATAAAATAGTTAACTTTGATTACATGAAACAGAAAAGTTTCTGTAGAAATAAAATAGTATGTAGTATATGAAGGAAAGCACTTGGGTAATAAAAATGGTTTTCATATTTTAGATAAGTATTTGATATCCAAGATAAATATTCAATAAACAGAAATAAATGGGAACAGATGCCATTCTCCAGTAGATAAAGGATAAGAACAAAACTTCTAAAATAATTAACAATCATATGAAAGTATCTGAATTACTAATAAAAGAAATGCAAATCAGAGCCACCTAGCTAATCTATTTCTGATGGAATTTAGAAAATTAATAATTATTAACCTTATGGGTTTTATGACTTTTTAAAAGTCGGGGCAAATAATGGGCTGAGTGTACTAATTGATCTCTATGTCCCTTCCATTTCTAGCCTAGTGATTCTTTGATTTTATAAAGTCATTTTAGTTCCTTGGGCTTTATCATAATTTATAGTTTATTCACAAAAAAAATTTCAGGTTTTTATATATTTTGTAAGCTTGAATACTTTCATTTCTAGAAGAAACAGCTGAATATTATCTTTTTTCTCTTCCAGAATTAATATATTTTTAGCTTTCTGTACATTCATTTCCGCAAGATTTCGAGTTCTAAATTTTCTCCCTATCTCTCACCTACTCCTCACTGTGACAAGATGGCATACATACCGATTATCCCTTCCCCCAGTCTGCCTTCCCTTCTATCACCTCCATCCCCCTATTTCCCACTCCCTTTCCCCTTACTTGTAGGGCAAGATGAATTTCTATACCCCATTGCCTGTATATCTGACTTCCCAGTTGCATGTAAAAACAATTTTTTAACAATTTGTTTTTAAAATTTTGAGTTTCAGATTCTGTCCCTTCTTCCCTTACCCCCCACCCCCAGAAGACAAGCAACTCGGTATAGATTATACATGTGTAGTTATGCAAAACGTTTCCATAGTAATCATGTTGTGTGAAAGACTAACTATACTTCCCTCCATCCTATTTATTTAACAGCCCCCATTTATTCCATTTTCTCCTTTGTCCCTGTTCCTTTTCAAAAGTGTTTGCTTCTGACTGTCTTGAGTATGTTGTAAAACTCTTAATGCTGAACATTTGGTTTCATGCTGACCTAGACAAATAAAAGACCCAATTTATCTTACTTTCTCTCCCTTAATACAAATTTGGGAAGGGACTGTTTTTTGTGATTTTTCTTATTGATTGAGGAGGAACTGATCTTTTTAGCTCTGCAATGATGATTACAGTCGTAATAAACAAGATGGAACTGACAAGATTTGTATTCTAATATGTGTGGGAGTGGGGAAGTTAGAGCAGGAAACTCAGATTCAAAATATGTTGCTCCCTCTTTTCTTTATTGCTTAGTCCCTTTTTTTAAGGTCTAAGATACTAGTGCTGCACATAAAAGTGGTAAAGAGTGGTAAGCCTGAAACCTTAGGAGTTAAGAAACTATTTTATTACTTTGCTTTATTAGGTAATCAAGCTTTGAAAAGCCTAGAATAAACAAGTATCTCTTGTTACTTTATAGTGGGAGGATGATCTTGAGAATATCTGTCAAGTACATATTATCATGGAAATGCTGTCGTTCAAGTCCTCTGACCTGGCACTTTATTTTAAACCCCCTCCCCTCCACCTCTACCCCATGAAGCAGTTGGTGCAGATTTCTCCTTTCTGTTAGGTGTATCTATTTAAAGTAGATCATAGTATAAATTAGAATGTTTTTCGGTGAGCCTAGATTTAAGAGAGAAATTGTTCTTAAGCAGTATTTTACCCCTCCTCTCCTTACTGTGGTAAATTGTTTATCTCATTGTTCTTGTTTCCTTTTATTTTTAATATCTGTTGTTTGACGGAGAAGGGAACTATTGAAGAGAGAGTCAAAATGACTTGCCCATGTCTGAATTAGGTAGTGTTAGAAGAAGGATTCTGAACCTCCGGTATCTTTTCTGGTCCTGAGTATAGCCCTGTTCCTAGTATGTGATGATACCTTTGCTTTTCCTTGCCCAGGCAGTACTTTAGCTGCTGAGTGACACATTTATAGACATTTGCTAGTGATTCATCTTATTTTGTTGCTTATTAGTCTTCTGTTTTTTACTTAAAAAAATAAAGACAGTTTACTGGTTCCATAGTATAATGTAATTGACCCATTTGCAGAAGGATGTTGTAGGGGGTGATGTACTTGTTAGAAAGTCATGTTTGTTCTTTTTATTAAGGGGATTAAAGAGTATATAATCATATTTCAGTAGCAGTGAAAAATAATTTTCTCTCACCGTTCTGGTACAATTTTAGCTATAAAAAAATTTAACAAGTAGTTAGTACTAGCTAGTGGAACATTGCCTTAAATTCCAAGTGTTTAAGCTAATAGAAATGTTAACATTAGATTCCCAATTTGGTTTTTCTTTCTTAGTGTATTAAGTGAAGGATTTAAGGAGAAGTATGGTCTTGTTGAGGAATCTCTCCGCCATTCCCCCCCCCCCAAAAAAACAAACCAACCCACAAACTTTTGTGGATTATATTTGTCATTGTTTATTATATTAGAATTTATTATTATTATGAAAGTAGTTTTGTCCTTGTGAATCCCCTGAAAAGGTTTTGGGAACATTCTCCCATACCCCACGCCCAACTGTCCCTGTACCACACTTTTTGAGAACTGTTGGACCAAGTGATCTACATGTAGAAGCAGAGATCCCTTCTTTAGAAGTAACATCAGCAGTTGCCTATGGGATGTCTCTACCTATGCATCCTACTTCACATTCAGTGTCTAAAACAAAACTGTTTATCATTTGCTCTAAAATGACTCCTTTTCCAAATTCACTTGCTATATATGCTGAAGACATCACCATTCATCCTATTTATACCATCTTTGTATTCTTCACTCTTCACTGTCTTATCAAGTCTAGTTGATAACCCTTTAATAACATCCTTCCCACCTTTTTTTTGTTTATATAGCTATCACCCACATTTAAGACCCACATTAACCTGAAATAATGTTTCTTCCTCATCTCTACTTCATCCTTCATGCTGTTGTTAAATGTTCTGTTAAGAATAGATCTGGTATTATACTTCCTTTGGAAAAAAACCCCTTTTAGCTTTCTATGGCTTATTCTTTTGCCTTAGTCAAGGCCCTCCATAAAATTGGTACTTTTATTATCTTTCCTTTTGGGCTTTATTATAAGATCTTAGAACTGGAAGGGACTAGTTGAGTTCCTTTGTTTTTCATTTTTTTATTTTTTACATTTTAAAACAATTTAAAATTTAATAATCCAAATAAGGTAAGTATTGCTGTATCTATATTGTATAACAGGAGAGGATTATGCACAGAACTACTTAGCTCTATTACATGCAGTTTTATTTTTAAGAGTTGCTTCAGTGCTTTTCCCCCTCACCCCTTTGTTATCAATTCCTATTTCCTTTTTCCTCTTCTCCCCCTTACAACAGAAAAGAATTACAAAGCCCTTATAGCTAACACATAGTTAAACAAAACAAATTGGTCTCCTATCTCCAAAGGTTCATGCTACCAGGGAATGGGTCATAATGCTATGTTATCCCCACAGCCTTCCCTGATCCTCCCTAACAGTAAAGATTGTTCTTGAACTTCACATGGTCCTTTGTTTTATAACTCACATTTTAAGAGTTTAACTATGGCCCAGGCAAGTTGTGGAAATCTAAGTTGTAGATCTGAGATTTAAATGTAGGCCTTTTGCATATTCACTGCTTGTCCTTTTAAAGTTTTTTAATTGTTAATGATTTAATTTTATTTAAATTGAAGAACAGATTATGAGGGGATGGGATGGGCCTAGGGGAAAGGAAAGAAGGGAGGAAACAGGGAGATGAGAGCCTCTCATCTGTATTTACTCAAGTTGTGGTTGATCTGATTTCTTTTTTTTTCCTTTTTCTGTTTTTTTTGGAGGGGGGAAGGCAAGGTAATTGGGGATAAGTGACTTGCCTGAGTCATACAGCAAGTGTGTTAAGTATCTGAGGCTGGATTTGAACTCAGGTCCTTCTGACTCCATTGCAGGTGCTCTATTCACTGTGCTACCTAGCTACCTGGATCCTGATTTCTAAGCCTTGGTTCAGGGCACACACAACGAAGCACATGATAAGATGAGGTTCCTGGGGCACAGGTTTAGGAAAACATAGGGGTGGCCAGAGTTACACATCTAACCAGAGATATGGGTGGGGATTCTCCTTGGAACTGAAGCAAAGTGTTAAGTTCCATCCGCCTTTTTTCAGCTCTTATAAAACATTCTTGTTGTTAAAGTCTTTGTGCTAAAGAATTCTTTCATCACCTTTCTAACTTCTTGTACATTGCTTCTAGTTTCTTTGAATATACATCTGCCGGCTCAAGAACAGTTCTTTGCTCCTCAATTAAATAAAGTGAGCTGAGGTGCTGTATGTTCAGGTTTAAGTCCCTTAGGTTTCTATTTATATTTATTGCAATATCTTTCATTTCTAGATACTTTAAGCTAGTTAGTTTGTTCCTATTTTCTAGAAGTTTATAGTCTTCACTGGTGGCTGTCAGCTTGCTGTCAGGTACCTGCCATTTTGGAGAACATGTCCTGATGCAGCCCTGTGGAGCCTTGGCAGGCTCCATGGCATCCTAGGCCTTCACCACAGCATCATTTGGACCTGATGGGTTATAGGGACGCCCTTGGCCCTGACAACTACACCCGAGCCTTTTCAGGCCCGCTAACTAACCACAGGCCTGGGGTTGTGGATATGTGTCTCAGAAGAGCAGCACCTCACAGTTTCCTCCCTCCCAACTCCCTCTCTCTTTTTAGTAAGAGCTGCTCTTCCCTCTCTGGCCCCACCTCTCAGAGGCTCATGACCTCGCTCTTCATAGCTCCACTTTTATGGCTTCTCTCAGTTGTTAATGATTTGCAAAAAGTATTTCTCATTTCCTCATATATCCCTCCATTACCAAAGCCTTACCTGTTTTGTTAAAAAGTTTTTTTGGGGGAAAGGTAGTTGAGCAAACCTAGCCCAACCAAGTTTGACAGTACACACAATGTTCTATACCCATAGTCTTTTCAAATAGTTAAACTTTATGGACAAACTTGATCATTGTAATTATATATAATTTAGTTTTTTTCTTTCCACTCAAGTATTTGAAAGAGTCTTTATCTGTTGGAAGTATTAAGATTTGTTTTATTGGATCCCAGAGGGCAGAACCAGGAACAATGAATGAAATTTACAAAGAAAGAGAATTTGGTTTTCATGTCAGGAAAAACTCATAACAGAGCTGTCAAAAAGTGAAATGGCCATAAGAATGGTGGAATCACTACAAGAGGTGATGGGTTCAGTCTCTTTGGATGTCTTCAAGCAGAGGCTAGATCACTACATAGCAGGTATGTCATAGTAGAGATTATTTTGGGTTTATGGTTTGGACTAAATGGCTGCTGAAGTTTCTTCTAGTCTTAAAATTCCATGGTTCTGCCACTAGGGGAATACCAGGTGTAGTTGAACCTCTGAGCACTAGAATAAGAGCTTATCTCCTTAATATTTTTTCCTTAAATATCTATGATTCTTTTTCCAGGGTTAACAATACATTTCATGAATGTTATTGCCCAATATTTTGTTTGTATTAGCTTTTTTAAAGTCTTGTAATATACAGCCTTGAAGATTTGCATTGACCCAAATTAGCAAATATATTGTGGAAAATGACCTACTTCTTTTCAAAATTGATCTTCATATGTACTTAGAGTATATACGTAATAAAGAATAAAAGTGGAGTGAATTTTTTTTTCTTTTTTTGGAGAGGGGAAGGCAGGGCAGTTGGGGTTAAGATAGAACATAGCAACTAGATAGGTCTTTTTGGATAACATTGTTGAAACTAGTTTTCCCTTGCTCCTCATCCTAATTCAGATACAGTGGCAAAAGATATTGTAGCTCCCCAGAAGCCAATCATTGCCATATTCAATCTCAGACATTTACTTAGTTCTTGCACTAAGCAGTATTTACATTAAATTAGTCCAGGGCCTTGTCTTCAAGGTTTATAGGCAAGGTATAGGTGGATATGGGTCAAATAATTACATGAATTAAATATAATAGAAGGAAAGCAACAGACATTAAACAGATGTCATATGTTTACTACCATTGTACCATAATTAGAATGGTTTACTTAATCAGGTCCAAGCTTAGGGGAATATAATACTCAGGAATCTGATCTCATCAGTTTGGGTAGCTTTTCTTGTCCATTTTTTTGCTGTAATTTCTTGGAAATGGTCCACCAATGTTCTGAATTCCTTCTTAACATGATAGTAAAACCAGTGGAGGTTTCGGGACCTATCATCTCTTGCTATGTGACTTTTTCATCTTTTAACATACCTTTCCATGGTGACACCTTTAACTAATTCAGTGGTCCTCATTTTAAGAATAATTGATATATTCTTACACTTGTCATAGCCTATTAGGCTTTGTGTTAACACTAAAAAAATTTTTTTCAGTTTAGCATTCATTTTTTTCTTTCTGGGGTGTGGGAGTCGGGGAGGGTGCAGGAGCTCGACTAGAACAAATATACATATATAACAGTGCAAAAGAAAATTTCACGTTAGCTGTGACCAGAAATGTAAGTCCCATTTGGCATGTTTAGTCCTCCACCTCTTTGTTAGGTGAGTCGTGTTCTTCGTCTTTGTTTCCCTGGAATTGTGGTTGGTCATTCCATTGATCAGAGTTTTTTAGTCTTCAAAACAGCCCTTTTTTTGTTTATGACCATGGTATAGTTAATATCAAAATTGGAAAAGGAGCATTTATAACAAATGAAGGAAGGATATTATTAGAGATTATTACCAACTATATGCTAATAAAACTGGCAACTTGAATGAAATGGATAAATATTTATAAAGCTATGAGGTTACCAAGAAATAGAGAATTTAAATAACTAATAAACTCCCAAAATGAAAATAAAAACCCTGGTACTAGATTTAAAGATTCAAAAGGCCACTCCATTATTACACAAAATTTTTGCAAAAGTATTAGTAGAAGGGATCCTACCAAAATCTAATTATGATATAAATACGATCTTGATACCTAAGTCAGGGAAAGTTAAAAGAGAGACCGTATAGGCTAATAATTCCTAATAAAACATTTTCATTCAGAAACTTGTACTCCACATCTTACTCCCACATAAAATACCTGGTAGAATGTTGGCATTGAAAAGATGGGGATTTGTTCCATATTAAAGATTGTGGTCATTGATAGAGCTTTGCAATTTCCCTAAGTAAATCTTCTTCACTTCATTTATCCTGTTCAAGTTTAGGTTCATTTTGCTGTTTTCTATCAAATAAACCACATAATTACAGAGGAACTTTATAAGAGTTTTTCTTCTGTGTCAACCTGAGGAGTAGATCTAAACTTATTCTCCTGATTTTTCTTGTGTGCATGCTTGAAAGAGTCCTAAGTCATAGAGGAATTCCTTGTGGATGCTGAGGTGAGGTCTTCCAGATCTTTCTGTTTGCAGGTGACATTCTCATTTTTGATACTGGTAAATGATACTAAAACAACATTGTAAAAATAAACTACTCTTTTAAAAGGCTTAATTCTTATCACTTACAATAACCATCCATAATTCTGAGGACTGATAATGAAGAATGCTGTACACTTCCAGATAGAGATGAAGTACTAAAAATGCAGTATGAGATGTATTTTTGGACATGAACAATGTGGACATTTGTTTCATTTTGCATATTTTTAAAAATGGTTTTGTTTTCCTTTTATTTTCAGTAGAGTTGGTTTTGTGTGTTTATTGGTACACATGTATACACAGGATGGATGCAGAGTAGATAGATTTAACTTCAAGGGGGAAGGAGAAGTAGCTGGAAGGTCTGAAGCAGAAGATGAGTTTTAAGCTGACCCTGTGGTAGAGGTGAAGAGGAAGAGCATTTGAGGTGTGGAGAATAGCCGGTGTAAAGATAGAGAGATGGGAGATAAGTATATAAGATAACTAGACTGAAAAGAAGCGAGGCTGGTGCTCAATAGCTATTTGACCATAGAAACTTAACCCCTCGATCTTCTATTTCATCAGCTATGAAGTTGGGATAGTAGTTAATGAACTAGTATTTTCAGAGATGGGTAATCACATTCTAGACTGTACTTCTTTTATGGACACAACAGTTATTTACATGTAAACTAGTTCAGGGAAGTCGAAGGACAAGGGGGATTTATATTTTATATATAAGTGTATGCTTTGACTATGACATAACCTAAATTTTAGTTGTCTCCTTCACCTAATGAGTTAAAATAGTGCAGTGGTCAAGATCTCTTTCCTCATCTAAGGTAGTTGAATTTCTTCTTGGGATGACTTCAAACTTATTTATTATATATTGTTAAATTATATGTTGGTATATATGTTATATTATATTGTATTATTATTATGTTGTTATGTATATTGTTCCAGAGGCTATTCTGACATGAGGTGGGTTTGGTGTTTTTTGTTTGTTTTTGAGTAAGGAGGTTTTTTTTAAATTACACATCACCATATTTCTCCTAAGTATCTTTCTTGTTGGTCCCAGAAAGCCATGCCATATAACAAATAGTTATATAAAAAGACAGAAGAAGAAAGAGGATGGAAATTGGCATAATTGATTAATTTATAATATGCAGTATTTCTGCACCTTTCACTTCTATGAAAGAGAGGGTGGGTTGGGAGTATCTTCTTATAACTTGTTCAAGCTACACTTGTTCTTTACAGCATTAAATTTTGACTTGTGTGTGTGTGTGCAGAAGTTCTTTTTAGTCATGCTTATTTTACTGTGTATCATTTCATGCTTCTGACATTCATCATTTCTTATAGTACAGTATATTCTGTTACATTCATGTACTATAATTTATTTAGCCATTTCCCCGAAGAGTGGACATCTACTTTGTTTCCAATTCTTTGCCATCACAAGAATGCGTCGTTGTATATGGGGACTTCTATGGGAGTTCTACTTGGTTTCAAAGCCCTGTAATAGAATCTCTGGATCAAAAGATTTGAACATTTTAGTTAATTTATTGATCTCATAACTGTTAAGATTAATAATTTGTGAGCATCTAAGTGGCCTAGTGACTTCATTTCTGGTTCTGTAATTGTAAAAATCTGGTTAAAGAAAATTATTAGGTTTGTACCCAACCTTCTGGGCAATTTAACCTCTCAACCTTTAACCTCTTTCTAAAATAGAGCACATTCCACACGGTTGTTTAAAGATCAAGTGAGATAAGGTTCTTTGCACACTTTAAAGCCCGAATGTTTTTTATCATATCTTTGGAAATTCTCTATGAGTCTGAGAATCATTTCATAAAAGTAGATAACCTTATTCATAGTAGGTCTAATTAGTATGGTATTTTACCATGTGATACGTTGTTAGACACTCACATGAGGTCTATCCTTTTAGTTATTTTAACTTTTGGACAGATGAAAATTTCCACAATTCCATCCTCCCATACTATCCTCAAATTAATAAATTTCTTGGTAGTATATAACTTGTGTACCACTTGACACCGTGTCTGGACATGTCAGATAATTTTTTAATACCAAGGATTTTGTCCAAGATCATGAGCTTTCATCTCTAATTTGACTAGTCACTTGTTTACATACAAAGTCCTGTTTAACGCTACTGTTCCTTGAACTGAATCATCTTATAAATATGACTTTGCATTATAGATCAGGAGAAAGAGCATAGGTAATTTGAAACAAACCTATTCGTCTTAGAAGGACTTGGAAGGAGTATTATCTTGTAGTGCAGTGCATTTACTAATCTCTATTAACTAATCTAAAAATCTCTTAGGGAAAGGTAAGAGAAACTTTTAAATATTTCAATAAATACTTGTTGAACTCCTGTTTGCAGAACACTGGAATCCCTATCATGAAGTTTTCCATTTAATAATGGAGATGAGAGATACAGAAATCAGCCTTTAATACAAGGTATAATATGAAAGTACCTTTTAATGTATTACAAGGTACTGAGTGCTTTGGTAGTTCAGAGAAAAGAGATTACTTCAGCTGTGGGCATATCAAAAGCCACGTCCAGGAAGTGGTAATTGAACTAGATTGTGAGGGATGTTGTGTGGTCAAGATTACGTCAAGCTTTTGAGGGAGTGTTTTACAAGGTATACTTGAAATTTTCAATCCTTTGACTTTGAATAAGTTCATCCTTGAAAGTCAGGAGAGCCATGAACTTCAGGGGAGGTTTTGGAATTTATCCTTTGAACTTTTTTCTTTTATTCTTTGAGTAGCTGTAGCTTTGCCCAGTATAGTTGAGAATTTGCCACCTGTGAGAGTCAGTTTTTTGTTTGTTTTGCTTTTTGGAGGGGGGAAGGCAGGGCTATTGGGGTTAAGTGACTTGCCCAAGATCACATGGCTAATGTTAAGTGTCTGTGGCCGGATTTGATCTCAGGTTCTCCTGACTCGAGGGCTGGTACTCTATTCACTGTGCCACCTAAGCCACCCCCAGAGTCAGTTTCTTAAACTGATTCCAGTAAGTGAAACCAGGATAAGGTAATCACAGAATCCAGGCAGAGTTAAAAGGTCCTGTGGAGATATCCAGCCCATCCCCTTCATTTTACAGATGAAGACTAAAGAGAATTAGAGAGTGAGTGACTTATATCAGGTAGTAGATGGTAGAGGCAGGATTTAAATCCCCATTTTCAAAACCTATGTGTCATATTTTTATAAATCACACTACATCCATTATGTTACATGACTAGAACATTAGGTAAATTGACATTACAAATCCAAGAATCATAGGTCCATTTTATAAGAATGTACGTTATCAAGTCATGTCAAGAGTATAGATGATACTTTGACATCAGAGTCTAAATTTTGTGTCTTTTTGAGGAGAGGGTATAACTAAGCAAATGGGCATTTTGCATTTTAGGAAGGGGGAAAGGTTCTTTCTTTTTTCAGGTTAATGTGAAGCAAAGGAAACAATCTAATTACTGAAGGTGAAAATCCTAGAAAGCTTTTTGAATAAAGTCAGGAAATAGATCAACAGTCAACCATTGAGGAAGCAAACTTACTTAAAAGTAATAAGACTTTTTTTGTTTTTCTACTTTGATGCCTCATATAAACCATGTGACCCTTGTCCTTTCATGAAGAATCTACTTTTTCTGAGTCTTCTAGTATTTTCTGAGTATTGTTCAGTCTGTGATAGCCTTGTCTCTTCCCAGTTGTAGGCTTTCTTATGGCTTATATTTTTGCTAATAGGTTTCCTTCAGTGAAATATTGTAGCCTTCTTTAAATTACCGTGGGTCTTTCTATTAACCTGTAATTATAAGTTCTGAGAGCTTAAGTTGTTTCATTATTGGAACCTGCATATTGTTAATGAAAGAATATTGGTCTTAGAAAAATTGATTTATGGTAGGGAGCAATTCAGAGTGATTGAAATCACCTTTTATTATCTTAAATGCAATGTGATTTTTGTGTCCTACCACTGGTTGGATGGTCCATTCAACTGTCATAAAATGGACACTGGACAATTTTTTGTCCACTTGTGTTTTCTCATATAGTTTACTAGCCTCTTGTATTGACTAGTCATAGATCTCCTTAAGGCAGCGGCTCTCAACCTGTGGGTCGTGACCTCTTTGGGGGGGTTGAACGACCCTGTCATAGGGGTTACCTAAGACCATCAGAAAACATATATTTCCCACGGTCTTAGGAACCTAGACACCCACTCCTCTATACATCTCCAGGCGGGTCCGCCTACATGCAGATATGCCCACATACGAGTATTAAAGGGTCGCAGCATTAGGAAGGTTGAGAACCACTGCCTTAAGGTGATTTGGACCTCAGAGGATCCAGGAATAACATCTGTAGAACCTTACTTTATTTAGGGAATTTATCTTCTGTTTGATCCTGAGTAAGACATCTTCATGGAACTGGTAAACTCATTTTGCTCTAGCATGTCTACTTACTGATTAGAGCTTTGTGGGAACATATGTTGTTATGTGCATAGGAGATATCTTGTTTGAAAATTCTTAAGATTATTTTGTTTTAATGAACAAATTTAGGTTCTTACAGTTATACTGTAGTCACTGTCCACTAGTAAAAGATTCTAGGTATCTTCTGTGAAGAAATACATTTAAATTTTTTCCCATTACTTTCTAATAATTTTATGAAGTTAGCTTTTGAGACATACGAGGCCTATTTTCTATGTGCACTGACAGTTGCTGGTATCTCTTTTAAAACTGATGGACAGGTATTTATTAAACTCTTACTGTGTGCTAGACTTCATGATAAGTGGTGGGGATATTGTTTCTGACCACACATTCAATTAAGGGAATACATAACTAATATACATAAAAACATATAGAGGATTAATGGAATATTATTTTAGAGAGGAAAACTCTAGACTCTGGTGAGAGGACTTGGAAAGGCCTCATAGAAGGTGGTACTTGAGCTGTGTCTTGATGGAAATCAGGATTTCTTAAGAAGAAAGCATTCTAGGCACGGAGGACAAGCCGTTGAATGTCTAGGTATGGAAATGGAAGGTATTGTCTTTTGAGGGGTGGCAGGATGTATCCTGATAACATCCTCTGTATCAGGATAGTAGAATTGATTGGAGGAGAAGACTGTAAAATTACTAGGAAAATAGAATGGTGCCTGTTGGGGAAAAGCTTTAAGTGCCAACAGATTACTTGATTATGGAGGTGTTAGAGAATCACTAGACTTTATTATGAGCGGGTTATGGGCAATGACATGATCACACTTAAAGCTTTAGAAAAGTCATTTTTGCAGGTGTGCCAATTAGAAACCTTTTAATACTCCTATATGAAAGATAATGATGAGTCCTGAGCTGGTGACTGTGAATGGAGGAAAAAGGATTTTAAGGAATAGTGAAGGTAGAAGGACCAAGAGTTGGCACTTGATGGGATATGATTGAGTTACAGAACTGTCTGAACTTTACTCTTTCTTGGAATTTTTCCTTTTTTATTTAAAAGACACTTGCAGATAGCATTCTAATCTCACTTTCCTTTGTTTAAAAAAATTTTAAAGTAAGACCCTAAATAAAACATTGAAGGTGGCTTCTAGAAGACATTAGGAAATTGTTTCAGGTCACTTGATTTACATAATTTTTAGCACCAAACAGAAATTCTAAGATTCATCACAGAATTGTAACTGGTCTGGCTCCAGAGGATATGTATGCCATTAAGCTTTAGTATTAGTCTTTGTAACTGTTATATCATTGACTTTTTTTTGTGGGGTTTGTATAGGGCCTTTTGATCTGGTCACATTGACAGATTTTGCTATTTGCACCTTCAAAATATAGATCACCTTTTCTGTCCTATAAGAACAGCCTCAAAAACAGTTAAGGCTCTCATCACCTAATATCCCACCTGGTAGAAATGCATCATTCATAATTGAATAGTATAGTTTTTGTCCAGTGCCATAGCCTTCTAATTCGTTTTCCTGCTTAAAGACTGTCCCCATTCCAATCTCCGTTTAGCCCTAAGATAATTTTAATGAAGCATAGTTCTGACCATGTCATAGTTAGTCTTTTCCTGTTGAGTTTCATTGGTTCTCTACTATCTCTAAGATCAAATATGAACTCTCCTGTCTTTGTGCCTTTGCTTTGGTACCTGGAGTGATCTTTTCTCCACCTTTTATCCGCCTTGTAGTTTCTCTGACTTCTTTTAAGACTCAGCTCAGATCTTACCTTCCGGCTTGAGCCTTTTTCTCTAGACATGCTTCCAGCTCCTCTTCCCCCCCAAGTTGCTAATGTGTGTGTATGTGTAGTGTGAGGGCTTAATGAATGATTTGTTGACCGATTGGTATAGTTGCGTTTTTGCTATTCCTTTGGGCGGTTGTTGATCTTCGAAAGTTTTTTTTTTTTCATGTAGCTTGGAGATTTGAATGTTTGAGATGGTGACATTTAAAGTGTCCTCCTTATGTTATTATGAAATAGTGTGATGTCTTGGTACTTCTGGCCATCAATTTACTGGGTTAGTTCTTCAGAATAATTTGTAGTTTGTAGCGTTGGCATTTGTTTTCTCAGTTCATAGAGGTGCTGATAAGGGATTTTAGACAGCACATCACATCATATCATCTCTTACTAGTTATTCGATAGGTGCTAAACTATGCCTGTAATGTTGAGTTAAAAAGTCTTCATTGTTTCTTTGCCTGATCTGTATTGAACAGTTAGTGAGGGCTTGTTGAAGGTGACCTTTATGCTGCCTTCTTCATCAGCATGTTGCTGGGTTAGTTCCATTTGCAATGAAATATTGTTAGCCTTTGAAATTTTGGTATTTTTCTTCTTTTTTTCCAGTAACAATAGACATGAAGTAAGAAATTTCATTATTCTTTCCTTGATAATTGTACTTTTTACCTTTTATGCTTTTTTATGAGGTTTTTGCAAATTGAATATACTTTTCCTTTTTTTTTTTAATTGCCATTCCTCTTTAATTCCTCTATAAGAATGTCCATATTTTTTCATTGATTAGCTCGAGGTTTGCATAGTATACCATTTTGATTTGCACATTAAATGTCTTTGTGTTTTGGCAGATTTTATTTCCATCCTTTTTGAATGAGTCTGAAATAAATAGTCTTTATTATTTGAATTTCCTTTCCTTTATATTCAAGTCTTTTAGCCCCACTTAACAGAATTTGTTACTGCAGTTGTTTCATTTAGTTACTTTGTGTCTTAGAATTTGAGATGTAGGGTGTTTTTTTTTTCAGAACTGTCTAGATTCTTGATTCATGCTTTTGTTTTCTGTATTTAGAAGTTCTAGGTAGTTGAATTGTTTTGTTTCCTACATTTTCTAAGTGTGATGATTTCAAGATTTTTAAATCTTGACAATTTAGATTTTTTTCCTTCCCTTTTCTCTAATTTCCTTTTCTGTTTACATCCTTCACAACTGGATTGCAAAATTGCCTTAGCCTCCTCCCTTTTGGGGATTTTTTTTTTGGATGTATGTTACATGGCTGCGTGCTGTTTTCTCTTCTCTTTCATATTATTCCAGGCACTGCAGCTTTGAAGAGTAATAGTTTGCAGTCTTATTTTACCTTGTCTGTGGCATTTAGTTATAGGAAAAGTGAAATCAAATTGACTGGGGCTGTAACTGAATCAGTGTTGAACCCTTTTACCTGTGTTTGGGTTTTTACCTTAACAGTCTTAATGCGTATGAAATTCTTGCTGTACATAGTTCTGCATGGCACTTGTCTACTCTGCCACCTTTTCCCCATGCTCCCATTATTCCTTACTCCTAATGATGGATTTTCTGGGTTTTTTTTTTTCCTGTTTTTATGTCACATTTGCTTTTGAATGCGTGCCCTACTCCTATGAGCCTCACTTTTTAAGAAAGACCAAAGAACAGTTTAGCAGTAGGAAAACAGTTAACATAGCTAACAATTAAAAACCAAAACATTCAAAACTGATTATTTCATATGAACAGGCAGTTTTCAGAGGTAGAAATTAAAGATGTCTATAAGCATATGAAAAAAATGCTCTAAATCTCTATTGATTTGAGAAATGCAAATCAAAACAACTTTGAGGTACCACATCTCACCAGTCAAATTGGCTAAGATGACAAAACAGGAAAATGACAAATGCTGGAGAGGATGTGGAAAAATTGGAACACTAATGCATTGTTGGTGGAGCTGTGAACTAATACAACCATTCTGGAGAGCAATCTGGAACTGTGCTCTAAGGGCTATAAATAATTGCATACCTTTTGACTCAGTAATATCACCTCTGGGGTTGTATCCCAAAGAGATCATAGAAGTGGGAGGAAGACCCATGTGTACAAAAATATTTATTGCAGCTCTCTCTGTGGTGGCAAAAAACTGGAAATTAAGGGGATGCCCATCAATTGGGGAATGGCTAAACAAGTTGTGGTATATGAATATAATGAAATACTATTGTGCTATAAGAAATGGGGAGGAGACAGTCTTCATGTTCACCTGGAAAGGCCTATGCCAACTGATGCTAAGTGAGAGGAGCAGAACCAGAAAAAATTTGTACACAATCACAGACACATCATATGTGTGACGACCAACTTTGATAAACTGGACTCTTCTCAGCAACATACAGGTATAAGACAACTCTGCAAGTCTCAGGGTGGAAGGAGATATATACATTCAGAGAAAGATCTAGAAAGACCAGAGTTTAAATGGAGACTGAAGCAATCTATATGCTATCATTCTTTTTCATATTTGGTTTTCTTTCTTTTTTCCCATTGTTCACTCCATTGGTTACAGCCCTTCTATACAACCAGACTAATGTCCAACATGAAAGTGTTTGCAGATCTTATACTTGATTGCACGCTGCCATAGTAGGGGAAGGGAGGAGAGAAAAATTGAAACTCAAGGGATTGTGGAACTGAATCTTGTAAACTAAAAGTAAATAAACAAGTCAATGAAAAAAAATGACAAGCAGGATGCTTTCAGAAAAACCTAAAAACACGATCTGATGCCAAGTGAAGTGAGCAGAACCAGGAGAACAGTAAAACAGTAACAGCAATAATGTATGATGGTCAGCTGTAATGATTTAGTTATTCTCAGCAATACAATGATCCAAGACAGTTCTGAACTTTAAAATGGTATCCATCTTCAGAGAAACAACTGGTAGAGTCTGAATGCAGATTGAAGCATGCCTTTTTTTAACTTTTTTTTTTTCTTGGTTCATGTATTCTTTTGTAACATGGTTAATATAGAAATATGTTTTGCATGACTGCATATATATAACCTATATATAATTGTGTGCTTTCTCATTGGGGGCAAAGAGAAAATTTGGAGCTCAGAATTTTAAAAATGAATGTTAGAAATTGTTTTTACATGTAATTTGGAAAAAATAAATAAAAGCTCATTAAAGGAACTGATTATTTCAAAATTTCATCATTTTATTTACTAAAAGTCTGACAAGATACAGCATGAAATTATGCTTTAAAAAAACCCCAAAACATAGCATAGAGAGGGACCTCTTTTAATATAATAAAAAGTACCTAAAACCCAAAATAAGCATTATATGCTATCAGGATACTCTACAGATTTTTCTGATAAATAAAGGAGTAAAGAAAGCAAGCACGCTCCTTTTCCTCACTATTTGATACAGTTTTAGAAAGGTTAGCAGTGTAGCAGTAAGATAAGAGAAAGAATTGGTAAAGACTGGTAAAGAATTTACCTGCCTTTAAAAAGAAAAAAAAAATTAAGCAAAACACACTCTTAACTTCGTTTTGACAGTACATGACAGTATACTTAGTACTCCAATGAAATGAGGTACGTTTTCTTAATTTGGTTTTTATAGTTATACAACATTCAGTTTTGTTTAATCTGTGCCGGTTCATCTACCTCTTTCTCTGTTTCTCTGAATTTAAATCAGTCACTATTTCAGTACCCGTAACGGTCCAGTTGATTTATTGGGCAGAGTAATACTTGGGCAGCTGATTCTGAAGTTGCCCCTACATTCATAATCAGTCTTTCCTATCAGGATTTGGTTTGCTACATGTAGCTTTACCAAGAATGTTCATCATTATAATGTCCTTCATTTTTTCCTATTTTCTAACTCGTGTCCTGAGTTATGTTTGCTCTCTATGGTACTTTAGAGAAACAGGCAAGCCCGCAAGGAGTAAAGAATATTACATAGAAGAGGTTTTGAACTGTGCATCCTGATGCGTGAATAATATCTTATGGTTCATTTTACATAGCGGAAAGTGTAGTAGGTAAATTGATAAAATCAAATGTCTGTTTAATAATTCATCAGAAATGGTAAGGGCAGTCATTATTTTGGTATATACTTTCTTCCCCGTGTCCCCTTGCCCTTTCTATCCTCCAAGTTCAGCAAAGCTATAAATGTTGTTTGTCAGCAGGAAAATGTAGATAATTTACGATGTGTATTTGCAGTGAAAACTCATTTATAAAATGTTTATTTACTAAGAGTTTTCTTTATCAACAACTCTTTGCAGTAGATGACGCAAGTAAAATTCATTTAATAAGGGGAAGGGAAATAAGTATTTATAGAATGCCTGCTGTGTGCCATACGTTTGCACTAAGTACTTTTTTTTGAGGAGATGGACAACAAATCAAACAACTCCCCCTCCCTCCATCTTACTACATCCTCACCACAGCCCTGTGAAGTATATAGTGCTATTGTCTTCCCCATTTTGGAGATGAGAAAAACTGAGGCAAACAAATGTTAGCGACTTGACATGGGTGACACAGCTAGAAAGTGGCTGAGGTGAGTTTTGAACTCAGTTCTTCATGACTCTGGGTCCAGTGTCCAGTGCTTTATCAACCAGAGGTTAAGTTTATAGCAAAAGAGCTATTTACATTAGAAAAGTTTTAAGGACAATACTTTTTTATGGCTGTAGTGGGCGTTTATTCTATGATTGAAATTTTAAAACGGGACCTTAATTAAAGAATTAGTTAACATTTAGTAATCTTGGTTGATATTCAAAGATGATAGAAAATAACTTAATGGCAGTTGACATGTACATGTGGTTAATGTGATGACTGACTGGCCAGTCTTTTCCACTTTGCACAAATTGACTTTATAACTACTGTTTAGTTAATATTTGCAATTACTTCTGAATAGGAAGTTATTTTAAGGAAAATGCCCAAGATTAGCTTAAATATTGGCTTATAGTGAAAAGATATTTTTGAAAATAATGTTCTAACCAGTTTGGATTTGCAGCCCACACACCTTGTTTATGAATTTGTATTCATACCAACCAATAAGAAATGGAACTTTATTTTTCACTCATTTTTGCTAGACTTGGAGAACATAAATGAACTCGGTCTCCCCAAAGCCCCAGAAAGCCGCGGATAAGATAAAGTAGATTTACTGTTTTATATAGGTTAGGTGAGATGGTTTTATATTTTAGGTGTTATATTTTCTTTTGTTCCAGGTTTTTTTAAATATAAAGAAATCTTATCATGCTTGTTTCTTACAGGATGTACAGCTATCCAGCACGTGTGCCACCTCCTCCTCCCATTGCTCGTGCAGTGGTGCCCTCCAAACGCCAGCGCGTATCAGGAAACACTTCCCGCAGAGGCAAAAGTGGCTTTAATTCCAAGAGTGGGCAGCGGGGCTCTTCATCCAAATCTGGCAAATGTACGTTGTTGTAATTGCAACCCGCCTAGAGCCTCCTCAGCGTCAGTCCCTCGAGGATGTAGGGCTTTGTTAGAGGTAGGCGGGAGTGTGGGGAAGTGGAGCATCAACGTGCAGTAAGTGACAAGAATAGGGATTTTGGTGCTACTTTCATGCACTCTCCTCATTCATTAATCTGTTCTACAACTTAAAGACCCTGTCAGAGTGGATTGAATCAGATGCTGGTATGGAATATTAAACCCAATCCTACCATAGTCTACTCCATGGGAAGGGAAGGTTAGAGTTGAATTTTTTCTAAGTTTGTATACAGGAGAAAGATAAATGAAACTGTTTATTTTTACATGCTTTGGGAGTAGTGTTTTTGGTTTTGTTGTAATTCTTTTGGAGTCCCATAGGTGATAGTATTTTGGGAACAAAGTTGAAGGGAAAGAATCCTTAAAGTAGAACAAGGGTGATAAAGGAGAGTGCTGTTGCCTGATATTAGAAAGCAATACTGCCCATAGAATTCACCTGGGTCTTACAAGTTCATTCGTTCCAGCTCATGCTTTGCCTAATGATGGTTTGGTGTTATAGAGTCCTGTGGGGATACTTTATAGATACTTGTGATTTCTTTGTTGACTCTAACCTAGTGGTTTGTTGTTTGGGGTTATAGTGAAAGGTGATGATCTTCAGACAATTAAGAAGGAGTTGACCCAGATAAAACAGAAAGTGGATTCTTTATTGGAGAGCCTGGAAAAAATTGAGAAAGAACAAAGCAAACAAACAGGTAAATGGTGTTCTATCTCAGACGTTGTTGGGTACTATTATCGTCACAAAAGGTAGTTGAAAGAATATGCTGGAGTAGTGGGATATGAAACTTTATGAAATTGGGAAGGGAATTTTTGTGGGAGGATTTAGACTCGTGCTGCAGTTGTATGGTCGTTAGCTGGGGATTGTCTACATCCTGTGGACATTACTTGCCCCCTAGACAGACTTGTCCTTCTCATCCCCAGTAGAGATGAAGAATGATAAGTCAGAAGAGGAGCAGAGCAGCAGCTCCCTGAAGAAAGATGAGACTAATGTGAAGATGGAGTCTGAGGGGGGTGCAGATGACTCTGCTGAGGAGGGGGACCTACTGGATGATGATGATAATGAAGATCGGGGGGATGACCAGGTGAAAACTGTGGGGAAGGAAAGAAAGATATGGTGGAAGGGGGGGGACTAGGGACACCTGAAGTGCTTCTAACTCTGTTCTTTTGTCTCTTGTAGCTGGAGTTGATCAAGGATGATGAAAAAGAAGCTGAAGAAGGAGAGGATGACAGAGACAGCGCCAATGGCGAGGACGACTCTTAAGCACATATTGGGGTTTTAGAACTCTCGTCCCATTATTTCTTTACCTAGGCGCTTGTCTTTGATCAAACTTTTCACCAAATCCTCTCCCTTAGTATCTTCCAGCACACGTTCACTGTTGTACCCAACTTTATCCTTCCCGTGTTCATTAATTCTGCCCTGCGCCTAGTCCCTTGGCACTTCCTTCAATTCTCCCAGTAGTTATATTAAGTCTCCTGTAATTTTGCTCTTTTAATTTTGATACCTCTTTATGACTTAACAATAAAAAGGATGTATGGTTTTTATCAGCTGTCTCCAAAGGAATCTCTTGTTATGCAGGGAGTAAGCCCAGTTCTCTGTTCAGTTCAAGCATGAGACTGGCAACTACTTCCAGAAGTGAAAAGGCAATCTCATTTAATTCAGTTCCCTGTACTTGAGAACTTTGAGTGTCGTCTTCTCTACCCAGGATTACGATGTGGGGCTACAAAAATGTAACGATGATTTTTTTTTTTTTTGTGAATGACAGTTGTCAGAAATGCATAAAGAGGTACATTCAGAAGAGGAATTAGTGTGTGCTTATATTTTTTTTAAACAGACTTTGTTTTCTAAAGTTGATATTGTGGGTTATTCATGTGAAACAGCCTAGTGTTTGGAACTTTTCTCAAAATAAAAAATATATATATATTAAACCAGGAATTTGAAGAGGAAAAAATGACCCTAACCCATGGTTTTTCTTTTTACAAAGTTTTTCACTGTTTTGTTACTGTTTGCTTATTGAACATCCATGAAATTTCCATGAATCTAGCAGTTATTTTTATTAGGATTTAGTACTTAAGGATTTAGCATTTAGGTCATACTGTCCTAATACACATAGCAGTTTTTTCTTGCTTAAATTTTGTTTCAAAAGGCTATATTTGGCCAGAGTTGAGGGGTCTTTGTAGAGTGAATTTAGGGAGTTCATATATCACCTCATTGGAGTTTTTTTAATTCTGTGGATCCATTCTCAGGTGGTATCTGTGGTTAGGGTACATAGTGGGAATTCACTTTGAGTGAAAATAAATTTCATACCAGTCAGTAAATAACCAAAAGATACAAAATTGAGACAGGACAGTGGAATTTGAATGAGATTATTATTATCATATAGTAAAAGGGAAGGGAGGACAACATTAAGCTTACTAAGGATTATAAGTATCTCCTTAATACTTTTCTTTAGGGGGAGAGTAATTCCTCCACAGAACAAATGAGTTGAAACTATTACTGTTAGATGACTAAACTAGTTAAAGTGAAGTTAGGGGACAAAATGTTGTCAGTTGATGGGTAGGGAGATTGAGGTTCTTGGTTAACAATGATCTCCGTTGCAGGTGCTCCTATTAAATTGAGGAGGTTGGTCTGCGTGTACATTTGCCCTCTTCATTTTTGGAAGTTAATAATGGTAACAGGACCAATTTGGCAAAAAGCAGGTGGTCAAAATAGACGAAGTTCTAAAAGCAGTTTTACCCTTAATTTCAAATTGAAAGGTTGCCTATTATCTGACAGCATTTATAACAAAATAGACAGCAGGAAAGTCACATTATGCTATCGGTATTTCTTGGTTTGGCCATTTTAGTTTGCAATTAGAACATAGTAAGCAATGAGTCTCAAATCTTTTCATCTTGTTCATTTTCTAAAAACCATAGGTCCATATTTTTCTACTAGGAAACTGATGTGTAAAGCAATTTGTCAGATTGTTTTCTTACTACAAGCCCTTAGTTCTAAGTACATGTTTACCAGCTGTTATTTGCAAATAGCATCCTTATTACTTGTCAGCCAGTTTGTAAGGGTCTCCAGGTCACTGCAGGGTCATCTTTCATGGTAATTTTTGGATCTTGTTACTAAAGCCCTAGTTTTTATAAGACAGTAAATAATAATAGTTGGTTTTATATTACACAAAACGATTAGTGATTTTAGTTCATACACTAATAGTAAATGTTGGGTTGGTCATTTTTAGTCTCATGATTCCCCATTTGACCTCTCTGTCATTAAAATGGTTTTGGGTAAGTCAATCTGTGCTTTCCTTTTTGCTCATTGGTATTAAGACGGTTCAGCTCAATGTCCTTAAGATGTAAATAAGCCTGAAGGAACCTCTGAAACGAGTATGATTGTCCTTGGCACACAGAATGGTTTTGAGGGGAAAAACCTACCAAAGTAGATGAATTTTTTTGGATGACTCCTATCTCCACAAGTACCCTATGCTTCTGCTATCTTTTGGTTTTGAATAAAAAGTCCTCCAATTTGACCCTGCTTCAAAGTGCACACCATGTTTCAGTCTTCTCATTCAAAGAGCCCATTTCCTTAGTTTTATTTACCACAGTTGAATGAGGGAAATTATCTCATCAAAGTAATTAATGGTAATGGCTTAATCTTTGCAGAGGATATTTGATTTTTAAAAGGGAAACATCTTAACTCAATTGAACCTCTTCTTGCTGGCCTGTGCCTTGGAGATATGAGTATTCCCATTACCTCAATCCTCTACTTAGTTGGAGGTTGATAAGAAAATACCTTGCACATAGTAGACACTTAGTGAATATTTATTGAATTCAAAGAAATGTTTGTTCTGGAGGGGTCCTAATACAAGTGGAAATACCTGAGCCTAGAGTTTGCCAGGCTGAACTGAGTGTCATGTGAATGAACAGTACAGGAATCTTAAACGGCTATAGTGTAGTCTGGAAAGAACATTGTAGAAAAAGGTGTTAGAGAACTGAAGTGTCTCTAAGGTTTTATTAATTAATTAATTTCTTTTTAGTTTTCAACATTTACTTCCATAAGTTTTACATTTTTTCCACCACTTCTCCTCCTCCTTAAGGTGAGGTATGTATGATCTGATAGAGGCTCTACATATGCATTCTTACTAAACATTTCACATTGGACATGTTGTATAGAAGAATTGGAACAAATGGGAGGAACCATGAGAAAGAAAAAATGCCAAATAGTTTGCTTCAGTCTGCATTCAGACTCCATATTTCTTCTGGATGTGATGACATTTTACATCATCAGTCTTTTGAAGTTGTCTTAGGTCCTCTCACTGCAGAGAAGAGCTAAGTCTATTAGAGTCATTCATCACACAGTGTAGCTGTTACTGAGTACAATGTTCTGGTTCTACTTAGTTCACTCGGCATCAGTTCATGTAAGTCTTGCTGGGTTTTTCCGAAATCTGCATGCTCATCATTTCTTTTTTTTAAAAGTTATTTTTAGTTTACAAGATTGAGTTCCACAGGTCTTTGAGTTTTTTGAATTTTCTCTCCCTTGCCCCCTCCCTGAGATGGCATGTGATCTGATACAGCTTCTACATATACATTCATATTAAACATTTTCACATTAGTCACATTGTAAAGAATTATAACCAATGGAATGAACTACAAGAAAGAAGAAATAAAACGAGAGCAAATAGTATGCTTTGATCTACATTCACACTAGTTTCTTCGGATGTGAATAGCTTTTTTTTTCTTTTTGGAGGGGGGAAGGTAGGGCAGTTGAGGTTAAGTGACTTGCCCGAGGTCACACAGCTAGTTTTGTGTTAAGTGTCTGGGACTGGATTTGAACTCGGGTCCTCCTGACTCCAGGGCCGGTGCTCTATTCACTATCCACCTAGCTGCCCCTGCATTTTCAGTCATGAGCCTTTTGGAGTTGTCTTAGAGCCTTGCGTTGCTGAGATGAGCCATGTCTATCAAACTTAGCATACAATGTGACTTTAACTATGTACAGTTCTCCTGGTTCTGCTCCCATCACTCAGCTATCCAAATCTTTTCCATGTTTTTTCTGAAATTTGCGTGCTCATCATTTCTTACAGCACAGTAGTATTTCACTACATTCATTTACCACAACTTTTCAGCCATTCCCCAGTTGATGGACATCCCCTCAATTTCCAGTTCTTTGCCACCACAAAAAGAACTGCTATAAATATTTTTATACATGTGGGTCCTTTTCCCATTTGTATGATCTCTTTGGGATACAGACCTAGAAGTGGCATTACTAGAACAAAGGGCATGCACATTTGTATAGCCCTTTGGCATAGTTCTAAATTGCTCTCCAGAATGGTTGGATCAGTTCACAACTCTACCAACAATGCATTAGTGTTCCAATTTTCCCACATCTCCAGCATTTATGATTTTCCTGTTTTGTCACGTTAGCCAATCTGATAGATATGAGCATCTCACCAGCTCTAAAAAATCCATATGATCTAAAATTTACCATGTGTGTCAGGGTTTTAAGTAAATGTTTTTTGTAGAACTCCTGGTTAAAAGTTAAAATGTGATATTTTTTCCATTCTTTAATTACTGTGGGCTTTTTTCCTACCTTTATTTTAGGATTGCCCTAGTTATCATCAAGTAGAAAGTAACATCTCTAGGAAGTGGACGATAGTGTTTTGTTGGCAAGGGTTATTTAATATCAAGGCAGTTGGATGACTTACTGCCAGGTCTGGAGTCAGGAAGACTCTTCTACCGGAGTTCAAATTTGACCTCAGACACGTAAGTAGGTGTGTGACCCTAGGCAAATCACTTGCCACTGTTTGCCTCAGTTTTCACATCTGTAATATGAGCTGGAAAAGGAAAAGATAAACCACTTACGTATCTGCCAAGAAAACCTCAAGTTAGGGTCTTGAAGAGTTGGACCTGATTGAAACTACTGAACAACAACAAAAGTTAGAAAAGGGTCAGACTTTGGTAAGCGATCACAAGTCGTGGTGTTGAGCAACCAGGGATCCAGGTTAACCCAAATGAGGGGTGTGTGACTGGGACAGTTTGGGGTTTTTCTGGTGCTATTTTAGTTGAATCACCATGCATCTAGACACAAATCTGGTTCTCAAGACATTTCAGTCCTAGAATTGGAATGATTATTTAGTGTTATTTTCCAATCTTGCTTTACAGATGAAGGCCTAGAGTAGTTTCCATTCTTTCTGTGTTCCCTCTGCCCAAGGTCACAGAATTAGTTGATAAAGTGCAGATTTAAGACAAGAACAAGATCTCACTTTGTTGATTGCTTTTTTTTTTACTGGTGATTCCACATTTGTGTTCTGTTGATACTCAAGGGTTTGTATCTGGTAAAGAATATAATTGCTTTATGATCATGGAAAAGTGAACTAATTTGAAATGGAAAAAAAAGGAATGGGGTCATCTCATGTCATCTCGTTTCAAAATTGGTCAAGATAGGAGTTAACCAAAAAGGGAAATTCCTTGATTTGAAGAAGTAGGTAGTTTTATTTATAGAAACAGGTGGCATCTCTGGCAATTTCTGTCCATCACTTCGTGCTATCTAGCACCCAAATGCTGGTCCTTAAATTATAGAGAACAAAAGATAATTGATGATATAAGGAAGCAAATCTTTGTGGGTGTCTGTTATTGGCCATGTATGTATCGTGTTTATATTATGTATTAGTTATCATCTTATGGAGGATCCTCATCCTCAGACGATTGGAACTTTTGTCCTGATTGTTATCCTGCGTCTAGACTTAGTTCAGGCCTTTTGCCCTTCCACCACCAGTGGCTGTGGGAAGGTGCGTGTTGAATTCCCTCTCAGAATACAGGATCATACACAGAGAGCTACAAGGAGCCTCAGAAGTTAAATCTTGGCCTCTTTTTAGATGAATAAGCAGTTCTAGAGAGGTTAAGTAAATTGTCTGTTACATAGTAGCAAGTTCCACAGCTGGCGTTTTTGAGCACTTTCCTCTGATTTTTACCTGCCACTAACTATCCTTGTCGCTTACCAGAATAAAACACCTTACTCTGGTGACTATTGTATCTGATTTCTTTGATTTGTCAGATAATTGGTGCGATAAGAACTGTAGAAGTGGATGTGTATATGTCAAGGTAATGCATTAAATATGAAAGGGCCTCAGAAGGCCATCTAGGCCAAGCCCTTTTATTTTGCAAATGTGAAAGTTGAAGTCCTAAGGAGTTTAAATGGTTTACTCTTGCTTATGTTACTGTTAAATCATGTCTGATTCTCAGTGACCCAATTGTGGAATTTTCTTGGCAAAGATATTGGTGTGGTTTGCTATTTTCTTCCCCAGCTTTTACAGATGAGCAAACAGGATTAAGTGACTTGTCTGGCGTCCCACAGCTGGTAAGCGTGAGGCTAATTTGAACTCAGGGAGATGAGTTTTTCCAGTTCCAAACCCAATGCTGTATCCACTGTACCACCTAGCTCTTGGTTATAGTAGATACTACGAATTTCAGTCAGTCAATAAGCAATTATGAAACACCTGCTATTTACTAGATACTGGCTAACAGCTGGGAATACAGGTATGATAAAATCTCTGCCCTCTAGGAGCTCAAAATCCAATGGAGGAATACAAGAAAGGTGAAATGGCGTGGGCAGGGAGGAGAAGGTAGGGCACAGTGAAGAAAAAAGTTCAAAATTAGTGCAATTAGTTGGGAAATGATGTTTGAAATGTTAGTCCTGCTCTCTAAAATGGAGTGACAAGGCTGATTGGATCTTGCAAGATGGCATTTCCCCCAAGGATAGAGGTTACTGGAGGCGTGGTGCAAAGAGAAGCCAAAGAGGTACAAAATGAGTGTCAAAAATATGCTTCTTATGTATCTTTTTGATCCATGCCTCTTCCCCTCCTTCCTGCTTCTAGATATGCCATGCTTTATAACTTTTATTTCACATGAAGGCCACATTTCCATAGTTCTCCAGCATCACTTTTCTCTAGAGAACTGAGGAGGTTTCAGATATCTTCCCTCCCTTTTGAGTGAAGTATACAGACACGTCCTGAAACATGACTTATCCAGTACCTAACAGCAGCAATTGTCTGGGCTCACTTTTGCAAAGAGCAGGTGCCTAGTAAACAGGCAGAATTGTGAGCTAAAGCCACTTTTTGAATGTCAAAAGTGCTATATACAGATGTCAATTATTTGGTTAGGAAGAAGATGAAGCGACAAAGGTGATAGAGGAGTAGTTAAGTAAGAGTGGAGCTGCTGAAGTTAAGGGTGGAGGATGGTGAACAGCCTCAAATCCTTCAGCAGTGCAGTGGAATGGGTGGCATGAGGGTAGGGAAAGGATGGGAAGCTGTGCTGGGCACACTGCTGAATGAAAGAAAACACATTTCTTAAGCTTTTAAACCCAGCAAAAGGATACAAATAGAAGTCTCTGATCTCAAAGAGACTATCATGAATTCAAATAGTAACTGGGGAAGACATTTTGTATGGTTAGTGGTAGATCTGGGATTTAAACCTAGTTCCCTTTAACCCTCTCACTTTCTGTTGTAGCAAGCTGTTGATGCATATCTGGTTAGAATTTCACTAACCCAATAAGGATTAAAGACAGAAAAGCGAAAGCCACTGTGAAAGTGTACTATAGATCTGACCAGATGGACGATGTTAACATTTTCCAAATAAGTCGGAAAACAGGCATAGCATAGAGTTTACCAAGTAGAGTGTTGTGAGGTACTTGTACTACCTTAACATCTGGAATATCATTCCATTCAGAGTAGTCTATATTTTCTTCGTGCTGATTGCACCTCACTCTAAAATGCTATGAGGATTTTCTGGAGTTAATTTTTAACCAACAAAGATGTGATCTGTGATGTAGGAGTGACAAAAACATTGGGAGAAAGTGATCATATCTCAGTATAACAAAGGAATAGTGAGTTCTACATTTTAGGAACACATATAACAAATGGCTAGAGCCTGCATAGTAATTCCATAAGAATGAAGAATGAGGAGAGCCTTGAAAATTTGGAATTCTTAACCATTAAGTCACGAAGAAAAAGAGACTCCTAAATCAAATGTGACTAAACGCAGAATTTTTTGATGAGCTACCATCTTAGAGATATCGAAGGTAATGTCAGGGAGGCAGATTTCTAGAACCTATGACTTGACAAAAATGCTAAAGAAAACTCAAGACTAACTGAAGATGAGAAATAAGGATATGCAGACCCCTTAGTTATGATGATAAAATGTTGACTGAGAACAAAAAGAATTGCTGAACTATTTTGCTTCTGTCTTTTATTTTTTCTTTATTTGAGGCTGGATTTGAACTCAGGTTCTCCTGACTCCATGGCCAGTGCTCTATTCATTGTGCCACTTAGCCGCTCAGTGCTTTTGTCTTTTAAGAAAACTATTTTTAAACTAGGCAAAATAGAGAGATGAAGCCCCAAAAAGCATCTAGGCCATAAAGTGTCCAGGTTCACACAAATTACATCCTGTGATCCAGTAAGCTTGACATGGACCCCTGTCAGAGTTCTTGAATGCATTTAAAATCAAATGTTATGTGAAGAGTTAGTAAAGGAAATGATCGTTACATTTCTGTTTCTAGGAGGCTTTCAAGGTCAGGGAAAGCCTACGAAATTTTATTTTGATTTCTGTCAGAAACGTGACAAAGTCTAGATGCTTCAGAAACCAGTTGGCCTAAAAATTTTAATTAGCTCAAGTAGGCCTTTACTAGTGCATCTTGGAATCATTCTACCCCTCAATCCTGTGCAGTGTCTATGTGGGTATCCTCTGTAAATATTCCCACTCAATATAGTGGATTCTTTCACCAGGGGAAAAAAGCCTTCAGAGGTTGTGCTAAGGTAAAGCTGATCTGACAAAATAAAGACTACATCTATGGTACTGAGCTTAACATGTCTAGGTAACATGTTATAGTCAATGTAGTGGATCATTTGGGAGTACCAGATTTGGAATCTTTGAAAGGACTTGGATCCAGTGGATCTTTTTGCTACTTACTATATGTGTGGTTTTAGACAAGTTATATAGATGGGTGTCCTTCAGTTTCCTGATCTGCAAAATTTGGCTTTTTGGACAAAATGGATTTTAAGGTTGTCTCCAGTTCTAAAGCTATTAATCTGTAAATATCCATAATCTAACATGATCAGGCAGCTTTTTTTAGATCATATGTATCATTGATGATGTCTTATGCTACTTCTCACACATAATCTAACCTTGTTAGTATGTTTCAGTCTGTTTAGTCTGAGTTTCCATTGCTTTTTTCCAGCAATCATCTATGATTTTGATTCTTCTGGAATTGTGATCTTCCATGATTTAGTCCTCTGGCCTCATTGGGAAAGTAGGGATGTAAAAAAATATGGGCTATCAGTTAAGTAGCATTGAGAAGTCTTTGAAAATACTAGACACTCTTAAGTATGATTCAAGTCATTCTTCTGCTTAATTCAATGCCAGTTCATAATAAGGGACCAATTTATCTTCTGCATGAACTTTGTGCAGGACATGTGAATAAGCTAGAGAAATGTAAACCGAGTGATTTGTTGTACAATGATACTCAAGAGATTTGATTAATGGATCAATGACATGAAGAGATAATATAATATCTTGAATTCTCATACTTAACCCTGTGCCAATTGATGTTTTATAAAAAATTTATTTTCTTTAAAAAGATATTTTTTAAACACCAGAAAGGAGCATTTCCATACATACCATAGAATGCAAAATGCAACTTTAAATCTTACTTACTTGGATTTTTTTTTCCTACTTAAAGCAGCGAGGTCATGCAGTGGATAAAGAGTGGGGCCTGAAGTCAGTTCAAATCTGGTCTCAGACACTTACTAACTGTGTGATCCTGGGCAAGTCACTTAACCCCAACAGCCCTCCAAAAAGCAAAAAAAAAAAAAAAAAAAAAAACCTTTATTAGAGAAACTTGCTGCAATGATTTTTTTTCTCTTCATTAATTGCTTCTCTTCTGATCATAGCAGCATACAACTACGCCTCCTTTTTTTATATACTTAATTTTTTTTTCTACTAATGAAAATCTACTTTTTCCTTCTCACCTCTCCTCACCCCTATCCAGTGGAAAAAGAAAGAATAGCAAAACCGTTGGAATAAATATGCATGGTCAAGCTAGATGGGTTCCTGCTTTGACTATATCCAAAAAAAATTATGTCTCAATCTCTACCCTGAGCCCATCTCCTCTCTGTCAGGAATTGGAGTAGCATGTTTCATCATAAATCTTTCCTTTCCCTCCTATTTCCCTGTTGAGTGAAATGAATTTTTGTATCTAACAATTGCGTGTTTTCTTCTTTCCTTTGACCATTTGAGGTGAAAGTGAAAATCAAGTGTGACCTGCTCACCTCATCCCTTCTTATTTGTTTAGTCTTCTCCTTGATGCATCCAAATTATATGAGATAATTTCCTCCACCATCTCCCCATCTTAGAATGTAAACAGTTTATCTTTGTCTCTTTTTATTGCTTGTGCATGTTTACCTTTTTTTAGTAAACATAAAGACTTCTGACTGAGGTGGAGGCTAGATCCGAGACTCTGCTGTATTTCTGGTGACGGGACCACAAAACTGCTGCTTGCTTCTGTTCTTGTTACTTACCTAGTACACAGCCCCATAGGTATAAATGCTGCACTGAATTTGTGGCCCAGCTTTGGGGGGTGAGCAACAAAGCCATTGATTGGCACCTCTTCCTGCTTTCCTAGCAAAAGGTCAGGCCCTTCTTACCACTTCTCTTCTTGCCCTGGGACACTGAAGGCAGGCCCTCATTCAGTCCCCTGCTGGAATATTCCACACAGCTTATTCTGAGGTAGACTCTGTCCCCAGATATCTGTGTCTTTCCCTATGCTGATCAGAGCTAGAAAAATGACTCACTGTGATTTTTTTTTATTTCTTGGATTTCCTGATTAGGATGTGATTTGGGTTAGATCTTCATGAAGTAGTCATGGGGGTGAGCTTGGTTGTACACTTCCACTCTGACATCTTGATTGGTTCCCACTTTAAAAAAAAAGTATATTATAAATTTTATATTTTATTTTCAAAACTGTCTTGCTTGTCTATGCTTTCTTCAAAACTTCCTTCTGTTCTATCTGTTTATTCCACGCATTTTAAAGATCATTACAGTGGCTCTTTTTAAAATTTGCATCATTTTGCAAACTCCAACTCTATTCAATACCCCATAATTAAAAACTGAAAGAAAGACAAACAAGCACCATCAAGCAAAAGGAATCTGTACTCCGTGTCCAAAAATGTATATTTTTGTACCTTGTGTCTTACCACCTCTGTCAAGAGTTGGGTACCATGTTTCCTTATAGGTTGCCTAGAAGGATGGCTGTTCATCGCGTTGACTGAGTTCTTAAACCTGTCAGAGTTGCTTTTCTTTACAAATTCTTTTGGTCTTGTGTGAAGAACAGTAAAGAGGCCAGTGTCACTGGATCATACCTCAGCAGGGTGAGGGAGAAGTAGGAGTAGGTTGTAGGAAGACTGGAAAGGAAGGAAAAGAGAAATCCAAGTTATGAAGAGACTTAAAAGCCCTACAGAGGGTTTGATATTTAGTCCTGGAGCTAATAGGGGACTTCATTGAGTAGGAAGACCTGAATTTTAGGGAAATCAGTTTGACAGTTAAGTGGAGGGTAGGACTGGACTGGGGAGAGGCTTGAGACAAGGAGACCGGAATGTGGTACAGAAATGAGTTGATGAAGGATATCTAACAGATTAGATATAGGGGGTGACATCTGAGGATGACACCTAGGTTGTGCGTCTGGGTGATTGGGAGGATGGTAGTGCCCTCCTGTAATATTTGGTAAATTAGGAAATGAAGAGGGGTTGGGAGAAGGGATAATGAGTTCAGTATTGGACATGCTGAATCTGTAATTTTTTTTTTTTCTTTTTGGACAGGATTGGCAAAGTTGGGAAAAAAAAGCAGATTTTCTTCTAAAGGCAAAGAAATATAAATTAAGGATTTTTGGGCAACAGAGGTTAAGTGACTTGCCCAATGTCACAGAGATAGTAAGGGTGTCAAGTGTCTGAGGTCACATTTGAACTCAGGTCCTCCTGCTGATTCATTGAGCCACCTAGCCACCCCTCAGTCTGTAATCTTGATGTTTATAGGCTATCTAGTTTTAGAGGCAGATGGAGAGGTGAGACTAGAGATCAGAAGAAATGCTAGGACTGGATGAATAGACCTGAGAATCTTCTGTATAGAGATGATAATTGATAAGATCATTAATAAGTGAAATAGTGTAAAAGGAGAAGAGGGCACAGGATAGAGCCCTTTGATGGGGGACATCTACAACTGGTCATCATAGCCTGAATGAAATTCCACCCAAGGAAACTAAGAAGGAACAATCAGACAGACAGAAGGAGAAGCAGGTGAAAGCAGTGGATATTCCAACAAGGGACTGAGAGAAGAGAGTGTGAAGGAGAAAAGGATGATCAACAGAGTCAAGGTGCAGAAAAATCAAGGACATTAGTTTGGCAATTAGGAGATCATTGGTAACTTTGGAGAGAGCACTTTCAGTTGAATGATGAAATCAGAAGCCAGATTAGAGAAGGTTAAGAAGAGTGTGAGGAAAAAGAAACTGGAGCCACATATTACAGGCAGTCTTCTTGAAGAGTTTAATCATAAAAAGGAAGAGAGATATAGGACAATAGCTATAAAGGACAAATCAAAGGGAGGGTTTTTCCTTTTTGAGGGTGGGGGAAATGTTTGTAGGCAGCAGAGAAGCTTCCAGTAGGCATTGAAGATGTTTGAGACAGTGTGAATACTAAAATAGGATCACTTGAGCATGTAAAGGGGCTGAAGGAGATATTGAAGGAAAGCATCTGAGTGGTCTGAGATGAGGAGGAAGGAAAAAGAGGAAACTCTTAGCAAATGGCCCTTTTTTTTTTTTTTTAAACTGGGTCTGGAGTCTGTAAGATTCATCTTCTTGAGTTCAAAAATCTGACCTCAGACACTTATTAGCTGTATGACCCTGAGCACTGCAGTATCTTTGCCAAGAAAACCCAAATGGGGTCACAGAGTCAGTTACAACTAAAGCCACTGGACAACAAATGTAGGTCACCTAGGTGGCAAAGTGGATGGAGCTCTGGTCCTGCAGTTAGGAAGACTCATCTTCAACTACAATCCAGCCTCAGATACTTACTTAGATGGGTGACTGTGCAAGTCACTTATCCCTGTTTGCTTCAGTTTTCTCATCTGTAAAATGAGCTGGTTAAGGAAATGACAAGTCACTCCTGTAGCTTTGCCAAGAAAATCTAGATGGGGTCATGTACAGTCAGACAGATTGAACAACAATAACAAGCTATAAAAGAGACATTTGAAGGTGTGGCAATTAAGATTTGAGAGACATAATTTCTGGGTAATGTAATCATTTTATTAATAAGGCTAGCATGTTTATTAATAAAAGGATGGTCATTTGGCCATCTCTCTTAGACCAAAGACCATCATGGGGAAGGAAGAGTAGGGTGATTCCCAGGGTAGGAATCTATCCTAATTGGTTAACAATGAGAGAATGGATATTACTATGACGGACTGAGAGTGACATCATGTCGCCCTTGGACCAAGAGAGACTATCACTATACCCAGATCACTCCTATCTTTGGGCAGTTTAGACAAAAGGGTCTTTCTCCACCCAAGCTTGACTGAATGGACTTTACCTTAGACTAGAAATTCCTTGTAAGGTTGGGTGGAGGTCAACTGGAGATTAACTGAACCTTGAGACTGAGTTCTTGAAAATAGAAAATGAAGAACTCTGAATCTCTCCAAATCATTAGTTACTAATAATCATTTCTCTCAAAGGGTTTTCACATGGAAGAGGAATTAGACTTTTTTTTTTGTTAGGGTAGAAGTAGGAATAATGTGAGGAAAATGTGAATAGGATGATTTGGCTTTCTATGTTAAAATATTGTTCTTCCTAACTCTACCCCAGTACAGTTTACCACGCTAGGCTTAAAATAAAAGCATGAGATACAATCATATTCCTGACTTTATTGTATTTGGTAAGGAACGTGTTGAAATGTCCTTTATTATTGATGAATGTTGTTTATTATCACTATATGTTAACTGTATTGTAGTATTGTAAACATTTTAAAGACATAGTTTTGGAGAACTACTTCTCTAAAGTGTGTGAGGGAAAATTGTCAAAGAACTCAGGCACTAGTTCAATATAGGAATATGGGTGGAATTGACATCTAACAGAAAGGAAGTATTGGAAAGGTGTATTGGTTTCAGGACACATCTGTATAGATTTCTGGCTTGAGTGAAGGTATAGTGGGCCCTGAGAGTAATAAGGTGGGCACATCATCATCATCACCATCGTCATCATCAGTTAAGTAGATGCAGGCATGTAAATTGCTGTAGTAAAAAGCAAACATTGGTGGACCAGTTTAGTCTGACAAAATGTCAACTTCTTGATTTCTCAATTTCCTATGATTTCCTCAACTCTACATTCTCTGATCATTTAACTCATTTGTCTTATACCTTGGATTTAGGTATTCTATGTACATCCCAGTGACTGACCTGAGATGCCTATCCTTCTAATTCTTCTGTCCAGTTGAGGGTTGTTGCTCCCCTCCCACCACCAAATACTATTGGTTATGACATTATTGTTTTGAATCTAAATGTAAATGTGACCTTTGTGTAATGGAGACATTGTAATGGCAGCATTGTTTGCTATATTCCTAGTGCCCAGTAGTAGGCTCCAGAGACCATAGAGATGTGACTGTCATTGTTGCAGATGTCAGAAAAACTAGCCACAATACCTAATACATTAGAGACTCTGGAGACTATAGATTCCTAGCTTAGTCGATGCTTAGAAACAGAGACACCTAGAGTTTTCCACACTATTGATAAATAGGTGGACTATGTCCCTTCATTTGCAGTCTAGGGTAAATTACTTGTGTATCTCTAACTCTAGGGATTCCTATAGACTGGACCAAAGCAGCCTTTGTGGTACGCTGCTTCATGGAGCAGGTTGACCATTAAACCATTCACTCATTGCTAGATAATAACTCACTATTACTATGAAGGGGTTCTACAGCAACTTAAGGAGACTTCATACTCTCTCTTCCCTGAAAGACAATTTTGCAAATTAGCAAATTCATCACTTTTAGCCAGGGAAAAGGACTATAATGAAACTTTTTAAATTTAGCATTCATTTTTAAAATTTTGAGTTCCAAATTCTTCCTTCCTCCAGCCCCTTCTCCACTAATTGAGAAAGCAAGAAGTTAGACATGTGAAGTCATGTAAAACACATTTCTATATTAGTCATGTTACCAAAAAAAAGGCAAGAAAAAGGAAGTGAAAAAAGATGCTTCAATATATACTCAGAGTTCATCAGTTTTCTCTTTAGAGGAGATTAACATTTTCTAACATGAGTCCTTTGAAATTGTCTTGGATCATTGTATTGATCAGAGTAGCTAAGTTCTATAGTTGATCATTGTTACAATATTGTTTTTACTGTGTACGATGTTCTCTTGGTTCTCACTTCACTTTGCATCAATTCATATGTGTCTCCAGGTTTTTCTGAAACCGTCTGCTTGTCATTTCTTCTAACACAATAGTATTTCATCACAATCATAAACTACAACTTGTTCAGTCATTCTCCAATTGATGGATATCTCCTCAAGCTCCAATTCTTTGCTACTGTCAAAAGAGCTGCTATAAATATTTTTGTATGCAGAGATTCTTTTCCTTTTCCTTTGATCTCTTTGGGATGTGGTCTTTGATCTATTTGGGATGCAGGAAGGAATCTTCCATTTCTTTTCAGATGCTGTCAGAGCTTGACATAAAATATTCCTATTCATCTGCATATTACCCACAATACCAAGCAGGAAGAGATAGGAAGAGAAATTCCTTTAAAAATACCTAATTTCAGTATAAAATACTTGGTGTCTGGACACAAGAACTATATGAATACAATTACAAAACGCTACAAAGATCTAAATAATTGGAGAAATATTAATGCTCATATATAGACTGAGTCAATATAAGAAAAATGATGTGACCTAAATTAATATTCAGTGCCATACTAATCAAACTCCCTGAGAATTACTTTATATAATTAGAAAAATTAATTTTAAAAAATTCATCTGGAGGAAAAAAGTTCAAGAATATCAAAGAGAATTAGTAGTACCAGATCTTTTTAAAAAAATTTTTATTTTTGCTTTTTGAAGGGCAATTGGGGTTAAGTGACTTGCCCAAGGTCACACAGCTAGTAAGTGTTAAGTGTCTGAGGCTGTATTTGAACTCAGGTCCTCCTGACTCCAGGGCCAATGCTCTATTCAATGAGCCACCTAGCTGCCCCAAATACCAGATCTTTAAATGACAAAATTTTTATTATAAAAAAAACAGTACTGGGTAAGAAATAGAATGGTTAATCAGTGGAATAGATTAGGTAAACAACATACAGAAGCAAATGAACAAAGTAACAGTGTTTGATAAACTCAAAGATTCCAGCCCCTGTGGCAAAGACTCACTATTCAACAAAGACTATTGAGAAAACTAGAAAGAAGTCTGGGAGAAACTAGGTACAGATGCATATCTCACACCAAATATTGATATGTTCAAAATGATTATATGACTTAGATATAAAGGGTAAGGTAAGCAAATCAATGGAACATGAAAGAAATTACCTGTGAAATCTATGGATAGGGGAAGAGTTCATGACCAAATGAAAGACAGAAAGGTTCACAAGAGGTAAAATGATGATTATATAAAATTAAAAAGTTTTACAGAAATAAAATGAATGTGGCTAAAATTAGAAGAAAAACAAGAAACTGGGCAAAATCTCTGCAGCACATTGATAATAAACTAATTTCTTTTTTTTTAAACTTTTGTTTATTTTTTGTTTATATCATTCATTTCCATGAGATTTTGATTTACAAATTTTCTCCCTGTCTTTCCCCTACCCACCACCCCAAAACAGCAGTCCCACTGTATACCCCCTCCCCCAATCTGCTCTCTCCTATATCCTCCCCCATCACCCCTCTGACTT
>CM053589.1:31527578-31547233 GCA_028646515.1 Pseudochirops corinnae
ATTTGGTGTTTAATTAGGGATTTTGATTTGTTCCTTTTCTTGTTTTTTTAATTGCATGCCTAATTTATTGATCTACTCTTTCTCTATTTTTTGATGTAAGCATTTAAAGATATATATTTTAAAATAAGTGACTTTTCTAGGTGGGATTTGGTTTATCCCTTTGGGGGAGAACCTAGACATGAACCAAATGTAACCTTTAAGAGATTTTCCCTTAAATTCTACTCTGAAATGTTGGCATAATGAGTAAGAGAGTAGGAGAAAAAGTTCAGCTCCTCTCTTTGGAGGTGAGGCGCCATATAACCCTGCGAGAATTATCTCTGTGAAGTTGGGCCCCCTGGGATACAGGTAACACATTAATGAGTACACTCCCTTGAAAGATGTAGATACCAGCCCACCCATACTTGACCATCTTGTAAAATACTTGTTGATGTCCACTCATAGGCAACTAGGTGGCACAGTGGCTAGAGCACTGAGTTTGAAGTCAGGAATATTTGAGTTTAAATCTGGCCTAGGACACATATGACCCAGTACAAGTCACTTAATCTGTCTGCTTTAGTTTCCTCATCTGGAAACGTGCTTCTCTGAGTTGTTGAGGATTAAATGAGATATTTATAAAGTACAGAACACAGTGCCTGATGCATAGTAAAGTGCTTGGTAAGTCTTTCCTTCCTTCCTTCCTTCCTTCCTTCCTTCCTTCCTTCCTTCCTTCCTTCTTTCCTTCCTTCCTTCCTTCCTTCCTTCCTTCCTTCCTTCCTTCCTATGTGGTGCCTCTGTCATATTTTGGGGTGACTTTGTAATTGTGTAACATCAGTTTGTAACATCAGCCTGTGCAATTAAGTTGTAAAAGCCACATTTCTCCCCAGCCGTAAAGCATTAACTCTGTCTCTCCCCTGCCTCCAGCCTAAAAGCATCTTCCCTGAAACCATGAACTCTATAGCTATGATAACAAGCCATACCGATGAATCCTTTAAAAGCATTCCTTAGTAGGAGAAATGTATACCTCCTTTGTTTTAGTGGCCAGCTGTAAACTATGAATCCTTCAATGGATTATCAGTAAGATAACTCCTCACTAACAGCAGATCCATCAGTTTGTGAGGTTTAGCCATTAACCTCTTTGCTTTGTGTAAGACTCATCCTGAAACCCCAATTAGCCCAGCTTCCAACATCCATCTTATCAAAAGGGACTTTGATGGCACACAGGATGGGTACTTCTCATTCAAATTTGACCACTGGCTGACTTTATGATGGTTCAAGACAAAAACCACACCTCCCCTGCTTGCCCCCCTTAAATTTCTCCCAGTGAATTATGGGCAATACACATGCACAGTTGATATACAAAGTGCATATTTCTTTAAACATAAACCACTCCTTAAATCCTCCCAAACTCCTCCCTAACTCCACCTTTGTCCACATAGTTAGTATAATTGATATCAGATTTATGGTTTTGCTACTATATAATCAGTATCCCTAATTCCTACACTTTGCAGGTTTTCTCTCTGACACCCCCCCCATCTGCTGAAAAGGGTAACAGAACTTTATAACTCTGCCTTAAATCCCTGTCAGCTTGCAGCTCCCCTTACCCCCTTCTCCTGACTGCTTCAAAGTCAGTGTAACAATAAACTTTTATAACTCTGCCAAAAGACAGCTGAGTACAGTAATTCTTTTCGGACAATGAAACCTCAAAGGATTTCAATAGAAATCCCCCCCACTTATACCCCTTCACTTCCTTCCTTCTTTCCTTCTTTCTTTCTTTCTTTCTTTCTTTCTTTCCTTCCTTCCTTCCTTCCTTCCTTCCTTCCTTCCTTCCTTCCTTCTTTCCCATAAATCCTCCACTGGAGTTCCATGCACAATAGAAGTCTTCTTCTAATCAATTAAAAATGAAAAAAGCATTTATTAAGCACCCACTCTGCTTTCAGGTACTGGCTAGGTACTAGAAATACAGATTAAAAAATAAAATTATGTACAATGTGGACATTTTTTGGGAGGAAATGTATACACTGAGGTAACACAAAAATATACAAGGCAATTGGAGTTAATTTCTAGATCTTTTGAAATTGTGGGGATGCCAGTGAAGCCAGCATCCTGTGTCTCACCTGTTTCTTCATCTTCTCACATGACCAGTCCACTTTCTGTTCTGGTTATATGTCTCGCCCTTTCTCCTACAGCATTCTGGGTAGATATTGTGTTGCACCCTATTCTTATATGTCTTAAGCCTCTTCATTACTCTTTGAGAGACCATCACCTTTAACCTTTGCTACTTCATGATTTTCAGAGATGCAGCATCATCAGAAGAATATTGCTGTTTGAATGTGGACTTTTGTTTTGGGGAAAGCTTGGGATCATTAAACACACTTACACTGTTTCCCAAAAACAATTAAGCTCTCCTGTTCAATTACTGATGGGCCAGCTCTATAAGTTATCCTTCCAACCGCTTATCAGTTTGTATAATAGACTTTCTGTATCCACTTAGTTTTTCCTGTGTATAGTTAAAACAAATTCTTTTGAGTAAGTTTAGAGTAGTGGTTCTCAACCTGTGGGTCGTGATCCCTTTGGGGGTCGAACAACCCTTTCACAGGGGTCACCTGAGACCATCAGGAAACACATATTTCTGATGGTCTTAGGAACAGAGACACCACTCCTCTATCCATTTCCAGGCGGGTCTGCTCACATGCAGATGCATCCACATACAAGTATTAAAGGGTTGCAGCATTAGGAGGGTTGGGAACCACTCTAAACTTTAGAGAATTGTAGTAGACTAGATGTTCAGGGGTCCGCTGGCCCCATTAAGGAAATGCTCCCCTCTTCTTTGAAGTCACTAGGCAGATATGCAGGAGGAGTATAATCTTGTTTGTTGATGCCTCCATTGGTCCTATGAATAATGAAGGAAAATTCAGGGTAGCTAATTTGCAAGTCTTGTTTGTGACTCCCTGTTTGTTTGTGCCTCTGGACATGGTCCTAGGATGAAGTCCTAATGAATAATTAGCCTTAGGCTGGGGTAGGGAGTGGTTGAGACCAAAGGAGGGTCCTTGCATTCTGGTTACATAAGAATTTCTGCTTTGGGGTATGTAAACCCTGTGATTTTCTTGTATCTTGGCTCTGTATGAAATGGTTCTGTAATAAACAGACTATCGCATACATCCCCATCTCTCTCTTTAATCAGCTGTTGCTGGGCCTCTCAACTGTGCTGGTCATAGTAGAGAATATTTGGGAAGCTCTTATGTTACCTGCAAATAAGAGCATCTGGTAGTTTTATTGCTCTTGTCTTTCAAGAAGACCAAGTGTGGCTGCCTGAAGTGATTCTTAGGCTTTTTGGTTTTCTCCTTATGGTCTTGGATTTATATCAGCTAAGCCTTCTTTTGGAAATAAATTTTATTGATACCTTTTGTTTTTACAGCACCCAAATTTCTCCCAGTATCCTTTCTTCTCCCTCTCCCAGTGAGTCATCTCATATAACAAGCTTTTTTAAAGAAAAGAAAATTAAAAATAGGGAGAAGAGATAAAACCAGCAGAACATATCAATGTATCACAAAAGCTGAAAATACATGCAATGCTCCATATCCACAGATCTCCTACTTCCTTTTTTTTTGAGCTTTTTTTGTAAATTGAATTTTTTCCCAATTACATGTAAAGATAGTTTTCAACATTCATATTTATAAGATTTGGAATTCCAAATTTTTCTCCTCTTCCCTCCCCTTCCATCCTCCCCAAGACAGCAAGCAATCCAATATAGGTTATACATGCGCAATCGTTTTAATATATTTCTACATTAGGTATTTTGTGAAAGAAAATAAAACAACAAAAAGGGAAAAACAAACAAAAAGTGAAAATTGTATGGTTCAATCTCCATTCAGACCCCATAGTTCTTTTTCTGGATGTGAATAGCATTTTCCATCATGACAGATCTACTCTTAAGAAGAAATGTGATAGGGTCTCTTACATCTCTTCTTTGGGGTTTTACTTGCTTTTTTGTAATTTACCAACATTCAATTTCAATTGTTTTGTGGTTGTTCTTCCCATTTACCTTGTTGTAATCATTTTCTATATTGTTATCTTTTCAGTTTTCTTCACTCTGCAACAGTTTATGTAAATCTTGTTATACTTCTCTGTATTCATCATTTTCATTGTTTTTTTAGATATGGATATATCTAAATATATATATTATATATATTTATATATCTAAATCTATATCTAAATATAGATATATAGATATGTAATGGAATATGATAATATTCCATTACATTCATGTACCACAGCTTGTTTAGCTACCCCCCAATTAATTGGCATGTTCTCTGTTTCCAGTTCTTTGTTACAACAGAAAATGCTGCAATGTTGATATATATTGGTATTTTGGTGAATGCTTCCTGTAAACTTTGAAGCTTCATAATGTTTGGGATGAAAAATACCCTTCATCCTTAATTTAGTGAAAAGAAATAAATACAGAGATCTCTTAGGATAAGAACAGGAGTTTATTCTCTTCCCCAGAAGAAGAGGGCAGTCTTCCCCATGACTCATCATGGAGAAGAGGCAAGTTACAAAAGATGTGCTGGAATTTATAACTTAACTTAGTCAAGACCCTTCCCTGACTGTTTCCTCTCTCATTGGTGGAGAGGCATACTTCACCAAATTCTTCCCCAACTGGGACAGCAAGGAAAGAGGGGGGGAGGGTCCCACCAAGGTAGGAAAACAGACAAAGGAAGATAAAAGTGATTGACAGAAGCAATGGAGAAGGATGAAGGGAAAGTTAACCATCCCAAATTGAGAAGTTTTCACTTGTCGCATACAATAATGCAAATTTATGTAAAATGAGAACTATCTGTAGTACAGAAGAATTCCACAGTTTCATATATTTAAAAAAATTATCCCTATATCTGTAACTATTCATCTCTTCTCTGTTAACATTGAGAGAAATTATTTTTTATTATATGAATAACCCATTATTCATTAGGATACAGGCCTTTTATTTCCTTATTCAGGGACCAGCCCCTATATGTAAGTCAGTCAGTGTCAGAAGGACATGTCTGATGGATGAGATTGCCCTAATTCTTGGGAAACATGCTCCTTGATCTTGGACAGGACTCCACCCAAGTAGGAGACTTTCCTTCTGTTTACTAAGTGTTAAAAGAATCTAATGTAGGTAAATTCCTGTCCCAAAGCAATGAGCCCATGCTCTTGCACCCCTCCTTTGGAGTTTAGAGTGACCCAGCTCATGAAGGAGAAAATCAATCAGAATGGTCTAGATTAGTGGTTCTCAACCGGTGGGTTATATTTAATTTGTAACAATGAAAATATATCCTGCATATCAGATATTTACATTACGATTCATAACAGTAGCAAAATTACAGTTATGAAGTAGCAACAAAAATAATTTTATGGTTGGGGGTCACCACAACATGAAGAACTGTATTAAAGGGTCGCAGCATTAGGAAGGTTGAAAACCACTGGTCTGGATGGAAATGAATCCTGCTATCCAGATTCCTGGAAGTGGCTGAGTCTCATAGTCAAGCCATGTTCTCAGCAGGAGGAACTGAAGACCTTTAGCCCATCTCTTCATTTAAATGTCTACCAATCAGGGCTGATTTCTTCTGTCAGGGACATTCCCTTTCAATAAAATATTTAAGGTATTCAGTATCACCATTAGTTGTCTTTGGTTACTGAGAGAAGCCATTAAACAACAATTTATTATTAGTCTAATTAACAAATTATTAATTACCCAGTTTCTGTCTCCTGTGTTTTTCATTCATCACAACATGCTGCTGATGAGAAAGGCATACTGAACTGCCAATCAGCCTTAAACTTCATCTGAGGAAGAACTCCTTCTCCTCACCCTATATACAGATGTGACTTTCTTTCCCAGCAACTTATTCTCTCCCTCCCCCCAAGACTCCCCCCAATCCCTTTGTGAGGGTGGGAATTTCTTAGTAGATCACTCACTTTCAAGGGTGTAACTTTCCTTTTAAACCCAGAGAGCCAAAATGTCCAACCTGGCTATACTTACCTATTCAGCTATTTTTTACTGGCTTGTATCTCAGAAGAATTTGGCCCTAACTGTTGTTTGCTTTTCTTTCTCTAATGTATTTTCATTTCAGTTAAATATGTGGATTGTGAATCCTCAGCCAGATTCCTCTGGTAGCTCCAACTTTAATTTACAAATCTTTGATAATTTAAATCTGCTTCCCTTCTGGGCTGTTCTCCCTCCTTTCTTAATCTAACCACACACATTGAAGAAAGTATAATTGGCATAGATTTGAATAGCTTTTAATATATAGTATCACATGCATTCTGAAAAAGCTGAAGACAATATTTCTTCAAGAGATAGTTCTAAATGTGGCCATGGAGTTTGCAACTGCAAGGGAAAGGGAAGAAGGACTAACTTCCCCTTCATTCCACTCTATTAGTGAACAGGTGAAAACAAGGCAATAGGTGAAATAAGTGAACGAATGAATAAAAAAAATAGAATTTATTAATTTTTCCTATGTGCAAAGCACTGTGCTGAGTGCTGGGGATACAAATAGAAAAGTAAGACAGATCCTCCTCTCAAGTTCTCACAGATGGCCATGGTCCTGAAGATACAGCACCACATCAAATGATAATTCTTCTTTGAAGTTATTTCCACTGATAAAAATCATATTAGTTTTAATGTTGAATCATTTGACAGGGCCTAGGACTTTGGTGGTCAAAACGTTCTTTTTTGGGTCTTTTGTAGCTGTGGCTATAGGACAAGTTGCCAGGTTGCATCTCCACTGGAGTTGCTTCTCAGGATGATAGCAGAGAGCTCTGGTCAGGAGTCACTGCTATTCCAAAGGTTCTTGTGTTCAGGGTCCTGGGCTATCTCCATCAGGGTTTGAAGGGAATGGTGGTGGTGGCTCAATTTACCTGGCACATGCTATCTTCTATCAGGGTGCTCTGCTGCCTCTGCTGCTGGTAAAAGGGGAGTGTATCTCTACCTTCAGAAGAGAACAGTGGGGGGAAGGGAGGGGAATCTTTAATTCAGTCTCAGCAACAGAACCCCTCTTTTTTGCATGCCAAATGAACGGTGTCTAGCTTTGAGCTGTTTCTCCTTTCATTACAATACTTCTAGCTCACAGGGCTCTTCTTTGGTGCCCTAGACATGGGTAGCTGTGTGCCAACTGGCACAGAATTCAATACACAATGGAAAAGTTCAGCATACAGGGCCCTCATAGGACACTATCCTGAATGCAGTTTGTACTTTTCTCCATTGTCCTTGAGGGCAAAACTCTGGTTTGCCACATGCCTCCAGGCGACAGAATTTTATCATGTTTTCCAAAGCCAGCATGAACCCAGATGTCAATTCAGACTGTGTGATTGTTTGATTCTCAGCTTCAACATTCTCACTGATCTCTGAGTCACTACAAAAACATAATTAGTCTTTTGTTATGTTATTTAGTGTATGGAATATCTATCACTTGACTCTTCTTTCAAAAAAGTATTTAAAAAAACTTTAAGAATCTTTTTTGAATAGGCATTTCTTTTCTTTCCTTCCCACCTCCTTTTCACCGATGGAAAAAAAAAAGGACAAAACCCATGAAAACCCTTGAAGCAAACATATATAGTCAAGCGAAACAAATATTCACATTGCACATTTCAAAAAATATATGCCCAAATATATGGAATCAAGCATTAACTATGGATCTTCCCCACCAGATCACCAGACAGTTGTGGGCAGATTAACTGATGAAGTTTGAGGGGGAGAGTTTAGCAGCCCTAAGAGCTTTCCAGGAAAATAGGTCTGTTCACACAAAATACATTCTGGGGATATTGGTAAAAGCTACTGTGCTTCTTGCTACAGTGTTCCATAGCAGAGGATGGTGTGATACTCTTTCCCATAAGGAGTTTTGTGCTTTTTTTTTGAAATATGGGGTTTACAAGATGATTGATTGCCAACTATTGAGGGTGCTACGAAAATTGTATTGATACATCTGAGACCAAGGCAGTATGGGTCTTTCTTCCTGCCCAAATTTGGGACATTCCTCAAAGTCCTCATTCCACTTAGTTGTGTTCCCCTTCCCACCTGGTTCCAAGCCACTGTAGTTTTTATATACAGATGTGAGGTACGATTGGAATGAGTTCTTCTATGCTCAGACTTTTTAACTGGAGGACCTCAGAGGGCCTAGAGGTCATATACCAAAATCACTGGGAATGAAGAAAGATGTAGGGTCAAATATAAAAGGGATTGCTAGATACTGGCAGCCAGGTTAATTTTACACCAAGGGATCTTCAATGGGTCTATAAGGTTGCTGCAGTTTCCACAGGGCTTTTAGATAGAAGACCACTGATGAAAGAAGCACCTTTTACTCAGGTGGAAGTGAGTAAAAGACCCACTCTTTGGGTCACAGTTGTAGTGGGTAACTGGGACAGTGTACTGTAGGCATAGATATTGTGAATTCTTGGTTTTAAGGCTTTGTACTGCTTATTATCCTAGCTTCTATACCCATTATGGTGGGTAGGACTAAATAGAAGCTCTTAGAGTTACCTAACAATTCCATGTAGTTAATATTAAATAATATCAGGTCCTAGGTGAGGAAGGGAGGAGCTTAAGATAGTTCCTCTCTGGTAATGGAGATAGAAGATGTTAGAGTTCTTTGTGATAAAAACTTCTTGTATGATGAAGCAAAGAAGTCAGATGGTTCCCAGGGACTTAAAATAGAATATCAGGAGTGGAATAAAATTGTTATACCAATTGCTGTGGATGTTCCTGACCTTATAAACAAGGTGGAAGAGTTAGGTGAAGGCCTGGGTAAATGGTAAGGGTTATGGATCTCACTAATGCCTTTCCCCTCCCTATTTCCATTGCTGAGATTAGATAGGAACAGTTTGTTTTGTCTGAGGAGTACGGTATACCTTCATTGTTCTTCCTCCAGACACTGATATCCACCATTATGTGGATGAAATAATATTGGGTCAGATGAGGCCACAGTGGCAGGGAGCCTAGCTTGGATGGCAGCTCATATAACAGACAAAAGGGAAGAAAATAATTAAGAAAATTCTGGGTCCAGCACATTCACTTAGTTACATTTTGGGAAATATACCAGATAGGGAGAACCCAGATGATCCCAAATGTATTCTGCAATAAGCTACTGACATTCTTTCCTCAACATCGAAGAAGGAATTTCAGATGATTATTGGATTTCGGGTTCTGAAGAATTCATATTCCCTGGCTTTGTATTTTGATGCCCTCATTTACCAAGATGCTTCTGAGGCTGCTTCTTTCAAGTGGAGCTTGGCATAGACTATAGCTATGGAAAACATGAAGTTCTCTGTCTGGCATTCTTTACCCCAGGCCTGTTTTGGAGATCTTCCCCCGTAAGAATCAGGCTACCTGGAACCTTCGTTAAGCACCAAGAAGTGGCCATATTAAATAAACCTTAGGCTTCTGGAAAATAAGTTCCCTGAGGCAGCCACTCATCCCATCTTTAAACATCCCACTTTAAAACTTATTTTATATTAATTCTGAAACTTAACAAACTCCAAATTAAATGGATGTTTCCATGAACACAAAAGGACAGAAAAAGAGGATTGTACGTGAAAATGCAGAGCTAATTTTTACAGATCGTAAGCTCCTGAGAACAGGGACTGCCTTTTGCTTCTTTTTATGTCCCCCGCACTTAGCACAGTATAGTACTTACATACATTGTAGGTGCTTAAGAAATTTTTATTGATTGAGCAACTGATTAAAAACATATATAATAAGTTCAACTTACAGCTTTCAAAACTGTCCTGCTTATCTGTGCTCTGTCTTGGTCTTCCCTTTGCTTTCTTCTTGACATTTAAAAAATAGATACTTTACTGACTTACTGTTTTCTATTTTTGCTGCCTTCTCTCTATGCTCTCCCCCATTCTCCCTCTCACCCTTCCCATTGGAAAGAAAAAAAAATGCCTTTGTAATAAGTATCCATAGTCAATTCCCACATTGCATTCAAAAATGTATGTCTTGTGCATCTTGAGTGCATCACCTTCCTGTCTAGAGGATGGGTAGCACATTTCATCATCAGTGCTCAGGAATCGTGGTTGACCATTGGGTTGATCGGAGTTCTCAAGACTTTCAAAGTTTTGTAGCCGTCTCACACTAGAAGATCTCTCCTCTCCTGCATCTGCTTCCCCTGATTGGTCAGTTCCTCCTGAAGCCTCCATTTTAAAGAAGGGTTCAGAACAGCCATGTTAATCCCTTCCTTCCTCTCCAGACTCTGCTCATGACTCTCCAGACTTTCTTTTAACTCTTCAGCTTCCTTTTAAATGTTGTCCTTCTTTATTAGAATGAAAGCTCCTTGAGGTCAGAGACTATTTAAAAAAAAAAAATTCTATTAGTATCCCCAGTGTTGGAGGCACACATGTGAAGTACTTAATACATATTTGTTGACTTGACTTTGTCTTTATAATATTATTGTTATATAAATTGTTCTGCAGGTTTTGCTCACTTTGTTCTGTATCAGTTCATAAAGGTCTTCCCAGATTTTTTTAAACTATTCATTTCATGACTCTTTACTGTGTAATAATATTCCATTCCATTCATATCCCATAAGATGTTGAATCATTTCCAGCAGACGGGTGCTCCCTTGGTTTCTAGTTCTTTGCTTCTATGAAAAGAGCCATTACAAATATTTTTGTACGTGTGGGTCTTCTTCCTCCATCTTTTAACCCTTTGGGATATAGGCCTACCAGTTGTATCATTGAATCAAAAGGTATGAACAGTTTAGTGAATTTGTGGGCATAGTTTCAAATAGTTTTCCAAATTATATTAATTCAAAGCTTTAATGTGCCCATTTTCCCATGGTTCTTACAATTGTCATTTTCCTTTTTGTCATCTTTGGCAGTGATGCGTGTGAGATGGAACCTCAGAGCTACTTTAATTTGCATTTATCTAATTATTAGTGATTTGGAAAGTTTTTTTCATATGGTTATTGATAGCTTGGCTTTCTTTTTCTGAAAACTGCTTGTTCATATCCTTTGATCTTTTATCTATTGGGAAGTGGATTTTGTTCTTATAAATTTGAATCAATCATTATGTATCTTATATTTGAGGCACTTACCAAAAAAATAATGCAAAATTTTCCCATTACCTCTTTTTCTTTTAATTTTAATTAGATTGATTTTGATTGTGCAAAAATTTTAAAAATTTTATATAATCAAAACTGTCCATTTTATCTTCTGTGATCTTGTATTTCCCTTGTTTGGTGGGGAACTTCTTTTATTCCTGCCTATTTATGATGTCACTCTTTATGTCCAAATCAGGTATCCCTTTGGAGCCTTTCTTGGTACATGGTGTGAGATATTGGTCTATACCTTATTTCAGACAGATTACAGGTTTTCGAATGTTTATTATTAATAGTGAGTCCTTCCTTACCTAATAACTAGGATCTTTAGGTTTGTTGAACACTAGGCTACTAGATCAATTTGCTTTGGTAGGTTGTATGCCTAATCTGTTTTATTGATCATCCTCTCTATTTTAAAATATTTAATAACAAATTATTTTAATGATTACTGCTTTGTAGTACAGTTTGAGATCTGTCACTGCTAGGCAGAAGTGCACCCCACTTTTTTCACATTATTTTCCTTGAGATTTTTTACCTTTTCCCCTCTCCACATGAATTTTTTAAAAATTAAATTAAATTGAGTGGCTAGGTGGTGCAGTGAATAGAGCACCAGGAGTCGAGAGGACCTGAGTTCAAATTGGGCCTCAGACATTTAACACTTACTAGCCATGTGACCTTGGGCAAGTCACTTAACCCCAATTGCCTAGCCTTCTCCCCTCCAAAAAAAATTAAATTAAATTAAAAATTTTTGTTACATTTTAAGTTTCTATCTCTTTTCCCTTTTCATCCTGCACTAGAGAAGGCTACCATTTGACATAGATTATATGTATGTAAAACCATATTCTGTACACTTCTATTTATCAGTTCTTTCTCCAGAAGAAGATAGCTTCTTCCTTCATAGATCCTTTGTAGCTGATTTGAATATTTTATAATACTCAAAAATAGCTTCGTCATTCATAGTTACTCTTTGGACAATATTGCTATTACTGTATACAACATTCTCTTGATACTACTCATTTCACTCTTTATTATTTCATTCATGTCTTTCCATGTTTTTTCTAAAATCAACCAGTTCCTCATTTCTTATTGCATGTATTTCATCACAATCATATACAAGCAGTTGTTTAGCCATTCCCCAATTGATAGGCATCCCCTCAATTTCCAGTTCTTTGCCACCACAAAGATATATATTCACAAACACACACTTTTCCTTTTTCCCTCGTCATGTTCTAATGGTGGTATTATTAGATCAAAGGGTATACACCATTTTAGAACTCTTTGAGCATAATTCCATACTGCTCTCCAAAATGGTTGGATCAGTTCACAGTTCCACTAACAGTGTATTAGTGTCCCAGTTTTCCCATATCCCCTTCAATATTTGTGATTTCCCCCTTCTATAATTTTTGCCAATCTGATAGGTATGAGATGATATCTCAAAGTTGTTTTAATTTGCATTTCTCTAATCAATAATGATTTAGAGCATTTTTTTCCTATGAACATTTGATTTCTTTATCAGAAAACTGCCTGTTCATCTCCTTTGATCATTTATCAACTGGAAAATGACTGTTATTCTTGTAAATTTGACTCAGTTCTCTATATATTTGAGATCTTTATATGAAAAAAAAACACCTGTCTATAAATTCCCCTCCCCCTGAATTTCTAATCTTGGCTACATTTGTATTATTTGTACAAAAACCTTTTTAATTTAATATAATAAAAATTACCCATTTTATATCTCACAATGCTTTCTATCTTCTCCAGTCTTATAGGTAATATGTTCCATGTTCTTTTAATTTACTCATATCTCCCTTTATATTGAGGCCATGTAATCCATTTTGACCTTATCTTGGTAAATGACTTAAGATATTGGTCTATACTTCCACATGAATTTTGTCAATATTTTTCTAACTTTATGAACCATCCTTTGAGAGTTTGATAGATATGGTCAGCCACTGAGTCAGCAAAGATTTATTAAATGCTTACAATGTACCAGGCATTATGCTGAGTTCTGGGATTACAAACAAAGGCAGATCTTACCTTCAAGGAGTTTGCATTCAAACTGGCAAAACGACATGCCCCAAATTGTACATATAAGATTTATATAGTGTAAATGAAAGGTAATATCAAAGGAAAGGCACTAGAAGTAGACATGGTACGTGTAAAATTTTAAAAATACGTATATATTAATACTGTGCCCTGTGTTTTAGGCAAAACTGTCAGAAACAATTAATATTCCAAATTCAAGCATTTCTAACTTAGAGAAATGTCTAAACTAACATAGCTCTCCTCTCTCCACCCCCTACGGTGCCCTTGCACATCCCTCAACTCCATGTGAGTTTGAGGTAACATTATAGGGATTTTGAGCAAGGAAAAGTTTACAATATATCAACATATAGTATTGGGTTACTATCCCAGTCACTTAATCTCAAATGGAACTGTTCAATATCTTCCCTGACCACCTTCCTAAAGGACTGACAAGGCTTCCTCTCTGTGATCAATATCTTAATCTTTGAATGGAAAAGAGCATCCTGCCCTTAGATGGATCATAGCACCAAACACTTCAGAGGGTGGGAAAGGGCATGATCTTAATTAGACAAGGGTTAAATTTGGTTTCTGTCCTTAATCCATTTCCCAAGAAAGGCATTTTTGCCCTTGATCTTCTACATGCTTTACTAAAGAGAAAAGTCTAGAAAGTTTCAGACCATAGAAATACATATTTTGCTTTTTGGAGGGCAATTGGGGTTAAGTGACTTGCCCAAAGTCACACGGCTAGTTTTTGTGTCTAGTGTCTGAGGCAGGATTTGAACTCAGGTCCTGCTGACTTCAGGGCCAGTGCTCTATTCACTGGGCCACCTAGCTGCCCCCATAGAAATATTTCTAAATGTTTTCTGTTGAGATAACTTTTTATTATGCTTTTACACACTGAATAAATTAATTTATGTGGTATTTTCATTTGTATTATGTTGGCACAGCCTATCCATAAACATCATGTTTCTCCAATTATTTAGCTCAGTGTTTCTTTCTGTATAAAGAATGTTTTGTAGTTTTATTCTTATCATTCTTGTGTGTGTCTTGGTAGATAGACTTCCAAGTATTTTATACACTTAGTGGTTATTTTTAATTCAAGAAGATCCTCCCCCACCCAACTCAGTATTGTGTACTAGTATACAGATCTCATACCCCACCACACCATTTCATGGTATGGTTTCCTGTTTAATGGGAGGACTGACCAATCAAAGCCCAGTTGTTAGAAGTATGTGAGTATTCTCTGCCTGATGCAATACACCCATGTAGAGACGAATGTGAAAAGCCAAATCTAATTCATTATAGATTGTGAAGCAGGCTTACCATGTGGGTTATTGCATTAGGCAGAGCACACTTGTTCGGTCGTTTCAGACTCTTCATGACCCCATTTGGGGAGTGGTTTGCTATTGCCTTCTCTAGCTCATTTTGTAGCTGAGGAAACTGAGGTAAACAGGGTTATGTGACTTACGCAGGGTCACACAGTTAGTAAATGTCTGAGGTCATATTTGAATTCAGGTCCTCCTGACTTCAGAACCTACTCTATAGCTACTGCTCCATCTAGCTGCCCTAGCATGCTGTTAAGGAGTAGGCACCACTCCTCCTCTCACACTCTACAACAGCCATTCTCAACCTGTGGGTTATGTTCAATTAGTAACAACGAAAATATATCCTGCATATCAGATATTTACATTATGATTCATAACAGTAGGAAAATTACAGTTATGAAGTAGCAATGGAAATAATTTTATGGTTGGGGGTCACCACAACATGAGGAACTGTATTAAAGGGTCGTGGCATTAGGAAGGTTGAGAACCACTGCTCTACAACTACTTATTAAGAGAGTGAACTCCTGAGAATAGGAGTGGGGGAGCTGGGAAAAGAGGTGCACAAGTTTATTTCTCTTCCGCTGATTATCATCACCTTCACCCCAGAGGTAATTAATAATTAACAAAATAAGAGGGCACAGTACCGCCACAAGTTACATTAATTATTTTCTCCTATGTTTTCACTAGACATCTTTTTTTACCAGTCTTTGTGATGTGTATTTGATTTTTTTTAAAGAGTCCATCACTCATTTATTTGTTTATCTATTTATTTACTTGCTTATTTATGTATGTATTTATTTTTTCTGTTGATTTCTGGAGGGGGGAAGGCAGGACAATTAAGGTTAAGTAACTTGCCCAAGGTCACGTGGCTAGTAAGTGTTAAAAGTGTCTGAGGCCAAATTTGAACTCAGGTCCTCCTGACTCCAGAGTGGGTCCTCTATTCACTGCACCACCTAGCCACCCCTTTATTAGATATTTTGTTGGAAGAAAATTAAAATGTTCTCATTTTATAAGTACATAGATTTAGAATTGGCAGGGACCTTTGAAGTCATCTAATCTCCATCTAAATCATCTAAAAGAAATAAAATAATCTAAAACTCCATTTTACATATGAGGTACCTAAAACTCAAGGACATTGCATGACTTACCTAAGATCACACAGAAAATAAGGGAAAAGTCAGGATTAAAACTCAAATTATGTTTGTCCAAAGCCAGTATTCTTTCCATTGAATCAAATATAAAAATAAACTAAAATAAATTCCTATATGTTTTTTACTGTTAATTCTATATAATCTATATTCACAAGAAAAACCAAATGGATAAAGACTGTCTATTGTCCAGATTATGACAACTGATTGGGTGGACATTCTATAGAACTCATCCATTTATCAATATATGTACCTACATGTGACATATATGGGTATACCAAAAATTTTAGTTCAGTTTTAAGTTATTAAAGCTTAGACCTGTGCTGAGACTTTTGGGACAGATTGTATATATGTGTGTGTATTCACTGTCTATCCAAAAATCTACAATTGAAAATTTTATCCTATATGTGTTTAGATATATATTTGTATACACACACGTGTATATGAGCCTTTGAATTAATTGTTACATCAACATAGTTGCTGCAGAGTATATATCCGCACACACATATGCATGTATATATGTGTATATACTCACACACACTATATATATGCACACATACTTCTTTATACAAGATGACGGTGAATTGGACCCAGAATTAAACAAGAGGAAACAAGTATGCCACATTGCTTCAATACAAAGCTCTTTAATGATCACAAAATTATCCAAGGAAAAAAGGTCCACCTTTTAAATGCCAGTGGTGTTATTGAATGGCTCCCAATAAAGGAACACTAAAGGGAATAAAGGATTAAAAATGGAAGCTACTAAGAGCGCAATGATTCATGGTACCTATAAGCACACTGCAACATAATAAACAAAGAACTTTGAAGAAGAACCAAAGTATGTCCTCAGGGAAATGATATTTGAAAAAGAAGATAAGCTTGTCAAGTGGTGGAGAGTGATAAATAAGTGATGAACAATCAATAAGTGGACTCCATTTGTATCCTCATTATGTCAGGAAAAAGAGTGGAAGGGTCCCAGAATGTTGGGTGCCCACTCTCCCTCCCGCCTTTAAGGGTTATGGGATTTGAAGATCTTCCATGCCCCTTGAACTTGCTGACATAGCAGGAAGGGGTGGGGCAGGAGGAAGCCAGGGCCGAGCTGAAGTCAGTATGGTGACTGGAAGGGCAGTGGTGGTGGTTATGGCAGAGCAAACTCCTTTTTTTTTTTTTTTAGCCAGCCAGAATTTCTGCTAAGGACTCCTGCTGAGGCCTGCCAGGGACGGGGATGGGAACTGTAGGGGGCTGGAGCTGCTGGGAGCGAGCTGCATGGATGCTGAACAGTTGCCATGAGTAAGGAGAGGAGGACCTTTGCTTGAGGTAGCCTGTTCTGTTTTGAAGGCTTGAGAATGTGGGTGTTTACTACATATGTATGCCAACTCCATAACTACTGTGATGGCTTTGGGACTCAGTTGTCTGGTATTTGAATAAATGTTCTAGCTATATCCCCCATGTAGTGAGCCTGTTACATTTTGTGATTAATAACCATATCAGCATATTTATAGTTACTGTAGGCATTGTGAATACTGCATTGTTGATACACCCCCCCCCCATGTCAAACTTCCTAGAAAACATGAATAAGAAGAGTTGCCCAATAGAGGCATATATGTGTTGTGATGTGTGTACCATTAAAGAGAATATCCACAATGGTGAGATCAGAGATCCATTTCAGTATTTGAGCGTCTCTCTACATTGCTAAAACCATCTCATCAAACTAGGAGTTTTGCCTTAGGATTACACGACTCCCTCGTCCCCTTACCCATTTTTACTTACCTTTTGTTTTTAAATTCTTGTTCAACTATAATGTCCTTTTGGTTATATACTCCACTAAATTATTTGTGGTCTTATTTCCTGCTTTCTGCCTCCAGGCCCAAATTTATTATTCAATGAATGATCCGTTTAGGGTTCCTCCTTGCTTGAGTTCTATGAATTCTTTCTACTTACAATCATAATACTGATGAGATTTTTATTCACTCTACAGCAACTACATTGATGTAACAATTAATTCAAAGGTTCATAGATTTAGCACTGGAAGAAGCCTCATAGGTCAGCCAGTCCATCACCATCATTTTATAAGAGACTGAGTCTCAAAGAGTAGAAGCTGCTTACCCAAGATCATACAGATAATAGGACCAGGTCTTCTGACTCCAGTCAGTTTGAACTGTGAAGTTTTTATTATCCCTAGTATTTAACTCTTAATGGATCTGTTGAAAATATGTTTCTTTCCTCTTTCTTTTTTTTTTTTCAAAGTTTGATTTTATTTGTCACAAATTTTCCAAGGACCACTTGTTGACTCTTATTATATCTCTAAGCTAAAAGCCATTCTGATATTAGGTTTTTGCTAAACATTGTTTAAATTCTTCTTGATATTTAAATAACCATCTTTTTTTTTCTCCAAAAGAATGCATATTTTTATTTAGAAATTGACTATGGGATCCAAATACATATTTAAGAATTTCACATATGTCATATTTTAGATTCTTTTATCCTTTTGTGTTCTTGTCAAAAATATTTTTAGATTCAAAGTTATATTTTTTTATAAGTAATGTTTTTCTTTTGGCAGTTCTGAATGATTTTTTTTGTCATTATAATTTTGAGATTTGACAGTGATGTTTCTGGGTTAGTTGAATTTGAGGTTCTTCTTTACTAGGGTTTCATGAATTACCCTAAAACAAAATATGTCTTCAAAACTTCTGGAAAGTTTTCCTGTATAATTTTTCTGAAATATAGTTGTCATCTTCTATTCTTTGAAATTCCCAGTGTCCAGACAGTTGCTATCCAGTTTTTTACTCTTATTTTCTGATCTGCCTCCCCTCATTTTAACTGTCTTCTGCAATTCTCTCATTTACTGTTTTAGTAATGCTCTTGTTAATTGCCTGTATTGATGTTACTATACTTTTGTGCTCATTTACAAAGTGCTAAGTTCTATAATTATCTCGTTTCATGCTTCCTTAACTTTGCCCTGTTCCTTTCTTAACTAAATTTATGAGGTTTTATGGGCTGATTTAATGGCTCCCTCTAATTTCTTCAGTGTGTCTGTTTCTGCTTTTATAGTATCTTTAGAAATTTCTTTATTTTTAAAGATAAAATTTTTACTAAATGACAAAGCAAAAGCAAGAATAATCAGAAAATGTATTCAATGGAAGGCAAAAGCATGCATAATCATGACATTTACTCAATAGAAAGCAAGATAATAAATTTTACTCAATAAAAACAGGAGCAGAAATAATTGTAATGTAGCAGCCCATCCATAAACCTGGGCCACACTTTCCCACCAATGCATAGTGCTAGTTGGAGAAAGTGAGCACATACTTAAAAAACTTTAGCAGGGAGGCATATGAGTAGGGAGAGCCAGGTGCTTAGGGCAGTGCTTGAGTCTGGAAGGCAAGCGTTGATATCCTTTGTCTCTTTAGAGATGGTGCTCTCTGCAGCAGTGGGAGAAAATTGCTTTCCTGCGACCTGCACCCATTCTGGTCCCCACAGGTCTTTTGCTCATCAAAACTGCTTCTCTGCTCTGCCAGCCATAGAAACAGTCTTTAGAAATATCCTGTATGGTTTCTTTTCTTTTCTTTTTTTTAATTGATTTGTTTATTTACTTTTAGTTTACAAGATTCAGTTCCACAGTCCCTTGAGTTTCAAATTTTCTCCCCTCCCTTTCCCTCCCTCCCAACCCATGCAAACAAGTATAGGATCTGTAAATACTTTCACACTGGACAGTAGTCTGGTTGTATAGAAGGGTTGTAAACAATGGAGTGAACAATGGGAAAAAAGAAAGAGAACCAAACATGGAAAAGAACGATAGCATGTAGATTGTTTCAGTCTCCATTTAAACTCTGTTCTTTCTAGATCTTTTTCTGAATGTAGATATCTCCTTCCATTCTGAGACTTGTAGAGTTGTCCTATAACTGTGCATTGCTGAGAAGAGTTCAGCTTATCAATGCTGGTCATCACACATATGATGTGTCTTTAATTGTGTACAAATTTTTCCTGGTTCTGCTCTTCTCACTTAGCGTCAGTTTGTATAAGCCTCTCCAGGTGAACATGAAGACTGTCTCCTCCCCATTTCTTATAGCACAATAGTATTCCATTACATTCATATACCACAATTTGTT
>CM053589.1:31547733-31578679 GCA_028646515.1 Pseudochirops corinnae
ATCTTGGTTATATTGGCTTTGTTTGTACAGAAACTTTTCAATTTAATGTAATCAAGATTATCCATTTTGCATTTTATAATGATCTCCAACTCTTCTTTGGTCATAAAGTCTTCCCTATTCCATAAATCTGACAGGTAAGTTATTCCTTGCTTCCCCAGATTACTTACAGTATCAGCCTTTATACCTAGAAAGTGCACCCATTTAGACTTGACTTTGGTGTATGGTATTAGATGATGGTCTATGCCCAGTTTCTGCCATACTATATTCCAATTTTCCCAGCAGTTTTTGCCAAATGGTGAGTTGTTATCCCCTGTATGGTTTCTAATATGGTTATTAACACTGCTTCTGTATGTCTTTTTTCTGATGTTCTTTGCCTCACATCTTAATTATTTTCATTATACCATTACTTATTTTCAGTTTTCTTGTTTTAAAAAAATAGCTAACATTGATAGAATAGTTACTGTGTGCCAGGAATTATGCTAAGCACTTTACAAATAACATCTCCTTTGACCCTCACAACTCTAGGAGATAGGGTCTATAATTATCCCCATTTTACAGATGAGGAAACTGAGGCAAACAGAGATTAAATTACTTCCCTAGGGTGATAGTGTCAGAGGTAGGACTTGAATTCAAGTATTCCTGACACCAGATCGAAATAGTTTTGTTTGATTGATTGATTTATTTTTTAAAACTTAAATACAAAATAAGAAAGGAAAAAAGAAACAAATTTAAGTACTAAAATTTAAATACAAAATAAGAAAAGAAAAAACATTGCCATGTTTACAGCAGAACATAAGAGAGGATTCAAAATATAAAGCAATAAATTTCCATTTTAAGAAAGTCTATAATAAATATTATTTATTTTGTTCAGAGCTATCTATCTTTTCTTTAATTCTTTGTAGTTTTTATTTTATTCTCTGCTGTACACTTTTTACTTCATTCTCTTTTTTACTCCTTCCACCTCTTCCCCAAGAAGGCTACAATTAAGTGCATTGTACACCAACTCATCATTTCCTACACTACAGCAATATTACAATCTTATACTGTCTAGTTATTTTAAATAGTCTAAAACAATATTGATTAATATGGCTGACATATAATGTACTTTCCTTATTTTTCTCTTCTGATTAAATCTACTTTAGCTTTACCTTTTCCTGACATCATGATTACTAACTCTGCTTTTTTATTTTAATAAATTCTACTCCTGATCTTTATTTTATGTTTGTATGTATCTCTTATTTCCTATCCCTCCTGACTCCTCTTTCTCTCTCTCCATACACACATATACATATATATATATAATATGTTGTTCCCTCTTTATCTCATTACCATTAATCCAGACACCCTTCGATACTCCCCCATCCTACTTCCTCACCTTCTTGTTTCTTTATTAATTTAGAAGGCTTTATTCCCTTTTTATTGTTCTCTCTTTAATCCGGATCTAATGTGAGTAGGGTTCCCTCTAAAAGTCCCTCCTACCTCCCCATCCCCTTTCTTTCTGAATTTAGAAGACTTTTATACACACACACACATGCACATACATATACTCACATACATGTATGTATGCATGAGTATTATTCCCTCTTAAATCCATTCCTGATGAAAGTAGGGTTCTAGAACTACTAGCCTTCCTCCCCCATCTAATTCCTCTGTGTCAGTTCTTCCTCTCACACCTCATTTGTATAAGATAACGGCTCTTTTTGCATTTCTATAGATGGTATTACTTTTTAGAATTACATGATTCTCAACTCTTCTCCAGTCTTCCTTTGGAACTACCCAATTGCTAATTACAATCTTAAAGATACAGTTTACATTTCCTTGTATAGAAAGTAAACAGTCTGTTCTTATTGAGTCCCTGGTAATTATTCTTTGATGTTTACCTTATATTTCTCTTGGATCTTGTCTGTCAAATTTTCTATGAAGTTCAGGTCTTTTTGCAATAAAATCCTGAAAGTTTGGCAATTCATTGAATGTTCTTTTATTTTCTGTTCAGGATTATTCTTAACTTTGCTGAGTATGACAAAAAGTTCTTACTGATATTTTTCTACATCCATGATGTAGATCATGGAATATCTTTTTTTTCCCCAACAAGAAAATGACATTTTTATTCCTAGAATGCCACCAATTCCAATTCTTTTCAAAACTGGTCTTGCTCTAGTTCATTTATCTCTTTTGTTATTATCTATTTTATAATGTTGTACTCTCCTGGACAATCATGAAGCGGGTTTTTGGTGCTCTAGCCAAACTTTATTGTCTAATCCATATCTCCATAATCACCAATTTATACATTCACAGGCACTGGCTAATTAGGCTATCACCATGTCCCTTTCCCAGAAGAGTACATCATATAGCACCAAGATGCATCATTTTAGATATAGTCAATATTTATTTCCCAAGTATGATCTCCCTCAAAAATAACAAGAAAAGATCATAAGTGCTCCCCTTTAACACTCATCATAACTTGGGATACCTGGCTCCCCCTACAACTCTAGACAGGCCAGTAGAGGGCTCACTATCTCCTCCATGTGAGCCAGAGCCAGGGAGTACTCAGTCCAATTTTCTTTTTTAATTCTGTAAGCAGCCAGTCTGTAACACATGAAACTGGTGAGGATACTAAAGGCATTTATTAAAAAGAAACTGGGGAATGGGGGATGGGGAAGAAATCAAAGTGACAGACACCTAATTCTTGCTTGTGATTACCCCTAGATGTAATCCCTAATTCTTTGACCACATGGTTAAATTAACCTTTGATTCTTCTCTCTGGAAAAATGCTACTCCATCCATGACAGAGTCCTTAAACGAACCTATCTGTGTCCCTTTCAAGCAACCCAGTTTGGGGTTTTAGGGCAGTTACTTCAAACTACCCATCCTGGAAAGAAAAGTAAGTAAAGGCAGTTCTCAGATTACACTTCTTGCCAAGCAGATTCTGTTCTGAGGACCATGTCACTCTTTATATAAAATAACCCCAGAGAACCTAATGTTTTGAGTATTTATATCACAATGTAATCATTAACAGAATCGTATTAACAGAGTAGTACCTCCCCAATAATCTCCTTTCCAACTTCTAAGGAACGACAGAAGAATCTCTTTCCAACACCTTCCTAGATTTGAATACCAGTTGTTTAGGTCTGTATTCATAGATGACTACCATCCCTTCCTGTGTACCCATTCCTCTAACCATTTTCTATGTCCTTTTCTCTGTAACAGGTATATGAAATGTCTTGGGGACCACATTCTTCCCTGCACTGCCTTCCTGTTACTTCCAAAACAGGATTTAGGGACTAAGTTAAAGTTATTCTACATTGTGGTGTTTCAGTTCCATCCACTGACAATTCCTTTCTCTTACGTCTGTCCGGCATAAGAGCAGTTAGACATGATATCATTAGCTGGTCTACACTCCGTTACTCACAACACTCTACTCATCAATATTGTCCATCATGGCTGCTCCCCATGCTTTCCTTCTTCACCTCTTCCTTTTGGAATCCTGTTTCCTTCAAAATTTAGCTTGTTTTACCTTCTATATGAAACCTGTTTTTCCCAACTTATAATGTCCTTACTCTTCCAGAAGTATCTTGCATTTTTTTTATGTAACAGTAACTACCCTGACCCCCCAGCCCCCACTAGCTGAGAACTATGTGTGTTATGCTTCTCCCCTCCCCTAGGGTCATCTGGTACTCCTAAGAGGTTTGAGGATCTCTCATTTCCACCATTAGCCAAAACCCCCATAGAATGACTTCCCACTAATTTTATGAGTCCAAATATCCCAGTTCCAATTAACAATTTACAAGCCAGATTAGCTTTTACGAAAGAATATTTGCTTCAAAAGCATAAGAAAACCAAACATACCTATGGGATATAATTCTCCTTGTAAGACCTCAGTCTCTGGGGACGTGAGAATGACTACATTTACAGCTTAGTTCAGTTTGTATATAGCACTTGTCCTATGAAGTTCCAAATCCAAAGCCACCTGGGCTTATGTCCTGTCACCCTGGCTTCTCAAAGCTTCCCTATTGGACTGGTAGCAACACTCAGTCTGGAATCCTGAGTTCCAAGGTCATTATGGCTTAAGCTCCTGAGTCCAGGACTCCATTCCCTATACCTAGAAGTGAAATAAGCTGATGAAAAGAGGCTTCTCCTACTAATGTAGAGTTTCATGGTAATAATATATTAAGCATCAGAAACAGGTAATGCTGTGAAATAAGCAATCAGATACTACTGCTCCTGAACCAACCTTGAGGGGAGGAGAGAGATGTAAGGCTCCCTTTCAATGTTAGCAAAGCCACAGTCAAAAGACAACTTGCCAGCAAGAAACTTGAAGTTTTCTTTGTTCTTATCTTTTTCCTAGTTTTTATTTAGAAAACATTGCCACTGTGTATTTACATATTCAAAGACTATGTGCCCCAGATGCTGAGAAAGATAAACAAAACTGTATATGTGAAGGTGTAAGCAAAGTACCGAGATGCCTCTCTTTACAATTCCATAAAAGCCTTCTCACAGTATATCGATGAGAACTTCTTACTGTGTAGTAAGGGAAACAACAGGGAATTTGGATTCAGCAGACCTGGATCCAAAGTTTGACTATGTCATTTATTAGCTACATGCCCATGTCTTAGTCAAGTGACATGCTGTGCCTTAGTTTCCCAATCTCTAAAATTGGGATAATAATACCTATCGAATGAGCCTTCAGTGAATCACAATCTTTTTGCTGGTAGAGGGTCTTACCGTCATGTTGATGGCTGCTGACTGATCAGGGTGGTGGTTGCTGAAAGTTGGGGTGTTGTGCCATTAGCTTAAAATAAGACAACAATGAAGCTTGTAGCATTGATTAGCTCTTCCTTTCATTTCCAACATTTAGTGGCCATTGTAGGATTATCAACTGACCTAATTTCAATATTGTCATGTCTCAGGGAACAGGGAGGCCTAGAGAGAGGGAGACAGGGGATGTTAATTGGTAGAGGTCATAACACACATATCATTTATGGATTAAATTCATCACCTTAAATGGGCGTGGTTTGTGGTGCCTCAAAACAATTACCATAGTAACATAAAAGATCACTGCTCACAGACAACCGTAACAGATATAATAATAATGAGAAACTCTAAAATAATTGTGAGAATTACTAAAATGTGACCGAGACACAATGTGAGCATATGTTGTTGGGAAAAATTGACTTGCTCAATGCAAAGTTGCCACAAATCTTCAATTTGTACAAAAACATGGTATCTATAAAAGGCAATAAAGCAAAATGCAACAAAACGAGGTATGCCTGTACATCCTGTGTTGAATGCTAACCTTTCTGTTAATGAAATGTGATTCTGTAGTCCAACCTTGTTATGTTATGAAAATCCAAACAAAAGGTGGGGGCAAGGTACAAAATCCTCAGGTCTATGAATTACAATTGGTTTGTGTTTAATGTTTCCTGGCACCTTTTGTTTTGTACCAGTCATTAATGGGATAGATGCTCCCACTCCCATTGAACCCTCCCTTATAACAATAATAATAGTGATAAGAAAAGCTAACATTTATATAATTTTTTTAACGTTTATATAGTTCTATATAATATACAAAACACTATACACATATATGTATATATGTGTGCATATATACATATTATATAGAAAGAATTGCATGAAATAATGACGAGTGAAATGAGGAGAGCCAACACAACATTGTATACAGTAACAGAAATATTGTTCAAAGAACAACTGTGGATGACTAAGTTATTTTGAATATTCCAAACACTCAAATCAACTACAAAGTACCTATGAAGGAAGGTGCTGTCCACCTCCAGAGAAAAACCTGCTAAATAGAAGTATATATAATATAGCTTAGCACACACACACACACACACACACACACACACACACACACACACACATCTGTGTTTAATGGTGGCCTTCCCTAATGTGGGATGGTGAAGGAGGGAGAAAAATTTTTTTTAAAAGTGACAGCAGAGAATAAAAGAAAACTTAGAAAGATGCACACAGAAAAGCACAGAAAAATGATGTTCAGTATTTATTAAATTGTTTTTTGAAAAAAAGTAAACAGTGTGAAATGGAGATTCATGGTTTCATACTGAATCCTCTTTTTGTGTTATACTGTACACATGGGAATTTTTTTTGTCCTTTTGTATTTAAGTTCGAAATGAATAAAAACAAAATTAAAAATAAAAGTATGCATAATAAATTCCAAACATTGCTTTTAAAGCCGTTCTGATATTGTTTTCTTCTGAACTTCTTTCCATTCTTTTCTATGAATTTAAAAAATACTTCAGTGACTCGTTTTTTTTGTTTGTTTTTTTGAGGGGGAAGGCAAGGCAATTGGGGTTAAGTGACTTGCCCAAAGTCACACAACTAGTAAATGTGTCAAGTGTCTGAGGCCAGATTTGAACTTAGGTCTTCCTGACTCCAGGGCCTCTATTCACTGGGCCACCTAACTGCCCCACAATGACCTCTTTTGAGCATTGTTACTAATCTCCCTCTTTTTTCCAATCCCTCTTCCCAATGAAAAAACTGAAAAAAAAAAAAACCAAACCAAAACCCCAACCTTTATAACAAAGAAGCATGTACTTATGTAATGTATGTGTGTATATATACATATCATATAGAAAATTCCCATCAAACAAAATGAATCCATGTAGTGGCTATGTCCCAAAACATGTCTATTTCTGTATCTTGAGTTCATTATCTCTCTATCAAAAAATGAGCAACGTATTTCATCATAGATCCTCTGGAGACATGATTGCCTATGGCATTGATCAGAGTCTAAGTTGTTTTTTTTTTAACCAGGTTATCCTTGTGTAAATTGTTTTCCTGGCTTTGCTGACCTCAGTCTGCATCAGTTCATACAAGCTGGGATTGTCTGCAATTACCTCTTTTGTAATTCCTACCAGTAACAATAATATTCCATCATACTGCATACCAGAATTTATTACCATTCTCCAAATAATGGACACTCTCTTAGATTCTGGTTCTTTTCTTTTTCCTTTTACTCCTACCTTCAAGATTAAGGGGCTTGTTTTGCTTGTGATTATTGTGTTCCCAGAATTATCCTCCCTCTTAAGCTTCCTCCACTCATCCTTGTTTTTTTTCCTGTTTAATCTGATGTATTTTTACATTGTGATGGGTGTGTTTTTGTGTGCTCTGATACTGGGTCCTCTCTGCAAATGACCCCGTCTTAGGTTAGAAGCCAAATTCTCCTCTTCTGTCTATAATCATACAAGTAACATTTGTTCTATAATGTAAAACAGTCCTTATGTCCATATTTCTAGAGTATATGACAGTTTATCACATTCAGAATTAGAAATAGCTATCTTAGAATTCTGAGTCAGAGTAACTGTTTATCTTAGAATGCTGAGTGCATGTACCACTAACTGTCTATCCCTGCCAAGGTAGACTTAAATCAGCAACTGCTTTTCTCAGAAACAAACCTCTGCCCCAAACCAGTGAACTCATTTAAAAGGTCATTCTCTTACAATAGGATGATAGATTTAAAGCTGGAAGGCTTTCAAGGCCACTGAGTCCAACTCCCTCATTTTATAGATAAGGAAACCTAGACAGAGAAGTTAAATGACCAGCCTTAGGGAAACACATCTACTAAGTGTTCGAGGTAGGATTAAGACTCAATTCTTCCTAAATTAAAGGCCATTACTTTATTCAACTATTTAAATCTAGATTTTTCTGCCTGCCTCTATAGATTCTCTACCATCTGTCACTAACCTAAATTTCTGGCTTTTATATTATTATTATTATGCTTCTCCATGCACTCTACCTTCCAGTCTATACTTCATATATGATCTATACTTGGGGGCGGCTAGTTGACGCAGTGAATAGAGCACTGGCCCTGGAGTCAGGAGGATCTGAGTTCAAATCTAGCCTCAGACACTTAACACTTACTAGCCGTGTGACCTTGGGCAAGTCACTTAATCCCAATTGCCCTCCAAAAAAAAAAAAAGAATGATCTATACTTCATACTCTTACACCTCCATACTTGGTTATGCCTTGAATGTCCTATCTTGTCTAATGAAACATATCTTTTATTCATTCATTTATTAATTTGCCCATTTATTTATTTGTTTTTTCTTAGAACCTTTCATTTCCATGTCTTTCATCTGTTGGGTAAAGCCAAAACGTATGGCCAGGTTTAAGTTACAAATTAATACCTTGGTTTAAAAACAATTTTTTTTTGGTAAAGTAAATGAACATAGGCAATAAGGGGCCATTCTCCACTCTGAAGGGAGATACAGAACTCTTACACATCTGTTAAAATTAAACTCAAATGCCTTTTTTAATACAAAAGCTTCCCTGACCTTCTCCACTGAACTTTGCATGCTACTTTGTTCGGTAACTCTATAATGTATGTATCATGTAATGTATATTACAGCTTCCTTTTTAAGTTTTATGGTCCCTTTGATTTGAGAGTATAAGCTCCATGAGGACAGGAACGATCCTTTAACTAAATTTTGTATCTCCCACAGTGCCTAGCAAAATGTGCTGTCTACATACTCTCTTTTCTGTCTTTTTCTCGGTCCTTCTGTCTCTGGCTCTCTCTATTTTTTTCTTTCTATCTCTCTGATCTCTGTATCTCTCTTCTCTTTTGATATTGGGTCTCCCTATCTCACCTAAGTTAGAACTGGAGTGGCCATTCACTGGCTCTATCCCATTGCTGCTGGCATAGAAGCTTTGACCCGTTACATTTCTGACCTGAGCCTGTTGGTCATTTCTCAGGCAGCCTGGCTCAAGGACTTATCATATTTATGTTGGGCTTTGTGTGAACTGATTGACTTTAGCCCTACTATACAGCTCAGAACTCCTAAACTCACGGGATCTATCTATCTCAATAGTCTCTCCAACAGTAGGGATGAAGGACATATATCCCCACACCCAGTTCTGCATGCATTCAATATTTAACCAATGTGTGTTGATTATTGAGGAGCTGACTAACTTGAGATCAGACTACTATAAAATTGATAATGCATTTTTCATTTGAGGCAACTAATAAATTGTGTAGAAAGTTTCAATTTACATAAGAAGAAGAAACACCAAAAGTAGTTCATCTTTCAAAGTAACAAAAAGTAAAATAAAATCTTCAACCTATAACAATGGTACAACAAGCCTTAGCGCTCAATGTCATTGGTTGGCACTGTTTCCTAATCCAGACTAGTCATATCTGGATCCCTATTTGAGAGGCTTGGACCCCAAAAGGCTTGACTGCCACCTTTTACTGGAAGAAATACCACATGTCCTTCCTTCCTTCCTGACTGGATCTCTCCCTTTTTCAAAAATATTTTCTTAGTAAACATGAATGACAGCTTCATCTGCTTAACTTGTTCCACCTCATCCATCAGTCATTTATCATAGAATTAAAAATTATAGCTGTTTATTACCCGTCATCATAGAATTCCTTCACCTGCAATAAACCATGAATTCATAGCACCACCAAGAGTTTGATCACAATTACTCTGATATATTTGAGACATTTTTTCCTGACTTCAATCTTTTGGGGAGTATATGTCCAGTAACTGGTTAAAGTACATGGAAGTGTAGTGGCAAAAACAAATCATTTGGAGTTAAAGGCCCTTGGTTTATATCCCAGCTCTTCCATTTACATCCTGTGTGAAGGAAGAAAAGTACCTTCTTTTTTATGGGCATCAGTTTCTTTATTTTATTTTATTTTAATTTAATTTTTTTAAATCATGGGAATTTATTATGTAGGAGAATCTGTTATATATTATATATATTATATAGGAGCATATCAGATATTTGTCCTTTGTTTTATAGCATTAACAAATCATGATAATAATCAGAAAATATACATTTTTGAAATGACAGTTAAAAGAAAAGAATAATTACACGTAGTACAGATTACAGAACTGTGATTTGTATTTAAGCAAAGCAACATGAAAAAACTGTTTTCTTGTATTCACAATTAGTGAATGTGGCATTTTCTGTGTAAAGCAGCAGCAAAAGAAATCTTCTAATCAAGTACTTTACAGTAAAACAAGAGGAATATGAGAAATTATAACTGGGCAGATACCATGTCTGATTGGAAGCCTAGTTTAAAATCTTTCCTCTTTTCCTATGTGTATGTGGGCATGCACGCGCGCGCGCACACACACACACACACACACACACACACACACACACACACCCCTAACATGTACATGTTTTATTGCTATTATATCTCTGCTGGTTTGACATAATATACTAGTTATCTACATTTATTTTGGTTTCTAAAAATATATAAAATGCATTGAAACAGCTACCACAGCTTTCAAGCAATCACTGCATTAGCACTGAAAGTTTCATTCTGAAAACGCAGAACAGAAATACTGAATAAATAGTGATTATTTTGTCTTCTCCATACAGCTTGATGGCCTTTATCCAAAACGTTAAAATGCTGTAGCAAATAGTATAAATGTGCAAAGTTTCTTTTTTTTTTCTTAAGGACATAATATAAAAGCAACACTTCTTTGCTATTTTAATACAATATAGGCTATCATGAATAACTTGGAAAAGGCATATAAAATCATTTTATTTGCAGAGGTAAGTAAGGCCCAATTATATAAGGATAAGGAACACTAGAAATTTATCCATTGTCCTACTTCCTCTGCACCCTCTGAAATCAAAAGTTTTAAATTATTTCAGATCAGTCACAGCTCTAAACATGTAACGATATTATTGTCATTTTTATCTAAAGACCATTTGTTGTTATTTACAAAGAAAATCATTTTTTTAAAGCAGGTACCACATTTAGTTGTGAAATGGTCCCAATTTTTGCTCCTTCTCCAACACATTTCTAATTTTACCCCACCAACCCAATTATTCCTTTTGTTAGTCTTTTTTTTTTTTTTTACTTTAAAGAATGACTCACATGACCTACTGATCATTAGTACTGATGAACGAGGAATTTGCATGTGCAACTTCTATTAATATTAAGCCTCTGTTTCTTTATCTGTAGAATGGGAAGGTTTGACTCTACCCTTCCAGTTCTAAATCTGTTTCCTTACAATCACTTCATTATTGTTAAATCATAGTTCTGCTTCCTCTAAAAGGAGGGATCTTGGAAAGCATGGAAGTACAGAGCACGTAGATGTAGAAGAAGTGAGAAGAGAGAAGGGTTGCTGAGAGGAGAGTTTGAAGACTTGGAAGACAGATTTCCTAATTTTGCCTAAGGCCAACTCACCAGGGGACACTGGGAATGATTTTAAGTAACTCAGTGACACTACCCAGAAATCCCATCCAAAGCATTTTTTTTTTAATCCTACCCATGACTTAATTGGGTCTAGGGAAGTCCAGATGAAGAAACTCCCTCCACCAATGTAGATTAGTACCTGTTGTACAGCTTACAGATCTGAGAAACTGAGAAGGAAATGACTTGCCTAGGGTCACACAGTATGTCTGAGATAGGACTTGAACACAAATCTTCCTGATTATGAGCTTAGTTCCCTATGGAACACTGCCTCTCAAATTCAAGGCATTACCTCCTTGATGGCAATCTAACAACACGATTTCAGTGATTTTTGGATACCTTTTTTGGAGCTTTTCCTACCACTAATATCTGAGAATGAGGCAGCTAGGTGGATCAGTGGATAGAAGACTGGACCTGGAGTCAGGAAGACTCTGAGTTCAAATCTAGCCTCAGACACTTATTGTGTGACCCTGGGCAAGTCATCTAACCTCTGTTTGTCTTAATTCACTGGAGAAGGAAATGTTAAACAACTCTACTATCTTTGCCAAGAAAACCCTGTGGACAGTATGGTCCATGGCATCATGATTGGACATGACTGAACAACAAGTGCCTGAGAGTAGGGCCTGAGAATGTGGTATCATTGGCTGGGATCTTAGGAATGACTTGCCTGTGAATCAAAATTTTGTTCCTGGCCACCAATTTACTTGTGACCTCATTATCCTAGATTTTTGTTGTTACGTTATTTTTAATTATATCTGACTCTTCATGGCCCCATTTGGGGTTTTCTTGTCAAAGGTACTAGAGTGGTTTATCATTTCCTTTTCCAGCTCATTTTACAGATGAGGAAACTGAGGCAAACAAGGTTAGTGATTTGCCCAAGGTCACACAACTACTGTCTGGGGTCAGATTTGAATTTGGGTCTTCCTGACTCCAGGCCTGGTGCTCTATCCACTGTGCCACCTAATTGCCCTGACTATTCTAGAGCTAGGGTCTAATTCTCTCCAGGACCCAACAACACAGACATATAAATAGGCCCTGCCCTTCTGGATGGCAGTAGAAGAGAGATAAAGAAGGAGAAATGGGAAATTAGCTTTGGGATTTATCTTGGTGTTCTCATGCTGGAGGATGTTCCTTCATAACATTTATTAATTCTTAAAGTTTATTAATATAAGTTCTGGGCACTCAGAACACACACGCAGAATGTTAAGACAGAGTTTCAGAACAAATGGTGAGTATGAAACCCTTTCTCATCATAAACTATACCCTTACCAAGACCCTAAACAGAGTCAGCACCTGGCCCTGGTGCAAAACAAGAGACACCCAGGAAGGAACACATGGACAGATATATGACTTAGATGCTACCGTGGTAGGAAGTAGATAAAATAAGAGACGCTGAAACATGTCCACATGGGGAACTTTCCTCTACAAGCCCGGATAGCTTGGGTAAGTTGTAGACTCAATAATCTTAAAAGGTTTTGCTGCTTCATATGCATAGCAAAGACCAGGAAGATGGTCTTTGGACCTCCAGATGGATCTCCAGCAGGAGATGCTGATTGACTCTGGGGCTTAATTTTATTTTATGCTTTTCTACCTTACACTCATCTTCATGGGAGAGAAGAGTTTCAGAATTGAGAAATCTGGGCCCTTAAACTTTGAAAGCCCTTGGTAGTTTGTTGGCAGCAAAGCCTCTACTTGCTACAGTCTGGCCATCTGAAATTAAACAGGGACATACAAGGAATTTCTACCCTAAACTACAGTAACATCTCTGACCAAGGTATAGCGTTGGTGATCGAGAAATATAGCCCAGAAGTTAATAAAACTAAGAGCTAGTTTTATGAAAAAAACAGAACAACAAAACAATAAAATAGACCAACCATTGGTTAATTTGATCTTTTTTTAAAGGAAAAAAAAAAACAAATTACCAGTGTCAAAAATGAAAAAGATGAATTACCACCCATGAAGAAGAAATTAAACTATTTTGCCCAATTATATGCCAATAAATCTGACAATCTAAGTGAAATGGATGAATATTTATAAAAACATAAATTGCCCAGATTAACAGAAGAGGAAATAGATTAATTAAATAATTCAATTTTAGAAATAGAAATTGAACAAGCTAACAATGAACTCCCTGAGAAAAAGTCCCCAGGGTCAGATGGATTCACAAGTGAATTCTACCAAACATTTAATTCTAATACTATATAAACTATTTGGGAAAAAGTCCTACCAAATTCCTTTTATGAGAAAAATGTGGTGCTGATGCCTAAATCAGGAAAAGCCAAAACAAAGAAAGGAAACTATAGCCTGATTTCCCTAATGAATATTGATGCAAAAATTCTGAATAAAATACTAGCAAGAAGATTACAGCAATATATCACAAGAGTCATACACTATGACCAGGTGAAATTTATACTAGGATTTGCAGGGCTGGTTCACTATTAGGAAAACTATCAACATAATTGACCACATCAATAACAAAACCAATAAAAATCATATGATTATCTTAACAGATGCAGAAAAAACTTGTGATAAGTAGTATTTAAGACTATCAGCAAACATTATCTGTAATGGGGTTGACCTAGAAACCTTCCCAATAAAATCAGGCCTGAAGCCATTATAATCACTATTATTCAATATTGTATTAGAAATGCTAGCAATAAGAGAAGAAAAAGAAATTGAAGGAATCAGAATAGGCAAAGAGGAAACAAAACTATGACTCTTCGCAGATGGTATACTTAAAGAATCCTAGAGAATCAACTAAAAAGCTCCTTGAAATAATTAACAATTTCAGCAAAGTCGCAGGATATAAAATGAACCCACATAAATCATCATTTCTATATATTACCAACAAAGTCCAGCAGGAAGAGATATAAAAAGAAATTCCATATAAATAACTTTAGACCGGGGTGGGGGGAATATATGACCTTAAGGTCACATGTGACCTTCTGGGTTCTTAAGTGTGACCTTTTGACTGAATCCAAATTTTACTGAAAAAATCCTTTTATTTTTATTAATACATTTTTGTTCATCTTTTATATTTTATCTTATTTTTAAAATGAATATATTTAAAATACCAAAGAATAAAATAAGTTTCAATGAAATAATCTTCAGATGTCTAAACACCCAGATTGATCAGCACAATTAGAACATTAGTAAACCATAAGGGCTAAATTGATGGCTGCTGTGTTCATTATTTAGTTCTAACTTCCTCTGTCTGACTGGCACCACTACCACACAAGGCTAGTTGGTGAGTTTATGGGGGTTGAATACGCTAGTCTGTTATCAGCTTTTGACAACGGTGCACTATGTTGCTGTTTGAAGTGGAATTTGTGAAGCACAGCTTGGCAGTATTTTAAAATTCTGTCTACTTAGCAGCCCATTACGTCAAAGAAGACCAAGAGAAGGCCGAAGGAAGAAAACAAGGTTTTGTTTTTTGTTTTTTTTAGGATTGAGAATTGCAGTATTATCTTGTTTCTGCTAAAGACAAGATGGTTTGCTTGCTTTGTGATACTGCCATATCAACATTAAAGAAACTGAATACTCATCAGCATTATAACACTCATAAGGACCACAAATATTTTAAATTAGGTACGAAATATTGTATTGCAGAAATTAAAAGATGAAAACCAAAAGGAAAGATGCTTCTTCCAAGTAACAATAAGACTTAGAAATAATGCTACTGAAGCAACTTATAAATTAGATTATATACTCGGAAAAAAGGGAAGCCATTCAGTGATGTAGAAATTGTGAAAGAATGCATTGTCACAGTTGTAGGATGCTTAGATCCTGATAACATTTCAAAGTACAAACAACTGCCTCTTTCAAGAAGAACCACAATAGATCAGCAGCATGGAATAGCCTTCAACTAAACAGAACAACTTCATATAATTCTTCAAAGGGAAAATATATATTATTCAATTGCTTTGGATGAATCAACTGATACTACTGACTCAGCATAGGTTTCATACTTCATTCAGGTCATAACAGAAGATTTTCTTTGCTTTGGGCACTCTTGTGAACAGAACACAGGAAATAGAGATCTTCAACAGCTTTCAAGATAAATGTTGTGAAGTTGGATGGTACACCCTTTGTAGAGATTGCATGCCGTATGAGACCAACAGGGAACAGGCCCAGATGGAGCAGTACAATGACCTCACTAGAAACCATTAGCCACCCTGCAGCACAGGAAGTAAGAACTGCTTATTCTATATTGGGCAAAGACCTATTAGGATACTTCATTGCTTGCAGCATTAAGGTGACCCTTGGTTCTTGAAGATTATGTTAGCTCAGCACAAACTTTGATAGGGCCTTCCAAACTGGAACAACTTCAAGTGTAGGCCTGGAGATGGACCCTTTTTCTATCATCTGAGGACCAGCCTAGCTGAGTACAGATAGACTCACCACCCATTGAGCACCAGGTGATAATTGAGGGGCAGAGAAAGCAATTAATGACCACATACTGAGCTATATAGGATATGTGATCTACATGAGAGGAGGGATCATCCATACCAAAGAATCACTGGTCCTTGGAGCATTAAAATGTAAACAGCCAGTAAATGACTGCTTAGCCCTAGATAGTAGCAAGACTTTGTGAAACGGAAGCCAGAACCTCGTATGAAACTCCATTTGGGTATCCGTTTTCTGACCACATCATAACTATGTCACAAACGAACTGTTGGAGTGCCTGGCAATATAGGGAACAGCACTTCCTATTGATAGACAGAGGAAGGTAAAATAGTGAACTACTGAACACCTGTACCTGGACTGACGACCCCCTCAGATACACCTGGGTCTGGATAGCCTAGAGACCACAAGATGGCAGCAGAGGACACAGCCTGGAGATGGGAGACAACGAAGTAGTCAATTATGCTTTTCTAAAGTAAGTTGTTTCCAGTAGAATCCTTCCCCAGAAGACAATAGGACCACCCTTAGTTTATGAAGCAGGTTTGAGAGCTGATTTTCCATAGTTCAGGTGTGTTAATTAAAATCAGGAAAGGTTAATGAACTCATAATAAATGAGTAATATTAATCAATGGGATAATTCCTAAAAAGGTAGGACCCTACAGGACCTGAGGGATTCTCCAGTCCAATACTCTCATTTAACAGGTGAGAACACTAAGGCCCAGAGAATTTAAGTGGCTTGCCCAGATTTGCCCAGGTAGTTAGTGACAGTGAAACCAGAGTCTCTCATTCTATACTTCTTTCTACTATACCAACCTTGTGACTGAATCCAGATCAAATCTGGACTTGTATAAACTCTTGATCATATGTCATTTCTTGGAAATCTTCCCAGTGGTTGGAGCAAGAGAAAGAAGTTAGTGAAGATAAATATCTGACATCACTGGGGCCTTCATTCATAGTCATTCCTTCCGGTGAGATCCCTGTTGGTCAACAAATAGAACAAAATATCAGTGATCTCCACAGAGCCTACTGTATTAAGAAGGTTGTTGCATTGGGTGATGGGAAGGAACATAAGAAAGTAGAAGGCCATGAAAATGAAGGCACCAAGGAGTTTTTTTAAAGGTCAGGGTTTTCTAGGGAAGAGAGGGAGCAATGTGGGATGTGGGAGCAAAAGCAGGGTCGCAACTGAACTGTTCAGAAGGTAGCAGAGAAGTGGAAGATAAACTTATAAAGTTGTGTAGCTATCGTGAAGCTGTCAGGGCAAAAGTACCCAGTTTTTCAAATCCCTTGTAGTTTCCAGTACCCACAGTACAATTGTATAACACTTAAATTTTTGAAGTGCTTTCACTACATTTTCTCATTTCATCTTCACAGAACCCCACTGTGTTTGAAAGGGAAAGCATTAACACCATAACTCAGCGTGTCTAAAACCAAACTGAGTATCTTTTCCACTAAGTCCTTCCTTCTTTCCGGCTTTTCTATTATTACTGAGGGCACCACCATCCTCCCAGTCACCCAGGATCACAGCCTAGATGTCATCCTTGATTCCTCCTTCTCTCTCTTCTGACCATCCCCCCCACCTCCCCCTGCCCCCCTTCAATCTCGTTAAGTCCTGTTGGACCTGCCTTTCCAACATCTCTCATTTATGCCCCCTTCTCTCCTCTGATACTGCCACCACACTGGTAGATGATCTCATACTTATGCTTGGACTGTTATCATAATCCTTGATTTTTCTACCCATCTCAAATGTCTCGTCATTCCAACGCTATCTTGGTCTATCCACCTCAAGTCTCTCTTCACTCTAATCCATCTTCCACTATGCTGTCAAAGGGGTCTTCCCAAAGTGTAACTCCAACCATTTTGACGCTTCATGACCCCGTTTGGGGTTTTCTTGGCAAAGATACTGGAATGATTTGCTGTTTCCTTCTCCAGCTCGTTTGACAGATGAGGACACTGAGGCAAACAGGGTTAAGTGACGTGCTCAGGGGTCATACAGCTAGTGAGTGTCTGAGGCCACATCTGAACTCAGTTCTTTTAAACCCCAGGCCCAGGGGCTCTCCATTCACTTTGACACCTAGCTACCTTAGTTCTAACCATGTTACCAGTTATGCAATCCACTCCAGTGGTTTCCTATTACCTCTACGATCAAATATGAAATCACTTGTGGTTCAAAGCCCTTGATAACCTAGCTGGTCTGCCTTTCCGGTCCTATGCCTTTACTCCACCGAAATGCTCTATCATCTAGTAACAGTGACCTCTTTGTTGTTCCTTTCACAAGACACTCAATCTCTCAACTCCAGGCATTTTCACTGGCTGTCCCTATACCTGGAACTCCCTCCCTTCTCATTAATACCTCCCGATCTCTCTGGCTTTGTTCAAGTCTCAATCAAAATCCCATCTTTTACAACAAGCCTTTCCTGATAGGCCTTCCCTCTGTTGACTATCTCCAATTTTTCTTGTATACATCTTGCTTGTATATAATTGTTTTCAGGCTGTCTCCCACATTAGACTGTGAGCTCCTCTGGAACAGACACCTTTGTGAAGTGATGAGAAGGAAAAGTAAGAAATGAGAGTCCCTGCTTTTACAGAGCTTGTGTTCTTTGAGGGAAATAATATACTATACAAAATGAATCTAAAGTAGTTTTCCCCTGGGGCTGGGGGGTAGGGACACAAACAGCTGTGGGGATGAGGAAAGGCTTCAGGTAGGATCTGATTCTTAAGCTGAGTCTGGAAGGTCTGTTGAGATTCAAATAGGCAGAGTGAAGAGTGAATTCACTCCAGGAATGGGAGACTTGTGTAGAGGCACAAGATGGAAGGCTGAGTGCTGAATATGAGGAACAGCGAGCAGTCTGGTCTGGCTGGAAGGCAGTTTGTGAAAAGGAGCAACGTGTAATAGAAGCCAAGAAAGATGAGCTGTAGTCAGACTGTGAAGGGCTTTGAATGTCCAACAGAGGACCTATGTCTAAGTGACTCCCAGATCAGCGCCCTTTTAATAGGTACGGGCAAAGTTTCTTTCTAAAATTTAATTCAGTGGTTCATGTGACTAAACCACAACTAAACCACATAGAAGCAGATGGGAGTATAACCATAAGAATGAATGAGCTCGAATTGCTCATCTGCTCACAGCAAGTGATTAACTCTTTGTTTTCCCTCAAGTACATTTGGAATCCCTTCTTCCCAGTATAGTGAAACTCATGGCAAGTTTTTCTTGGCTTGAGACTGAGTTTTAACTAATTATTTATGTCATCAAGAGTTGTAGTTCTAGTTTGGGAGAATTTTCTGCACTATCATTCTTGGCTTTCTTGGCCACTATTTAATATACTGCAGAAATTATCTTTTCCAGCTCTTTTTTGCTTTCCAACATCTTTTTGGTGATATAGCCCTGGCCTATTCAGACAGGATTTCTCTAGACTCCCAGAGCCAGAGACCTCAGAAAACAAACACTATTTTCTTTATATTTCAGTCTGGCCTTAAGGGCTTCCCCTCTGCTCCCCACCCCCCCTCCCCAGCTTTTCTTATTCACCAGCCTTCCCGTGGAAGGTATATGTACATGCTGTATCCAGAATGTAAGCCCCTTGGGGACAGAAATGGTTTTATTTTTCTCTTTGTGCCCCCAGCAGTCTAGCAAACTGCCTTGCAAATAGGAAGTGCTCAGTTGTTTTCTGTGTAATGGAATCAGTTCCATTTGGAAGATTATTCCAAAATTGGCCTGGAGAGCCCTGCTACTACCGAAGTGCCATGAAAGGGGAGTGTCAGTTGTCCTACCACTGGAATTCTGGCACATATGACATATGACTGGGCTTTATCTATTACCTTGGTAAGGAGACTACTCAGAGAATTCTGCTCTCTCTTTTCATAATAAATGAAACAGAGTGAGGGTAATTCTGTGATCACCTGAGCGCTGTGTAAATTTGGAGTTTTTTCTTTCCAACTGATATGACTCCCCCGTTGTTGCCGTACTGATTGCCATCCTACCCAAAATGTTACCTGGGTTGATGACTGGACTTGGCTGAACTTCTGTAATGCATTTATTATGAAAACAAAGTACTATGTTAACTTTTATTCGAGTTGTTTTCTCTAGATTTTAATCGCGTTGTGAACTTTTTCTGTTTTTCAGATTTCATCTTTGCTCCCCGATAAAGCCCAAGATCCTGTTCTAAATTCAACATTTATTGAGTGCCTACTACGTGCAAAGCAGAACACTGGATACTGGGTCTAAAGACAGAAACAGAAATAACTGATCTCAAGAATGAATGGATGAATAAAACACCCATTAAGCGCTTACTGTGTATTGCATGCAGCGGCTACAAATAGAAAAGTGAGTCCTGGTTCCTTAAGGAGTTCACATTCTAATAGCGCAAACAATACATCTGGGAAGTTCCAGCGGCAAATCAAATGGAAAAGTCCCGTGGCCCTTAGGATGCAGAGGTGAAGCAGAGGGTAAAGCCTCTTCTTTAATGTCACTATTCCCAGGGCTTTTGGCTTCAGGGGCCTAAGCTGTGCCTATCAGGTTTACCTTTCGTGGGTGGGGGCAGTGCTGGGGAGAGGAATGTTTTTGTTCCGTCGTTTCGGTCGCCTCCGACCCTTCTTGACCCCATTTGGAGTTTTCGTGGCAAAGATACGTGAGTGGTTTGCCATTTCCTTGTCTAAGAGATACACGTAGGAAGGTAAAAATATAAGACAAGGTAGGGATGAGGGTAGAAATCAGGGTTTAAAGAGCACTCGAGCAGGAAGGGAGCACTCAAAGCTGGGGCTGGGGGGCCGCGGGGTGTCAAGGAAAGTAAGCTAAGACGGCGGCATCTGGGCTGAACCTAGAAGGAAGATAAGGAATCTGAAAAGCAGAGACGAGGGGATACATTCCAGAGTACGGGATGACGGCCTTCCTGAATGCAGGGAGGCGGGAGATGGAGTATGCTTTGACTGTGATAGGCACAGGGGATTCAAAAGCCTGGCGCTTGGAACGTCTGGATCAAAGGTCGATTAAGGCGGCCAACCAGAGCCAGGCGTAATTTCGTTCATGCAGGAGGAGGGGGGAGGGGAAACGGCTGGATAGAGAATGCTTGGGGGTGGTGTTAAGCTTTAGATAAGAGCGTCTAAGGAGCTCAACAGGAAACGTTTTTCAGTTTCCTCATCTGTAAAAAATGAAGATTAAAAATGTTTGCACTACCTGCTTCACAGGTTGTGAAGAAAATGTTTTTATTATCAGATATGTGGGGCTATGAGCTTGCTCCCCTTGTCTCGCCCCGTCCATCCCCCTCCTCCCTGCCCCGTCTATCCCCTTCTCCTCGCTCCAAGGCAGCCCCATTTTGAACCAGGTACACTGCTTGAGACATCTTCAACCCCTTTTCCTCGCGCAGATATCTGGAGAGTGGTGGTGGCGGCTTTATTCCTTGCAAATGGAAGAGGGGACTGGTGGGATAACGGTGATTCCGTAAGGGAAACCCCAGTTCCGTAGCGGCAGCGAAAACGCCCCTCCTCCCGCCGCTTCGCGGGCAGACGTGCTCCCCGCGCCTTGGCGGCCGCGCTGCCTCTCGCTGCAGCGCCCCTTTGGGATGCGGCCACTTCTCCGCCCAGATGCAGGTCGGATCCACGTCAGCTCCTCCTCGCCCCACACCTCTTACCCCCCTCCCCCCGCCTCGCCCAGCTTCTTCCGGCCTATTGGTTGCCTGGACCCGAGCGAAGTCTGCGCGAACCCAGTGGATGGACCGCGATGGGCAGATCTCTAGCGCTGCGCGTCACTCAAGGTATCCATATCGCCCCCAGTTGCACTGAGAAGGACCTTTATTTCCCAGCATGCAAAGCGGTAAGGGCATCTACTGGGATTTGTAGTTCTTTGCCTCCTTCTTCCTCAGCAAAGGGTGGGGCAAGTTGCGGCTAAGGGGGGAAGGTTTTGAATTGTGGAGGGTTGGAATGTGATGTAGGGGATAATGGAGTCCGATGGGAGGAATTGGGTGGAAGAATGGATGAGGATGGAAGGGAATAGATGAATGGAGAGGGATAGATTGAGAGCTGGATGAATCAATCAGACTGGCTGAGGGAGGGGGAAATACATAAAATGGAATAGCAACAGGTGTCAGGGGAATTCAGGATGCAACAGGGAAGCTTTCACAGGATTATGCATTGGGGCAGTTAGCATAGGTTCTCCCCCACCTTTCTCCCCCCCCCCCCAAGAGGGCTCAGTCCCAAACACAAATCCGCCCAGGCAGGGGAAAGGGAAAATCCCATGTCCATGGTTGAGCCAGATTGAAGAAGTGGTCACCTCCCTAGCTGGCATGCCTGTATATCTGGTTGGATTCCAACCTCCCAGGCAATAGAGGTTACTGGAGGAGAATGCAGGGAGCAAGCATCCCAACTGTGGGAGCTAGAGAAGCCATCCCTGCTCCGGTCCCCTGGGCATCAGTGTCTGCACAGGGTGATGGAAGAACCATTGGGTTCATCCTCAATAAGCATTCTAGGAGTACTCCTCTGTTCCCCTTTCCTTGCTCATTCATTTACTGCTCAAGGCTCAGAGGCAGTATTTTCACTACCTTTAATTTCTTCCATTTCTGAGAGGCCCTGAAAGGCAGACACAATTGTGAAGGGGTTAGGATAGAGCAGCTAGAAAGGGGAGAAAGATGGATTAAGAAGTAGGAACGAGAGGCCCTTCTGCTTTCTCAGTTTCTTCCTCAGAAACCTTGACTGCTTCCAGCCCTCTCTCACCCCCCCAAGTTAGATACACCATGACTGGAACTAGACAGCCAAACACGGATGGATCAGAACTGGGGACCCAGATTTTTCCTGCCTCAGCCTTTGCTGCCTTTCATCGAGGCTCTGTCAAAGGGCCTGTCCTCTCCCCTTAAGTGTCACTGAATAGGAAAAGCATTCCACTACCACATCATCTTCCCCTATTCCAGTACCTCTTGTAGCTCCTGGTAGCGTAGTCTCCGAGCTCCACAACATCCTGGCTTTCTTTGGCTCAATAGGAAGAGGGCAAAGGAAGAGGCCAGAGCTCCGCCCAGGGTGAAGGCCTCTGCACTCAATTCCAGGACCAGCAAGCCAACCCACTGCAGGCAAATGGAGCCAGGGATGGGACTTAAAGTCTCCCCTTGCCACTGAATGACTCTCCCTGCCCCCTATTCCAGCCTCTATTCTAATCATTCTCCCTCATCCCTCTTCCCCTTTCATGGTACCTGGTAGGAGGCTGACTGTACTGGACCCAAGGCCAGCTTTACTCCCTGGACCACCACCACCACAAGTCCCAGGATCATCCCAAATAAGTTGAATATCATCATGGCTCTCACCTGCCAGAGAGTGGATTTGATCCCATCTTGCCCAAGACAAAGGGCAGACCACCCAGACTAGATTGACTGTCCTACCAGTTTCTCACCATCTTTAACCTTAAGCCTTCACCCCAGCAATCTGTCCCATTCTTCCCTTTGAGTTATCTCTACCAAGAAGTAGAAACATTGGATCTTACCAGCTTAGTCATCATTCCAGTGGTGTCTGGGGAATTCTGGGTTCAGGATCCCTACTCACCTTCCAGAGGCGGGGTGCTCTTCGAAGTTCTAGTGTTAAGATCCCAGTAAGCAGACCCTGAAGGTTAAGAGGGGTTATTGTTGGGTTGTTATGTAGTGGGTGGGAGGGATGACTCTCTGAACTCTCCCCTCATACTCCCTGGTTCTCACCGAAGCTCCTGGCCAGAGGGGTAGTGCTATGTTCATGTGGCAGTTTGATTCCAGGCAAGAAATGGTAACAGCAAAGGGTACAGAAGCCACTGCCATCCAGAACTGGCTCACCTGATTTGGAAGGGTGAGAAGAGGTACAACAGATAAGGTGGTAACAGATGGTGGTTCTCACTTTTGTCTTCCTTCATGCTCTTCATAACAACAGCTCACATTTATATAGTAGTTAAGGTTTGCCAAGCACTTTACTTACAATATTCCTGTGAAATAGGTAGTTGAAGTATTTTTGTCTCCATTTTATAGATGAGGGAGCTGAAGCTCTCAGAGGGGAAGTGACTTGCTCAGTGTCACACAGCTGGGTTGGAGCCCGGCTTTGAACACCTATCTCTTAATTACCAACCTGGGACTCTCTTTCCACTGTAACAAGCCCAGCCCATCCTGTCATTTCTGAGGTGCAGGTGGAAGGGTATGGTGGGGAAGGTAACAGGGAGAAAGGGAAAGGAGGGGTGGAGTGATTCTCTGGGGGAGGGGACACTATACTTCGTGTAGTAGAGGGGGGAATCTAGGGATTCGGGAAATCCAGTCTCACCGCTAACACCAAGAGACGCCCACTTTCTCTGTGTTGGGCCCAGCGCCTCAGCTTGTCTTCCCGGACTGCCTTTCCCTCTTCTACAGGCTGGATCTCTCTCTCCTCCATGACTTTGCTGAAACCTAGAGGGACATCACAGCTTTAGCCCCAGAGACATGATACTCTCCCACTTTAGGGAGCCCAGGGTCACCTAGATCAGAGAAGTTACCCTTTTTCTAGGCTCACCTTTGAGAGGAACGTGCTCTGCTGTCCTCGCCCTTAGCCTACTGCCTCAACCACCCATTTACTCACCCCCAAACTATATCCTCCTGGAGCTTAAGTTCTCTGACTCAAACATACCGAATCTCTGGTGACTTCTTCAGATGGGCAGGAAACAGTTGGCTTTTCTGGTACTATGGACCCCAGGGAATGAAAAGCTTGAAGGACACTCTTGTCCCTTCAAGAGAGTTTCGTAAATGGTAGGGTGGGGCCAGGGCAAAAGTCCTTGTGACTTGCTGGGTTGAAGGGAGATAACCAGGGATTGGAAGTCACCAGTATTCCAACAGACTTCCCTGGCACTGGAGGTCCCATATGTTTCTGTTTTTATTTTCTAGATATTTACCTCCCTAATCACAGTCTCTCTTCATTTCAATTTCCTCAGTTCCCATTTTCCCAGATCTCCAGATATATGATCACCTATGATGACCTATCTCCACCAAATCCTCTCTCCATGAACCAGACTAGAATTCCATCGCACAAATAACATACTTGTTCTCTCCCTCTCCCCTACTATTTCCTGGCCTTCTATCTACCTCATTGAAGTAAGTGGGAAAAGAAGTAGTTTTCTTCACACTCCAGATTCTTTTAGGAACATGACTTTAGTAGGTGCCATATTGATGCCAGGCTAGTCTGCTCAAACCCAGATTTTGTATTTGTGTACTCACTGTTCCTGCCTTTTCTAGTACTTAATAGTCTGAACTGAAATGAGAGGAAATAATTCTCCAGTTGGTAACCTCATCTCTCTGCCTAGTGGAGTGGAATGAGCACTAGATTTGGAGTCAAGAAGATTTTGGTTTGGATTATCATTCTACCACTTGTGACCTGTATGACCCTGAATAAAATTACTTGACCTCTGCAGCCCAGAGCTTGCTCATCTGCAAAATGAGAGGGTTTGACTAAAGATTCCCAGGCTGCTTCCAGCTCCAAAATCCTATTACAATAAAATGTTAGAGCTAGAATAGGCCTTAAAGATCATCTGATCCAACTGCTTCCCCACCCCCTCAAATTCTGCAGATAAAAAATTCTGAGGACCAGAAGTGTTAATTCACTTTCCCAAGACCACATAGAAAGGAAGTAGCAGAGTAAAAACTAGAACCCAGAACTCTTGGCTCCCAGTCCAATGCTATTTATTTCCATTACAACTGGCTGCTTCTATTGTCTTTTCTCTCCATTGCCATCTCTCTCCAATCTAACCTTTCTTTGTTTATCTCCAGCGCTTTCCTTCTTACTCCCATATCTTATGTTTTCACCTGCTGCATCTCACCACTTCCAGCAGTATCCACATCATGGCCCATGTCTGGCCTTTCTCTTCTTCTCTCTCCTCCTCTTACTCTCTTTCTCTTTTCCTCCTTCTGCCATTCCCTAGTACTGGGACAACCAGCTCCTTATACCACACCTTATTCTCAGGCTTCCCTGGGCTTTCTGTAGTTCAGTGATACTTTCCTTGTAGTCCAACATGCTGGAAAGATTGTGATCGGGAGCAGGCACCTGCTTGTGGGGATGTATATGGGATGTTGTGGGGTGGGGAGACGGATAAAGGATACACAACTGCCAGCAGGGTAGTATATAAGGTTTGATGACTGTGGACAACTCAACGGCCTAGAATTGTGGTAGAAAGGGGGTATCACACTAGGGCCAATGCCGGGACGACTGCCATTATTACCGCATTTAATAATAGCTTTATAAACATAACCGTAACTAGCTATTATATTCTTTAACTTTGAAGATGATACCAAGGTGTGGGTTGGAGGTGGGTGACGGGTACAAAATACAACAACTAAAACGCAGTTCAAGAGGGACTAGATTAGATAGATACACACGCGCGCACACACACACTCATACACTATGCAGATAAATGATGAGAAACTAAATTCCTGGTAAGGGGCAGTCATGCCGAGATATGGTGGGGGATATGGGGGGGGGGGCCCGGAGGGGAAGGGAACGGGGAGGGGGGGAAGAGGCTGATGACCTTTAAAAAAAAAAAACCTCATCTTCTGAGCCTTATCACCTGGTCTCTCCCCAGAAAGGCGCCCCCATCTTCCAACCTCACTCCATCTCGTTCGCTCCTGGCTCTCTTTGCCCAGCACCGAGGTGCCTAGCCTTGTCTCCCCAGTCCCTGGGACCCCGCTCTTATTCCCGCTCGGCTCCCAGTTGGCCGCGCCGCCCCCCGCATGCTAATGGCCGGGGCCGCCTCCTGCCCCACACAATGCGGGCCAGGGGCGGGGGCGGGGGGACCGAAGGAGGGAGAGGGGGCGGGGGCCGGGCCCGGCCGGGGGCGGGGGGGCCGGGGCCCAGCGCATCTCCCCCGGCCCCACGTAACGCTGACGCCCGCGCCGCCGGCCCGCCGCCCGCCCGCCCGCTCTGCCGCCGCCCCGGGCTCGTGAGTAGCCTCTCCCCCCTTCCCGTTCTCACTCTCCCCCCCCCTCATCCGCCATCCCGGCTCCCGCCCCAGGCCCCCTCCTTACCCCCCAGCCCCGAGGGGGGGGCGCTCCCCGCGCCCGGCTCGGAGCAGGTGCAGGGGGCGGGGGCGGGGGAGGGGCGCCGGCTCGGCCCCGAGCAAACTTCGCCCAGAGCTCCCAGAGCGGGGGCCGGCCGGGGAGGCCCGGGAAGCTGGGGGCCCAGAGAGAGGTGGGGTCCAGGTCCGGGCGGCGCGGGGAGCGGGGACCCAGGAGGAAGGGCCAGGCGAGGGCGAGCGAGCGTCTTTGTAGGGGCCCGGAGGGGCGGGGAGGGAAGAGGAGTGGAGAAGAGCCGGGGGCGCTGGGCTGGCGAGGTTGGGGACCCGGGGGTTGGTGGGCGATCCGGGGCACAGGTAGGTAGAGCCTGGGGTTAGGGAGGGGGTGAGGATCCGACCTCTCCGCTCTGGGGTGTGGGGATGGGAGGGAAGAGATGGGGGTGGGGGAAGGACTGTTTCTCTCTGAGTCCCAAACAAAGTGTCACAAAGAGCTCGGCCCGCCGGCAGCCGAGGCAGCGGCTGAAGCTCCGCTTTTGTTCTCCTGAGATGGGGTAGTCGAGCCCCTAGTTGCTCCCTCCAGGACTCTGTTCCCAATCATTTTGCCCACCTCTTTTCATCCGTATCGGTTTGGGGTGGGGGTGGAGAGAACCCTGTGTGAGTCTAGCCTAATTTGCCAATCCAAGTACTGGCAGGACAGCAAGGGGGCTCTTCCCCCCAAAGGCTGTTCAGACTCCCATCCAAGGGCAGGGGGCTTCCATCTAGTGGAGGGATTCCAACCTGGATATAGTCAGCTCTGGCTGTAGGAACCTGGGGGTTTCACTAGTCTTCATTCCCTGCTCATTCAGGAGGCCTTGTGAAACCAGAAGAGGGTCAGGTTGGGGTTTGGGTGAAGGCCAAGACTCTGGGGCAGTTCCACTGATTGTGACCTGAAATTGGTTGAGTGAGTAAGTACACCTTACTCCCTCCTGTACTGTTTAGGTCCCAGAATGAGGGCCCACCCCAGAGCAGTGAATCTGGAGAGTAGCTTTACTCTGTGCCTTTGGGATACTGAAGCTGAGTACCCCATCATAAGGGGTACCAAAGCCTTGGTTCATTGGGTCCCTTTAGCCATATATGTTTAGATGATCTTGAGGGAGAACCATGGTATCTGAGCTGCTGGTGGACTGGGGTAGTCAGTAGGGCCCTGGGCTGATACTTCTTCCATCCCTCCTTCTTTATAAGCCCTATTGTGAGTAGTTTAGCCTCAGCCTTGCTTCTCAGGCAGATTTGGGGTCTGGACTCTACAGAGAGTTCAAGTTTATGACATTAAGAGTTTGAAGTATATATGTTACTAGACCCTAAAAGTATTTAGTGTGCATTTTGATCCTCGGTCATTGGTTGGCAATCCATAGCCCCAAAATATGGCAGGATAGCATGAGGGCCAATCTTGAGTGGCACTCCAGTTAGTCATTGCCTCTCTCAACCTGCCATCTCCCTATTATCTGCCCCCTCTCTACCCACTTATAGTTGGAGGTCCCTGTCCTTCTAAATCTCTTAATTCTGCCACTATACTAGACTTGGGGGCCAGTAGTATGGCACACAATTTAAGTTACTGATTCTTGTCATAAGCCATATGACCTCTTTACCAGTGAACAAACATTTATGGGTTGTCAGGGACAGAAAAGGTATATGTGTTTATATGGGAAAAGGGGTGAGGAGTGGGAATGGAAAGTTGCTTTTCAAGATCAGAATTGTATCAGTCATAACCTTTGAGCCTTGAACTAGTCCAAACTTCATGAGAAATACACTGCTTATGTATTATGTAATATAATATATGTAATTATAATATACATATATTATATTACATATACATATAATATACATAATATATTACATATATTATGTAATGATATATGTAGGGGATATATATCCAGGAGCCTTCTATGGGAATTCAGACCCTATTTCAAAGAATCTAGGACTCCTCTAATGCAGTTTTAGATTGGGATAAATCCAGAGGACCAGAATATAGTGATAACTCATGGTATCAAACTGGACCTAGGTTGGCCTCTGAGGTTCATTCCAGGTCACCATTTTCCAGGAGAATTTGATCTACTTAGGAAAATCCTCAGTGAATTTTAATTTTAGGTTATTTAGGTGTCTATTTAGGGCCCTTTCACATGTCTAAGGGCTCTTGAAAAATTATTATACTTGGAGATTATATTCCCCCACCACCTTGAAGACCACCTTCTGTGACAGTTTTCTGCTTCTCAAAAGTGAATTTCTTCCAGGCCTGTTGAGCTCTGGTCCTGCTCTTCTTGAACCTAGACAAGAACTCTAGAACCTTTTCAGGGCCTAGGAGGCAAGAGAGGGAAGCTCAGGAACTATCTACTAGTTAATGATCTAGACATTCAGTCAGGATCCCCACCCCTTACCATCTGGTATCACTGAATATACAAGATTGGTTGAATGCCAGGATGTTCTGGAATCTCCAAGAGAGTTCCAGAATGTGACAGCTTTAAGAAATAAGATTCTTCAGTTACTGATTCCAGCATGTACAAACTGTAATTGATGGGACGTTTCTTTTCATATCTAGTAAATTAATCCAGTTTCATTTATTTTCCAAAAATTTTCAGTGACATTTAGAAGTACAAAAGAGTCACCCTACTATCTCCTTTTTTCTTTGGTGTATAGATGAGAAATTGTCCTCTTTCTGGTTCCCAGTGCCCTCTCTTGGTGTTGAGAGGACAAACATGGCCACTGTGACGTATACCATTTTCTTTTCTGTGGTGCTGAGGTGGCCAAAAGTACCCCTCTGGTAGTCCATTGTACTCTCCATGGTACTGAATCTTGCAATCACTTCTTCTGCTTGCTCTCCCAAACCCAAGAGATACTAACCATAACTCTCTTTAGGTTCTTTCAGGTTCTTGGTCCCAAGGGGAAAAAAAATATTTTTTTTTCCTGGTGGTTCCAGAATTGGATGAGGGAAGAGATGTTAATGTTACGAGTGGGACACATTTATCTGTGGGCTCAGTGACCCACAGACTGGGACTCCTTTGTCCCACATTACACTAATAATAAAGCTCCCACAGCCTAAGAGGGTCATAGATCCCAGATAACAGATGGAGGCTCAGCACATTCCATATAGAATCTTTGGACATGCAGGGTCCTCCAGAGGTCATTATATTTCTCCCTCAAAGCAAGAATGATCTTCCCCTGGCTCAGATAGTCTTTCCTGTTATTAAAGGTCAAAGGGAAGGACATAGTTCAGTCTTCATTAGTAACACATTTCAGATTCACAAGCCTTACGATAAGGCTGTTTTTTATAATGTGTCCTAGGGTTAGTACAATTCTGTGTAAAGGCAGGAAGGTAGACTGGGTGATGTCAGGTTATCTCTTCTACCTGTTTGGGTAATTCTGCATTTTGGTGTGGTCAGTTAGCATGATATAGCAGAGAGATTTGGCCTAAGAATATAGACCTGGGCTCTAAATATTAATTTTGTGACCTTAGACAAATCTGTTCACCTCCCTGAGACTCAGTTTCCCTATCTGTAAAATAAAGGAGTTGGACTAGATGATCTTTAGGTTCTCCTTCAGCTTGGAGATTCTGTGTTCAATCTCTGATCCCTAACACTCACCTCCTTTGTAGGCTAAGAGTGCCCCCTGACTTTTCCTTTCTGTGCAGAGAGCTTCCCTGAACACTCCAGCAAGGATGACCAGGCCTTGAAGTCTTATCCTGGAAAACGTTAACCCTTTCCTTTCCAGACCATGTGGTGGGCCTCTTGTCTGTGCAGATGGCTCTAGCCCCGCCTCTCTGCCCCACACTCCAGGCTGTGGAGCTCAGAGCCAGTGTAATCCTCCTCTTGTGTGGGGGAACCTCTTCCCTGCAGAGATAAGGAAAGCCTGGCTTGGAGCAGCTCTGGACAAAGGGGCTGTGAGGTACCATTAGGTCTCAGTCTCCAGGGTGCTAAAAGCAAGGGAACAGTTTTTATCAGGATTTTCACGTTGGATTCCTTTTCCCAGGCCAGAAGAACCCCTTTGCTCTCATTCTTCCCCAACTGTTTTCCCATCCCTTCTCTGTTTCTGTCTTTCCCCCCTCATGCCCTTCCCCCTCTGTCTGTCTCCAGACTTGCTGCTACTGCTGCTGGGAGGTGTTTCTCTCCCATGCATGAATGAGTCTCTGTAATGAATGGAAATGAATGGAGCAGGAATCCAGGCTGAGGGAGGGGGAATGAGGGGGAAAGGCAGAAAAGACAGGGTTCAGGCAAAAGGAAGGGTAGACTTGGCCAGCATGATATGCAATGCCTAAAGTGAGGGAATGGATAACCAGGAAGTTAGGTAAATTCCACTTGACAGAGGGAAAAGCCCAGCCCAATTTGGAAGATATTGGGGAATCAGGAGATCAACTCCCTCCCCAT
>CM053589.1:31578779-31619872 GCA_028646515.1 Pseudochirops corinnae
CCCCCCCCCCCCCCCCCCCCCCCCCCCCCCCCCCCCCGCAGTTTAGGAAGAAAAAAAAGGACATCTATTTTGAATTTTGGAGCGGGAAGAGTCTGTTTCGTTGTGAGTGATCAAGGTTCCTCTCTTCCACTTGGAAACCTATGATCTCATATTGGGAATCTGGCTTTCTTTCTCTAGCCCCCTTGCCCCAGACGCTTCCACCCGAGGCATTCCCTCCTCCCTACAATCCCTGGCACCAAAGAATGTGAAGTGAGTTCATGGAGGTGAGTGATGCTGTTGTCCTCTCCCAGAGCACTCCACCATCCTTTACTCTCATTGCCTGCCTGAGGCAGGAAGCAGAGTTGGGGTTGGGGGTGTTGTGTGGAGACGGTGGTTGGTTGGTTTTGGGAGGGAAAGGTATGTTACTTTGCTTCTCTAATTCCTACCACTCTCTTCTCCCCCTGGGGCTCTGCTGTCCCTTGATCCTCCCTTTTCCCGCCCCCATAGTTCTTATCTTCCGGTTCCCCACTTCCCTCTTCCTTGTATCCTCTCTTGACCCGACTCCTCCGCTCCTGTCTTGGCAGGGCTCACGTCCTCGCTCCCCGGGCGGCCCCCTTGCCCTGCCAGCCTTCGACGGCGAGCTGGACCTGCAGCGTTACTCCAACGGGCCGGGCGTAAGCGGGGGGCCGGCGGGAATGGGAGCAGCTGGCTGGCCCGAGAGCCGAGGCAGCGGGCGGCGTTTCCCGTGCCCAGTATGCGGGAAGCGCTTTCGCTTCAATTCGATCCTGGCGCTGCATCTGCGGGCCCACCCGGGAGCCCAGCCCTTCCAGTGCCCGCACTGCGGTCACCGCACGGCTCAAAGGGCCTTGCTGCGCTTGCACTTGCGCACGCACCAGCCGGAGCGCCCGCGCAGCCCCGCCGCGCGCTTGCTGTTGGAGCTGGAGGAGCGTGCCCTGTTGCGGGAGGCCCGGCTGGGTAGTGCGCCCGGGGCGCTCCTGCAATCTACGCCCTCCACAGAGCTCCCCCCTCCGGCTCCAGCCCCGGCCCCGGTCCCAACTCTACCTGCCTTCCGTTGTCCCTTCTGCAAAGGCAAGTTCCGCACGGCCGCGGAGCGGGAACGCCACCTGCATATCCTCCACCGGCCTTGGAAATGCAACCTGTGCAGCTTCGGGTCCAGCCAGGAGGAGGAGCTGCTGCGCCACAGCCTGACAGCTCATGGCGTCCCCGAGCGCCCCCTGGCGGCCGTCTCGGCTGGGCCTCAGCCCCTACCTTTGCCTTTGCCCCTGCCCCTACCCCTGCCCCAGCCAGAATCCGAGTCGGCCCCGGAGCTCGAACCCGAGCCGGAGCCGGAGCCGGAGCCGGAGCCGGATCCTGCCCCAGCTCCAGCCACCGCCCCCGAGGAGCCTCCAGCGCCCCCCGAGTTCCGTTGTCAAGTCTGCGGCCAGAGTTTCACTCAGTCCTGGTTCCTCAAAGGCCACATGCGCAAGCATAAGGCCTCCTTCGACCACGCGTGCCCCGTCTGCGGCCGCTGCTTCAAGGAGCCCTGGTTCCTCAAAAACCACATGAAGGTGCACGCCAGCAAGCTGGGGGCTCTGCGTGCGCCCGCGCCCGGCTCTGGCCCTCCTCGGGCCCCTCCCCCTCCTGACCTGGGCTTGCTGGCTTATGAGCCTCTGGGCCCCGCGCTACTGTTGGCTCCAGCGCCGCCACAGGGGGATCGAGGCGAGCCCCCGGGCCTGCTGGGCTACCTGAGCTTGCGAGCTGGGAAAGCCAGGCCGAACGGGGAGGGCACTGAGCCGGGGGCTGGCCGGAGCTTCGGGGGGTACCGCCCGCTTCCGGCTCGGGAGCGTCGTCCACGCCTGGAGGAGCAAGATGAAGACGAGGAGGAGGTGGTGGTGGAAGCAGAGGAGGACAGCTGGACTCGGAGCAGGGCCCTTGGAGCGCTGGCTTCACTTCACAGACGGCCAGGGGAGGGCTCGGGTCATCCTGCCCCTACGGCGGGGGGCCAGCCCCGGCCTGCAGCCTCCCAGGGTATGTATATGTAACGAGCAGTCTGGGTAACGCCTCCTAGTCTGTAGCCTCCCCCCCGCCCCGGCTGTACTTAAACCTCCTTTCTGCATTTCAGATTCTTCATTGTCCTGTCCTCTGTTTCCCATATGCCCATTTATCTTCCTACACGGACAGCATTGATTCCCCACTCTCTGTTCTTGTTCCCCACCGCTCCCTTTTCACTCTGGTCTGGTAGAGACCCATTTTGCTGTTTGGAGGGAGAGCAGGGAGGAGGCAGCTGGGACCTTAGCCTTTTAACTGGATTCCTTAACATGTTGCAGAAGAGAACGGGCTGTTAGTAGGGGGAACACGGCCTGAAGGGGGCCGGGGAGCCTCGGGCAAGGACTGCCCCTTCTGTGGAAAATCCTTCCGTTCTGCACACCACCTTAAAGTGCATCTGAGGGTGCATACAGGTGAGATGGGGGGGAAGGTATCCCAGAGGGCTGCAAGGGGTTGGAAATGATGTAGGTTTTGAGAAGGAAGAGGAAAGCAGGTGGGTTTGAGAGGATGAGGGACATTTCGCAGAGCTAGAGATGTGTGTGGCAAACATTTTATGAAGATTTCTCAGGTCGTGGGAGGACCTTTAATGATGGGTGGCAGTCCTTGGTTTGGGGGCGGTCCTGAATCTTTAAGCCTCAGAACTCAGAGGAGGGGGCCACCTTGCACATTTTCTGGTCTGCAAGTCTGTGAAAGGGGAAGGGAGTTAAAGAAAGCTTAAGGCATTCCAGTGGGTTCCGCCCGTGTCCCCAACTGAGTTCTCTGCTCTCTGCAGGTGAGCGCCCCTACAAGTGTCCCCACTGTGATTACGCGGGTACCCAGTCGGGCTCCCTCAAATATCACCTGCAGCGTCACCATCGAGAGCAAAGGAGCGGAGCCGGACCGGGGCCGCCCCCGGAGCCTCCGCCCCCACCTCAACGGGGCTCAGCTACATCCCAAGGGGCCAAACCCAATCCTGCGCCCCCAACCTGGGCGGAGGGCGCCATGGGCTCCCGCCTCCCTTCCAGCGCCACAGCCCCTTCCCGTCGTAAACCTGTGAGCCCAGGGAGGACCCTGCGCAATGGGCGAGGTGGTGAAGCCGAGCCTCTGGACCTGTCCCTGCGGGCGGGGGCCGGAGGTGAGGCCGGGGCCGGGGGTTCCCTGCACCGCTGCCTCTTCTGCCCTTTTGCCACCGGAGCTCCAGAGCTCATGGCTTTGCATCTGCAAGTGCATCACAGCCGTCGGGCTCGGGGTCGCAGGCCACCACAGTCTGCTCCTTCCCCTCCTTCCTCCGCTTGCGTCCTGTCAGGGGAGTTGACCCCCAGCCCTCCGCAGGATGGGGATGGGAGCCCTGGGCTGTCGCGACCGGGAGAGGCGGCAGGGGCTGGGGTGGGAGGGCAGGAACGGTAGGGAGCCCATTTAGGGGCAGGTAGCATAGAGAGAGCGCTCACCTTGAGGGAGCGGGAAATCACTAGAGGTAGTTGGGTAGGGCAGCCAGCAGGGGGCAGCTCGGAACCCACATCCAGTCCTCAGGCAGATCTGGGCAGAGCCGGAGAAGTCAGCCTGGGATATGTGGGTTGGAGGGCGGTGTCCACCCTGTCCTGGGGAGAGTCACAGTGCCTTAGAGTGGCGGAGGTGGGGGCAGAGAGCAGAGTCCTAGGGCGGGAAAGGGGGCCCGGTAGAGGGGGCCGCCCCACCAGTCCTTGCTGGTCCATAGCCGTGAGAGTTTATTTTTGTACGAGGGGGACCGTCCCACCCTCCTCCTGTCCCTAGCAGGGGTCCCGTAGACGTCGCTATTTTTGGTACGATCCCCGCAGACCTGGTTTACCCCAATAAACAGGTGTCTTAAGGCACTGGGCACTGTGTCCTTCTGTCGGCCTATGTCCTACTGTTCTTTGTCAGCCAGTTTCCTCAGACACTGTCCATTGGACCCAGAGCTCCCCGGAAGCAGCCAGGACTCCCAACAGAGGTGGGTGGGTAGAAGGGGACGGAAGAGGCAGTATCTCGTCATTGGTGGCCTCACTGCCAGTCTGAGAAGTTTCAGAAAGGATGTTGAATGGAAGGCCCCTGAGGACTGGGGTTTCTTGAACCAACAGCTTTTGACTTGTGATGAAGTCTGGGTGGCACCTGGCTTGCTTAATTCAAAAGAGCTGTGATTTCTTCCGTGTGGATAGTATCTTCACAGGAGATTGTAATCATTTCCATGCTTTAGAAAGCAGGTACTGCATGAGTTGCAGTGAAACCCCTCTCCACCCCCCTCCCCCAAAATGACTGTAGCCAATCTTCTTGTGATGAGCCTCCCTAAATTTAGGTGGCCTCATTTAAACGTGCAGTTAGTCATAGGAACAAAACTTTGGTCATAGATTTAGACTGTAGAGGTTGTGTAGTTGAAACCCTTAATTTTCCAGATTAGAAGACTGAACTCCAAGGTCATATAAAAGGATTACTTAAAATTACTTTAAAGAAAATTACTTAAAAGAGCCTTAAAAAGGCTTTACTTAAAATTCAGTTTTTTATCCATTCTGGCCATGGGACTAGTTCTGGATAAGTATTCAAATTAAAGTGTGTCTCAGTCATTCCAAGGAGACTTGTAGTTTCCAGGAGATGACTCCAGTAAATATATTTAATATGGCAAGAGTAATTATAATAAGAGTAATTACATAGAACACACCTTCAGGTCCCCCCCCCCCCCAACAATTTGCATAGTTCTATCTCCTGTGATGGTCCAGTTTCTAGAATACTCCAGTTTTCCTGGCAGAGATGAACTCCTTGTAGAGTAAGGGGTAGAAGAGAAATGAAAGGTGTGGGTAGGAAAACAGGTGCAGTGATGAATTTCCTAGGGGATGATGAGTTAGGATTGGGGAAGAAAGAGAAGAGGGAGAATTTCTCCTATTGCAGGGTTTCAGTGGTGAGTAGATACGGTCACCTTGGGTCCTGCAGGCAAAGGCACCAAGCTAGGAAGAGCAGAGGATGGGGAGGCAGTATAATAATGCACTGATCCCTTGACCCCTCTTTCCCAGAAAATAAAATGAAAGGAAGGAAGAAGCATGACATTCTCTCATGCCTCTATTATGCCTCCACCCCAGCCCATCATGTGCTTCAAAGGTGGTGCTCCTGTTGAATTCTGGACCTACTCTGTAAGAGAGAAGAGTAAGAGGAATTGAGTAGAGGAAGAATTGACTCCTGGGAGCTGGGGGAGGGAGTTGGGAACATCTAAATGGAGGGAAATGTTGGGTGGGAAAGAGAGGATATTGAGACTCACCCCAGAGCTCCAGGGTCACAGAGGGGTGGTGGGGTCACTTGGGGCTCGAGTATGGCTCTGAGGAAAGACAAACTAGTGAGCTATAAAGATAATAACTACCTCTTTTTACTTGTTCCTCCATCAAGCCTGTACCAATTAATTACAATAATATTAGCTGACATTTAAGATAGTTCTTTATAACTATAGAATCCTTCCTATATATGATCTCAGTTGATCTTCACAATATTTCTATGAAGTAGCTAGTTGCCACTATCCCGTTTTATAAGTTAAAAAACAGACCGAAGGAAGATTAAGTGTTGCCTAAGGTTACACAGCTTGTAAATGGCAGTCCAAACCATCCCTGAGAGCTATCCTGGACTAAAACATAGTTCTAACTAGAAGTCTGTTACTTATGGTACTACACCAAAGATGTCTCCCTAATATTTCTGGATTTTGTCAGTTTAGTTTAAACCCTAAATGACCCCATCTGTCATCCCCTCTTTTCTTCCCCCCTAATATTACACTACTTGTTAAATGCCTTCCCTTACTCTAGGGATATTTTGATCCCTGGCTTAAATTGGGAAGGACAACATTCCTGATTAACGGACTCTACGAATGGGAGAAGTCACATATAAAATAGATCATTCCCAGACCTGGCCCCATCATGGGAACTCACCGGACGGGCATACCCCAAGATCCCTCCACTAGGCAGGATAGGGGTGCTGCTCCCAAGGTTGGGGGGCTGTAGGCTGGGGCTGCTCCTTGTTCCTGGAGACACCTCTCCAGAAGAGTCGGGTGATTCAGGTGCTGGAGGGGAAGCTGGGATGAGAGCAGTGTATAGAACCCCTCCAGATTACCTTAAGCAACCAGGCTGCAGGAGCATAGAGGAAAAACTCCCTAGCAACAGGAAGTTGTGAGTCACCATAGCAACCCAGTTGCAAGGGGACACCCCTCTCACCCCCCCAGTAAGAGGCAGGAAATTGTCTGCAGCATCATTAGAACAACCAGGGAAGAAGCAACAGGAAGCTGTAAGTATTGCCATGGTGAACCAGGAGAGCACAACAGGAAGCTGAGGCAGTTTCCATAGCGACCAAGGGAGAGCTAGAGAGAGGGGCATAGAAGAAATGCTCCTTAAAAACAGTCTGCTATAAGCATCACCTTAGCAATGGAGTAGAAGGTGCTTCAGGATTGGAAAGGTGTACAAAATCATCATGGCAACAAGGCTACTTGGCTAAGGCAGGAAAAATTTCTCAGTTACAGGCATCCCTAAGCATTGCCATGGTGAGCTAGCTGTTATGAGCATCCAGTTAGGGGCATCACCAGGGTGCAGGGCCACTGCCACTCATGGTGCCTCACCCAGGGAGATCTGCTTGATGTCCAGGTCCCAGGCCTCCTCCTCGACGCGGGCGGGCAGGGAGCAGGCTCCCGGGGAGAGACAGGGTAGGGAGGGGCCGACATGCTCAAAAGAAGAGACAGCCACGGAGGCCCGGGTTCGGGCAGCTGTAGAAAGTGGGGTGTGTGGGAGGGAGGGGCGGATATTGTCATGGGAAAGCTCTTCTACCTCCCCATAATGTTCCTTGGTCCCATGGAATGTCCCCTAGTCCTCAGTTCCTAGGAAGAGTTCACCATTCCTCTTTATCTCTGCTTACCCACCAATACCCATCCTTGAACTGTGCCCTCATCTTTAAGGTTCTGAGGACTTCTTGGGGAAGGTGGGGGGAGGAAAACTTTCCACACCATAACCCTCACCTCTCCCTGTGAGCAGGGCACTCAGGGTCCTCTCCCCAAGGGCTTTGATGTCCAGAAAGGGTTTGTTTCCAATGCCCATAGATACCATCTGTTGCACACGAAGCTCTGGGGAAACAGAGACATTGTCACTTCACCCTCTCCCTTCTTACCTCTGTTCCTGCTGGAACTCCAGCTTGTCGTCCACCCTTCTTTGTGTTCCTTCTCCACCACCACCCCTCCTTCAGCTTGCTCTAACTCCTAAGCTCTCTTCCTGTACCCTTGTTGTGAGCTGCCTGTCTCCAGAGCAGCTGGGCAATGGAGCTTGTCCACTTGTGTTTAATCTCAGATGAGGTGGCCTGAAGTGTGTATGCTTCCCGGGAACGCCGTCTTCGGAACCACAGCTCAAAGCAGAGCCCACTGTCCCCAATGTTTTCTGTCAGCCCCATGTCAGCAGTCTGAGGGGAAAAATAGAACGGGAAGGGCGGAGAGTGAATAAATAAGCAGGTGGTACATCCCCAAGATCCAGAATATAGCCTAAGAATAAATATTGGAGTCATAGAAAATGATTCTAGATCTACTGATCCAGGTCTTGGAGCAAAACTATTGGCTGTGGAAAATAGAAATTCTGCAGCACCTGGTACCAAGGTATCTTCATATGGGCAAGCCTTTTGGGTCTTTCCCTTTGGTTATTCATTCTGGTCCAGAAGTATCTGCAGTGCCTGTGTATTCTAGATCAGAGTTATCCGACTCACCACTGGCAAAACTCCCGTGTGCAGCCAAACCAGGTTAAAATGTAATTGGGAAGTGTTTAACAAAATAAATAAAAATACAATAGAACATAGATAATGTTAATTTGTGGTTTTCTAAGTTGAGCTGTGGCTTGCAGAGATATCTATTTGAGTTTGATCCCATAGTTCTAGATCACATACTACCATTCCCATTTTATCCCTGGAATGTCTGGTTGTGGCTACTGCACTAGAGAAGAGGAAATCTCCTGAGCTTGATCCATGTTGAGCACTTGAGATCTTATCTTGACCCACTGGTTGACTCCAGGCCAAGGCCTGTTTCTAGATTATCCAAGTGTCTGGACTAGGGTGAGGTTCCAGAGTACTCTGAATATCCAAGGAAGGAAGGGTGCCGCAATGGGGACGTACCTTAAAGGCCTGCTTGTAAACAAAAACCTCAGGTCCACCCTCTGGGCTCTTGAGTTTGCTGAAGAGGAGGAGATGTTCAAAGAGGAAGACATGACGCAGGCACTTCCTCCTTCCACAGAAGACAGTGAAAGGATCTCTGTGTAATAGCTGCCCTTGCTCCTTCAGATCCACCTGATGAAAGACAAAGGGGAAAGTTTGGCCTCTCTTTGGTTCTAGCTGAAAATCTTATGACCCCATGACTCCTTTCCTATTCCTTCTACTTCACTTTTCAGTTCTGTGCCTTTTTTTCCATCTGCCTTACTGACCCTCCTTTGCTTATTTCCATCCCAAATGCCCATTCTATTTGTTTCTTCCTTTTTCTTTTTCTCTAGCAGGGAAACAGCAGCAGGATGAATTGGAAGCTCAGGGAGACTTTTTTTGGGGGGTGGGGAGTACTGTGTTAGGTTCTTTAAGTGGATTCCAGGAAGCAGTGAAACTTTTGGCTTAGAATCCCCAAACCTGGGTTTAAGGCTGCTTTGAAAAATCATAAATTATCTATTTCTACAGGCAATCCTCCATCCCAACCTTGAGAGGAGGAAGGCATGACACACTGCAGCAATTTGTAGCCTCTGAGGGACGCCATTGCATTCTGAGAACTCGAGCACTCTAAATGGCTATTCTTGTAAGAAGGGGACAGAGAATTAGAAGGAGCTATTTTCTAAAGGAAAGGGCAGGGTTGTGGTGGAACTTGATCTCAGGGTGGAGAAAAGGAAAAAAGGAAGAGGAAAATTGAATGGGCATTTGGGATGTATCTAAGTGAGGTAAGGCTGATAAGGTAAATGGGGAAAAGGCATGGAATTGTCATGGAAATGGAAAGTCAAGTAGAAGGAACAGGAAAGAAGTCATAGGGTCGTTGGATTTTGAGCTAGAAGAGGTCTAAGAAATAATTTAAATCTAATTTTTTCATCTTACAGCTGAAGAAACTGAGAATTAAGGAGGTGACTTGGCTACGGTCAGACAGCTATCTAGCAGCAGGACTGAGACTAGAACCTGTCATCAGAGGTCACAGTGGGTGCAAAGTGGATGGCATTGGTTCCTTTTACCTCACAGCCCCGTACAGCCTCCACAGCCAACAGATCTCGACCTCTGTCTTCTTGGTCCCTTAGCAGCTGCAGGGCAGCTGCTAGAGCCTGACGTTCAGAACTCAGCTCAGTCCCCATCTCTTTCAGCAACTCCTCCAAGAGTTTCCCATATCGAGCTAACTGTTCCAGGGGTTGCTGTAGGAATCGGGGCAAGTAGGGGCCACCTTCGGTGGAACCCTTGGGTGGAGGAGGAGACAAAAAGGGTTCATGGTGAGGGTTTGAGGCATTCGTTCACTGAGTATGTGGTAGTTATATTCTGAAGAGCTGAGGGGTGCCACCCAAGGACAACGTGTGTAGATGAGACCAGAGGACTCCCTCTACCCCCCTGCCCCCCAGAGAGTGGGCTTCCATGTAATGTCCCAGACAAAGGTTGGTGGGGAGGACATTTAGAATATTATTTTGCCTTCTTTAATCTGAGGAGAGAAGGATGAGGAATGGAATAAATTATGATGATTGCCTACTATATTTCTATAGCATTTGTACTTTTTAAAGGTGATTTCATGTCTGTGATCTTATTAGATCTTGCCTATAGCCATATGAGATAGGTAATATGGGAATTCTCCCTATTTACTGAGATGAGGAAATAGAATAAGAGAAGTAGCTTATTTATGTTCACATAGCCAACTAATTATTCAGTAGAAGACCTGGTGTTAGAACACAGATTTTCCTACTTCTGTCTGCCCAGTGCCAGCACTGGCCTTGTGGACTTGTTTCATCCCCCAGAAACTCTAGAGATGGTTCTCTCTAACTCCAGGATTGGGCATGGCAGTGGCCCCACTCTTGGAATGCTGGGCTGCCCAGTTCCAGTGCCCTTTCCATTCTGCCACGTGATTCAAACAAGTTACAGACACCCTCCACATCTGTATGTCACTAGAAAGACTCCATTCCACCCCCTCGCTCCCCTCCCCCACTATGGGACATAGGCATGGAGAGTAGAAGTGGTAGGTATGTTCTGCTTCTCTTTATCCCATTCCCTATTGTCTATCTAAAAAAGGGACCCCTTACTTTGTTGGAGGGGCTGAGTGCAGCCAGGCCAGCTTCCAGTTTGTGCCGGTGTTTCAAATACTGAGCATACAGATTGAACTGGTCCCCCTGAGTCAGGAAGAAAGTGGGCAATGATTGAACTGCACTCCCTGCATGAGGAGGGAGGTGGTTAACAGTAGCCCATGAAGAACCAGGTGATGCAGAATGAGAGGCCCTCTACTCCTGACTGCCCCAAAAGCAGAGTGGGGAAGATCAGGAGACACTTGGTCAAAAGAAAGGGCCCAAGTTTATGGGGAGACTTCCCACAAAATACAAATACAGGGTCTCACTGAAGATGTTCTTTACATAGCACTCCAGAAAAGGAGGAAGAAATAGCTTGAGGGAAATGTGAGAGGTATCTTTAGAGGCACTTGGGGGACTGAGTTTAGAGGATGGGGCACTGAGCAAAATGGTTTAGGAGGCTAGGGCTTGGGAGAAAATAAAATTAGAGGAAATGAGGCTTTATAGCAGTAGAGACCAGTGGAGAAGGGGCTCGAGAAGGAAAAGGACTGGTTGGTTACTTACATGCCTCAGGAAACAAGCTCCCACTCGAAGAGGGTGTGTAGCACAGCCTTGCAGCTCCCGAAGGAAATGCACCCGATGGAAATTTCGGAGTCGCTCACGGGCAGCCAGGACTGCAGCCCAGTCTACCCGAAGCTCTGCTGTCAGCTCGGGTCCTGGTGTGGGCACTGGTTCACCCAATAATGCTACATATTCTTGCTCACAAGAGATCAACTCTGACACCAACCGCTGCTGAGCACTGTAAACACAGGACAGGGGGCAGGGGATGTCACTCTGGAGCATGGGAAGAGCAGGGCCCTGAGAGAGTGTGATGGGGAACTCCTCCCTCCCTTTTCCTCTCCCTAACCTGGTATGTAATAACTTCACTGGGGCTGGAAGGATGGGGAAGAGAGCATGGATGGATAGGGTTGAGTTCCTTAGCATCCAAGGGTGATTTCAGCACTCACCTGATGCTTCTCTTGCGCTCCATCCGAGGGGTGCCAACTCCCCATGGCCCATCAGGGACTCCAGCTCGGCCTAGCAGTACATGTTCCCTGGGGCTGCAGGTCCTGTCTACCACCTCAGTGCTACTGACCTCTAGGCCACGGATCAACACAGCTCGTGTGGTCCCAGGCCGTGGCTTGCCCTGGGCCTCAGGAGCAAGTTCTTGTTTTTCTTCCTCACTGTCTTCCCCACAGGGTGCCAGGGAGCAGTGGGAAGGTGCTGGTCGGGGGCCCCCCGGGCTGTTGGGGAGCAGCAATAAGCTGAGGCTTTGAGAGGGGCTGAGTGGGTCCTGTTTGCCTCTTCCGCTGCTGGCACTGTCAGCCCGACGCCGGCACCGGCCTTGTGGACTTGTTTCATCCCCCAGAAACTCTTGAACCCTTCTTTCTAGCTCCAGGCATCGGGTATGGCAGCGGCCCCACTCTCGAAGTGCTGCTGGGCTGCCCAGTTCCAGGGCCAGAGCTCGCATTTCTTGGAAGGTACCTGCACTAGGCACTGGGGCCAGGGCTGCTAGTATAGCATCCTGACCTTGTCCTGCTCCTACTAATTTTGCTGTTCCTTCATCCACCCACTCATGTGCCTGTAAGGGCAATGAAAAAGACATGTGAGAGGAGAAACCAATCAAAGACAGAGAAAAGAGGATGTGAGGTTAGGCTCTTGTTCTTACAACAGTTTATTTCTTCTTTGCTTAATGCCCCTCCAAGAGCCCCAGGGCTCTTTGCAAGAATGTTGCCCAGGGAAAAGCATCCCCTGGGAATACTCTACCCCAGAGTCCCAGTACCAAGGCTCTTTTTTCACAAGGGCCCCCAGAGATATAAAGAAAATTGATTAATAGTTTACACTTACATAGAATTTGGGAGTTTACAAAATGTTTTACATACACTGTCTGATTTGGATATATTATCTCAAAGACACAGTGGGGCATTGTGGAAAGAATGCTGGTCTTGGCATTAGGAGACCTGGGTTCAAATCCCTGCTTTGCCACTTTCTACCTGGGTGATCTGTGCAAAGTCTCTTAATTTCTCTGTATCCGTTATCTGAAAAAATGGGGAGACACTAATTGCCTCATAGAGTTGGTTTGAGAACAGCATTTTGCAAACCTTAAAACTTCACAAAAGTCAAAGTTAAAATTCTCCTATTTGATCCAGCCAGCAATATTATAAGGTAGAGATGCAAAGATTATTATATCCATCTCTCCTCAAATGAAGTGACATGACTCTTCTACAGTCAGAAGGCTTGTGTGTGTCAGAGGCAGGATGTGTAGGGGATCCTTCTCTGCTTATAAACATACCCAGGTCTACCTCCTTGCCTAAATTTGACCCTACTATCCCCTCAAGTTACCATCTTACAGTTTTCCTTTATAACCAAACTCACAAAAATACCTCACTTTTCCTCTCACTTCTCAGCCTCTCTCTCTCTTTTTTAAAGGCAATCAGAGTTAAGTGACTTGCTCAGTGTCACATAGCCAGTAAGTGACTGAAGTTGGATTTGAATTTATACCTTCCTGACTTGAGGGCTCTAATCACTGCATAATCTAGCTGCCCTTCTCAGCCTCTTTCAATCTGCCTTTTGACCTCATTATTCAACTGAAACTACTCTCTTCAAAATTGATAAAGATCTCTCAATTACTAAATCCCAATGACCTTTTCTTAGGTGTCATTTCTTCTTGATATTGTTCGGTGTGCTTGACCGTCATCTCTTGAATTTGAGTGAAATTGCTCTCTCCTCATTCTCCTTCTACCGTTCTGACCTTGCCTCAGGCTCCTTTTCCAGATCGTCACTCCTCTAACTGTGGGTGTGTCCCAATACTCTGTCCTGGACCTTCTTTTCTTTCTCTACATCTTCTCTCTTGGCGACTTCATCAGCTCCCATGACTTCAATTACAATCTTTGTGCAGATGATTCCCATATCTATAAATCCAAACCCCATCTCTCTGCTCGTCTTCAGCGCATCATGCAGTGCCTAATGAACATCTCCAAGTGGATGTCCCATAGATATTTTAAACTCAATGTGCTCAAAATATAACAAACACATTATCTTTTTGCCAAAGCTACCCATCTTCCAAATTCCCTCTTTTCTGCTGATAGTGCCATTACCCTTCCAGTCATCCAAGCTCATAACTTTGGAGTCACGCTAGCTTTTTTACTCACTCTCACCCCTCATAAACCAATCAATTGTCTAGTCTTGCTGATTATTTATATCCAAAACATCTCTCCCATCCATCTTCTTCTCTCCACTCACATGACCACTACCCTAGTTCTGACTCTTGTTACGTCTTTTCTTAACTATTGTTGGTCTTCTAGCCTCCGGTCTCTCCCCTCCCCAATTCAGAGTGCCTGGCACTTACTAACTGACTGACCCTATATTCCAGTCAAGTTGGCCCATTTTTCATGGTGTGACCTTTTATCTCTTGTGTCTGTGACTTTGTATAACCTGTCTTCTAGCCTATAATACACATCCTCCTTATACTGGGTTCTTGGGTTCTCTGTTTTTTTTCAAGACTCAGCTCAAGTACCACCCCCTCTAGGAGGGCTTTTGTGATACCTCAGCTGTTAGTGCCCTCCTGAAATTAACTCTGTATTTCCTTTGTATATATTTTGTATTGACTTGTCTATGTACACGACATTGTTTTCCCTCAATAGAACATAAGCTCCCCGAGGGCAGGGACTGTTGTAAATTTATCTTTACATCTCCATTGCCTAGAAGAGTATAACCTGGCACATAGTAAACACCTAATATGAACTTAGGTTTCCTGATCCTCCAATCCAGCCTGCTTCTCTCCAGAGAAGGCTATAGGAAGAGAAAGAAGACAATGAGGAGAGGGGAGAAGGGAAAGGAAGTAAAAGAAGGGGAAAGATCAAGAGTACCTGCTGAAAGAAGCGATGTAGCCGGAGGGCCCGATGGAGGCTACTCTCTACTTGTTCCAGTCGCTGCTCAAAGTCATCCAGGGGCTGCTGAGGGGTAGGATCCCCCTCCAGGGTCAGGGCCTCCCGAGCCTGGGCCAGCTGCTCCTGCGCAAGGTTGAGGGGGAGTGATCCATTGTCTTTGCCCTGGTCTTTCAAGAGCTTTTCCTCTTTCCTCCTCCACCAGACCTTCCCTTCTCCTCTGTTGTCCCTTATTTTTATTTGCTTCACCTGGTCTCCCTTGCCTTACCTGGGCTTCAGTACTGAAGGCTTGGAAACGCATCTCTGTGTCCTGCAGGGCAGGGAGGGAGTCTCCAAGCTCAGTGAAGCTCATCAGCTTCTCTTCTCCCGGGCCAGAAAGCCACTGCAGCACCTGGAGCAGACAGATTGGGGAGAGGAGTCACTGGTAAAAGAAGCAGCATGGCATTACAGAAAGGACATGAACCCGAAAGTAAGGAGGGGTGGGTTCCGATTGATTCTAGCTGATCGGGAGATCTTGGCTATCTCCCTCACGCTCAGTTTCCTCCTCTGTAAAATGGAGAGGATAATAATCATAATTAAAGGGTTGTAAGAATCAGATAAGCTAATGGACATGAAAACAATTTCAAAAGTATTATACAAAATCCCAGGGTTATTAAGAAGACCCGGGCTGGGCAGGATGGATAGCTGGGACTGAGAAGAGCTCAGCATTCATCAAGAGGAGACAGCAGGAGGGTGGAGAAGGGAAGCCTGACCAGGACTTGGGGGCAGGTGAAGGGTTGTTGGGGTGGAGGGGAGTAAGAGTAAACCGGGGGAAGCTCTTTAGAAAACCCTCATCCAGGAGAAAGCAATGCAAAAGGTGGTATTGAGGGCTTGACCAGAAATAGCTGACTCCTTGATAACTGAAGAGAACATGAGGGGAGGTGGAAGAAGGGTGGGAGGTAGCTCTGTGGTCATAGTACGCAAATGTGGGCATGTATGGTTTGAGTATTGTTTTTCTAAGAATATAGAAAAGATGAGGTTGACCAAAAAGGTAAATAGTAACTTACAGGCATATAACTCATATATATGAAGCACTGAGCAAAGTACTTTAGAATTGTTATCTTATTTAATCCTCAAAACAACCCATGGAAGTAGGTGCTATTATTATCATTTCATGGGTAAGGAAACTGAAGCAAATAGGTTAAGTGACTTGTCCAGGATCACACAGCTAGCATGTATGTAAGGAGGACAATAAATAGATACCGTAATAATAGTGAAAATTAAAATAATACCGGCACAGTGTAATGGCATCAGTTTTGGACAGAGACAGAGAACCGAGATTTAAGATTTTACTCTATCACTTAATAACTGAGACCCTGAGTGACTGACTTAACCTCATCTGTAAAATAGGTTTCTTATCTCACAGGGTTGTCAAAGGAAAGCACTTTGTAAACATTAAAGTGCTATGGAAATGTGGTATTATTATTGTTATTATTATATCTGACATTCATATAACACTTCATGGTTACAAAATGCTTTATATAAATTATCTTATTTGATCCAGACAACTCTGGGAAATAAGTAGTACAAGGATTATTCTTATTTTTAAATAAAGAAATGGGAAATGACTCACTCAATCTTACCAAGTTAGTTAGTGGTACTTAGATTCCAATTTTGGCACACACAGAGTCCAGGGTCACTTTCTTGGTATTAGTCATGAAAAGATCCTTGACATCCCGACCTTACCTGGGCTGCAGAGGGTTACTTCCTGGGACTGTGGAACAAGAACCAAGTCTCAGGGTCCAAGTTCATTGTAGCTTCCCTTTAGTAGTATAGTTAGAGTTCTCTGCAGTGTTCTTGACTCCAGAAGGTTAATGTCCAGGGAAGAAAGAAAGCATATCTGAAGAGTCCTCTTAAAAAGATGAATATTTTTCAAGACCCTTTGTCCTCTTGGATCTTCATGCCTTCTTCCTTTGGGGTTGGGGGTATTACTATTTTGTATGGCTTCTATGGTTAGAGTTGACATTGGGTAGAAGAAGATAGTAGCTAGAAAATTTTCAGGCAACAGAAGGGCTTCCTTTGGGTACATAGGGTCTCTCAGTTCTACCAGAAAATACTAGGATGTCTGACTCTTAGACCACATGAGACATTTTGGTAGACTGGAAAGTTCATTGGACCTGGATTTGAGTCACAGTTCATACTGCATTCCTGGCTCTTCTGTTTCTTCTAGCTGTGGAACTGTGAACAAATCATCTAATCTCCACATGTCTATTTCTTGAATAATATATAGATAATATAAATTTTACTGCCAACCTTACAGAGTTGTGAGAAAGGCATTTTGTAAAACATAAAGAGCTATATAAATGTGGGCTGGTAATAGCATTATTATGGCCAGGATCTTCCAAGATCCCAGATTCAGCCTAGGTGGAAGGAAGGTAGAGAGGGAGAGTGTTGGGACTTATGTTCCCATCCAACATCAGGGAGGGGAAGACTTGATTCCTCAAAGAAAGCTTGATGTCAAGAAGCCTACAGAAAGGGGGAGGAGGGAGTTTTGAAATGGCCCCTTCGTATTGGAAGAAAATCTGCCAATATCAGAGAGGAAGAAGCTTCCTCCCTATGGAAGAGGAAGATTAGACTTGTGAGTTGGCTTCTGGAATACAGAAATGAAAGGCTATCCTTGGAGAGAAATTTAGGGACAATTTGGGTAGGGTGTGAGAAGGGAACACCATGGGAACTCCAGTAGAGATGCCTTAGGTTTACTTATAAGGAAAATGACAGCACAGATTTCAAGTTGGAAAGGAGTCATTGAGTCCAACCCCCTTATTTTAAAGAAGAAGAAACTGATGCCCAGAGAGAATTAGTGATTAGCCAAGGGTTGTGTAACTAGTAAATGTCTGCGGCTGAATTTGAATCTATATCTTCTCATTTCCAAGTCTCATACTTTCTTCACCATATGAACTTGCTTCTTCTGTCTTTTGTAAATTCTGGAAATGTTTTGTGTATTAGGATAATTCCAGTGGTGTGCTGGTAAGCTTTTAACAACTGGATCTCAAAAAAAAATGTTCACAAGACACATTTTAAAATTTAACCTGCATCGTTAACATTTTCCCCATTACTCTCTGAAGTCTAAACGATTAACAAAACAAGTCAAATTCTGTTTGTAGCATTTACTGATTTCTGAGGTGTAAATACTCACACTGAAAATTTAACCATCAATTCTCCCAGACTGATTTGAGGGACTCTGGCATGCCCCTGGCTGAATCATTCTGATTTGTGATGTGGTCAGGAAAATGTGTGGCAGCTCTGTTTCCCTCCTTACTTTGGGTAAAGGCAAGGGAAATTTACTGGCTAAGTGATTACAACTTGTGTAACCTGAGACAAATCACTTAACTTTTCTGGGACTCAGTTTCTTCATTTAAGGTTATTTGAAATGACCTCTAAGACAGTGATTCTCAACCTGTGGGTCGCGATCCCTTTGGGGGTTGAACAGAGTGGGGTCGCCTAAGACCATCAGAAAACACATATTTCTGATGGTTTTAGGAACCGAGACACCGCTCCTCTATCTGTCTCCAGGCGGGTCCATCCACATGCAGATACGCCCACATACGAGTATTAAAGGGTCGAGGCATTAGGAAAGTTGAGAACCGCTGCTCTAAGGCCTTTTCCAGCTTGAAATCTAGGATTCTGTGATTACAAAGCAGTAAGGACAGAACATAAAAAGAGCTAAATTTATGGAATGCTACTATATACCAGGCACTATGTTGAGCATGTTAGAAATATTGTCTCATTTTATCTTTACAATGATCCTGGGAGAGATGTGTTATTATTATTCTCTCTTTATAGATGAGGAGACAGGTTAAGTTACTTGCTCAGGGTCATACATCTAGTAAGCATCTGAGGCCAGATTTGAATTTAGCTTTTCCTGACTCCAAGCCAAGCACTCAACCCACTGTACCATGTAGCTGCCCCATGAAGAACCTCACTTTTAATCAGGTTCAATCAGGTTTACTCAGAAATTGCTGAGTAAACTTGATTCATGGGGTCCAGGAAGCAAATCCAAAAGTCAGAATGGAGGTATTCTAGGATAGAAGGTGACATTCTCACTTAGAATCATGAAGGATCTGGCAACCATGTCATAAGGCTCTCAACCAAAGAGGAACATGGCTTATTTTCATTCTGGAAAATTTTGGTTAAGAATTAGGATAGAAAACTTAGGTGTATCTCAGTCTGGGAATGTATAGATTTCCTTTATGTGTAATTTTATACCTCGTTATATTATTCTTGAATACATGTATTTCTATATACATATATGTATATATACATATATACAGCTGCATGTGTGCATACAAATACATATACACATACATATATATATATATATATATATATATATACACATAGCCACATAGAAGCATGCACATATTCTCTTTTGTCTTGGAAATAAACCCTAAAAAGTGAACTACCCTTGTCTTAAGTATGTGGTGACGAAGGGTATTGAGTGAGAAGGAAATGCATGCTTTTGTGTTGTGGTCTTAAAGCTCAGTCTGATCATGTCACTCTTCAGGAAGCTCTCTGTTGTCTCTAGGACAGATATTCTTAAACTTTTTTTTTTTTTGGTCATGGACCCTTTTAGCAGTTTAATCAAGCCCCACATTATTGTGGTTCATTGCCAATATTCATAATAGAAGGAAATAATAAATTTCATTTAGAGTGAAAATATACAGTTACCCCTTCTACATCCATGAGTTTCCCCATTGTGGTTTTGATATATCTTGAGCTGGCATAAGAAATTAAATGAGAACTTTGGGGGGAGTTTTGTGGATGCTGTAGATGACATGTGAAGCCAGCAGATCACACAGAAAAAGTTTAGAAACTCAGAAATGAATAAAATATATGTATAGTATTGTATAATATTAACCCAAAGTTTACAATAGGGTATTATAAACACTGAATAAAAGAAAAAGAAAAAATTCAGACATTTTCCTCTGGTATAAAGGGAGGGCCAAAAAATCCAGATTTTCTAGATCACAGGGTGGGAGGGTGGTGCTGTACTCCTAACCCCTTCAGTGTGGAAGGGATAACCACACATGTCATTTCTTTCTCCATCCAAGCTCACAGATACTCTATAATCTATCCATTAGATCCCTTTGGGGGATCAGTTACCTGACGTTAAGAATCCCTACTCTAGGTTCAACTATAAACTCTTCTGTTCAGCATTTAAAGCCTTTCAGAATCTGATGTCAACCTACCTTTCAAAGCTTATTACACATGACTCCTCTTTGTGTACTCTGTAGTCCAGTCAAATTGGCCTATTTGCTGATCCTCACAACAAAATACCACATTTCCTGTCTGCTTGCCCTTTCATGGGCCATCCCATGTCCTCTTCATGCACTCCCTTCTCCTCTACACCTCTGAGCAAACTTAACTTGTTCAAGGCTCAGCTCAAGGGTTGTCTCTTGGATGATTTGACCTTTGCTGATTCTCTCGGCTATTAGTGCATACTCTTTTAAAGTCCTTTGTGTTTACCTTGTCTTTATTTCACATATATTTTATATCGATTTAGGATTATGGTGCTAGCACTGGAAGAGACCTTCAGCTGCCATCTGGTCTAGTTCACTTTTATACATGTTGCTTCCTATAGAATATAAACTTCTTGAGGGTAGGGATGATTTTGTTTTTGTTTTTATGACCCCAGAAGGGAGCCTGGTGCCTGGCACACAAGGTTCTTAATGATCCTTGTTAACTGATTGATAGAATTAGGAATCTCCAGACAGGGTTAGTAGCAGAAGAAGGGGAGCAAGTAGAGCTTTGGCAAGGCAGATTTCAGAATTTAGGAGACCCAGTCCACTCAAGGCCCAGGAGGCTCAGTGCCTTGAACTGAGTTTCAGTTATCAAGGAGATTTAGAAAGTGATGAAAAGGGAAAGTCCTGGGGGCCAAAGGCAAAGTCTCTAATTAGCAGGATGTTTCATATCAGTGTCCAGAGCTAGGGACAGAGCTTGCTTACCTGGAGGAACCTGTGCTGACGGTGCTGATTCTCCTGCCGCTGTAGGTAGAGGTTGGATAGGCGCACAAGCTGGTGAATGGCTTCATCCACTTCCTGGTACAGAATGGCAGGGCCAGGGCCTTCCAACCTGAGAGTAAAAGTGGGAATGTGAGGAGTAGACTACCCTTGGCCAGACTCCAGCTTTGACCTGTAGCATAGCCCCATTCATTCAGGACCCCGTGGGGCTCACTTCCTAGGGATGTAACTGGCACCTCTGGCAGCCCAGCTGCCTACCTCATCTTCTACCTTTTATAATCCTCCATCAATTCCATTCCTTTCCTCTGTTTCCCAGCCTCCTCTCCTGCCCTACTTTGTCCATTTCTCTCACCTGCTGCTGTGGGCTATACGAAGCCTCATGAGAATGGCTCCTCCATCCCTCTGCAGTTCTGCCAGCCGGGGATCTGCTAGCACCTTTTGCAGGGGCTCTGGAGTTCCCACTTCCACCTGTGGAGAGTGGGACCCCTGAAAGAATACCAGTCCAACCCCCTTTCTTTTCTCCCTCAGTCCCACAAGCTTCCCTTCTCCCCCGTGCTAAGGTCCCACCCATTCTTCTACCCTAGGATTCTTGCCTGTCTCCCCTCCTCTTTTCACCCAATTCATACCTCTCCCTCAGGTTCTGCAGCCCTTTCAAGCTCCTCAATGGCCTCTCGTACAGAGCATAGAACATCATGGCACAAGTGGCTCAGTCTTGCTACTTCCTAGAAAATACACACACACACACACACACACACACACACACACACGCACACACACACACGAAACACAGAATGGACAAAGACACTGCAAACAGGTGACATTTGTGATGAAGAACCCAAATACTAAGACAGGTTAGCCCAATTCCAAGAGATACCCTCTCCTAACTCCCACTGAGGGATCTGAACATCAGAATATCAGAACTAGAGGAAAGCTTGTAGATTCTTAGCCAGACTTGTTTTTACATAGGAGAAAACTTATGCCCAAAGAGGGGAAATAATTTGCCTAAGGTCATACAGCCAGTTAGTGGTAGAGTAAGGTCTCAAACCCAACCTTCCTCAGTCTTAGGCTTTGCTCACATAGTCGCTTCACCAAGAATTCTCTTCCTCTCTACCTCCTCAAATCCCACCCATCTTTCAAGACCCAGATCAAATCCTACAACTGCCAAGGGTGGGGTCCTCCCCAATAATTGTAGGGCACACTCCACTTTTTAAATGTTAGTGTAGATCACTGCTTAACTTTGCATCACTAAGAGTCATAGAAATATAGAAATATTTGATTATGGGAGGGATCTTAGAGATAGTAGAAGTTAACCCTTCTCTCCCCTGCTCCCCAGGAAATTGACACAGATAAGTGAAATGACTCATCTGAGGTCACCTCCATGGGCAGTGACAGAGCCTAGATTAGAAAACACTCAGTCTCCTTCCACTCTCCCATATTGCCTCCTTTTCTTCATACTTTTTGGAACTTGGCATTTAACACAGGACTTTTTTTGCACTATTTTGCATTATTCTCTGATTGTTTTTAGGTGCATACATCTCATCCCCACCCCGTATCATAACCTTTTAAAATGATGACAGCTCACATTGATACAGTTGTTAAGGGTTTACAAAGCACTTCCATCATAACAACTTTGTAAAGTGGGTCATATAAATATTATCCTCATTTAACAGTTGAAAAAAACCTGATATTTAGAGAGATCAAGTAACTTGCTTAGGGTTCTGTAACTTGGTAATGTCAGAGCCAGGACCTGAATCTGGGTCATCTGACTCCAAGGCCAATTCTCCATCTGCTCTACCATCCTTGATCATATCTTTAGATTCCCTTGAAACACTTTAGTTAAGTGGACAGAAAATCCTGTTGGATTGGAAGCACCATCTCACAGTCTTGTGGTCATGGCTTATATCTGGCATTCTACTCCAGGTTGCACCCAATGTGGATTTCCTGACCGTGGGCTCATGCCTATAATGCCTTTCTTTGACTGAGGTAGGGGAAAAGTGACCTTACCTGATGTGTTTCTGTCCAGCGCCGAGGAGAAAGGACCCTGTGACCTCCTAGGTCTTTCTGTAGCTCTTCAGGCTTGACTACAGTTGGTAGGTCACTCTCTGATAACAACTCAGCACCCTGTGGAGATGCTGGGATCAGGTGGAGTTCTAGCCAGATACACAGCCAGCCAAGTAAGCCAATGTGGGACTTAGCTATCTTTCTTCTCTTTCACCCACAGGTAAGGCTTTAATAGACCATACCTGAAGATCACTGAGCTCAGGGTGGGGCTCATTCTCAGTTAGAATCATCAGTCGCTGTATCACAGGGTGTTCTTTGGAATCCTAAGGGGAGAGGTGGATCAGATCAGACCCTGGGAGTCAGGGAGGATAGGAAGGGCACAATGGAATTTTAGGTCTAGAATGGGTACCTGAAGGTCATTTAGAACAGGAATTAGTCCTGGGGGAAGCAAGGGAGCACATCTGAGGTCAAGAAGGACGGACAACCCCAAAGTCTTCAGGTCAGACCTGTGTGGGGAGGAAAGGTTAATAAGGGCTCATCTTGAGGTTAGGGCACAGCAGAGTCTGAGGCTCTGGTTTTAGTCCATGGGAAAGTCAATTTCTTGTAGCTCAGGGAGACAGATGTAAATAACCAGTATCTGGGGTGGAAAATTTGCCTCTAGGAGAGAGAGCCTTGAAGATCATGAAGTCAAGTTTCTCGAGGCTCTGGAGAGGTCAGTGTTCATAGTCTCTATGGTGAAGGAGCCAAAGCATGGAAAATTTAATCAATGTCCTATATATAATGCCAGGGTTCCTCAGAATTCAGAAGGGCCATTGAGCTACAATCCAAGTCAGTGGGCTGAGGATGGCGGGTGGGGTTGTGTCATCGTCTCAGAAGTCATGAGGTCATCATCTTAAGGACTCAAGGAGGTAAGCACTTGGCCTACATTTACCTGAGCAGTGAATGGAGGTAACAAAGAACGGTGCTCATCTCTGCTTGTGTGGGTGGAGCCTCAATAGCAGGACATGGTGGAGTGATGGTCAACAAGGCCCGGCCACTCTGGTCCACCCCACCTGTGGACATGAGGTGGCTATGAAAAGGGGTCACGGATGATCACCTCATTTAGGTAAAGATGCAATTGGTCTTTATGCCCCAGCAACATGACCTCCCTTTCCCTCACTTTTCATCTCCTCCCATTTTCTATTATTCTCTCCTATTCCTCCACTCCAAGCACTCACCAGTAAGCATGAAAAATCCAGAAGCCATCAAATCCCAAGTCATATTGGAATCATCATCAACCAAAGTTGGGGCACACCCTTCAGAGCTACTGCTTTCCTTGACCTTCTTCCCAGCTTTAGATGGTGGTACTATGGGGCTAGAGGGGAGTTCCTCTGGGTCTGTGGATACCAAAGAGGACAGGAAGAATGGTTGGACTGGGATCTGGAGTAGAGGCTGTTCCCAGACTGAGACCACTACCAAAGTCCTTTCTCTGCTGCTGAGACCACTCCCACCTGTGTTCCCCACTGGACTCCATGTACTCCTACCTTCTGTAGCAGCCACACTCTGCACTGCTGGCTCTGCTTCTCCTGTTCCCTCCTCTGTGGACTCATAGGCAGAAGAGGGTATGGGTTCTCTTTCCTTTACTTGCTCTGGCTCTGGCTTCAGCTCCAACTCAGGCTTTCCTACGCATTCAGGTTCTTCTTCTTGTACCATGTTGACTCCTGAGAGCTCATTCTCATTTGGGGGGGCCAGACTAGTGAGGGTCTCAGGATGACTGATCTCTTCTTTGCTCCTGGGGCTTGATGGTACACTTTCTGCTCCCTGTCCAGCGGTTCCTCTGCCTCCCCCACGCTTTTTCCTTCTGTTTCCTTTGCCTAATTTCCGGGGTGTCCCAGTCAGTCCCTCATCCCCTTGGCCTGGCCCATCCTCACCCTCATTTGGTTTTAGAGGGAAAGGACCAGCCTCCCCTCCCAGTGCCTCGACTGGGAGCTCAGGAGCATTGAGTGTTCCTTCTTCCTGAGGGGAGTCAGCTCGTGGGGGACAACCAGTATTGATTCCAATGCTACTCCCTTCTCCAGGGGGCCGAGTCCCATCTTGACCCCGGGGCACTGTTCCCTTCTGGTGCAGCCATGCCCGGTGTCGTCTGTGTCTTCCCTTCCCTCCTGCACCTTTCCTGGCTGGTACAGTTTGAGTCCTGGAGAGGCCAGGGGAGTTTGTCGCATCCCCTGGACACCCTCGGGCCGGTAGGGTCACCTCTAAGAGCTCCACATACTCGCCCTCGGGAGCTTCTGCTGGGGCATTGTGCCCATCCCCAGGGCTTCGAGTGCCCAGGGCCTCCTCAGGCAGTGGGGGGCTAGAGAGCCCAGGGGGTCCTGGAGGAAGCTCTGGGGGTAGAGAAACTGGGCGCTGTCCTACCATGAGACTGTCTTTGTGCACAAAGCGTGGACAGATGAGTTCAGCCCAAGGCAACCGCTGGACACCTGTGGGTGATGCCAGGAGGCATGTGGTGAGGCGCCCTGCTGGACGGTCTTTGTTGATTCCCTGCAGCCACTCGGGAGTGAAAAGGTAGGCACAGGCTTCTGTGGATACTGGAAGTTCCTGCACCCGTCCACCCCCTGGGGCTAGGCACTTCAGTGCCAGGTGAGGGGCTCGGGCCACTGAGGGTACTACTTGTAGATAGAAGTCTCCAGGGCGAAGCAGCTGCCAGGGCAGTGCAGCCAGCTGTACTACCACCTGCTCATGCAGACAGAGTGGCCAGCCCTCATGAAGAAAGAGGAAGCCGCTGTACTGGGCCTGGAGAGAGAGGGGGAGCTGAAGGTCAAGGGGCCCCAAGCCTGGTCAGCAGACTGTAGAGGCAGAGTGCATGAGGAGAGGGACAGATAGAGTAAAGACAGTCAGGATAAGGGCAGTCCATAGCTCTTGCTTGGTCATTGTCACAAAATGTACACTGAGCCTTATACAGCAAATTCACTAGGGCAATGTAGCAGGTGTGAGTACTATTCAGTATTCAGGAAAGTCATGTTAAGGAGTTAGTATATGTATGGGGGCAAGGTCAGTATTGAAGGTTCACGGAGATGGCTAGTATAACAATCATAGAATGTTAGCCCTGGAAGGAAACTGAGACCATACAGCCCAACCTCCTCATTATATAGATGAAGAAAGACAGCTAGTTGCTCTCTTTGGGAAGTCAGTCATCAATGTCTCTGAAGGGGAGGTCATTTTTTTCTGGGGGATGTTTGTTTCTGGGAGTTCATTCTGTAGGGGCTGGTCCCTGGGATGAGGCAATCAGGCAGTCAGTTTAGGGCCCAGTGAGCAGGCATGCATGCATGCAGGCAGGCTAGCAACTCACACAGGCCTCCTGTTGGACCCGGGCAAGAAGGTGTTTAGCAGGCACCAAGAAATCCAGGGCGTAGCGCAGTGCATCTTCTCTGTAGGTACGCTCTACCACCTGGAACACTTGGCCCAGCAGGGTGGGTGCAGTTGCCTCAAAAGGTGGATACAGAGCTGCCAGAGTGCTCTGCACACAATCTTCTACTGGCTCTGGCTCCTAGAAGAAAGGAGAAATCAGAGGAGACATCAAGGGGACAGGTCTAGAGATCAGAGGACACTGGGTAGGGCCTCCCTGTTGGCTCTTTGAATTGAAGGAGCAGATTTGTCTGGTCAGACTTATTGCTAGAGTACAAGGAAATTAGATCAATTGCTTGAAGGGGCTACACAGTGGCTGGTCAGGGGAGAGAAGGAGGTGGCAGAAATAGCTTAAAGACGACCTTTAGTTCCTACACATATAATCAGTGAAGGGCTGTAAACTAGGACAGATTCTGCTTAGTACCAGTCCCCTACGTCCTCCACAAACAAAACACTTTTTTTAGGTAGGTGAAACTGGGTTAAAATGGACATTTGGGGGGCATTTTGCAGGGGGAAAGAGGTCACAAAAGAGATAAGAGGGAAAGGAGATCAGGAAAGGGTTTTACCTTACATGGGTGTGTGTAGGATGCTCATGAGTTGAGCCTGCTGACTTTTTAGCACCAGCTGGCCGAGTCCCTTTCTCCTCCTAGCTGGAGACCTCTTCCTGAACTGTCCCCACTTCTTGACCTCCTCTGACCCTCGATCCTCCCCGCACATCAGTGACATCCATGGCTAACTCTGATTCCAACTAGAAGTAGTTCTTCTTATACCTCCATCATCAAGACCCTTCCCATATGTACTGTACTCCCCTTTCTCTTCCTTGAAGTTCCAAGTAACCTAATTTAATGTTTTAAAAAGAGTGTGTGTGTGTGTGTGTGAGAGAGAGATGGAACAAGAGTTTACAATGCAATTGAAATAATCCTCCAACCTCCAAATAACCCTAGTCCAGAGGAAGAAGGCACATAGAGCCATAGAATACCACAGATTTTTGGTATTTACATACTGACAGATGAATTAGGAACAGACAGAGGATAGTTAGACCCGACAAAGAGGGCCACCTAGACAGACCTGGGCCTGCAGGCATGTGGAAGAACTAACTCCAGAGTCTAGCAGAATGAAAAGGTGTGTGTAGGGGAAGGGGTGGCGGTAGTGGAGAATGGAGTGGGGGTGGGGCCAAGTGGGCGATAGGCTCAGAGGCCAGGAGGGGAGGGGGGAGCAGAAGCCCAGGCTGGGAGGCAGCTGCAATCCATTAGGGGCGGTGAGCTCATGGCTGTGTGAGAGTCCCAGCCACAGGAAGCAGCAGCAGAGGGAGGGGGGGAGGAGCAGTCTGAAGAGAGGGGACTGGCAGTGGAGAGTTTGGGAGGAAAGCGACAGGCCTGGGACAAGCGAGGAGACTAGAAGGACTGAATTAATAACCCTTGGCACGCTTCCTTCTTCCCCTCCTTGGCAGTTTATGCCTTTCTTCTGTGGAGTGGGAGCTTCCCCAATGGCAGTACCCCCCCCTTCTTCCCTGAAGTTCACTCTCCTTCTGGCAGTACCCCTCCCCCATTCCTGCAGTAGGAGCTCCCCCTGGCAGTGCCTTCTTTCTCTCAGCAATGAAGTCTCCCGAAAGTATTCCTGCAATGAGTTCTCCAGGGGGCAATGCCCATCAGGCACCTCTCTCCTCCCCTGCAGTATGAACTTGGGCAGTGAGTTTCCCTTAAGGCAGTGCCACCCTCCCCACTGCAGTGTGAGCTCCCTGGCAGTGCCCCTTTCTCCCTCTGCCATTCACCTCACCAAACATGTCAATCCCCAACAGTGTGCACAGCCCTATACAGCATATTAGGATAAATACAAAGTTTAAATCAGATATAATCCCTCCTCTTGCAGCTTTCAGTTTTGGAGAGAGAATTGGCATATTGGCAAAGAACTCTAACACCCAGGATTAAATGAGGAGAGCAGTGAGGGGGTGGAACAAAGGGCTGTGTGAGCTTCCCCAGGTGATGCTTCCTTCCCCTCTCAGCTGCCACCTGGGTTAATGCTTCTGCAGTCTCAGGTCCTTTGCATCTCTTCTGCCCTGTTTGCTCTTCCATGCCCTGCCCCAGCTACAGCTGTGACTGGTCCTCTTGGGACCGGATGGGTGGGCCTCCCCTCACAGGACCGGGGACTGAGATGGAAAATGGTGATTGCAGGCAGGTCCGTTTTCATGGCCTGGCCGACCCTTCCAGGCCACTGCCAGGACCTGCTCCCAGGGGCCCTGGGTGGGATAAGCGGGGTAGTTGGGAAGGGGCGCTGCACAAGTAGGCTAAGTCAGAGGCAAGGAGAACAGAGAGCAAGAAAGGGAAGGAAGGGGAGAAGGCAAGGGATGTGAAAAGCACAAATTTGAGCATAGAAGAAAGGAGGATGGGGGTGGGGTGGCAAAGTCCAGATGAAGGGATAAAAAAGAAGAGGAGTGGTGAGGGGGCTAAAATGGAAGGAAAGGACCAACAGGGAGAGCCAGGCAGCTCCAGACACAGAGACAGAAAGACACAGAAAGTAGAGGAAAGGAAAGAGCGTTCCGTTCTTTTTCGAGGTTGGAAACTAGAGTCAAAGTAGAAGCGAGATCAAGGATAGTCCGAGGAGGCGGCGGGGCTGGGGCTGGGGCTGGGGCTGGGGATCCACAGGCCCAGAGAAAAGGGTGGGGGCCAGAGACAAATAGCTGTGAGAGGAGAAGGCTTTAGGTTGAGGTGTAGGACTCACCATGGCTCAGGGGCGCCAGGGCCCCAGTCCGCGGCTGCGTCCAGGCGGGGCTGGGGCGCACCGCTTCCCTCGCTCCGGCGGCTCTCACTTCGTCAGGCTGGGGGACAGCTCCGGCCCCCGCGGCAGTAGCAGAAGCTTAGCCCGGGCTCTGGCTCCCAGGCCGCGGGGCTCCACCAAGGGGGACCGAGACGGCCGCCCCGCCCCTAAGCGCACACCCCCACCTCCCCTCAGCTCCCCAGACTGCCTTCTTTGAGACTTGGTCTAACGGGAGATGCACAGCTCCTTGGGACACTCCATTCTCACCCCGCCCATTCACCCAGAACATCCACTCACGTACCCTAGATTCTCATCCATCCCAGAACTCAACTAATTTACTCAGGACCTTGACCCATCGGACAGCCAGACTCTCCCAGGGATTCCCCTCTTGCCTGCTGCCTGGTCTCCTTCCCTCGGGATCTGTCTGGGATCGGACCCTCCAATGAATCTTTCTGGGACTTGGGGTGAATCTTTCCCGATCCCTTTTCTCCGGGCAGGCTCGGAGCTAGAGACCGTCTGTCTCGAAACTCTGCCCTGAGCCGTGTTTCCCCCTCATTTGGACCTCGATTTCTGACGTCCGGACTTGGACTAAGAGACTCCTGCTCATCCACTGAACATCTCGTGGTGATGGACAGAGGGAAATTAGGGGACTCCACAGCCACTGTCCGGACAGTTCCAGTTCCCCCATCCCCCTTCTCTCCCGCCCACCATGCTCAGGCCTCTGGCAGCACAGCTCGGACAATGAGGTTCCTGTGTCCGAGAATGACGAGGTGCGTGGGTGTGGATCAGGGGAGAAGGAAGGGAGGGCCAAAGGGGTGGGATAGGGGACTGTGGTTAAGGGGGGCTGGGGACTCTAGTTCAAGGTTTCTTCTGTAGTCACTTCTAATTCTTCTGAGGCTTCCTCTATCCATCATTCACCTTACATTCCTCTATCCCACTTCGGTCCTTTGCCCAGAGGGGCCACCAGTCAGGGCTACATGAAACTCCGGGAGGAAGGAGCTGGTAGAGAATTCTTAGGGTTTTACGCACTCCTTGCTTACTTCAAGAGGAGGCAGGAAGTAGGAAACACTCAATCTGGAAATTCTACCCTGGGCCAAATTTTCTCCTCGTTTGGACGTCTTTCTGATCTGGACGTCTTATTGGGCTCCTCCAGACTAAATGTTTTATGGTGGTGGAGGGGAGGGATTCAGCATATATCTGATATCTACAAGCGCAGTCCAGATTTGTTTTGGGGATGGGGGGGTAGAGGAGGGAGAAAGCTAAAGCATGTTTTGTCACCAACCCATCTGTCCCACATCATCCTTTGGTCTTTTTAACCAGCTGCTCTCTTTATAAGGTGAGGAACTAGGGGTGGGGGTGGGGAATGAGAAAGCACAGAATATTTTGCCTGATGGAGACATTTAGAGGAGCATTGACTATCCTCTCATCTATTCAGGAAGAGGGCAAATCTCTGGGAATGGTTTTTCTGCTAGATTCTAAGTTTTAGGAAGGAGGAGCATGGGAGACGGAGGGAAGCGTAGAGGCTAGAGGCGTCTGTAGGGGAAGAGAACTGTCTGCCTCCACTGAGGCCCAAGGATGGAAGTTATGCTGCTCTCTGACCTAATGAACCAGTTCCAGATTTCTGTAGTCACTGCAGGTCTGGGAATTCCCTCCTCCCCTCTCTTGGTTTACTCCCTGTATCTCTCCCTCCAGCTATGGATAAAGGGGCATAAGTAAAAGTAGGTATCCTTTTCCTTTTCACATGTATAGAACCCAGATACCCCAAGTGCTAGGTTTCAGAGATCCTGGTCCCCTATGTCCCATAGGAGAAATGGTTATGGGGACATCTATTTTTGAGAAAAAATATCTTTTTTCCTTTGTACTCAATAGGATGAATGTAGAGGCAGAATCCTTAGGTTTCCCTTACAACGACTGACTCCTGATAGGATTTAGATTCCTTTCCAATAATCAGTGGTCTTTGGATCTTCTGATTGTCAGCTATCCTCTAATGCAAGGCCGTATAGAGGCCTCCAACGCATCCCAGAGACTACCAAGGGTGCCCAGGAAAGAAATATCTTACTGCCCTCTGGTGGCCATTCTGTTAATGTCATTGTCTTGTCACAACGCCTTGAGAAGTTTTACTTATTTCTAATCTAAATCTAGATTTATCTCCTATTAATTTCCTTCATGTATCTTTCATGTAGACTACCCTTCACCACCTGTTCTCAGTTTGCTTGTCCATAACAAAGTGTCTGTACTCTGAGATAGACTCTTCTCTCACCTAGTTCCTTCAAGTTTCCTGCTATGTCCAACTCAATAAATTATATTAAGTACCTTCTCAGTGCTATACTCTGTGCCAGACAAAGCAGAGAGTACAAAATCTAAAATGAAGCACATCCTGCTCTCAATGATTTCTCTCTTGTATTCTATCATGGGAGAAATAAAATACAGAAATTATATACCCAGAAAAGCTTGAAATAAATATATGACTGAGATACAAAGGTTATATCACAAACAAATTATAAGAGCAAGGAAGAAAATCCTAAGGATAAGGGATGATTTAATTAACAAACAAGGAATAGGGAAGATCAAAGAAGATAAAACAAACAATTTCAACTACATAAAATAAAAATATTTTGAATACATAAAACAAATGCAGTTAAAATGAGCAAGGAAACATTTACAGGAAGGAAAAAAAATCTTTGCTGCAAGATTTTCTGATAAATGTTTCATTTCCAAGATATCTAAAACCTGACTAAAATGCCTAAGAACAACAACTGCTCCCTAATACATAAATGATGAAAGGATATGAACAGGAAGTTTTCAAAGGAAGAAATTCAAGCTATCAAGAACCATATGAAAAAGTCCTCCAAGTTATTAATAATTAGGAAAATTCAAATCAAAGTAGCTCAAAATTTCTCCTTCACACTCAACAGATTGTAGAACATGAATAAAAAGGAATATGACAATTGCTAGAAAGGTTAACAAACAACAAGATATACTAATGCATTATTGTTGGAAGTATGGATAGGCCCAGTCATTCTGGAAAGCAGTTTGGAACTATGTCCCAAAGTTACTAAACTGCAAACGTAACCATTGGCACAGTGATGTTGTCATCAGGCCTTTAACTCCAAAGAAATCAAAGAATGAAGAAAAGGGCCCATAGTTACAAAAATATTTATAGCATCTTTTTTTTGTTATTGCTAAGACTTAGAAACAAACGGTTATCTGTGAATTGAGGAAAAGTGGAACAAATTATGGTCTATCATGAAAAGGGATGTTTAGAGAAAAGATCTGGGAAAACTGTAGGAAGTAATACAGAGCGAAGTGAACAGAACCAGGAGAACAATTTATGCAATAACAACGCTGTGAAGAAAAATGATTTTGAAAGACTTATGAACTCTGATCAAACTGCTGGTGGTCCAATAATTCTGGAAACCAGTTTGTAATTATGTTAAAAATGTGTCTAAAATATCCATGCCCTTTAGCCCAGTATCTCACTGCTAAGGCATGTACCCCAAACAAGCCAAAGACAGAAAGAAGTCCCATTATATACCAAAATATTCCATATTTACACTTTGAGCAAAGAATTGGATACAAAAGAGGTACCTGTTGACTGGAAAATGTACAGACTATGGTACATAAATAAATGAAATGGAATGTTACTAAAGGATAAGAAATTACAAATATGGAGAATTTTGAAAAACTCAGGAAGCACACTAACTGATATAAAGAGAGATAAACAGAACCAAGAAAGCTATGCACGATGATTTTAATAGGGGAAATGGAATATGGGAAACTATACAATTATAATGGCTAATCTTGGCCCCAAAGAAGATAAAGGAGATATGCCTTCTTTCTTACATTGGAGAAGTGTAGAATGATGCATATGTTGTTAGACCCTGTTAAATGCTGTTTTGTTTTTGCGGAATCTAAAAAAAGCACATGATTACAAGGCAGGCTCAATGGGTAAAGGCATCAACATAAATCATGTGATAGTATGAATTGGTGCAGGCTTTGTGTGCTCTTGGTGGCTATCCTAGGTGACTCTTGGGGTGTGGCAATAATGAATGCACTCCACATCCCTCTTTATCCCACTTTCTTCCAAAAGGTAAGGTGTCTCTTTACTGTTAACTAGCTGGAGAGTGTAGTTCATAATTATTCTCACCAGGTGGCGTGCTAGTCCATCCATTGGCTCAGTTTTGCTCACAACCTTGACGCATTCCAAAGAAATTTCCTGGTTAATTTTTACAATTAACCCTGAATTTATTAAAAAAAAAAAAAAAAACCCCAACAACAAAAACCCTAACCCTGTCCCTTACTAATGCTCAAGTTCAGGCAATGACCTTTTCTGTGTCAACAAGGATCATTAACTATGCTAAAATAAAATTAATTTTTAAATTATTTTAATTTTAAAATTTTTTGTTTATTTAAAAAAATTTTGTAATTAACATTTTAAATTTTTCAAAAATTAAAAGAACTTTCTTCATCCTTAACTCCTCCCCTAAAAACGTCCTAAAGTGTCAAACAAAGCACTTGTGAGTGCTTTAAGGCTCAATCTCCTCTAAAACTTTTCTCTAAATACTGTCCCATGTCTTTGGGGGCAGCTGGAGTAACAGTTCTGTCCCATGCTGCTTCCACAGGTCATAGAAGGGTTTGAGGAAGGGATCTCTTTCTCAGAGTCAGTGAATATAAATGCCACAAAGCTGTGAGGATTCGTGGCACTGCTCTGGCTTGCCACCCATTGTAGACTCCTCGGCTTCCTGCTTGACTGCTCTGGCTGCTCCTAGAATCCAGCTCCCCCGTTTCTGTGGTCTGGGAAATCCCAGCTTGATGGCTGCAGTTTTCTCTGGTCCCATGACTGAATAGCCTTTCTCTCAGGACTACTACCAACAGATCTGATTCCTCAGAGTTAGTGGTACTAATCTTCCTGGCAGTCAGTTGCCCTTGTCCTTCAGTGCTCTGCTGCCAAGTGCTTCTATTTCTTTGTATGCAGGGGAATGAATTCTTGTCTCAAAGGTCAACTGGGAGTAAAGAGAAAACATGTAAGGCAGCATTCCTGTCCAAGGACCACTTTGCCGCTGCTCTGTTTACATCTCTAACCCTTGGACCCATGGCTACACCTTGTAACAACAGAAGAGCCCTTTATGTGACTAAGAAGACCTCATTGACTCATTTTTCTCAGCTAGAGCTACTGGCTCTTCCTCTTAGCTGAATTAGACTGACTTGCTTTACCTTGACCTCTCCACCATTGAAAAAGATGGTGTGCTCCTATATTGTCAACCTTTCCCATCGAATTTTTTCAAGTTAGGGAAAAATACTCACCTTTTTCCATTAGTCTTTCCAACTCCTGTCATTCTCCTGCTATTCCCATCTTGCAAATTACCTGAGAAGCTCAGAGATGCTTCCAGAGAGAACTAGGAAGAGTGGGAGGGGAGGGGGAGCAATCCTGTAGTCAGCAATCAAGCTGCAAAAGTTGCATGTCAAAGACTCTCAAGTCTTGAAGACACAGGGACATTTTAGAGAATTTTTTCATCCTCTGGGCTCATAGACCCCACTCAGGAAGGTACTGAGGCTACCCTCCCACCGGTAAGTAAACAGTTCATAATATGGAGTAATAAAGGGATGCTTTATTAAAAGGAGGAAAAAAGAAGTCCTAGAATGAGTAATCATTAGTTTCCAAAATGTATGTCAAGCTTTAATCATTTACTTAGCAATGAGTTCATACTTCTCAAGTGAATATTCTTCCCTTCAGGTATCATGACTCATTTTTCTATGCAGTTGAATAAGAACAAATATATTGTAACTCATGTCCCAGAACTCATTGGTACGGGCCTCCTCATTTGTGGAGATCAATGTCCCATGCCAGCGTGAGGGGCAGGGCAGAGTTGGCCAGAGAAGGAGAGAAGAGACCACTGGACTCTTCAGGCTCTGCAGTTGCTTCAGGATTTTCTGGCTTCCAACTTCAAGAGAGAAGATGTATGATACCAACTGCACTTGAGATTGAAGTGAATGATTCTTTTTTCCTGAAACAGACATATCCAAGCTTGGAGTTAACCTTGTAAGTTGGAGAGGTCTGAAGGAAAAGATTCTGGGGAGAAGCCAACATGAGAAGAGATGGCAGTCTCCATCATATCCTTATCTTCAGTTTGGTACACTAGCAGGGGTGGGGAACCTGCGACCTCGAGGACACATGTGTTCTTCTAGGTTCTTGGGTGTGGCCTTTTAATTGAGTCCAAGTTTTATACAACAAATCATTTTATTAAGGGGATTTGTTCTGTGAAGTTTGGATTCAGTCAAAGGACTGCTGAGGATCTAGAGGGTCACATGTGGCCTACCCACGCACTAGACACTTTGGGGGAATTTCCCATTTGGGTGAGATCTGGGACTCTTTCTTGGTTGAACTGAGTTACCTTGCTGCCAATGGAAGAGCTCCTTCACTCTGCATTATCTTGCATATATTCTAATGTGTATACTTTTCTGATTTCTGTTTTGCCATTAACCTGAGTAGATGGATTTCTTTGCTATCAGCTATGTGTGTCCATTGTGGAACTAGTATTTGGTGGGAAGGGAACTGAGCCTTGGACATAAAGCTGGGGTCTTTTCTCTATTAATAAACAGTCATCAGAAGTTTATCTTGAACTTGAGAAACCATATTTCCTAAACTAATAATATGTAAGAGAGCAAATAGCTGTAATTCTAGCCTGATATCCCATCTTTCTGAGGACAGCAGACTCCAGCCTCCTGCTTCTCCTCCTGGCAGGAATTAAGGTCTCCTTTGGAGAAAAGTGGAGGGAGAAGAGGCTAGAGATGACTATTTTGGCTCCCCTCAAGCTGAGCAATGCCAGCCCTATGTTACTTCTGGGGAGGATGGCCCTCGACATACTGTTCTTAAATGATAGGAGTGGGATGGTATGGTATGTCTCTTCTTCTATCCCACCTTTTTTCCTCTCATTTCTCATGCCTCAGTAGCATATTCACCTTATCATCATTATGTAAGCCAGCAGTTCTTCATTGAGTCCTCCAATCTTTCTCTAATAAGAACCCCTGTTGTGTCCAGGGTCTTTAGCACCATGCTTCCTTCCTTCTCCATTAAAAGGCTCCTCTGCATTCTTGACCCTTGCAGGTGATATGGATTGGGTTCAGTCTTGGGGGAAGCTGGTCTAATGAGAATCACATACTGTTCGGCTTATGATATTCCCTCATCCTGTTGATCTGGGCAAGATTTATTTAAAACTTAGATTTGTGATTGTGTGTAGGCTTCCCCAAAAGGGTAAGTAAAAAGGAGGTTCTCAATGTACAATAAATGTATGAATGTGGTGTGGAACAGATATTTACTCTTGATACACAAAAGAAATACTGTGAGACACGAAAGAACACATGAGCATCGACAGAAAGACTTAAAACATGATTTAATAACTCTTAAAATTATAGTTATACCCTCCTGAGAAGTTGATACATAAACCTCATCAGTACATAAAACAGTTTTGGGAATTGCTGAATAGTCATTTATTACATTTTACTTTAGTTCTGCACTGTTCAAACAACTCTTGGTCCATGTCTTCTGATTAAATGGGCAAGTCTTGGCCCTATCTGGTGGCAGTCATGTCATCTTCTTCGAGAATACTAGAGTAGTTGCTGAGAATTCTTCTCCTTGACTAGGACTTAGTATCTCCAGACCTCTCCAACTTACAAGGTTAACTCCAAGCTTGGATATGTCTGTTTCAGGAAAAAAGAATCATTCACTTAAGACTGGGAAAGAATAAACACAAGAGAAACAGAGCAAAACTTAGGCTTAGATTTGCTAGCAAAGATGTGTACTTTAGCGGCCATGGTTCATGGTCACATGGTGGTCAAGGTGGGTCATAAGACAAATTGCTTCCCAAGAGGAGTATGGGGTAGGAAACCTTGCCTTATTCCCCACTCCTGGTAGGATATCACTTAAGGCAATCCCAATATAATTTGTAGAAAGAAGAGAAATGTGCACTGAGGGTTTGATCACTCCTTTTGGAATACCCACTGAGTCATCAGCTCTTCCAGTTCTGTAGCCGATAAGGAGACTTGCTTTACCTCACCTCAGTGTGCTACTTCCCCTCAGTCAGGCATATGCAGTCAGAAGCAGAAAGGTCAGCTCTGTAAATGCCCTGTTCTACCCTACCATCCCTCTGATGCAACAAGAGGACAGATAACCTCTTGATCCCTTGTCTGTAAATTATTCCAGATTCCCTGCTACATTCATGTAAAATATATTTGCATCTAGGACATTATATGCAATATGTAATATGTAATATATAATATATAATATAAAGTATACCTTCCAAACACTCCATTTGCTTGCTATCTCCCTAGACTTCAAGGTGATGGGTTTTGCCAAAGGTATCTGTAGACTATATGGATGACCTCACCTCATTTTCCACTCAGATAGTCTGGGAGCTTATAACTGATGGTCTCTTCTGGATGTTTTGTCTTTTTATTATTTATAGGAGCAAGTTACCCACTGGCCAGTAGCCCAAGATCTCGGTCCAAGGAGAAAAGAAGACTCTCAGGGCTGTCTGATGTCCTTAGGTGGGCAAGTACAATGCAACCTCTGTTTCCTTGAGCTTGTCAAGTGTAGTAGGCTACCTTCTACTACAACAATTTTTCCCTGTAGGTCAAGCTTTGGTGGCAGGAAGTTTATACCCCCTAATGTACCTAGATTCAGACTCACCTTCATCAGAATCATAAGTCCGGCTATTTTCCAAGATTATTTTATGGTTGGGTAGACTTTTGTTATCTCAGTTACTTCATAAGGTGTGACTCTTCATTGATTAGCTTTCTTGTTTCCAGTGACATCAGATAGAGTACAGCTGGACTCTTATCTCTAGAATTCCTGACTGCAAACTCAAAAATTGTAATACTGTTTATTCCTCTCAGCCTTCTTTCCTTTTGAACTCATAGCTAGGTGGTAGACCTACCTCTACAATTCTTTTCAATAATATGACAAATTAATTCTAAATCTTTAAATCTCCTCCATCCTCTGGCCCTAGAGAGAATAGGCCAAAAAGGAGCTGGATTCTCACCTGCACATTAACATATGGTTGTCCTGTGACATTATTCTTGGCATGTATGGTGGTATGGTTTTAGATTTTGTAATTCCTACCAGATTGAGTACTTCACTAAATCATTTTCTTTCAAAGACTCAACATTGAGCATAGTGGATCCCAGAAGGGAAGCCAGAGACTGAGAAATCTTTCTCTTGCAAGACTTCAGGTACTGTAAAAGTTCTCTGATTCCAGATTGACTAGGCCTTGGCATATTGGGTAAAGTGGTCAGTCACTCCTAGACTGTTACTCATGTTCCTCTGATCTCCTTAAGAGGTTTTAAGCATACCAGCACCCAACATTTCTTAACACGGAAGCTCTACAGACAAGTCATTCAAGTGGGTTATTCCTTTGAACTCTCCTGGCATGACTCTCCCAATATACCTCAGTCATCATTTGGGGCCAGCAGAATCTGTTCCTCACTAGATCTAGAATCTTCTCTTGACTTAGGTACCCTAGATCTTTACATTCCACATGTATGACATATGCACAAGTAGTCTATCTTCATGAGTGTTATAGTAAATGTTTAACAATGAGCTCTTCCGAAAAAAACAAAACATTCAGCACACTTCTAAGTTTCATTCACACTCTTAACATTTTCTCCATCGATTTTTTTTTTTTGCTTTTTGAAGGGGGAAGGGAAGGGCAGTTGGGGTTAAATGACTGGCCCAAGGTCACACGGCTAGTAAGTGTTAAGTGTCTGAAGCAGGATTTGAACTCAGGTCCTTCTGAGTCCAGGGCCAGTGCTTTATTCACTGTGCCCACCTAGCCACCTCTTCCACCACTTTCTTAAGATAATAAACAAGACTGATAAGTCTTGTTAAATGTTGCTATAACAAATGTAGCATTTTCCAACTTCTGAAGTGTTGAATGCTCATCCTGGAAATTTAACACCAGCTGGCTTTAGCATGCCTCTGCTATCCCTTTTCTGCTCTGCTTACAGAATCCCTGGCTCCCTTCAAAGCACAACTCAGATGCCACCCCCACCAACACCAAAACCTTTCCTGATATCCCTAGCTGTTTACACTCTCTTTCTTTTGAAATTTCTTTTATTGGGGCAGCTACGTGGCGCTGTGAATAGAGCACAGGAGGACCTGAAGTTTGAATGTAACCTCAGATACTTAAGTACTAGCTGTGTGGCCTTGGGCAAGTCACTTAACCCCAATTGCCCTCCCTTCCCTGCTCCAGAAAGACAAAAAAGAAATTATTTTTATTGCTTTGTATTTACTTACTTGGGCAAATGTCCCATTAAACAGACTCCCTGCCAGACTGTGAGCTATTTGAGGGCCAAGGCCATTGTGTTTTTCTATTTGTGTCTACAGAATGTAGCATAGTGCCTTGTATACCACAAGTGCTTAATAAATGATTGTTGAATTGAACTGAGGGCTTTCATTGGTAGATTTTTCATGCAACTATTTGCCTCCTGGCACCTTGAATGGGGTCTCTCACCATTAAATACAGTATTCTTGCCAGTTGCCCCAATAAAGGCATCATGTCCTCTTCTTTCTCTTATCTGAGGCTGCCTCTTTTCAGTAGAAGAAAGTCGAAATAGAGTGGGCTTCTGGCTGGTCAGTTATACTGTGGTGGTTGAATTGAGGCTTTAGGCCAGGGTCAGTTTCCATCCTCTGCTACACTTTTGGGTGGGTTGGTCACCCTAGCTTGATTTTATTCTAGGGTTAACTGGGTTCTTGTGCTGCTTATCTCCCCTGGTTAGTCCTCTCTGGATCTTTTAAGTTCCAGGTGTTAGATTCTCAGGGACCTCTCTGGAATCTCAGGACAGAGTGTTGGGATCTCAGACCCCATGCATCTAGACTGTCCTTATTTGAGCACTTTGATACCACATTGGTTAGCCCTCATGGTGTTTGCTGCCGTTCCTCAGGTCTTCTAAGGTCTCCACCCTGGGACTTTCTGATTACTCTGGAGCTTTCTGACCACCCTAAGGCTTTCTCAGGGGACCTCTTCATATTTTTTGTCTCTAGACACACCTTGTAGGCCGTATGTGTCCTGTTACTGGTCATGCTGACATATTTTGCTGGAAGGTTTCCATTTACTATAGTCTGCAGGCTTTTGGAAGACTTTTTTCTTTTGAAGGGGAGAAGGCAAGGCACTTGAGGTTAAGTGACTTGGCCAAGGTCACACAGCTAGTAAGTGTGTCAAGTGTCTCAGGCCAGATTTAAGCTCAGTTCCTCTTGACTCCAGGGTTGATGTTCTATTCACTGAGCTTTTTTTAAAAAATAGTTTAATCAATTCACAACTCTAACAATAGGACATTAATGTCTCATTTTCTCACATCCCCTCCAACGTTTGTAATTTGCCTTTTCTGTCCTATTATCTAATCTAATAGGTATGAAGCAGTACTTCAGAATTGTTTTAACTTGCATTTCTCCAATCAATAGTAAGTTAGAATATTTTTTCATATGGTTATAGATAGATTTGATTGTTTCATCTGAAAACGAAGTATATCTTTTGATCATTTATCAATTAGGGAGTGGATCTTATTTTTATAAGTTTGACTTAATTCTCTATATATTTGAGAAATGACATCTTTATCAGAGAAAATTGCTTCAAAATTTTTTTCATAGTTACTATTGCTAACTGCATTTCCCTGCATCCTATCCCCCCTACTGTTTATTCTGTTCTCTCTCACTCCTTTCACCCCATTCCTCCTCAGAAATGTTTTGTTTCTGAATATCCCCTCCCCCAATCTGCCCTCCCTTCTATCACCCATGCTTCTCTTATCCCCTTCCTGTCCTGCTTTCCGGTAGGATAAGATAGATTTCTATGCCCAGTTGCATATGTGTGTTATTCTGTCTTTGAGTCAATTATAATGAGAATAAGGTTCACACACTGTTCCTCACTCCCCTTCCCTCCACTGTAAAAGTTTTTTCTTATCTCTTTTATGTGAGATAATTTACCCCATTCTACCTCTCCCTTTCTCTTTCTTCAAGTACATTCTTCTCTCACCCCTTAATTTTATTTTTTAGCTGTCATCCTTTCATTTTCAACCCACACCTGTGTTCTCTGTCAATATATACTCCTTCTAACTACCCTAATAATGAGAAAGGTCTAATGACTTCTAAATATCATCTTCCCACGTAGGAATGTAAACAGTTTGAACTTATTGAGCCCCTTACGATTTCCTTTTCCTGTTTACCTTTTTACGCTTCTCTTGAGTCTTGTATTTATTTGAAAGTCAAAGTTTCTATTCAGTTCTGGTATTTTCATCAAAAATGCTTTGAAAATTCTCTAATTCATTGAATATCTGTTTTTTCTGTTGAAGGATTATACTCAGTTTTGCTGAGTAGGTGATTCTTGGTTGGAATCCTAGCTCCTTTGCCCTCTGGAATCTCATATTTCAAGACCTCTGGTCCTTTAATGTACAAGCTGCTAAATCTTGTGTTATCCTGACTCTGACTCCATGATACTTGAATTGTTTCTTTCTGGCTGCTTGCAATATTGTCTTTTCCACCTTGGGAACTCTGGAATTTGACTCTAATATTCCTAGCAATTTTCATTTTGGGATTTCTTTCAGGTGATTGATAGATTCTTTCAATTTCTATTTTACCCTCTGGTTCTAGAATATCAGGGCAGTTTTCCCTGATAATTTCTTGAAAGGTAATGTCTATTCTCTTTTTTTTGATCATGGCTTTCAGGTAGTCCAATAATTTTTAAATTTTCTAGTTCAGTTGTTTTTCCAATGAGATATTTCACATTGTCTTCTATTTTTTCATTCTTTTGGTT
>CM053589.1:31620372-31648455 GCA_028646515.1 Pseudochirops corinnae
TTCTCTACCCTGACCCTGACCCTGTCCCTGTCCCTTTATAGAAGTGTGTACTTCCATCAACCCTCCCCCCCAGTTGCCCTCCCCTCCATCATCCCACCTCTCATCCCCATCCCCCCTGCTCTCCTGTATCACTTTATGTTTACAGTTCACTATTCCTCCTCCTCATTTCCTGAAATTTTACTCCGTTGCCTCATGATTGCCTGGAGATGACTTAAAGTTTTCAAGTTGAGCATAAATTCTGGCAGGTCCTACTAACCTGGAAAGCCTCCGAAAGAAATATTGATGATGGAGAGTATGTCTATCTTCCAAGCACTCACCTTACTAAATATGGAGAACTTTTATCATTAGAAGCTAATGAACTTTTTTTTTTTGAAGCAATGGCAACTCATGAAGATCCAAGATTATCTACCAAAAGGTGAAGGAGTTGCAATCTGCTTTGGTAAAGGGAATACCTTCGCTGATGAAATCCCAGACACTTGAAGAACTGACATCTCATTTTTTATTGCTTGTACCTTCATGATTTGGCACTTTATTCTTCGCATTTTAAAACTGAGGGCAAACTGTGACTAGGAATTGCATTCCCAAATAAGAGTTTGAAAGACGTTTTCTTTTTCTATACTTTCTCTACCTCACTCATCTTCCTGAAATTTTATTAATTGGGGAAATTGGGAAATGGAGAATAGAAGGTAATGGGTGAACAGAATTTTAGAAAACAACAGCCTGTTTTGATTTTCTTTCAGAATGCAATACCAGAAAAATATAATTTATATTACCTTTGGTACCATCCTTCCTTTCCATCTTTATTGCTCAAGCTACCATCTATACATGCTATGGTTTAACCAAACAGACCTACATACTATCACTTACACACAATACTCCTTTTCCTGTCTCTTGGCTTTTGTGCTATTTATCCTCCCATGCTTGGAACACTTGCACTCTGACCATGTCTGCTTCTTGGAATTTTTCAGTTTCCTTTATGACTCAGTTCAAGGGCTACCTTCTGCATGACGTTTATCCTGATTCTCCCAGCAGCTAGTATCATCCTCATCAAGGCTACCATGTATCTGTTTTGATCAACTTCTAACCTGTGGGTGGCTGGAGCCGAACAAAGCAGGCTAGAGAAAGGAGAGTCAGGAATCAAACAGAAGTTTAATTTCAGAGTGAGGAAAACAGTCTTGCAAGCTGAAGTTCTCCTGAGAAGAAAGTCTTATTTCTTGTGTCAGGGGTAGAGTTTTTAAGCACAAAACCCACAAAGGGCTGGACCACAATACAGTCATTCTTAGGTCTTGAGTAGACAGTTCCCATGACAGGCTTACACATGCAGGCATCTTTGGGACAATATAGGCATTCTTGGGCACTGTGGGAACAGTCTCCAAATTACTAGAATTGTTGAGCCTTGTGATCATTCAGTGGGGCACAGATCCAGAGTTAGCATGGTAGGAACAGGAGTGCAGCACCTGGTTTGGTTCACTTACAGTTACAAGTGCAGGGATTATTAGCACGTCAGAAGATGTGATTGATCACTTTCCTCTGCAGTATGTTGATTGCAATTCCAGCCCTCAGGTCAGGATCTCCTGGGAAATAGAGAAGCTACAACAAATCTAAACAGTTATTGATTTATATGAAAATCATAAATCCCTTGGAGAACACCTGGTGCTGGTCAAAGCAATGCATTTTGCTAGAGGATGAGCATAAAGGATTGTTGTTATGCCAAACTCAAGGCCCAGAATGCTTGCTGGGTCTTAGCTCTGGAAAACAGGGTGTCTCCTAATATCTTGACAACATAAACACTTTCTATATACAGATTTATACATACACATGTAACAACACATCTGAAATGCATGTCTATTTTGAATGTGCTTTGTACATATATACATAGCAATAGTGTGAATGTACATATTTGTGTATTGAGAAATGATTATTTCTCTTATATTAATAGCCAAATATTAAAATTGGGGAAACCTCAGCTTTTTCCCTTTGTCCTATTTCCTTGTCCAATCTCTCAGGGACAGGGCTGTTGGAAAAGAAGATTATTATTCCCCTCATTTGGGGTATTGCTACTCTGCCCAACTAGTTCAGACTTCTAAACTAAGGTGAAACTTTCTTCTTCTCAGGCTTAGGTGGGGGATAAATTATTTGAATAGATTGACCAAGGCTGGGGGGGCGGGTAACTTAGAATTAATGACATAATCAAAGTTCATTTGAATAGGTCTAGTCTCTCATTATAATAGTCATTCTCTTATTAATTGTTAACCAGTCAGAGTTGGTTGCTGCCCATGGGAACACTGCTTTTCCAAAGGGCATATAAACTGTAAGCCCATCACCATGATGGTTTTTGGTCTAACAGGGAGACAGTCAAATGACCATCTTTTCATTAAAATGCTGACATCATCAATAAAATGATTAAAAATGCTCAGAAATTATGTTTCTCAAGCTTTTTAAAGGCCACAGATAATATATAAATATGCACTATGTATATACACATATATATGTACACACTATATATACCTATTTATACAAATACAGATGGTCTTTTTTGTAAGACTATAAACTCTATGAAGGTAGGAATTATTTAGCAAAAGCTAATAGGTAATAGCTAATAGGTACCCCCCAGCACCTAGCACAGTGCCCAGCATATAATAAGAGCTTAATAAATACTTATAGGTTGATTTCTTTTTTGCTTTTTTTTTTTGGAGGGGAGAAGGCAGGGCAATTGGGGTTAAGTGACTTGCCCAAGGTCACATGGCTAGTAAGTGTTAAGTGTCTGAGGCCGGATTTGAATTCAGGTCCTCCTGACTCCAGGGCCAGTGCTCCACTCACTGTGCCACCTAGCCACCCCCAGATTGATTTATTGATTGACTAATATAGCACTTTAAGGTTTATGAAACACTTTTCATATTATTTCACTTGATCCTCACAACAACTCTGTAGTAGGTAAATCAAATATATGCCCATTGAATAGGTTAGGAAACTGAGGCTCAGCTCTTATGAGACTTATCTAAGGTCACACAACTAGTAAGTACTTGGTGTTTTAATGTGTAGAATGGGATAACTCACAGAAAAATGTTGCAGTAATGCAAATTAGATTTATCCTGGGGCATCATAATGTATACCTTTATTGCTTAGTCATGCTTGACTTTTCATGACTTTATTTGGTGTTTTCTTGGCAAAGATGATGGAGTAATTTTCCATTTCCTCCTCCAGCTCATTTTACAGATGAGGAACTGAGGCAAAGAGGGTTAAGTGACTTGCCTAGGGTCACATAGCTATAAAATGTCTGATGTCAGATTTGAACTCAGGAAACGGAATCTTCCTGATTTCAGGCATGGCACCCTATCCACTGTGCCACCTAGCTGGATAGCTAGGGCAATAAAAAGCAAAAAAACAAAACAAAACAATTCTACCCTCCAGGAGTCTTTTGTTCTATTGTAGAAAAGCAATAAGTACGCAGATAAATAGAAACAAAATACATGAAAAGCATTCAAGGGAAGCAGTGACAACCGATTCAGGAAAGACCTCTAGTGGCATTTTAGCTGGGGTATAAAAAGGGGAGGGGGTTCCAAAGTACAGAGCCCAATCTTGGGGACAGCTTATACAGAGGTACAGAGATAGGAGATGGAATGACGGGTATGGAGAGTAGCAAGCTAGTTTAGGTAGAAGGTAGTAGTAGATGAAGGGGAATGATCTATTAATGACATAAAACATAGAAAGGTAGATTGCAGTTGTATTGTTAAAGAGTTTAAATGCCAAAAAAAGAGGGGTTTGTACTTTAAGCTCAAGGCAATAGGGAGTCATTGAAGGTTATTGAGTAGCAGAGTGACATGGTTATACCTAGATTTTAGGAAAATCACTTTGGCACCTCTTTGTAGGATGGATTGGAAAGGGTAAAGGCTGAAGGAAAAGAGACAAATTATGAGACTTTTGCAATAGTCCAGGTGAGAAGTGATGAATGTGTATCCACATGGTTGTTGTTTTGTTTTTGTGTTTTCGTTTGTAAGTGGAGAGAAGGGGACACGTGCAAATGATACTGTGGAGGTAGAATTGACAAAATTTGGTAACTGAGTCAATGAAAAGTCCTATGTCAAGAATCTGGAAAGGATAAATAAAGACAACTAGCATAATTATGTGAATAATTTTATTCCCATTCCCCTTTTCTTAACATTCAGTATAGCCCTGGCCAAAAAAAAGAGAGACAGAAATAGTTTTCTTTCATCTTTCTTCATTATTAAGTTGGAGTGAAGGTTCCTATCAGCGTGCTAGTGTACTTCCTCTGCCACCTAGTCCTAACTGTGACTCTGTTACCCACAGGGTAACATGTGCATCTGAAATCCAATCCCTTGTTTTGCTCCATGTGATTGGGAAATTACTTTGCACCTATCCAACCCTGGCCATGCCAACACTCCCTTCTGCCACCTCCTTCCAGGTTTAGTTGAGCTATAAAACAGACATTCACAAGGTCAGAAAGATCCAAGCATCTTTTAAACCTTAGGGATCGTTTGGAGCTGTCATCTATCAGAGCCTCAGTACAAGGATTGGATCAGAATACACACTGAGAAATCAAGGCTGGGGATTGAGGGTTGAGCATAAGGTAGATAAAGTGGCACTAGGAAGAGAGAGGAGTCAAGGCCATGATGGAAAAAGGGAACCTGCCAGGCTAGTAAGGGAAATATTTCTGAATGGTCCCCATGAGCATGGAGAATGCTGGTTACAGAGTAAGAGGGGAACAAGGCATGGTGGGATTATGTGATTGAATCCTGCTGAAAACTCACTTTCAGGAGACTTTTCCTTGATTACTTCCCAACACTCTCTGATCATTTGCATATTTGCTTTGGATCATAACCACGTATGGACATACTTTGTAAGTCTTCTAAACTCTGCCCTGGTTGTAGAATCTGTCTTGTCAGCTAGAGAAACAAGATTGTTGAGAGTAAGAATGAAATGCCCTTTCCTTTATTCTTTTTTTTTTTTTCTTTTTGGAGGGGGGAAGATAGGGCAATTGGGATTAAGTGACTTGCCCAAGGTCACATGGCTAGTTTTGCGTTAAGTGTCTAAGCCGGATTTGAATTCAGGTTCTCCTGACTCCAGGGCCGGTGCTCTATTCACCACTCCACCCAGAGGCCCCCCTTTCCATTATTCATAATGGAAAACATATGCTCTTACTTCAGCATGTATTTCTACTGTATTTATGTGATACCATAAAATTGTAAGGCAGGTTTGAGTAGAGAGTTTTTAGGAGGGAATAAGGAATCCAGGAGGGTAAAGGAAAGGCACATAATTCCATCACTTCTAATCAGAGAAGGAGGCAGAGAACTAGTGGTTCCCAGGAACACACTGATACAAAAACTTGGCAAGAAAGAGGAAAAAGGGTACTGTTTTAGGAGGTGGAAGGAAGCAGAAGTTGGGTGTCCTGCCGACAGTCATGCCTTGGCCGTCCCTCTCTGTAAGAAGCATGGTAGCCAGCACTATGGCATGCTAGTTAGTTTGGAAGAGGGGCTGTTTAGTCTGGAAGCTGTTGGCTCCTAGGACTAGAATAGAATTGCTTTTGGCTACAGTTTCTTGGCTCTGGGATGCCTCAGTTTTATGATCTGTGAATTTATTTTATTTTATACTTTTTTACTTAGTTGGTAGCAAAGTCCCTTTTTGGAAAAAACAGGCAAAGCAAAGCAATACTGAATGAAATAATCTGCTTCAGATGAACTATAAGGAAGAAAAGGAGTGGACATGCTGAGGCAAGAAGAATCAGGAAGGGATGTGGATTCAGACTCCCTAGGAGGTCAAAGGCTGCTAGGATAAAAAGGCAGAAAGAAGCTGCTACCCTAGAAGCAACGTAGAGAAGTCCTTAGGTGGAATTGGGTCTGGGTTCTGGTTTCAAGTGTTGGCTTTCTTCTTTGGAATTATTTCTTTACAACTCTGGAGGGACAGAGGAAAGTGGATTTGGAGTCAGAGGACACAGGTTTGAATTCTGGCTCTGTTACTTATTACTTGTGTGACCAAGGGCAAGACATTGCAAGATAAACAAACAAACAAACAAACAAACAAATAGATAGATAGATAGATAAATGAATGAATGAATAGACAAACAGATGAATGAATAAATGAATTAATAGAAAAACAGATGAATGAATGAATGAATGAATGAATGAATGGATTGGGTGAGCTCTCAGGCTCTAAACCTAGGATCTTGTGTGATCACACACAAGTCACTTAATCTCTGTGAACCTCATTTTCTTCAGCTATTAAGTAGAGATGATAATACTTGTTGAGTGGAGATGATAATAGAAGTTGTACTACTTGACAGAGTTTTTATGATAATCAGTGGATGAAGCACTAGGTCTGGAATCAGAAAGAACTGAGTTCAAATTTGACCTCGGACACTTACTAGTATTTGGGCAAGTCACTTAACCTTCCTTCCGCCTCCAAAACAAGTCACTTAACAGCACCTGCCTTGCAAGATTGTTGGGAGGATTAAATGAGATACCTATAAAATGCTTAGCACAGTAGTGGCACCCAGAACAAGTGGCTTAAGACACTTGTTCCCTTCCCCTTCCCTTCATCTGTAGAATGAGAACCTTGGACTAGAGGACTTCCAAGGTCCTTTTCAGCTCTAAATCTATGATCAGTCTGCTATTTCTCTTCTGTTCTTCCCTCTTACCACATTCGTGGCGCCTAGTATGGTTCTCTGTGTAATGAATGCTCAATGAATGTTATTCACTAATTGGAGATGCTGAGGGAAGTGGAAATAATGGCATGACTTGAGAGTCACAGGACGAGATCAGGTTGTTTGAGGAATGGCTACATTTCTCTTCTCTACATATCTGCTATCTGCTTTGTTCTCATTCCCTCCATCTCTTTTCCTTTTCCAGCTAATCAGACGGCTCCAGCTCTGAATAGAACCTTCCCACTGCTGTTTCTGGTGCTGTAGGTAGCAGCCATGGTCCTGGCCATGGAAATGATTCCCCGTGCTTTCACTGAGTTTCTGTGGTTCAGAAAGCAGCATTGGCATTCCCCAAGACCCATTCCTCCAGCTCTAGTGTCTATTGTGATAAAGAGATGGCACAACATGTCAACAAATACCTTCTTTCTTGTAAACAAAATAATTTTCTGTATGACCAGATCAAGAATGTTGTCAATGTTTGCCAGCTCCCTAACATTACCTGTAAGAATCGAAGCAATCACAACTGTCACAATAGCTCAACAATGAGTCTGATCACCAAATGCAATCCCATCCGCAGTACTCCCAACTGCAGCTACCATGGCACTGTTATTAATGCACATTTTATGGTGACCTGTAATTCCTCCCAACCTAATGATACACAAAAGGATCCATTGCTTCCTGTGCATCTGGATGAGGCCCCCATCACATATCACCCCCACTTTCTAGCTTCATTATGCTCCTTTGCCTGTCTGCTTCAGGTCCCACTCTGCTCACTTCTTTTGTAGCATTTGCTCATTTCCCAAATTCCTGGAATCCTCCTCTCCCCATTAACCCAGCAGTCATTCTCCTGGTTGACGTCGTTTTGGGTCTAGAGGTCATATTTCTGGCTTTAATAATCTAACACAATAGTACAGGAGGAAGCTGTGTTATTATTACTTTCCTTGATGCTCATTGATACAACTTACTTTCCCTATTCCATAGATATAGAGCTGGAAGGGACCTCAGAGGTCATCAAGGCCAAGTAGATTCATGTACCAGATGAAGATCTTAAAGACTTGAGAAGTTACATTTTTTTGCTCGAGGTCACAGGGGTGTGGGAAACATCAAAAGTGGAATCTGAACATAGGTTCTGTGACTTTAGGGCAGGAGTTCTTAACCTTTTTTCAGCATTGTGGGCCACTTTAACAATCTAGTGAAACCTACAGACCCCTTCTCAGAATGTTTTTAAATACTTGAAGAAAAGGCTAACTTTCAGTTAGAGGTTAATCAAAATAAAAATATAATTTCCCCCCCAAATTCGTAAATCACCTATAATTTTTCCTTGAACCTCTCCATGGATCCCAGGTTAAGAGCCACAACTTGTTCCAGGACACTATTCCTCTCCATGAATGATGTGGAATGGGATGGTCTTTCTCCATCATTCTTTTTTTTTTTTTTTGCACTTAATAGTATTTCCCCCCCAGTTACATGTAAGGATAGTTTTCAACAATCATTTTTGTAATTTTGAGTTCCAAATTTTTCTCTCTCCACCCCTCTCTTGCCCCTCCCCAAGACAGCAAGCAATCTGATACAGGTTATACATGTGCAATCATGTTAAACATATTTCCCCATTAGACATGCTATGAAAGAAGAATCAGAATAAAAGGGAAAAACCACAAGAAAAAAATAAAGAACAAAAAAAGTAAAAATAGTGTGCTTCAATCTGTGTTCAGATCTCTGAACGTGGAGAGCATTTTCCATCATGAGTCTTTTGGAATTGTCTTGAATTACTGTATTGCTGAGAAGAGCTAAGTCTGTCACAGTTGATCATTACACAATGTTGCTGTTACTGTGTACAATGTTCTCTTGGTTCTGCTCACTTCACTCAGCATCAGTTCATGTAAGTCTTTCCAGGTTTTTCTGAAATTTGCCTGCTCACCATTTCTTATAGAACAATAGTTTTTCATTACCACAACTTGTTCAGTTATTCCCCAATTGATGGGCATCTCCACAATTTCCAATTCTTTGCCACCACAAAAAAGAATATTTTTTTATATTTTAATATTTTAATATTTTTATTTTATTTATTTATAATAAATAAAAATAAAAAAATAAAAATAATATTATATATTATATTTTAAATATTTTTTTATATGTGGATCCTTTCCCCTTTTTTATGATCTCCTTGGGATAAAGACTTGTAGTGGTATTACTGAGTCAAAGGATATGCATAGTTTTATAGCCCTTTGGGCATAGTTCCAAATTGCTCTCCAGAACGATTGGATCAGGTCACAATTCCACCAACAATGCATTACTGTTCCAATTTTCCCACATCTTCTCCAACATTTATCATTTTCCTTTTCTGTCATATTAGTCAATCTGGTAGATGTGAAATGGTACCTCAGAGTTGTTTTAAATTGCATTTCTCTAATCAAAAGTGATTTAGAGCATTTTTTTCACATGACTATAGATAGCTTTAATTTCTTTATCTGAAAACTGCCTGTTCACATCATTTGACCATTTATCAATTGGAGAATGACTTGTATTGTTATAAATTTGATTCAGTTCTCTATATTTTTGAGAAATGAGGCCTTTATTAGAGACACTTGCTGTAAAGATTGTTTTCCAGCTTTCTGCTTTCCTTCTACTCTTTGTTGCATTGTTTTCATTCATGCAAAACCTTTTAAATTTAATGTAATCAAAACTATACATTTTGTATTTCATAATGTTCTCTGTCTCTTGTTTTGTCACAGATTCTTCCCTTCTCCATAGATCTGGCAAGTAAAATATTCCTTACTTCCCTAATTTGTCTATAATGTCACCCTTTATGTATAAATCATGTATTCATTTTGACTTTATTTTGGTATAGGGTGTGAGATACTGGTCTATGCCTAGTTTCTGCCATACTATTTTCCAATTTTCCCAGCAATTTTTGTCAAATACTGAGTTCTTATCTCAAAAGCTGGAGTCTTTGGGTTTATCAAACACTAGATTACTATAGTCGTTTACTACTGTTCCATCATTCTTAAACGAACAATGAATAATACAATATACATCATTAGAACTCCTGGCTAGTGTTAAACTACTCCAATAAAAACCCCAAATTTCTTTTCATTACTAGTTGTATCTGTCCCTTCTTAATCCAGTTTTAGGTGAGGAAATAGGCATGCCTAGAGGCTCCTTACAGAACTATCAGGAATCCCTCTGAATCAAAGTCACAAGGAGGAGGAAAAGAAACAATCCTATTGTATCATGGATGATAACCCCCAAGCCTGATTCCTGTTATGTCAGCTGCTTCCTAGTTAAAAACTAAGTGAACCTGGAATTTGTTGCCTACCAGAGTGTTTCTTTAAGGTTTTTGACCAGTTCACTGGATCAATTTCAGTGTGGTGAAATTTCACCGTCTTTGGTACATTCTCTTCATGTGCACTTCTGAGCATAGCCCAACAGAGTTTTGAAAGTTCAGAGCTCCAACTAAGGAACTCCTCAGAGGGAGGAGGGGAGGTCACCTATTTAACAAGCAGAGTGACCCCTATCTTGTTCCATAAGGCAAGCTCACTCTCCATGAACTTCTTTGCAAGCGTCTTCCAGAAAGCAGATGACTTTTTAAATATCTATGCTTAGCAGGACATGGGACACTCTTTTTGATCTCCAACTTTACATGGCTACCATGAGGCTACATGAGTCACTTACATTTTATCACTTTGACACCTTCAGGATGGGAATGTTGCAAGAAGATGAAAATGCAAATAAAACCTGGAAAAAGCCTGTTTCAAATATGGGTTTTACAAATAAAATAAAATTATTGAATTCCAAACTTAATGGCCATTATGCTTCCTAACTCAACCTTTAACTAATGTCCCCCAGGCCTTACTTGGTCCATGTCTTTTTCTTAGTATAGGGACCACACAGCACCAGGTCCAGAGATCTGCTGTACTCAAACCCTTATTAGTTCATTCCCTTTCTGCTCCAATCCATTACACATATATTACATATATATGTATGTATGTATAAAATGTATTCCTTCTGAAAGCATATAAAGATTCATCCTTAAAGCACAGTCCCTAACTCAGTTCACAGCGTCAAAACAAGGGGTAATGGCAAGAACATTGGATATAAAGCCAAAAGACCTTGGTTTGCATCTCACATCTGTTATTAACTACATTTGTATACCAAACCCCTGGCAGATATCCATTGAATAATAGCCTGGGGGAAAAGAAGCAGAAGAGAGGGACAGAGAAGGAAATGGGGTGAGAAGAGAGAAGCAATGGACCTTGGATGGGTGCCCTCCATGGAGTGTTGGGAGGAATCAGAATTCCAACAAGTTCCTTGATTCCCAGCACCTGCTACCTTAGAGATTACTAAGAGTTGACCAACTGGGTGACAGTCTCTCTGTTGTGTCACAGAACCTCTTTACTCATATGTTCTATCACCTAACCTAATCTGTATGGATTTTGCAATGCCTGTTTTACTGTCTGCTTTGATAAATATGTTTGCTTGTTGTTTGTCATTGTCTTTTGTGTGATGTTTGATGGCAAGGGAGATAAACTGTCTGAAATTTAGTCAACTATTACCTTCCAAGGCTGGAGCAGAATTATGTTTTTTGCTCATTCCCACCTTCCAGACAAACCAGGGAATTTGGCTTTTATCCTGAACTGCTCCCAAATAATTAGATTCTTTGTCTGCAAATATCTGATATGTGATAGATATAAGTACAAGCTCAATATTATCCTGAAGCTACTTATAGGGGAGTGAGGGAGTGATTACCTGGCAATCTTCCTAATCCCTACAAAGGCAGAACTGTAATTGCCCCAAGACTTGGAATGGGGGTATTCTAGATGTATCCATAAATCCATGTTACTCATGGGCATCTTGGTACTTTATTAGACTTCTTTTTTTTTTTTTGCTTTTTTTTGGGGGGGGGAAGGCAATTGGGGTTAAGTGACTTGCCCAAGGTCACACGGCTAGTTTTTGTGTTAAGTGTCTGAGGCCGGATTTGAACTCAGGTCCTCCTGACGCCAGGGACGGTGCTCTATTCACTGCACCACCTAGCCGCCCCAAGTCACCATACTTCTAAGCTTTATTTATGCTTCATCTTAATTGATGTAGATTGGGCCTGATTCAGATCAGTCTTATGCTTTAGGGTGGGAATTGGAACAAAATGAGACATTTGGAGACTATCCAATAGTTGATAAAAGGTTTATTTAGCCATAGCATAGAAAGTATACTCAGCAAGGACGCAGCATGGATTCAGTTGGGCACAGCTTCTTGGACCCTAGATTGCAAGCATGGGCTGGTACTCCAGGATAGCTTGAGGGAAGAAAGCAACTCCTGCCTCCTTCTAGCCTGACTTTTGTTCTTGAGCCACCAAAGCTGTTTAATCAAGGGCTAATTAAGTTTTGAGGATGATTTTAATAATGCTTTTTAAGGAAAAAAATTAGCCTAGCCTACATGACAGGAAAAGCTTCTATCACTGGAGGAATGGATGATCTTTTCTTAAGATTTTTCCAGGGCAATTACAGTTCATCATGGATAAAGACCTTCTGGGTGCCTTCAAGATGAACAGGATTCCCATCCTTACAGGCCACAGTGACTTGGACTGGTTCAACCTTGATACATTTGTAGTGGCAGCTACCAGGCCTAGAATTTGCTGTCTCTTGACAGATGGTGACAGAGTATGGGTTTGGGCCCTCAGAGCAGTTGTCTTGCCCATTCTTGCAAGGAACTCTTTTGTTGTTGGGGTTGGTGCAGATATCCTTGATGTCGTCCTGTTTACCGTGAATGATAATATTGATGGGTTTGCATTTACTTTTGCCTAAGTTGATCTGCCTCATTTATTTCTGGACCTCTCCGTTACTGCTCCCTTCATTGTGATGTACTTGCCAAAACTTCTGAGCCCTTGTTGAAGATTCAGCAGACAACCAGCTGGAAACTCTAGCTGGTGACTATGAGGAAGAATAACATGCTGGTAACTGAGGATTCACATTCAATGAATTGCTAGCACATAATAGTACATAGTTGTTGCACAGCCTGTATGGACACACACACACATGCATGCATGCAATTCGAAAGGCAGTCAGTTTGCTATAGAAACAGAGGAACCAGGGGAGTGAGTCGTAGTATTTACTAACTCTGTGGAGTAGAAAGGGGCTGACAGAGGTGATTGGTCTGAGTAAGAGACAAGATGAGGAATGACAGGGTTTGACTAACGCAGTAGGGAGGAAGGGAAAACCCATCCATCTATAGAAAGATTATTAATTTTAAAAAAATACAACTATATTCCAATATAATTGGTGCCCTTTGTAATCCTATGATTTTATTTTATTCATTTAAAAACATTATTCTTAGAGTATGTTAATAGACTTCATTAGAAGACAGAAAAAAGGTTAAGAATCTCTTCTAATTTAGAGATAGCACAGTAGTTACATAGGGCAAAGTTTGCTTGTTTCACCCAAGGGAGGGGAATCTGTGGCCTCAAGGCCACATGTGGCCCTTTAGGTCCTTAAGTGTGGCCCTTTGACTGAATATAAACTTCACAGAATAAGTCCTCTTAATAAAAGGATTTGTTCTGTAAAACTTGGAATCATTCAAAAGACCACACCCAAGGACCGAGAACACCGCATGTGACCTCAAGGCCACAGGTTCCCCACCCCTGAGTCCCTTGATTTCTCAGTTTTGCTCCTGAGTTCTTTGCACATTAGCCAGGAGCTTTACTAGAAAGGAAAAAAGAAATTTCCTTACAACAGTCTCACCTAGCTCCTTTATAATTTTGTTCCATGGAATCTCTCAGATGATTTGAAGGGTACTCAGACTAATTACCCACGGATATGACAGAATTTTAAATGAATTTCAGACCATAACTCAGATAAGAACTTCATCTGAGAGATCAGCAGCATCTGAAGAAATGCAGCTCAGAGTGCAAACTAAGTCTTGAGAGCTTCTCCTGGCTTTTGCTGGTTGTCCTGCAGAGTGTGACAAAAACATCTCAGAGGCAGTCACTGTAATCCTATCTCTCCAGGGGATAGACTTTATAGTATATGCAATCCAACTGATAGCAACAGAGTGGTCTGATGAGTTTTCACAGTAACTAAAGATCAGCGGACGGGAGCCGAGAACGGCATTGCTAGAGAACACCAAAAAAAAAAACCTTGAGCTGAGAGAACAGTCACAGAGGACCCCATCTCACTCCATGACGTTACCAAGGGGCATCTCCATCTCAGCATTGTGAGTTGTATTGGCTACACATTTCCTCTGTGTGACTATTCTTATATGTGCCCCAGTGACATGTTCCCTAGGGGCAGAATGGTCCAGGGAAAAGAACACTGAGCATGGATTCAATGACCCAGGTCCAAATCCTGTCTTTGTCACTTTCTACCTGAGTGACCTTGGGGCAATCATTTAAACTCTTTAGGAATTTGTTAAATGGTAAGGTTGGATCAAATAGCTTCCAAAGTTCCTTGTAGCTCTAAATATATAATCCTGCTGTCTTATATGTGTGACTATTAAATGAATTAAAAATTATTTTAGTACCTTAGTTTATTATTAAATATCTCCTATGTGTAGGCACTGTGCTAGGTTCTTGCAGTACATATACAAAAGTGAAACAGCCACTGACCTCAAGGACCTTAATAGAGAGAGACGACACATATAGGAAAATGGTACCCAGAAAAGGAAGTTTTGGGTTAGGGAGTCACAAGGATTCTGAGTAGAGCCATAGGGCAATGCTTTCTAACAGCAATGATAGTGTTGATTTAACTATTATTCTCAGACCAAAGATGAAAAGGGGGATTCTGGAGGACTCTGGGAAGATGACAGCTACGTATTCTCTGCATGTGTTTCCTCTCTCCTTTACCAATATCTGTACGGAGGAATCTTGTCATTTATTTTTATGTCTTTGATTAAATGGAGTTAGTGGCCCTACCCTCCAATCAGAGAGACAGAGGGTAGAGATGAGGTGAAATACCAAGGCTGGTGAGATTTTTATGAGTTGAAGATATACACATCTGTGTGTATAAGAGCCATTGAAATAAAGTATAGTTGTGAGTTTATGAGGTTTGTGTATGAGGGTATGAGGGTGAGTGAAAGTGTTCAGGACATACTGGAGGTCAGAACGACCAGTGGCCAGGCTGAGCAATCATAGTCATAGCGAGAAATGATGATGGCACATGCTTGAAAACAGGTGAAGTGGGACAGCTATGGCAGAGGGGAAAGAATTCTAGAGTCAGAGAGTCTGGGTACCAATGGTGCCTTGCCATTTACTATCAGTGTGAATTTGGGCAGGTCTCTTCAGCTCTTTGGTGCTCTGCTCCTCATCATAAGATGACTGGTTTGGATAAGGTAATTTCCAAGAACCTTCTAGCATAAAATCCTCTATTTCTATGATCAGGTTGATGGAATTCCAAGATCAATCCATATCAGTACTTTGGAGTTACTTGGAGATACTCCCTTGCCCATAGAGGCATTTCTGAATGGACCCTCTTCTGCATCTCTTCCCAGTTCTCTTTGACCCGTAGGGAAGACCCAGCAGCTACAAAGCTAAGGAGAGAAGCAGAACTCTAACTATAGAGTGTAAGCTGAAAGGAAATTTAGGGATTGTGTATTACAACTCCCTTATTTTACAGATGCAGATATTAAGGCCCAGAGAGTAACAGGGTATTCCAGTGAGGAATCTTCTTCCCATCCTCCCAGCAGATCCATGAGGCCAAGTTTCAGGTTTCAGGAGGAGGGACCAAGAACCATTGGGAGGAACTCATTTACCCAATGGGAAGAAAAATTTCTAGACAAATATTTCCCATTTAGTGAGAGAAGAAACAAAAGTGAAAGAAGTTAATTTTGTAGAAATGAAAGAGATACTTACCGAACTCAAGTTTTCTTCTCCAGAGCAAAGTGGTAGCCTCTCATTTCCAGAGGATGACATCATGAGCTGCAGCACACCCTGACCCCTCTTGACTTTATGAGTTGACTTTCTGAGGAAGGAGAAAAGGAAATGGAAGGAGGCATGCTGTGAACTGTCTCCCTCTCCTCCATCCCTTCCTTCCACTTCCTCATCTCCCAACTATCAACATCTATTATTTTGGGCATTGCTAAATTCATGCCTATCAATATCTCAACTTGGACAGATCCATTTATCAAATGATCATCCCGTCACCCAGGAGACCTTGCACTTACTTGGGGAAAAAGCTCTGGGATAGGTAGAGCAGCTGTAGAGCAGCGGTTCTCAACCTGTGGGTCGTGACCCCTTTGGGGGTGGAACAACCCTTTCACAGGGGTCACCTAAGACCATCAGAAAACACATATTTCCAGTAGTCTTAGGAACCCAGATACGGCTCCTCTATCCATCTCCAGGCAGGCCTGCCCACATACGAATATTAAAGGGTTGTAGCATTAGGAAGGTTGAGAACCACTGCTGTAGAGGGTCTGGATGGCAGCAGAATAGAAATGTCCAGGCTAGTGGGAGAGAGAAGAAACAGCACAAGGGCAAGCAATTAGAAAACAGAATAAAGTCTAAGGTAATTAATTCTGAGGTGGAAGGAGGAAGCAGGAGAAAGGGGGCAGTGTCTCCTTCACAGCTTTGCCTAGCTCTCAGTTTTGCCCAGGCACCAATATGCCATCCCTTTGTTGTTTCTCTCCCTCCTATTCCTTTACTGTTTCTCATTCCCCCGAGCCCTTAATTTTTCCCACCCAGTCCTGCCCTCTCTTCACTTCAATGCTGGCCTAGCCCCAGAAGTGTCTTGCCTTACCTAGTCCTCTAGTCCAGGCTCTAGCAGAGAACAGATCCAGCTGGTCTTGAGGCTGGGATGTTCTGAAGACCTAACATCTGACTGCAGAGCAGGACTAGCCAGAAGCAAGAAGTGGCAATGGAAAGGGTGGAGTGATTTGGGGTCATCTTGTAAATAGAAAGCACCGGATTTCCCTTGGCTAGAGGCCCTCTACCTTCACCCAGACCACTCTGGGACTGGCTCAAAGGTCAAGCATTGACCTTGCTATATGAACATAGAAAAAATTTTAAACCAATAGCTAACCCCATTAGCTACTTTCCTCTGGAATTGGACATCTACTATGGGAGGAAGGAGAGGAAGAAGAGATCAAGCATTTATTAAGTATTAGGCACTGTGATGAGCCACTAATTTGGGGGGAATGAAAGAGAGAGAAATAAAGTTTGATGGTATGAAAGGCCATGGGAAGAATTTTTTAGGCTGGGGAGATCTGAGAATGTTTATAGATAGAGACAAAAAACAATGAAGGAGAGACCACGGATGCAAAAGAGGGGATGATTGATGGAACGGTTTCCTGGAAGATGTAGGAGGAAATAGAGGCTAGGTTATAAGTGGAAAGATTAGTTTTGGTAACTATACCCAATTCTTTCTTTTAAAGGCAGAAAGGAGAGAATGTGAGGAAGGGAGGGTAAAATAGGCGATTTACCCTAGAAATTTGCCTTGGGTACGGCCTTTTGACTGAGTCCAAGTTTTATAGAACAAATCCTTTCATTAAGGGGATTTGTTCTGTGAAGTTTGGATTCAGTCTAAGGGCCTCACTTGAGGACCTGGAGAGCTACATGTGGCCTTGAGGCCGAAGGTTCCCCACCCCTGCCCTAGAATGAACAATTGTCCAAAGATGGGAAATTTGCCCCGGGGAAGGTTGACAAGTGACAAGAGGTCATCTTCTCTAAGGAAAAAGACAGGGGAAGGGTCTGTTAGTGGATCATGGGCAGAGTCTGGTATTGGAGTGGGAACTTGGAACTGAGTCTCAGTAGAACTGGTGACAAGATGGTGAGAGTATAGGTGAGAGCAGGCCTCTGGGGGAGTTGACTGAGTTCATGGGGCTTAGGCTGGCTGATGCGCCCCAAGCACTAGCAGGTAGAAAGGGAGGCTCAGTTCTGACTCAGAGAATCGTGTTTCCTTAATGCCTATAACAGCAGCCTAAGGGGTACCTCCCAACACTGGGAACCAGAGCTTTCTCTCACTTTGCCCATGATCAGCCTTTGGAAAGGAGAGCCCGTGGATGGACAGGTAGACAGGTGATAGGCAACATCACCCACATCCCTAATGGAGGGCTTTTCTCAGCATAACTTGTGCATATTTTAGGGACTTTGCCTTTCCCACACATTTTTTGCTCTCACTAGTTTCCTCAAGGCCTAGGCCCTGGATTTTTGGTAGGAGGACTAAGTTGAAAGGACTGTGAGTAAATGGAGAAGGGGGGTACTTTTGAGATCTAGGGACCCTTCAAGGGCTAGACTTCCCCAAGCTTGGATGTTTTTCACTGCCACTCTGCTATCCACCTCTGCTTTATGGGTGAGTTCATCCCATTCACATTTGCAGTTATGATTACTACCTGTGTATTTCACTCCATCCTATTTTTTCTCCTCTTTATCTTTTTCTTTCCATTCACCCTTTCCCTCCTCACCAGTGTTTTGCTTCTGTCCACTGCCTCTCCCAATCTGTATTCCTTTCTGTTAGTACCCTGCCCATGCCTTTTCTTAACCCCCTCCTTTCCTACTTCCCTATAGAGTAAGATAGATTTCTATACCCACCTGATAGTGTATGTTATTCCCTCTTTGAGTAAATCCCATGAGAGTAAGGTTCAAGCGATGCCCACCTCCACCCCTCCATTTCCCCCTCTACTGTAATACATCTTTTGTGCGTCATGTGAGGTAATTTGCCCCATTCTACTTCTCCCAGCATTTTGCTTCCAGTGTAATCCTCTCTCTTGCTCCTATGCTTAGGGTTGGAATACTTCAGGTTTGGGACATGGAATCAAGGGAAGAATAAGAGCTTAACTCTCTAGTTATTTTACTGGGAAACAGAACAATTGCAGCTAAAGACCTGAGTGGAAAGGAGATTGTATTTCTTCATCCTAATCTGAGGCCTGGGCAGACTGCCAGAGAAGAGAGAGAGGGAAATGCCATAGTAAGGGAGATGGTTATCTGGGAAAAAAGGAAATTCTGGCTGTTTGAAAGAGTCAGCCATTGGCCACAGAGGCTCCCTGAGGTCCAAGGGAGGCTGAGCTAGGACAAACCCCTTATCCACCAATTAATCAAAAAGAATTTATTAATTGCACCAGATGAAGTGCTGTAGATACAAAGAAAAAGTAAAAATAGTCCTTGCCTTTAAAGAACTTACAAATCAATCAGTACTCATAAAATAAAAACAGAGGAAATGAAAGGTGACTTAGAGGAGAGAGTAATAGCAACTTCAGCAACTGGGCAAAGCCTTCTGGAGGAGGTGACCCTTAAACCGATTCTTCCAGAGAGCTGAGGATTCTATGAGGCCAAGGTTACATGGGAGAAGATATGGAGATAGGAGATAGAATTTATGTGTGAAGAACGGTAAGTAAGGGGACTATAGATAGAGCTTGTATGGGTGAGTGATGTGTTAAAAAGCTATAAAGAGAGGGTCAAATTGTGAAGATTTATAAATGACAAACAGAGGAGTTTCTATTTGATCCTAGAGGTAACAGAGAGTCATTGGAGTTTATTGAGTAAGGGAATGTCATGATCAGACCTAAACTTTTAGGAAAATCACTTTGACAGCTGAGTAGAGTATGGATTGGAGTAGGGATGATGGCTATAAGACCAATTAGAAGGCTATTGAAATAGTACAGGTGAGCAGTGGTGAGGGCCTGAATTAGGATGATGGTTTTGTGTGTGTGTGTGTGTGTGTGTGTGTGTGTGTGTGTGTGTGTGTGTGTGTGTGTGTGTGTGTGTGTGTGTGAGAGAGAGAGAGAGAGAGAGAGAGAGAGAGAGAGAGAGAGAGAGAGAGAGAGAGAGAGAGAGAGAAAGAGAGAGAGAAGCTGAGAATTTGAGAATGATGAATGATATTGAAGTTGTGAAGCTGACTGAATGGTAGAGTCTTTGAAGATAATAGGGAATTTGGGAAGAGAGATCAGCTTGGGGGCAAAGATAGTGATTATCATATACTTTTAGACCAAGTCTGGAGAGAGCATTAGGCTTAGGTTTTGAAGGGCAGGGGTAAAGGATTTGAGGTTAGAAGCAGACTGCTGTATAAACAAGTCCAGACTGAGATGGGGAAACAAATGATGTCTTAACCCTCGGTGAGAGCAGAGGATAGGGTTGGGGGAAGGTGGATAGAATCTTCTACACACAGTAACTTGACTAGAGCTTTATAATGACCTTTCCTGCAGTTGACATAGGAAATGTATTATGGGATAGAATCCTGTTGGACCCAGAGAGGCTGAGGGGCTTGCCTTTTTCCTCTAAAGTAGTCCCATACCCTCAGATTGGATTCAGTTTTGGCAAGACTGGCCCTGAAAGAGAGGGGTCAGACTCTTTTTCTTAAGCTTTCTGGTCCTTTACAACCCCACCCCAGAGACCTCAGGAGAACTGCTCCAAACTTAGGTTTGACTCATGTCTAGGCTCTCCCCAAAAGGCAGAAGAAGGGTACTTAATGTGTGGATCAGGTATAGGAAAGTTATTTCCTCCGTACTAAAAGAAATGTTTAAAACACAAAAGACTCACATGTACATATTGACAAAGACTTGAACAAAAGCGATTCTAACTACTAAACTTGATACTTAAAAACATCAGAACATGAAATCTTTTTTGGGACTGCTGAATAGACATTCCACCTTCCCCTTGACCCTGCCCTATTTAACCTCCTTTTAGGTGTCCGCTTGGAAAGCTGGGCTAAAGTGCCTCTTCTCATCAGTGGTCATTCTCTAAGAATCCCAGTACTTAGCCTTAGGGGCCTGTCACCTTTACACCAAGTGAGTGACCCAAGGAGCTCATGAAGTAGCCACTTAGAAAAAATCCTTCCTTCACAATTGCTGCCCAGGCACTTATGTTCAAAAAACCTCCCACATGAAGCAGGAATAGCAGCAAGGATATGAGGGTAACTACTTCCTTAGGTCTCACACAAAATCCCAAGGAGAGGGATGTTCTTATCTTGAGAGAGGAAGCAGAAAGAACACCAGAACATGGTTACTCTTTTTAAAGTCTGCTGACATGGTGAGGTGGAGGGAGGGGATGAAGGAGGTGGGGGACATTGGGGTGGGGTGACCTGGGTTGGGGGGATGACCTCTTCTGGGCTCAGTGGCCAATTATCTCTAACAAAGTTTTGATGTGATCCTCTGCCCCCACCACCAAGGAACTGGTACATCATCGCAAAGTGCCAGGCCTTTCAATACTGAGCCAGCTCTGGTAGCCCACCAGAAAGGATCAGTGTAAGTGTGTATCTGGAAGGGGAGCAGCTCTAAGCATGCTCCAGGGGGTGTGCTCTAGTCAGAACTGTTGGAGGTTGGTGGAAGGGTTGGTTCTGCTTACATATGTTATACCATCCTTGCTTTTCCCCCTCAGTTGTGGTGTACAGAGTACAGACACTGAAATCAGGATACCCAGATTCTGTTACAGGTTTGGCCACTAATGAGCTGGGTAATGTTGGGAAAATCACAGAACACTTCTCTGGGGCTACTTGCCTCATTTTAAGTCTTTCTCAGAGTAAGTGAAGCATGGGTAATGTTCAACTTGGAGCCCGGATGAAGTGCTGGATTTGAGGTCAGGAAGATGTGGATTTAAATCATACTTTGTATACTTCCTTGTGCCTATATGAGTATGTGTAAATCACTTAATCTCTTTAAGCCTAAATTTTCTCATCTATAAAATGGGGATAATAATACATCTAAGTAGTTACCTCATAGAGTTGTTGTGGTCTCAAATGAGAAAATGTTTGTAAAGTGTTTGGCAGATCTTAAATTGCTATATGAATAGTAGCTTGCATATATATAATGTATGTGTGTGTATATATATATATATATGCATATATATATATTTATACACACACACCATGTCACTCTATATGTAATGTTATAAAAAGGGCTTTCCATGACTATCTCAAATGATCCTCACAATACATATCCCTACTGATAGTATTATTTTCATTTCATAAAAAAAAATTTGCAGGGGGAAAGGCAGGACAATTGGGGTTACATGACTTGCCCAAGGTCACACAGCTAGTAAGTGTTAAGTGTTTGAGGTCACATTTGAACTCAGGTCCTCCTGACTCCAGGGCTGGTGATCTATTCACTGTGCCACCTAGCCACCCCATATTATTTTCATTCCTATAGATGAAGAAACTGAAGGGCAGATAAATTCATTATATTATTGCCCACAGTGGCAGAGGGAGCATGGAGAGTAATTAGTTCAGGTGTCCTATTAGACTTCAGGTCTAATATACCCATCCTGTCTATCACATAGGGATTCTGTGAGAATCAAACGAGATAACATTGCTGGAATTCGAAAATTATAAGGTGTTACACATATATAGGGGCAGTTGGGTGGTGTAGAAGAGTGCTGTGCCTGGAGTGGGGAAGATCTGAGTTCAAATTTAGCCTAAGACACTTAATAGCTCTGTGACCCCCAGGCAAGGCACTTAATCTCTCTCTGCTTCAGTTCCTTCAACTGAAAAGTAGGCATGATAATCATAATTGGACCTACCTTACAGGGTTTTTGAAAGAATTAAACAATCTCAAGTGAGAAATATTTGTAAAGTGCTTAGTTTGGATACCTGGTATAAAGACGCTACTTAATAAATGTTTGTTTCCAACCTGGAAAGACTTACATGAACTGATGCTGAGTGAAGTGAGCAGAACCAGGAGAACACTGTACACATTAACAGCAACACTGTGCGATGACTAACCTTGACAAACTTAGTTCTTCTTAGCAATACAATGATCTAAGACAATTCCGAAAGACTCATGATGGAAAACGCTATCCACATCTGGACAAAGAATTACGGAATCTGAAAGCCGATGGAAGCAGACTATTTTCACTTCTTTTGTTTTTTTTCTTTCTCATGGTCTTCCCCTTTTGTTCTGATTCTTCTTTCACAACATGACTAATGCAGAAATATGTTCAATATGACTGTATATGTATAGCATATATTAAATTGCTTGCTATCTCAGGGAGGGGGAGAGAGGGAGGAAGGAAGAAAAAAATTTGTAGCTCAAAATGTTATAAAAGTGAATGTTGAAAACTATATTTACATGTAATTGGAAAAAATAGAATACTATAAAGTGAAAAAAACAAGAAAACAAAAAAGGGCGTTTCCTTCCCTTTATTTCATAGTTCATGGATTTCAAAACGGAAGAGATCTTAGCACACATTTAGTTTTGCTTCCTCATTGTACGGTTTAGCAAAGTGAGGCCTCGAGATGCCGAGGAACTTGTACAAGGCAACCTAGCTAGGAAGTGCAAGAACTGATACTTGAACGTGTTCTGTGGCTCCAAATCCCCTGACCCAGTCAAAAGACTGCACTGAAGGACCTAGAAGGCCACAGGTAGCCTTAAGGCCGCAGGCTCCCCACTCCTGCCTTGCTTTCTCCACTGCACCAGGCTCTCTCACCATCATAAGCTTCTTCCCCATGGAAGAGTGGACCCACCACCTCTTAAACTGCAGCTCAGAACAACGAATTTTTCACCTGGCTGCGCTATGAGAAATCTCTGGTGTCAGGTACCTCCACCTTCTACCCCCCACTTTCCAGCTTCCTTTTTTATGTTGTCTCCTCCCATTAAATTGTAAGATCTTTGAAGACAAGGATTGTTTTTTTTTTATCTGTATCCTCAGCACTAAGCATAGTGCTTAGGCACTTCATACACGTTTATTGACAATTGACTATCACCTGCTTCTTTCCATTGGGAGGTAGGATAGGGAAAAAAATGGTAGAGATGGCTGGGATGGAGTGAGAGCCCATGGTTTAGTCTCGTTCAACATGGGTGAGTCTGTGGAGGGGCATCAATGAAAGGATTAATAGCAGTCCGCTTCTTGATTTTGCTCCCAGTAATGTTATTCCCCCTACCCCCACACACTCCTCCAGTATTCATCCCTAGAACACCACTTCTGAAACTGTGGGTTATGACCTCATGTGGGGTCATGTAACTGCATGTGGGGGTTGTGAAAAATTGGGCAACAGTAAAAGGTTTCTGAACGTGCAACAACCAAAAAATTTTCAAAATCAAACGCATAATGAATCTGAGGTGTTTCTGGCAGCCCTTGCCCAAATTGCATTGTTGCAGCCTTGGTTCTGAACACACAGCATTCACACTTTGCACTACACACGCCTCCATGGCACACAAAGCCAACAAACACTGCCAGAAATACCTCAGCTTGGATTCAGCACTATCATATATTATGAATTGCGGGTGTTTTTACTGTACATACAAAATTGTTAAATGAATTTTGCTTTGGGATTAAGACAGAATTTCCAATAATTTCTGAAATGGCCCTACACACACTTCTTTCATGTTGTATTTTGTATTTATGTGAAGCAGTGTTCTCAGCATTGACTATTATAAAATTGAAATATCAATGAACTCTGAAGAACATTGAAGATACTCTCCATCCTTCAGGATCAAATATTCTGCCAACATTTCTTTTTTTTTTTTGCTTTTTGGAGGGGCAGTGACTTGCCCAAGGTCACACGGCTAGTAAGTGTTAAGTGTCTGAGGCCGTATTTGAACTCAGGTCCTCCTGACTCCAGGGCCGGTGCTCTATTCACTGTGCCACCTGGCCGCCCCCAAGACTTCTTTATGTAAAAATAAACAAGCACTTCCATCTCATTAGTATGTAAATTTGCTTTCATCTTTAATAAATGGTAAAATGATATACCAAAGAATTGTTTTAAAATAAATTTCTTTATCAGTAAATGTTTGATTTGTGTGCCTATTTTATATACTTATATACCTAGAGTTGAGTAAAAGTTTCTTGGGTGAAAAGGGGTTGAGTGTGGAAAAATAGTTTAAGAAGCCCTGCCTTAGAATTCTAAACTAGAAGAGAAGCCCCCAGGGACCAGTGCAGAAAGTAGCAAGAGATCCAAGTCAAGTTGTCAGTCTCCAAGCTGCAGTATTGGACAGGAGGTTTCCAGGTGCTTCATGATACCATCCAGGTGCACAGGAACTAGCTGAAATCCAGGGGGGTCTCCTGCTTCAGGAGGTTCACAGGCCACAATGAAGGCTTTAACAAAGGAGGTGTCCCTGTAGCGGCAGTTGGGGTATTTCCCAGAGGTAAGGTCACATTGGGTCATGGAAACTGCGTTAGGGCTCTGATGACAATTCTTCTCGCCATTCTTACAGGTTATGTTGGGGGATCCACAGACAACGGCCACGTTTGTGAAAGAGTCATGGAGGAATGTGTTAAGAGGTTTGCAGCGGTGGGTGTAAGAGTTTATCCTGCCCATGGCCTGGTTGCACTGGAGAGTGCTGGGCTGGATATGCTGAACTTGAAACCACTGGGCGGAGGTCAGGTTCTGAGGCTTTGCGCTGACTGGGACCTCCCACAGCCCCAAAAAGAGAAGCAAGAGGGGGCATGAGCCTGCCACAGCTGGTGCCATCTCTCCTACGGGGGAGGAAAAATGAAGGGGGCAGGGGGCAAAAAGATCTATGTTCAAGAAATCAGTGGCCCCCTGCTCTGGTTTCAGTTACTGTCTCCTTAGCCAGCTGGGCACCCATCCCCATTTACCTCAATGGATCCCTAGACCCACTCATAACTGCTTCATGCCCACTTATTCCCAATCTCCCTCTCTTATCTCATTTCATCTAATCTCCTCTCTATCCCCTTCACTCACTGCAACCCTGTGTTCCCCTTCACCCCCCTGTGATCCTATTCCCCTGCTTTCCACTATTCCACGTCCTTCATTGTGGGTTCATTGAGAGCAGGAGCTGCCTGTTTTTCTTTCACTCCCTAGCCCTTAGCGCAGTGCCCGGTACAGAGCAGGTGGTTTAAAATGCTTACAGACTGTATTTCTATCCATTGTACCCTATGCTCTCCTATCTACGTAACACCACATTCCCTTCCCTGTTCACATCACTGTGTTCCCATCTCTACACACCCTACTGTGCCTTTATCTTCATTCCCCTACTGACATCAGTCCTCTTTGCCCCATTATGCACCTAGCTCCTCTCACCCTACTATGCCCCTTCTCTCTTCACATCACTGTATTCCTCTCTCTTCACACCCTACTTTGCCTTCATCTTTATTTTCCTACTGCCTTTTCTGCCCCCTTACTCAGTCTGTTCCTATCTCTGTTTTACCTCATTGTGCCTCCATCTCTACATACCCGATGCTGGCCCTTGCTTACTTAGATCACTATGCTCCCATCCTCACTGAATTATATAATTACCTTGTGAAAAGTCATCTTTTCTCTTTATACATCCTTTCCTTCCCCCCCCCCCGCCCCATTCCTACAACACTTTCCTCCCTAAATCCTGTCCTACCCCAACTCCAGAAAACCATCGCTTTTCATCACCCAGTCTTACTGAGAACAGCTTCTTGCTGCAAGTTGAATCCAGACGGCTCTTGAGAAAATCCTGCAGTATATTCCTTGTTGGTTGTAGTTCTTACAGAGCCAGCCTACTAGGTGGTTGGCCAGAAGGAAATGGGGATGTTCTCAGGGTTGGTGGAGAGCAGCGGCTGTCACTCGCACCATGCATCCCAGAACAGTGACTGAAACCAGCCACTTCCCCGTTTAGAGATCAAAGTCTATCCCCGCCCCCTCCCTTCCATGTGACCTGAACCAATGGATACCACTGATGGCTGTGTTTATCAAAGGAGTTAATATACCTGTCTTAACAAGCTCGGTAATGACAGCTGCCTAAAAACATTCTCATCTGGTCACATTAAGAAAAAAAATGGAGCACTCCCTTTCCTGATGTGTCAACCAAGTATGAAGGCCTGGAAAAGGGCCACGATTTATCTCTCCCTGCTGGCATTTCTCAACAGTGACACCAATAGGGCTCCTTGTGGTGGCATCAAGTGCTCTTGTCTCCCTGCCCTGAGAGAGCTACACCATGCCTGTCTCTACAAGTCACTGTATACATGATTTCCTAATTGGGGTGACACTGTTTACTCATGAGAATATGAAAGAAGAAGAGTTGACTCATCAAGGTTTTATGTGGATTCTGTACTATTTGGCCCCTTCATCTCCATCCCCAATAGTTATTCTAACGATGATGCAGTGCTTCCTATGACTATTATCTGGGCCTTTTTTTTTTTTCTGTCCAGGTACTGACCAAAAAAATTTATTAAGTGCCTACTATGTGCCAGGCATCATGCTAGGCATTGAGGATACAAAGGGTACATTCAGTTGGGTGGCACAATATGTACCCTGAGAAGTAAATACAATATAAATACCAAGTTCTTTTTGTAGAAGGAGAGGAGAGAGGACAGTAGCAATTGAGGAGTGGGAGGTCAGGGTGGGCCTTCTGTAGAAAATGGCCCTTGAGCTAAGTCTTGAAAGAAATTAGGAATTCTAATTGGAAGAAGTGAGGAAAAGAGTATATCCAGGCATGGGCAACAGCCTGTGTCAGAGCATGGAGGTAGGAGATGGGGAAGAGCAAGCAGGCTACTTTGACTGAAATGTAGTCTGCATTAGGAGAGTTATATTCAACAAGTCTGGAAATACAGGCCGGCACTAAATGGTGAGTGGTTTTAAATTCCAAACAGTGAAACTTGTTTTTTCTCCTAATTAAGAAGGAGCATCTTGAGTAGAAGAGTGACATGGTCAGACCTGTGCTTTAAGAACATCAATTCGGCAGATCGTGTGGGGAATGAATTGGAGATGGGAGTGACTGGTAACAGGAAGAACAGTTGGGAGATTTTTGTAATTTCTTGGGCAAGGGGTGATGAGGACCTGAAAATTATGGTGATAGCTGTGTGAATATGGAGAAGAGGAAAGATGTAAGACATGCTGTGGAGCAGAATGGATCAGACTGGTCATAGATTGGATGTAAGGGTTGAAGGGGAAGGAAGAGTTGAATGTGACTCCAGGGTTGCAAACCTGTTTTAACTAGAAATAAGGAAGTTAGGAAGAGGATAGGGTTTTGGGGAAATGAAAGTGATTTCTGTTTTGAGATTCTTATAGGACAAGAAATTGAGAATGTCCAAAAGGAAGTTGGGGATGCAGCAGTGGGCCTCAGGAGAGACTGGGGCTACAAATAGAATCTGAAAGTCACACACTTAGAGAAAATAACTGAATTTATGGGAGCTAATAAGGTCACTGAGAAAAAAAGTTGATAGAGGGAAAATAGCTCAGAACAGAGCCCTGGAGAATGGTCACAGAAAGGGAGTGAGACACAAAGGATAGTCCAACAAGGAAGACTGAAAGGTGGCCAGACAGGTAAAATAACCAAAAGAAGTAGGTATTACCAAAACCCAGAGAGAAGTGAGTGTACAGGATGAGAGGGGAGTGTAATAGTAATCAGTTTAGCAGATATTTAGCACTTAATACCTTGGGGCTAAGTATGGAAGGTGCAAACTCTGTCCCACTGTTGAGAAGGCATGAACTCCCCTGTTGATGTGGAAGAAGGGGATTGGCTGAGACAGGAGGATAAGCAAGAATTCCAGAGACAAGAGAGAAAGAATTGGAACACTGCTCCTGGTGAAGGAAGAATCGAGGAGACTGAAACCAGCTGAGAAAGAGAGAGAGAGAGAGAGAGAGAGAGAG
>CM053589.1:31648955-31673651 GCA_028646515.1 Pseudochirops corinnae
ACTTTGTTTGTTCGTGGCCGGGCTGATCCTTGAGTTCCAGGCAAGAGAAGTGGTGAAGAGTTTAAGATGTGCTGGACCCTGTGAACTTCAGTGTGTAACAAGAACTGCTTGGAAGACTGGACAAGGAGTTGGGAGCTGGCTGCTTCTGAATCCAGGTGACTGGTGGATTCAAGTAGGAGCTGGGACCATGGAAGGGGATCCAGGGAATCAGAGAGAGCACCCATAGTCAAGATGAAGAAAAGGCCTCCACTTGGATGAAATTGAGGTTTTCTGGACACCGAGGGGAGGAGGGTTTGTGTGGTTTTCTAATGACTGTGTTTGTGATCAATGATATTTAGTAATTGTGAATCTAGATTAGTGACTGGTTAAGTACTGAGTTGCTGTGTGAGTGGAAGTTTGATTATTCTATTGTGAATTGATTGAATGATTAAGTATGGAGTTGCCCCATGAGTGGAAGTATTGATTACTATACTATGAATTGATTGAATGCTTTGTTCTAAATATTGTGGCCTCTGTAGTGAAAACTGTGTGGCCATTTTCTGTGATAAGATGTAATGTTGTGAATATTATATTGTGATATATTGTGAATGTTTTTCTTGATTTGTAATGGAATAAACAGAGTGTTCACTATATCAAAACAGCAAAGTATTATGGGAAATGCTAAGTGGCAGTGAGAAGATAAGGTAGCATTCAGTGTTGCCCTGGAATAGCAGCATTAGTAGAGATTTGGAGTCAGTGGACTTGGGCTCAGACCTACCACTTGTGTGACTTTGGGGACATCCCTTAACTTCTCTGGTCCTCAGTTTCTTCATATAGAAAATCAAGGGGTCCTTTCTGGTTATAAATCAAAGTATGGGGTCCGTTCTCTGATTCTCAGATTGGAGCCCAAATTCTCCTTCTTCTGTTATGATGCTGTTCAAGATCCTCAATACTTCCTTCATTATGGCTTAAGCTCAGCATCAGTCACTGGTCGGTGAGCAATGGTCAACGGTACAACCGCTGATGGCTAGATAACCTGTTGTTGATTGAGAACTCAGCCAGCTACAGATGTGGACTGAAGGAAGCAGATGGAGTAATTTCCTCCTGTTTCATGTATTTACTTGTCTCCCTCCTGAATCTCTTCTAGGACTTCATTAGGATACAGTTACCGTATTCAGTGGGATGGAATGTTAGCTTAGATCAAAGCTTACAGCATCTAGGAATTTAGGTTAGGGTTAGAATTCTGGTCAGTAAGCTAGGTGTTTGGGGCAGGATTTTTATTGGGAGCTCAACAGAGACAGGAAACCAAAAGGGAGAGAACTATGACTGTGGATCAAGAGAAGGGCAATTGTGGTGAGGGACAGAGGGAGTCAGGCTATCTGCTGTACCAGAATGAGCTGGGAAAGGGACATGCCACTAGATGGCAGAAGAGGTTAAAGGACACTGCACCATGACACTTCACTAATCTGCCTTTTCTGGGGCCTGAGCTCTTGGACCACACCTTCCTTTGCTTTCTTAAGAACTCCGAACTCTGAGTAAATGTGAGCCTAGGTATATAGAGCTATGCACATGATAGGGGAGATGCCAAGACATTTTATGCCTAAGAATCCTTGATTCAGAGCAGCCTGTTCATCAGTAGAAGTTATTGACTTGAGACAACAGACAGGTGGAGACTGGTGGTGGGGTGGGAGGGAGGCTAGTAAGAGAGCTAAATTTGATTCCTAGCTAGAACTGCTTATTTATTCTTGAAATGCAATATTTCCCCATCCTGATTTCCTCCAACCTCTGTCACTGAGTTGACCCTTCATGGTATTTGAGAGGCTGGATGGCGCAGTGGATGGAGCCATGGACTTGGGTTCAGATCCCTTCTTAGACAGTCATTAGCTTGTGGCCATTGGCAAATCACTTAACCTGTCTGAGCCCAAGTTTGAAAAATGAAGAGAAACTATCTATAGTACAAACCTCACAGGGCTATTGGGAGACTATGAGGAGAGAATAAATGCAATGTACTTTCCAAGCTTTAAAGTCTTGGGTGAATGTTAGTTATTTCCTCTTCCCCTTCTCCATTTGAATTGCCTTTGTGGGAGAGGAAATTAAAGCAACATATTTCCCAACTGCTTTGGAGCAAAGAAGCAAAACCAACATGTCTGAAAATATTCATAGTCTATGTGTACACAGGGACAAAGTCAGGGACTGGGTCTATTATTTTGGTACAGGTAACTCCTAAATGAGGTACTCCTTCTACCAATACAGCACCTTTTCTGCAAATTAGCCTCTCTCTCTCCCTCTTTCTGTGTGTGTGTGTGTGTGTGTGTGTGTATGTATATATATATATATATATATATATATATATATATATATACATATATACACACATATATATAATTGTTAAATATTTTCCAATTACATGTAAAATTTTTTTCAACAATAATATTTTTTATATTTTGAGTTTCAAATTCTCTCCCTCCCTCCTGCTCCTCTGCCCTCTGTGAAGAGGCAAGCAATTTATTTTGATTACATATGTGAGGTCATACAAAACATATTTCCCTATTAGCCATGTTTCTGCAACTTAGTCGTAAAGAGTTGCCTAAAGTACAGCTGAGAGGTTAAATAACATGGTCAGGGTCTCCGAGTCAGCATTTGTCCAAGGGAAGACTTGAACCCAAGTCTGAAGCTGGCTCTCTATCCGTTATAACATACCCTTTCTCTGTATGCCTACACATTCACCTTGAAATGGAAAATGGAATCTATGACTTGCACATGTGGAAACCAAAATCTACTCATACCCTCATCACCATCTGGATTCTCCTGGTGAAGTGAGATTTTCCCTGCCTGGCTTATCCAGCTCACAGGCTGAGGTCCTCTTTGGCTCATTTTGCACAAACACACAGCCATGAAGAAGAGCGTTCAGTGTGATCTGTTTTTTTTCCCCTTCATTTGCTCTGGCTGCATTTTTAAAGAGTATTTTCATCAAGAAGAGAAAATGTCAAGGATAGGGGAACAAGAGCAGGTAGGCAGAGGGCCAAGGTGGAAAGGTCATAGAGGAGCTGCAGGAGGCCAGCCCTGGGGAGTGGGGGGGGGGGAAAGGAGAAGAAAAGGGGAAAATGGGCCAGAAAAGAAGCTGCCTCTGTGCATGGGAATTGAGAGAGCTGGCCTAGTCTCGCTCCCGGCCCAACGACCATGGCGCTGATGGTGGCCCAGTCTCTCCCCAGGGGGCCTGCAGCTGGCGGTTAAAGTAGCTGGGGTGAGTGTTGTGCAAATCCCAACCCATGCCAAGTGGACCTCTTCCTCTTTTTAGGGTAGGCCAACAGCAGCTGTTTCTTGCTGCTTTCATCTGTATGTGTGTGTGAGGGTAAAGATGTGGTGTCAGAGACATGAGGAGCTGACTGCTGTTCACTCTTCTGAAATGAATCCGAATTTTAAAATTTTCTTCTTGATATCACCTTGATTTCTAGACATACACTTTTACTCTCCTCTACCCAGCAAGCCATACCTTATAACAAAGAAAAGAAAAGAAAGAGGGGACTGGGGAGAGAAGCAGCTCAACAGAATTCAGCAACACACTGACCAAGTGTGACAGTGTAGGGACTGTTCCATACCCATAGTCCCCCACCTCTGTAAAGAAAGGAAATTGACCTCCATGTGTCTTTTTGCTTTCCTCATAGCCTTTGGGTGGTGAGCACAGATAGTTAGGAAAACTCCAAAGACATGGATGGTCTATCGAGGTAGCATCACATTCAGTCTTGCATATTCCATTTTTTTTTTTTTTTGTGGAAAGGTTAACTGATGTATAGAGATGGGAAACAATCTATTTTTATTATGTACCAAGGTGGTGTCAGAGATGGGACTATTTTTTGTGGAAAGGTTAACAGATGCATAGAAATGGAAAGTGACCTACTTTTATTATATGGTGAGACCATGTCAGACATGGGACTAGAACTCCGGTTTCCTGGATGCCTATGGTTCCCTCCCCATTAGATACCATATCTCATGTTCCCCATGACTCACAGGGCCTAGAGGAGAGACAGGCACACTGGGTTCCCATTCTGGTGGCTCCAAGACCTTTGCAATAAAAGCCCCAATGACCTCTCATCTTTTGAGGTTTATGAAATCTCTCTCTACCGTCCTCTCCCTGTCCTCGCTGCTACCATCTACTGAATCTCCAGGGCATTCTCAGTTTTCTCAGGGACTTCCATCTCCAGCTCACCATCTTCCTTTCCATCCTAGCTCTGCCATCATTTTTAGAAGATTTAATGTTCAAGTCAAAGAACATTCTGACAACCTGACCTCTCGATTCCTTTACCTCCTCAACTCCAAACCTCCTTCTCCATCCCAGTTCAGACACAAGCTGACAAAACCATATCCTAGACCATGCCCTCTACAGGAATTGTGCTACCTCCAGAATCTCCACTTTGGAATTCTACTCTCAATCAATCAGTCAGTCAATACGTGCCAGATAGTATACTAAACTCTGGAGACACCCTGCCCTCAAAAAGCTCACACTCTCTGACATCAAAACCTCTGATCCTTCCATCTACCTTCCCCTCTCTATTCTGAATTTGCTCCTTGCCCTTATCAGGGCTGCTGGTTGATGTGTTCATCCTCTCCCAACCCATGTGCCACTAAGGCATCACCCTCCTTAGTCCCTGTAGTCAACTTTGATGCCTCACTAGATACCACTCCATTGAGGAAGTATGCACAGTATGGTGAAAAGAACATTAACTTTGGCATCAGAGGAGCTGGGCTCAAAATCCTGGCTCGACCAGTTACTATTTCTGTGACAATGGACATTTCACTGAACCTCCTAGTTTTTTTTATCAGTAAAATGAGAAGGTTGGACTATACGACCTCTCAGATCCCTCCCATTTCTGTCCTGCATCCAGATTATCCCTAGATAACTCCTATCAGTCAATAAGCATTTATCTAGCACCTAAGATATTCCGGGCACACTACTAAGTGGTGGGGATATAAAAAGAGATAAAAAACCATCCCCGCCCAAGGAGTTCTCAATTTAAATAGGAGAGACATCAAACACAAACATACATACCAACAAGCTATACTCAGGAAATATTTAAAAGAGGGAAGGTACTGTAATTAAGAGGGGTTTCTTATAGGAGACAGGATTTGGTTGGGACTTGGAGTCAGGGAAACCTGTGGTGGAAATAAGGAAGGAGAACGTTCCAGGCATGAGGGACAATCAGAGAAAATGCCCAGAGCCAAAAGATTGAATAGTTGGTTTGAGAAAAGGCAAGGAGACCAGTGTCGCCGCACCAAGGAGTACATGGAGGAAGTGAAAGGTATAAGAAGACTGGAAAGATGGGGACTGTGGGGAGGTAAGGTTATGAAAGGCTTTGAATGCCAAAGAGAGGATTATGTACTGATTCCAAAGTTGATAGAGAGCCACTGGAATTTACTGAGTGGGGGTAAGGATGACATGACTAAATCTATTATTTAGGAAATTCACTGTGGCGGCTGAGTGAAGAATGAACAGACGTGAGGAGGGATGAGTGGCTCAGAGGATAGATAATGTTACCTTCAACAGTAACAAGGGAATTTAGAAGTGGGAAGTTTTGAGGGAAAAGACAATGAATTCCATTTCACACAGTTTAAGTCCGAGGTGCCTCCTGGGTTAGCCAGTTGGAGATGTCTTAATAAACAGCTGGAGAAGCGAGACTAGGGGTCAAGAGAAAGGCTAGGCCTGGATAAGGATATTTAAGAATCATCAGCATAGAGATGGTATTTCAATCCATGATGAGATCACCAAGTGAAGTAAAGAAAAAAGGGCCCAGGAGGGAGGGACGAAGAAAGTTAAAAGGTGTGACCAGAATGAAGATGTTGAAATGAGATTGAGTTGGAACAGTCTGATAAGTAGGAGACCCTCCCCATTGTTTTGTTACTCTAAGAGATCCATAAATGTCATAGATTACTAGAGAAAATCATGAAATCGAGCCAATTCTCTACCTCCCGGCAAGACAGTCACTGGGGTTCCAAGTGTGGACTGGGTCCAGAGACTGTGTCTTTATTGTTATATGGTACTTTGAACTGGTCTGTCCATTAAGCTCAGTGGGCTAGGGGAAGGTAGTGTGATCCTCCTCTTTGGAGGCATTTAAGCACAGGCTGTGTGGCCACTTGGCAGGTATGCTGTATGCAGGTATGCTTTTCAGAGGTCCCTTTTAACTCTCAAATTCTGTGATTCTGTAATGCAGCCAAGGTTGTGTTTATCTTTGTGTTTGTGTTGATATTTCAACAGGCTAACCTGGTAGCTCCCCAGTGAGAGCCTGTATCACAACTGCCTGGCATCCCTTTGACAGATGTTGCCACTGGCAGCAAGGGGGCTTTGGATGTCTGTGATCTGTTTCTGGGAAGATCATGCAAATAAATAATGCTCCACCAAAAGTAGGTCACTAGTATAACCTTTAATGTATAACAGAACAATTAATAGTATAGCAGGAAACCCTTCATTAACAACAAAAAAGATTTCTAAGTGTCAACTCAATGGCCCACTTTTTAAGAGAAAATTCTAGCATTATAGAAAAAATAGAGTTTGACTTGTAGTGCAAAAAGAGACCATAAACTGCCAAAAGATGTGGAGTAAGTAAGTGAGAAGAGTGGGATAGGGTTAAGGAAGGGTTCAACAAGAAGATAGGTGTTGGGCCAAGTTTGGTAGGAGATGCTCTATAGTGGGAGATTTTCAAATTCAGGTAACATATGTTAATAATGTATGGACCTCCAGGGCATGTTGGGCAGTGTACTGGGCTAAGCACTGGGGGAGATATGAAAACAGGTGAGTTCTAGTCCCTGCCCATCCACAGCTTAAATGGGGGAGATAAATACAGCACACACATAAATAACGAAGGTACAAATTCATATAAGATCAGCATGGAATGGAATGGAATAACATCTATTAAGTATTTCCTATGTGCCAGGCAGAGAAGAGGGAACAAAAGAAAGGGCTTTGGAAGGACAGAAAAAAGAAAGGTCATTTTTTAACTTGGTACATCAAGGAGGAAGTGGCATTTGAGGAGAGTGACAAAGACGGCTAAAATTGAATAAGTAGATGGGGGTAGGGAGTTCCAGGTTAAGGGAACAAAGATAAATTGTTGGGAAAGCAAGAATGTGTATGCAGGTTTTTCTGGAATAGAACACGTGACACATGAGGCTGAAAACAAAGGTTGGACTCACGCTCTGGAGAGCCTTGAAAACCAGGTGAAATAATTTTTTACAATCAGAGATCATAGAAGGATAGATCTAGAGTTTGGTCCAATCCCTTCATTTTACAATTCGGGAAATGGAGACCCGGGAAGTTAAATGACTTGCCCATACAGGCAAGACTCAGAGGAAGGATTTGAACCCAGGACCTCTGGCTCTGAGTTGGGTCTTTATTTTATCTGAGTCAGTGCTTGCTTCCCTTTATGTGGCAGTCAACCAGGAACCCTGGCAGGGTTTTAAGTAGAGGAATGATGTGATCAAATCTGTTCTTTGTATAAGGATAGGGACTAAAGCTTTGATTTCATTAGCACAGGGAACCCACAGGTGAAGACACTCCTTCTACCGGGTGCGTATTGGCAGCTTTTCTGAACCTATTTATTCTCTTAGAGTACAGAGTAGTTAAGGGGACTTAAACAGTCACGTGGTGTGTCAGAAGTGAAACTTGAACTCAGAACTCCCCAGCTGATGTAAGAAGATTAAGCATGCGAAGCACAGATTAGAAAGGAAGACCAGTTAGGAGGCTGTTGTAGTAGAGGTAATAATAATAATAATAATGAGCATTTGTATAACTCTTAAGGTTTACAAAATGCTTTACATAAAGTCTGATCACATCATCCCCCTACTCAATAAACTACAGTGGCTTCCTATAGTCTCAGGTGCAAACATAAAAGGTTCTTTGGTATTCAAAGCCCTTCATAACCTAGACCCCACCTACCTTTCCAGTCTTCTTATGCATTATTCCCAATGCACTTTTCCAACCAGTGACACAGACCTTCGTCTTTCAGCTCTGGTCATTTTCTCTGGCTGCCCTGCGTGCCCAGAATACTTTCCTGCCCTGACTCCCACTACTGACCTCACCAGCTTCCTTTAAGTCCCAACTAAAACTCCACCTTCTACTTCCCCCTTCCCTCTGCTAATTACTTCCTATTTATCCTGATAATGGTTCCCAAACTTATTTGACTTACTGCCCTTTTTTCCAAAAAAAAAAAAAAAATCACTCAGAGCCCCTCTGGACAGACCTACACAACTTGGCAGTAGGTGGGGGCCAAAATTAAAATAGGTTAAACTTCTTCGACCTTCAGGTAGGTTTTTAGTGGCTCACTTTCCAAGTAAAGGTATAATGGTGGTTGGTTGCTTCGGGTCACCCGACAAGCAGGAGAGTGGGCCCAGCGGCAACCCGCCTGCCAAGATCCAGGACAGGCACAATAGTGACTGGGGGAAGGCGGGTGCCACTTATTACAAAGTACTCGCTACATCTTCACTTCCTTTTACATCCTCTACGTTTTTCCTGGGCCACCAGAAACCCTTGGGCAGGCAGCAAGGGGCCAGCTGGCCCTGTGTCGTGCAGGTTTGGGTTAGATTAACCCTTATTTTTAGTCAATGCCCCCCAGTGGCCCCCAGGCTACTACTGCCCACCCATTGTTCCAGCATCCTCCAGGGGTTGGGATAGCTCGCCTTGGGAACCCATGTTTGCATAGAGTTTGTTCTGTATATATTCACTTGCATTTTGTCTCCCCGATTTGATTGTAAGCTCCCTGAGGGGAGGTGTTAATCTTCTGACTCTTTTTGTATCCCCAGCACTTAGAACAGTGATTGATACACAGAGGCATGTAATAAATATTGATTGAATTCACATATCATATCTCATTTTACTCTGAGGAGGCAGGTACTATTATTCACTTTACAAATGAGAAAACAGAGGCAGAAAATGATGAAATAACTGACCTAAGGCCATACAGCTAGTAAGCATCTGAAGCTAGATTTGAACTCAGGTCATCCTGATTCAGGGCCAGCACTCCAGACACTGTACCAACTAGATACCTTGCAAGGAATCTCAACTGGGATATTGGCAATGAGAGGAGGGCATGGATACAAGAGATATTTCAGAGCCAGAATCCAAAGGATTTGGGCAACTGATTGCATATAAGAGGTGAGGAAAAGGGAAGAGTCACGGAGAGAATATAGGTTTAGAGCAGGGGCAGGGAACCTGTGTCAGTCAAAAGGCCACACTTAAGGATTTAGAAGGTCACATGTGGCCTTAATGCTGCAGGTTCCCCACCCCTGGTTTAGGAAGTGGATGACAGGGAAAGCAGCAAGGCATGGAAAAAAATTAAGGAGTCAGGAGGAGGAGGAGAGGGTTAGGGGAAAAGACAATAAATTTGGTTTTGGACACATCGGTTTGGTTAAGGTTTGGGTGGGACATTCAGATATCCCTTAAGAAGTGAGAAATGGTCATACATTTGGGTTGTGACAGCTGAAGAATAAAGAGCGGTTAATATACTGAAGGAGAGAGAGAGTTGGGGGAAAAAAGAGACTGAGGCTAGACCCTTTTAGAAGTATGACAGACTAGTTTTAGAGGGTTAGAAAAAGGAAGGGGAGGCACAGAAAACTGGTAAGCCTTGGCTAGGAAGGAGGGGTGTTTGAGTGGTGGTGTAGGAGGCCAGCTTAGGCTTTCTTCTAGTTGTCTAGTATTTATTTTTGGAGGAGGGAGAGAAAAGGAGAATCCTCTATCACAGAGGATTAGGAGAGAAGAGATCTGGAACATGGAAGGAGGGGATAGTCAGTAAATAAGCATTTATTAATCACCCACTATGTGCAAGGCATTGTGCTAAATGTGATACAAGCAAAGGCAAAAGACAGTCCTGCCTTTGAGGACCTCACAATCTAACTGGGGAGTCAACAGGCAAACAACTATGTACGAACAAGTTATACACAGAGAGACAGAGCTGAGACATTGAATACCTTGAGAACAGGCAAGGAGACCAGTATCACTGGATCAAAGAGTACATGGGGAGCATATAAAGTTTAAGAAGACTAGAGGGGGCAGAGCCAAGATGGTGGAATAAAAGCAGGGACTTGCTTGAGCTCTCCCCCAAACCCCTTCAAATAATATAATGTAGCATAATGTAAAAAATGACTCTAAGCAAATTCTGGAGCGGCAAAACCCACAAAATGACAGAGTGAAACAAATTTCTAGCTCAAGACAACCTGGAAGGTTGATAGGAAAGGTCTGTTGCACCAATGTGAGCACAGTCCATTGTGGGCTACGCTCGCACAGATGGGCCAGAGCAGGCTTCAGGGGACTGAATCACTGGCAGCTGTGGCAGTTTCCAGACTTCTCAAACCACAAATGCCAGAAACAAGGTCTCTGAAAGGTCAGTAGGAAAGGACTGTGGGACCTGGGTGAGAGAAGAGTGCAGTCTAGCCCCTGCTCCAGGGTGGAAAGAGGAGCTTGGTCAGACCCCAACCCTGGGGCAGTGGAGGCTGCAGTGACTGCTTCCTGAGCTCTTGGCCCACAGATGGTGGGAGGATCAAGTGGCTGAGGGGGGATTGCATGGATCTCTTTGCTGGTTTTGAGGCAGGATTCTCTAGCTTTGCCTGTACTTCGATCTGGGTTACAATCCTGGGTGGTGGTCCCAGGGTGAGGAGCAGCACTAATGTGGTGGAGTTTGTGGTGACAGTGGAAAGGAAATCCTCCTCACAGTTCCAAGGCAGAAAAGAATGCTTGTGGTCACTCACAGACCAGAGCACACAGGCCAGGAGAGGAATAAACACCTCTCCTTTGATCATACCACCTTAGAAGAACTGAAAATGTATAGGTCCCTAGAAGTCTCCCTGAAGATGCACAAAACCCCTGAAGCTCTGGACCTCCTCAACTGGAAGCAGAATTCTATCTTAATAAACAGTTTAAAAGTCAAATAATTGGCTGGGGAAATGAGCAAAAAGCATTAAAAAACCTTAGACTATAGAATTTTACTTTGGTGACAAAGAAGATCAAAACATACAAGCAGAAGAAGACAACAAAGTCAAAGCCCCTACATCCAAAGCCTCCAAGAAAAATATGAATTGATTGCAGGCCACGGAAGAGCTCAAAAAGGATTCTGAAAATCAAGTAAGAGAAATAGAGAAAAAGTGGGAAGAGAAATGAGAGTGATGCAAAAAAAATCATGAAAAACAAGTCAACCACTTGCTAAAGGAGACCCCAAAAAATGCTGGAGAAAGTAACACCTTAAAAATAGACTAGCCCAAACGGCAAAAGAGGTTCAAAAACTCAATGAGGAGAAAAATGCCTTAAAAAGTAGAATTGGCCAAGTGGAAAACGAAGTCCAAAAACTCACTGAAGAAAACCATCCCTTAAAAATTAGAATGGAGCAAATAGAAGCTAATGACTCTATAAAAAATCAAGAAATTATAAAACAAAGCCAAAAGAATGAAAAAAAATAGAAGACAATGTGAAATATCCCACTGGAAAAACAACTAAACTGGAAAATAGATCCAGGATTTAAAAATTGTTGGACTACTTAAAAGCCATGATCAAAAAAAGAGCCTAGACATCATCTTTCAAGAGATTATCAAGGAAAACTGCCCTGATATTCTAGAATGAGAGGGGAAGATAGAAATGGAAAGAATCTACTAATTGCCTCTTGAAAGAGATCCCAAAAGGAAAATTCCTAGGAATATTGTAGCCAAATTCCAGAGTTTGCAGGTCAAGGATAAAATATCGCAAGCAGCCAGAAAGAAACAATTCAAGTATTGTGGAAACAAAATTAGGGTAATGCAAGATTTAGCAGCTTCAACGTTAAGTGATTGGCGGGCTTGGAATATGATATTCCAAAGGTCAAAAGAGCTAGGATTAACATCAAGAATCACTTCTCTAGAAAAACTGAGGATATAATCCTTCAGGGGAGAATATGGACATTCAATGAAATAGAGGACTTTCAAGCATTCTTGATGAAAAGAAAAAAATAAAAAGGGTGAGAGAGAAATATATTGGGAGAAGGAGAAAGGGAGAGGTAGAATGGGAGTAAATTATCTCACATAAAAGAGGGAGAAAAAAAGCTTTTACAGTGGAGGGAGAGGGGAGGTGAGAGGGAAGAAGGGAATAAGTGAACCTTGCTCTCACTGGATTTGGCTTGAGGAGGGAATAACATATACACTCAATTGGATAGGGAAATCTCTGTTACCCTATAGGAAAGTAGGGAGGAAGGGGATAAGAGAAGAAGGGATGATGGAAGGCAGGGAAAATGGGGTGAGGGGGTAATCAGAAGCAAACACTTTTTAGGAGGGACAGGGTTAAAGGAGAAAATAGAATAAACGGGGGGTAGCATAGGATGGAAGAAAATACACTTAGCCTTTCACAGCATGACTACTATGGAAACGTTTTGCATCACTGCACATATATGGCCTATATTGAATTGCTTGCCTTTTCAATGAAGGTGGATAGGGAAGGAGGAAAGGAGAGAACGTAGAACTCAATTTTAAAAACAAATGTTAAAAAATTGTTTTTACATGCAACTGGGAAATATCTAGGCAAAGGCGTATAGAAATCTATCTTGCCCTACAGGAAAATAGAAGGGAAGGGGATAAGAGAAGGGGGGCAGCGTTAGAAGGGAGGACAGACTGGGGAAAGAGGTAATCAGAAGGCACAACATCTTGGGGTAGGGGTAGGGAAGAGATGAGGAGAAAATTTGGAACTCATAGTCTTGTGGATGTGAATATTGAAAACTAAAAATAAATAAAAAAGAAAAGAAAAAAAGTCTGAAAATAAAATAGGGCAGAGAGAGGGGGAAAAAAGACTATAAAGGTAGGGAATGAATGACAAGATTAAGAAGGTCTTTGAATACTGAACAGAGGATTTTGAATTTGATCCTGGAGATGATAGGAAGCCACTGGAATTTATTGAGTAGGAGTGTAATATGGTCAGACTTGCTTTTTAGGAAAATCACTTTGGTGGCTGAATAAAAGATGGACTGGAGTGGGGAAAGGCTTATGGCAGGCAGACTGCCAGCAGCTTATTGCAACAGTCTAAGAGTGAGGAGAGAGGTCTGTACCAGAGAAGGGGAAATAGTTGAGAGATGCTGCAGGTCAGGGCAATTGATAGGATATTGCGGGTGTGCAGTCAAAGATGACACTAGATTGTGAGACTAGGGGACTGGGAGGATAGTGTTGCCTTTGACAGTGACAAGTTTGAAAGGGAGGAGGGTTTGGGGTGGGTAGGCGGAACAATGAGTTCAGTTTTGTTAATTCATGTTGAGTTTAAGATGTCTACAGGATATCCAGTCAGGATGTCTAATAGGCAGTTGGAGATTCAAGACTGAAGGCTTGAAAGTAGATTGAGAGTCATGGGCATAGAGATAACTGAATCCATGTGAGCTGAGGAGATGAAGCAGTGTAGGAGAAGTCCAAATTCACTATGAAGATCCGAAAGGAGCAGATGGGCAGTAAGGGAACCAGGAGAAAGAGGACTAGAACCTGAGAGAGAAAAGAGTATCAAAGAGAAGGAGGATGATTGATAGGGTCAAAAGCTGCAGAGAGGTCAAGAAGTATGAGGACTAAGGGGTGGCTAGGTGGCACAGTGAATAGAGCACTGGCCCTGGAGTCAGGAGGACCTGAGTGCAAATCTGACCTCAGACACTTAACACTTAACTAGCTGTGTGACCTTGGGCAAGTCACTTAACCCCGATTGCCCTCCAAAAAAAAAAAGTATGAGGACTGAGAAAAGGCCACTGGATTTGACAATTAAGACATCACTGGAAGAGACAAGGTGGTTAGGTGGAAGCCTTGTGCTTTGGCTAACTTTAATCCAATTATCAGCTACTTTTCTCCTAAGAGGGAATGTAGTCAGTGAGCTCTGGCCCAAACTACCCAGGGGCTATCACCATCTGCATTTCTCTCAGTTATTTTTTGTTCTTCTTGTTTGTCCTTCATTCCGGAAGAGAACCACGACATCTGGAAGGTGAAGTCAATGCACTTGAATTGGATTTAAGTGAGGGAGGACTGTGCAAGGCCACCAGTCTCACTTTCTACTCTAGAGTCATCTGGATCCAGAGACAAGATATAGATCAGGATGACTGGAAAGAGCCCTGGATGTAGTGGGAGACCGTGGCCTTTTTAAGCTAAGGTCTTTCTCAGGTCTCAGTTTGACTGAGGCAATGTCCACTCAATGTTTAAGGTTAGGTTAAAGAATGGCCTCTATTACTTAGTTTTAAAAAAATCAATCTGGGAGGCAAAGACCCTCAGGGTTTCTGGCCAAAACAGAAACGATTGTTATTTACATTCACTCTGAATCAATGGGGCCAAAACTATGACCGAGTGAAGCTTGGCTTGGGACCTATTGGTGGCCAATCAATGAGAGCCAGAGTGATCTGAGTTTAAGTCAAGGACCTTAAAATCTAACCCTTAAATTCCAAGATATCTTACAAGGTTTCAGCTATCAAAATGTACATTCCTTTGGGCAGAGTGACCACAAGTAAGGTTATGATACCCTATGTGGACAGAGGAAGGGGAGGCAATGGGAGAAGGGAGAAGGAGCTGTGTTGCCCAACTGGCCAGTTCCAGTTGGGTCCTCAGTGGGCCAGCTCGGGTTACTACTCACAGAGGCTGTTAGTCCTTTGTTCTGGAAGAGAACCATGACATCAGGGAGGTGATGCCATGACATGCAAGTGAATTGGATTTAAGTGAAGGAGGGCTGTACAAAGCCACCACTTTCTCCTCTGGATTCATGTAGGTCCAGTGGCAAGATAAAGAGCAGGACAATTGTTGATAGCCCTGGATGCAGTGGGAGACCTTGATCTTTTCAAGCTAAGGTCTTTCTCAGGTCTCAGTTTGACTCCATTGTTCATATCAAGCTGAAAGCCAACGATGACATCAGCTTACTCTCTGGGGTTTCATCTTTATTTGGCTGGGTAAATGAACCTCTGAGCCGAATTCCCTAAGACTGTGGCTTCTGGGGAGACAGAAGTTAGAATGAGAGCAGTGCCTTAGTGACCAGAAGCTCAGAATTCTTGTGAAGTACATTGCAAGGGATAGGTTCAGAGAGCTACATGAACAGGAAGCCCTGTGTGGTCTTTTCTCCAAAGCACCTTGGTATGAAGGGGGCAGAAAAACACTCAGTGGTGCCCATGATAAATTAGAATTGTAGAATTTCAGGAGTTGGTCTCCTCATCTATTTCCTGGCTGGCCACTCTCCTCAGCATGGGGATGACCTCTGTTCCAGTCCCAAGGCAATATCTACTGAGTGCATAGAGCATGAGATAAGGGAGTGAAGCGGCTAGATATTTCCTAGGGGTTGTGGAGGTGAGGGTAGGGGTGGGGAGAGAATAGTTCTGGTGGCTAAAACCTTAGTATCCATGGGAAGAACCAGTCTGCAAACTGGTGACACTCATCCAGACCAGAAAAACTATACCCTGCGCTCCCCTCCCACCCACTACACTTTGAAGTAGTAGACAGGGAGGGTGGAAAGGTAGGTCAGGGACCCATTAATGTTTTTCTTAGAGGTTCTGACCCAGAATCTGAATTCAGGTGAATGATGTTGGTCCAGTGGGAAGAGATTGGGTGCCACAATCTCAGCTGGCATATGGAAGAGAGTTCTTATATACATGTTTCTGAGCCGAGAGGCCTAAATAGAAAACTCTACATATTGTGCCAGGCAGGCCCCAAAGGGTAGGAGAGAAAGAGGCATCTGAGTTACTCTCTGTTCCTACTAAGGAGCATTTTGTTCTCCATTAACTAAACAGTTCTTTTCTACCCACTTTTCTTGGGGAAGAGGGCCAATAGGGTGGCTCAGAGGAAATGTGAAAGATCGTACAAAGACTGAATCACCATGTGTTCTGACTCCCAGCCCCAGATCTTATCAAGATGGATGAGTTCAGGATACTATATTTGACCTCCTTCAATCAACCAACCACCACTTTGAACAGTTTCCTTAATTAGATTTCCAAGTATTAACCCTCCCATTCTATTGTCCACCTCCAGGCTCTACCTTCTTATTGCTCCATCCTACCTCCCTACTCTTCCCAGCTGACCTGAGTTACAGATGACCTCAGTCAGCTCTTCCTTTCCCAGAAGGAAGGAGCCTAGAGGCTAGAGGAAGATAGGGCTTGTCTACTCTTCTTCCGTCTTCTCTTTTCATAACACTCTACCTGTATTTGACCAGGGGCCCAAAAAGACCAAGGGAGATTCCTAGACTAAGGACCAGCTGATTGTTTTCTCTGCCAAAGTCTTAATATAAGAATTGGGTAAGGAGAGAGACCCCAGGCTGAGCCAATCTGGGTAAGAAGAATGGCACGAATGTGGAAAGGAAGATAGGAAAGAGAAGATGTAGTGTTGAGATTTGGGGATGAGGCTGTAGGTATTTTGGGGAAAAGGAATGATACCTATCTTCTGCTTTTTCCCTCTAACTCTCCCTTGTCCTTTCCCCCCACAGGAAAGATGGTTCTATCCAGGATTCTAGTCCTACAGCCACTCCTGGTACCATCTCTGACCTTCCTCTCCTTCACATCCTCTGCAGTCAGAAATTTCCGTGCTCTGCATGTTGACTATCCTAAGGTTATATTCTCTGAGGGCTTCCGAGGATACTGCAATGGTCTGATGTCCTATGTTCGAGGAACGAAAAATGAACGGCATTGCCCATGGATCCACTATGTGCTGCATGCTCCCTGGACAAAAATTAGTAGAAACTGCAAGTATACTGACAGCTTCTGTCAAGACTTCAATGAGTACTGCTCTCTCAGCCAAGATACCTTTTTTCTTATCAACTGTGCATGCCTATCCCTGGAACCACCCAACACCTGTCAGTACAATGAAACTACTTCCACTCACCATGTCTTCCTACTTTGCTCCAGAAAATACAATGGTGAACCCACGTCTATCATTGGCCTCCTCTAGGCAAAACTGGGAGGAACCCAAGTGTAAGGGGAAACCTAAGCTTTGACCCCTGACAAAACAAAGGTCAGGCTGTTGTTCCCTGCTTGGGGAATGTAAGGCTTCCCCCTGCCCTCTGCACCCCTCCTATGACAACAAAGCAGGCCAAGCCAGTTTCCAGGAAACCAGATCATTCGGCAGAGTTTCCAAGGGCCCCAGACCACTCCCCACTGTCTCTACATGAAGAAAAATAGATAAATTACCCTATAGACCATCAGAAAATTGCCCCATTACCCTTTGAGCAAGTCCAACTCTGTGCCCCCTTGCCAATTTCCTAACCCAGAGATATAGCCCCTCACCCTTTGTAGAATTCAGAGTCTTCCCCCTCCCTTCCCCCATTTGCCCTAAGAAGCTAACTCTGTCCAGCTGGCAGAGGCTGGCTGTTCACTTGGCCGGATCCTGAAAACTGGCAAGAGGCCCAGAGCCATGGCCAGCACCATGACAACAGCTGGCCTGGCCTCCCTTCTCCCCAACCCCCACCTCCTATCCCCACTCCTTTCTCTGCTCAGCTTCCTCCAAAGGGTATCTTTGTTTGCTAGACACTGGTCATCTAGTCCCTGAAGCACTCAGCCCCCTCACACCCATCATGGGGTCACAGAACCTCCTCCTATCCTATCTCCCCCACCTCTGAACTATATGTGCCCAAATTCCCAGTCTCTCCTTTTCTTTCCCATTGGGGTTCCCTTTATATATAATCTGCCCTCTCCTTTCCATCCCACGATAGGCTACATAGCACTTGTGGGGTTGAGTGAGATGGAGTAAGATAAAGTCTTTTAAATCATGAACCATGTGCTTTATTTTATCTGGTTACATTGTGAAATCTAGAGAGGGTACAAGAGAATTGAGGAGGTTGGGATTGTTGGGGTAGCTACAGATCTGGGATCGTACAGACCTTCAAATTCAACAAATTCAAAAGCCTTTTTTCCTTCCCTAGACTCCTTTTTCCTCTCAACTAGGTCTTTTCTTCAACCTCTCTCCTCTCTCTTCTCCTTTGGGATTCTTTCCTTCCAGAAGGCCTCTCAAACAATCTCTCTCCTGCACTGACTCCAGCAGCTCTGTGGGTAGTGGGGCAGGGGGCAGACAAGGGAAAGGATGGCAACACCAATCGTATGATAGTGGGCAACTGCTTTAATTTCTCTGAATCTCAGTTTTCTCATCTGAAAAATGATAGTAATTCCTCCAGTGTCCAACACACAATTAGTCTGCTAGTAGTATGAAGGGTATACTGGAGTGAAACACTGGGGTGTGGTATATGTATATATGTCCAGAGAGGGAATATTAAGGGCTTACCCTATAATGATGATGGTGGGAATGATAAACAGGGGGTTTGAGAGATATGATGGAGGTAGAAACAGCAGGACCTGACAATTTATTGGATGTGAAGGGCAAAATTAAGTCTTGGATACTATATACATGGATGCCTTGGCATGATGATTCAGTTACTTCCCATCCCTTCTAGGGCTGCCTTTCCAAACTGCAACCAATGGAGGCAGGTGAGATCTAATGAATCCACCAACCAATCAGTATTTATTAAGGTTCTAATATTTGCCAGGCACACTGATTCAATAACATGTCACATTTAGATAGTGCTTCATGTGTATAAAGCACTTTACATACATTATTTCATTTGATTTTCATAGCAATCTTAAGAATTATTCAAGGTATATGGGACTAGATCTGCGATTTCATTGGTACAGGGAGCCTCCGGATGAGGAATTTTCTTCTACTAATTTTGGTTGTCACATTCTCTAACTTAAGGGTCCTAGGATTGTCTAGAACAGTGAGAAGTTGTACGTGAGGTCATAGCCACTGTGTGTTAGAGAGAACTTGGCATCAGATCTCTGTGGCTCCTTCTATGCCAGCTTTCTATCCACTACTCCATGGTTATAAAATTATTAGTACCACTTTACTGAGAGGAAGTTGAGGCCCAGAAAGGTTGCTACTTGTCCAAAGCCACAACTGCAGTGGTGCAGTTTGGAAAGGCAGCTCCAGATGGGATGGGAGGTAATTGATCATCAGGCCAAGGCACTGACGTATAGCCTCCAAGACTTAATTTTGTTCTCTTCCTTCACATTCAATAAATTGTCAAGTCCTGTTGTTTCTAGGACTAGAACCCAAGTCGTGTTGGTCCAAGTATAATGAGGGCACCTCATGGAAACACATGGAGTTTTTTCTTTATTCTTACTGATCACATATACTGACTAAACCCTTGGGTGTGTTGGAGATGGCTCAACCATGTATGGGAGTGAGAGCTGAAGTACATGGGCACTCTGACATGACAAAGCAATTCCCTTGTTGACTGATTAGACAGAGGAGTCGATGACAGGCTACCAGCTCACTCCTTTGCTTTGACTCTCTTGTGTAGCAAATACTACTTCCTTTCACTAACCCCCCCCTTATGACAAAGGGTCTAGAAGTCCAGAAGTCCTTGGTCCAATGAATAGAGATGACTGGGGGTAAAGGAAACTTCCAGAGAGAAGACAACCCAAGTCCTTGGCCTGGTTTGCTAGAAAACATGGGCTTTGAGGGAGACCACAAAGAGCTAATTACATAAAGTGCTTAATCAGCAGTCCTGCAAACTGCCCTATGCTCTGATAGGAATTAAGTATCAGTCTCTAGAGCAGTGGTTCTCAACCTTCCTAATGTTGTGACCCCTTAATACTCATATGTGGGCGTATCTGCATGTGGGCGGGCTCTCCTGGAGATGGATAGAGGGCAGTATCTCAGTTCCTAAGACCATTGGAAATATGTTTTCCAATGGTCTTACGTGACCCCTGTGAAAGAACCATTCAATCCCCAAAGGGGTTGCAACCCACAGGATGAGAACTGCTGCTCTAGAGAGACTGTAATAATAGTAATAAGGTATTAATGACTTAAGTGGTGTGAAAGCATTCTGTGAGATTTTTGCATCTTTTAGCAAAATTTCTGTGTGTGAAGAAAGTACCTGTCCCATACCTGATGCATATTGTCCATAGTGTACCTTTCTGCTTCCACCTTTTAGGAAGACCCTAGGCAAAAGCTAAAATCTAAGCTTGAAATAATTTGTCCTTTGTGCATTAGGGTATTTAATGGGCTGAAGAGAATAAGAAAAGGGAGCATAGCATCTTTTCATTAGAAGTCAGGTTGCCCCAGGACTGAACCTGGTATAGAGGCCACATACATGTGTCCAGACCAAAGGAGCCCCTTAGGGAAAAAGGAGCAGGTGTAGCACCCTAGTCCCTTGGAAACAACTGTGATATCTTGTTAGATAAGTCCACTGATCTTTTGGTAATGGTAGGATCCTTTGCCTTAAATGTACAGTGCTCCCTAACTGGGGGTAGGGCATCACAACAATTTAATCCCTCTGTGAAAAAAAAATTCTGGCCTCTGGGTGAATTTGGGAGTGAAGAATGGGTGTTGGGATGCATTAATATTTTAGTGCATGGAACAACAGTGTAGTATGATTTGCACTGGTGTCAGGACAGGTTCAAATCTCAGTTCCTTTGCTTACCAGCTATGTTGCCATATAGTTAATTTTAGTACAACACACTTATTGAAGGTAATGGTACTCCGTCTCCTAAACACCAGCACAAGCGAAGAATCCAAGAGGCTCTTACTGATCATTGGGAATGTGTGGGTGAAGTTCTATGGTTCACTACAGATTGAAGTCTTCTTGGTTAGCTGGGAGTTAGGATAGTATGGATTTCAAAAAAACCTCTTAGGGATTGGGGGTGGCTGGGAAACAGGTACTTTGGCCTGGGAAACAGAAATAGCTATTCTGGTTGGGTAAGGACCAGGAAGAACACACATTTGGGTCAAACTGAAGTTGGTTTCTGATTAAATCATGGCAAACAGCCATGAGGCCTGAGACAGGCCTAACCCACTATGGGATTTTGGGAGGACTATCTAATTTAGAACTAGTCATAAACAGGTATAGAAAACATTTCACATCCCATCCACCTGTTTGCCCAAGGTAACTTGACTTCTACTTGCTGCTGCTTCACTTCTCCCCACTTGAACCAGCCGCTCTGAACCTTGGACTTCCAGAATCCCTGTCTCTTATATCTAATTTCTCTCCCTTCCCCTTACTCCCAGGATTTTAACCTAGTGAAAGCTGAGTGAAAAGTAGAAATTGCAGCTGGGGAGAAGTGAGGTAGCAAGCAGGCAAGATAGCCTAATGGGTAGCTTGATGGTTGGCTACCCTAGGGCCCAACCATCTGCCTAATCTATCTACCAATGGGTCCCAGACTACCAAACATGCACATCTTATCCAACTATCAAGTCATACATGCAGGCTATCTTGCCATCTGCCTTCTACATGACTTCTCTCCGGCTTCAATTTCTACTTTTTGCTCAAATACTAGTGCTTGCTTCTGGAAAGGATGTGCCAATTGACTGTTCCATACATCAACTCATCATCCTTGTGACTCTCTAAGAACAAAATATGTGTTATCTTCACTTATTAGAATATAAGCTCTTTGAGAACAGGGCCTGACTTTTTGTACTTGTATCTTCAGTGCTTAGCAAAGAGTCAGGCAAATAAGGACCTAATAAATGCTTATTCATTCATTCATTGATTCATTCAAATAAATCCTGGAAAATACACTTAGAACTGGAGAGTGTATGTAGGAAGTAGGATGAGTGATAATATAAAAGGAGGTCAAGCTCCGAGCTGTTAAATATCTAGGGGCAGTAGTTAAAACTTGGGGTATAAAGTGAGTGACCAGAGTGGAACACTGAGTTTCAGTCTCCAAAGAGTTCTGTAATGAGGTAATATCTCTGGAATGGATGTTTTCCCATTGAGGTGGACTAAGAAGAAACTCGTGGCCTAGAAATGAAGAAGTCTTTGACAGATTTGTCACCTTTTTTTCATACACCTCCAAACTCAGAACTAGCTCAAAGGCAGAGCCAGGCTGACTAGGTCTAACTTTACCAGGTTTCTTCCTTAGCCAAAGGCTCAATACACCCTTAACACCTGGCCTTTCCTTTTATTGGGGTTGGTTTTGAGTGGAGGAGTGAGGTGATAAATCTATTCATAGTGAAGAGTAAGAACCCACTGAGTGGGTTGCTGTTTGTCCTTTGTTCTCGAAGAGGACCATGACATCAGGGAGGTGATGCCATAACATGCATGTGAATTGGATTTAAGTGAAGGAATGCAGTGCAAAGTCACAGGCCTCCTTTGATTCCAGTGGCAAGATATAGATCAGGATGACTGGATGGGGCTCTGGATACAGTGGGAAACCATGGCCTTTTTAAGCTAAGGTCTTTCCCGGGTCTCAGTTTGACTGAGGCAACACCCATTCAATGATTAAGGCTAGGTAAGGGGGAAAAAAAAAAGAAAATCCTATACCCTCTAGTTCTAAGTGAGTTTCCCCGGATTTATATGAATGTTGAATGAATGAATAAGTATTTATTAGGCCTAAGTGGGAAGGACAGATTAAAGATTAAAGATAGATTAAAGATTAAAGAAATTAAAGTAGGGAGACTAGTTGATTATTGCAATAGTAAACAGGGAGGTAGAGAGCATTACCAGTGGTGGTGGCAGTGGGAGTTTAGAGTATACCAGAGATGTTTGAGCCAGAACTAAAAGGAGAGGTAAGAAAGAGAGGAAGGAGTCAAAGGGAGCAAATATATGTTTAGAGCATGAGTGGCACAGAAAACAGTAGTGACTTTGAAGGAAATAAGTTGAGTTGGGTAAAGCAGGTTTCTTTAATATCTAACGGGTCTTCATCCTAGAGCTCTTGTGATGGCAACCCTTCTGTGCCAAATCAATTTAACAGACATCTATGAATGTGCAAAGTACTACTGGACTATTCTCGGGTCTAGCCTTATTCTTTCCAAGGGGAAAAACCATGTTGCAATGAAGGTCAGAGACTTCTAGCCCCTTGGTGGGGATGAGGGCATATCATGATAGAAATGGATAAAAATGATTGTATTTACAGCTGACTTTTATTCCACATCCCCTGAGTTCTAAAGACTACATAAATGAGAGATTTCTGGTTTAGGGCGAGAGGTTAGGTTGGGAAGGAATAGGGGAGAAATTTAATGGAAGTTGCTCCCTTATTACCTTGTGAAGGGTAGTCAGAAGGGTAGTCTAGACCAAGTTGGGGAACCTGGGGCCTCAAGGCCACATGTGGCCCTCTAGGTCCTCAGGTGTGGCCTTTTGACCGAGTTCATGTTTTATACAACAAATTCTTTTTATTATGGGGATTTGTTCTGTGAAGTTTGGATTCAGTCAAAGGGCCACACCTGAGGACCTAGAGGGCCATATATTGCCTTGAGGCTGCAAGTTCCCCACCCCTGGTCTAGACTATCTTTATGGAGAACTTTCCCTCACTCCACCCATTTCTTCCTCCTTGCCCCCCACAATATTGATAAAGCAGCCCACCTCCTGGCACTACTGAACAAGGCAGTGCATATTGGCTACTGTGCACACAGGTGTTTATTGTCTCCATGGTGGTGATGGCATAAGAGATAAGGAGATGAAGATGAAGACTCAGAGGAGGAAGGAGGGAGGCTCACTCTCTCCCTATTCCCCATTCCCTATAAAGGGCAAGCCAGGCGTCTGTTTTTCTTCTCGTCATAGGTACCAGCACCTTTGTAATCACTCACGTAGCCAGAGTTTTCTTTTGTGTCATCCCGCCAGCTTTGCCCTTCCCTTTACCACTTTCATCAAAACGTTCCTTGTGGGAGCCTGTATACTTGCTGGGGTCTGTCAAACAGCTCACATCGGCAACATCCAATGCTTTCTGTGAAATCACAGAAGCCCACCCAAGGGCAGAGTTAGAACTGCGAAACCTCTTTCTACTCAATTCCATCCCCCACCCTTCTCCTCCCAACATATATAAATATACATGCACAAATGGAGTCCCAGACACATCATTCATCATCATTCTCTCTCTGTCTCTCTCTTTCTCCTTCCCCCCTAAAAAAGCCATCACCATTTTCTGTATCATTATATAACGAGATCACCACTAGGATGGAATCCCTTAGGAGAAGTTATAGAAGGGTAGATGAGAAGACCTCTCCCTCAGGTATGGGGTGAAGGAAATTGGCATAACTTTCTTTTATAGTTTGAAGAATCTTTGGAGTAGCTCCTACCAAAGGAGCCCTTCCAGTCAGCCCCCACTCCCATCCCTTTTCCAAGTTACCTTTGGAAATGTTTCTTCCTGAGGAGGGATTGATGAAACAGAGGATGAGAAGAGCTAAGGTTACACAGGGTAGAAAGGAGAGGAAAGGGAAGCCAAGACAAGAACAAAGACAAGAGGTAGAACAAAGAACAAAGGGTAGAGTGTGAAAATGTACCATGTAGTTCTAGGATAGTGAAAGGATTGGAGGTGACATAAAATGCTATAAAAGAACCAGACGAAGGAACTGTGGATGTTAAGCCTGAAGAAAAGACTGGAGTGGGGCAGGACAAGGGAAATAAGCATAGCTATCTTCAAGTAGTTGAGAGATGATCTTGAGGGAGAGAGATTATTATTATTACTACTTTAGAAGAAATGAGGTGAGACTCATTGAAGGTTGCTGAGAGGCAGAATGTGTCTTCATTTGACTCTGTAAAGTGTGTCATAGGTATGAGCACAATATGTGCCAGGTGCGTAACAAGGCACACCTTAATGCCTCAGAAAAAACCCTGGTATTTTGGGTCTCATTTTTAAAGGTTATGTATTTAGGTAAAGTTTAGTTATTCATTTAAAAGAATTAGTTAGTTTTCAGTTCTATGGTTTGATGAATTAAATCAATGTCCTTCATATAAATGAGTGTACAATAAATGCTGGCCTTAAAAAGATGCATAATTCCCTGGGTGCCCATTATAAAAAAAAA
>CM053589.1:31674151-31697220 GCA_028646515.1 Pseudochirops corinnae
AACTCAGGTCTCCCTGACTCCAGGCCCAGAACTCAGTCTACTCTGCCACCTAAATACCTCAATGGGCTTTAGAGCATTTGCATAAGACTCACTTAATTGGTGGAGCTTGATTACTCAGTGGCCCATGACTGCCAGGGAAGGGTGAAGAGTTATCAAATCCAGGTAAAACAAGATCTGTTCCCAAGTTTTGGGGTGTATTGAGTAAATGATCCACCAATGAGAAAAATCTGATGCAAACGGACTTGAGCCCTGGGATATATATACATACATATATTTTTTTTGCCCAGTACTAATCAGTTACTTCGGGGCAGCTATGTGGTGTAATGGATAAAGTGCCAGACCTGGAGTCAAACTAAGACTTATCTTCCTGAGTTCTTTCCTTAACACTTCATATCTTGCATCAAACACTTACTAGGTGTGTGACCTTGGGCAAATCACTTTACCCTGTTTGCCTCAGGTTCCTCATTTGTAAAATGAGCTTCAGAAGGAAATTGCAAACCATCCAGTATTTTTGCCAGGAAAACCCCAAATGGGGCCAATTTAATATATATTTACTAGCATCAGACAGGCCTAAAAATGACTGAACAAGCACCAACCAGTCACTTGCATAAAATTAGTTTGTAATATTTGTTAATTTGAGTTGTCTTCCACAAATGCTTTCAATTCAGTTCCCTATATAGAAGGATCTTAGTAAATGTATATTCAATTGAGATAAGTTTGGATTGTTCAATTTATGGCTAAAGGGGAGGATCTAAATGAGGGGTGTCCTTGATTCAGCTATTCCCTCCTTAGCAACATCAGACATGGGATCCTATCTCAAGAGAACAGTTGTCTTTTCCTTGAAGGTGAGAACCCCAGTTTCTGGGAACCATCTCAAATCTCTAGTGGAAATTTCCTGCTCATCCCTCCCTTCTCTTGCCTAGGCCCCTTATCAGGTTCTCCCTGAGTCATTCTGACCCAGAGACGAATTTAGATGTTGGAACTCCCAGGTCACCTCTCCCTCCCTGGTTCTCCCCCCCACTCCCAACTATGGCTACTGTAGACCAGTGAGGACTTTCCAGCCTAATTTAAGATTGGGGTCCCTCAACAGGATAGCAGTTAGATTAGTAAATGAGTTGGTAAAATACATAATGATTTTTAAAATTTTTATGGTTTCAATAGTACTTTAAAAATTAATTTGTATTTTATTAACTTCTAGAGTCTTTAGTCAATGGAAAGCGCATTTGTTTCTTTATGGATGCAGGAACTCTTTGCTATTAAAACTTTAAGTTTACAGGTTGTGCACTACTACTTTTAAATCTTTCAACCTAGCAAGCAGACTATTGATATGTACTTTTTCTAGTTCTGAGGAAAGATTTATATTCCGTTCCCTCCCTTCTATATAGTAAGTACTGATTTCAAGCAACTTCCTTCTATTCCTAAAGAAGACCCCTCCCTCTTAGTTCCCTCCATCTCAGCAAGGAGGTCTACAACAAAATTCTTTGCCACCCACCTTCATGTCCACAGCTATGGTTGTAGGCCCAGCTGCCTTCACTCTCAAGACTAAAATTGGGTTAAACCCTGGGTTTAGAGGGGAGAGGGGACTGGGCTGGGGGCCAGACTGCCTGGGTTATGTGCCCAGCTCCTGAGGGATAATGATGAACAGAGTTGGGGGAAGGGTGTTGGAAAAGAGGTTGTGGGGTGTTAGGAGAACTGGGTGTGTGTGTCTGATGTCTCTAGGGATGGGGGGGGGGCGGCGGGAAATGGGGGCTTTGAAGTGATCCTGGCCTGATCCCTCTTCTCAGAGCCTTCTCCTGCTCAGCCCCTCCTTCCGTCCTGAAGCCCCTGCCAAGTGGGGATGAAAGGGGCATTGATGTTCCTTGGGGGAGTTGGAAGGAGGGGAGGCGGTAGTTCCCAGGCTTGGGGAGGGTGAGTTTGGGGGTCTGGGGAAGGGAAGGGGGTTGGTCTGTGCAGGCGTTACAGTTGGCAGCTTTAGTTCCATTGGTCATTGTTTCCAACTGGCCCAGTGCCGGGGGGGCCCCTAAATGGTGTCTCGGAAACCAGGCTGCATGGAGGTGGGGGTGGGCTAGGCTGGATTGGAGAGTCCTAGGGGGAGCTTGTGGGTTGGCAGGACATGGGTAGGCGCAGTCAAGCTTGGCCTGCTTCATGCCCTGGGCAACTCCCACCCTGCTCCAACCATAAGTGACCTACACTGAGAGTGGCGGGCAGGAGGTACACGCAGGTTCTTCAGGGATGCCCAGAAAGAAAGAGAGACCGGCAATGCAAGAGATACATACTCAGGGTCTGATACCTTTCTGGGACAGGTTGGGCCGCATTGGTCTCTCTCATTTTCTAGGCCGGGCAAGGAGGGGTTAGCTCAGTCCGCAGCGGGGTCTCTTGGGCCCCAGCCCGGGACACTGTGTACTCCCCCCCAGTCCCCACCCACGGGGTTAACCCCGCCCCCCAGCCTGTTTACCCAGGAGTCAGAGCCCCTGGGGGTCCCCAGCTTTCCCTTTCCCCCGCCCCCTCGGGGCCATGACCCTGGAGTCCGCGTTGGCCAGTCCCCGTCCCCCCCACCCCTTCTCCTTTCTCTCTGTCCCCCCTCCCGCCCCCTGCTCTATTTATAGCGGCTCTCAGTGCTCCCCGCCCCCCCCCCCCCGGCTTGTTTTCCAACTACTCGCTCGGGAGCAGAATAGGCAACCGCGGGACGCAGAGAACAGAGGTACCAGGACCCCCAGGCACCTCGGGGCCGGACCTCGCGAGGCTACCCGAGGACCCCTGACACTGGGCCTCCCCTCCCTTCGTCTGAGCCCGATCCCCTCCTCTTCAGCTCCGGATCCCCCTCCCCTTTCTCCTCTGCTCGCCTCCCTGCGGACCCTGGCGGTTTTGGGGAAAAGCCCTGAGTATTGGAGCTGGGGGCAGAGTCCTGCGAAACCCCCTCCCGGGAGAGACACGGGATGGCCGCGGGAGGGGGCGGCCGGGGAGAGGATTTAGGGAAAGGGATCTGGAGTTGGAACAGGAGGCCCGGGAGGTTGGGGACAAAGAACAGGTGTAAGGAGAGAGGGTGGGGGAAGCCCCCCCAACGACTTTGGTGGGGGCCACCACCTCCCAGGACTTAGGGAAAGACGCCCCTCTTCCTTGTTATTTCTTGATTTCTGTCAGGGGTGGGGGAGAGTGAAAGGGAGCTGCCGTCGACCCGGCGGTACTGTCCCCTTCCCGCAGCTCCGGACCCTCGCTCTGGCCCCACCCCGGCGGGGGGCACTGGACCTGGGGCAGGGTCAAGTAGGAAGGGCGTGTTTATTGGGGGGCTGTGGAGCGGGCGGGTCCTGGAGAGGCTGGGGGAGCAGTCCAGCCGCGAGCGTTTGTTGGGCGGGCCTATGGGGGCGGGGAGTTGGGGCGGGCCCGAGAGTCAAAGACGTGTGAAGGTGGAAGCGGCGGCGGCGACCGCGGCGGCAGGTAGGGGGAGGGGCGGGCGGTTAAGTCCCCGGAGTTGGTGATATCCGTGTGGCCGGAGAGAGGGAGAGAGGGCGAGTGTGCACTCGGACCCGGCGGGTTCCGAGCAAAGGTGACAGTTCGGGGGAGCGGGGCCTGCGAGCAGGGAGGGAGGGGGTGCCGAGCTGGGGTGTAGCCGGTGTCGAGTACAAAGCCGGCCCTGACCGTGTCGTGGGGCGTGTGTGAGCCAGGCTGCCGGGAGCGAGCCCTCGGTGTCTTAGAGTGGACCGCGAAGAGGTGTCTTCGCCCACGTGAATTCGCATGAATGGGCAGCGTGTCCGGGCACGCGGGAACGGGTCTCAGGTGCTAAGCTGAGGCTGGCCCCGGAGGGTGATGGGAAGCAGGAGGATCCACTTCACAGACCCCAGGATTGAGTCTGGCTTCCAAGAGGGCCGGTGGGGGAGGAACCCCTGTCACTCCAGTTCTATTCAGATCCCTTCCTGTACTCCCCTTTCATAAATTTAAGGCTGTGAGGATGGGTTTTGGGAGTAGGGAAGAGAATGGGCTGTATGTACTCTATTCATTCCCACTCAGGATTTTAGAGTTGGAATGGAAGGAACATCTATTGGAGACCAATCCTCTTATTTTGCAGATGGGGCAGACGAGTTGGGAATGATACAGAACAGTGATTAGACCCCTAGCCTTTGTGAATCCAGTTAAGTTATTTAGTGCCTGGCACCTAGTAGTTTAATAAGTGCTCTTTCACCAGATGCCATTGTGTCTTCTGCCCTCAAGACCTTGGACTGGTAGGGTACCCTCTGCTCATACCCCCATTCCTTTACCCAGTCCTTAAAAAAAATCCAGAAACACCAAAACCAACCAAAGAAAAAACCATGTAAGTCAGAATTTTTGAGAAGAAAGGCTGTCTTTGGGTTTAAGATTACAGTAATTGGCTGGGGATATGTAACCTTATTACCACCCTAGGGGGTCTCGGAGAAGGCTGGGATTAATTGAGGCTTTCCTCCCTAAAATGCCAAAGTCTTGCCCCTGGAGTCACTCAACTCTTCTCTGTGTCTCTTCAGACCCCTGGACTGAGTAGAGGGAGAACTGGTCACCCTTAACCTCACTGGCTATCAACCAATAAAAATCCAGTAAGTGACCCCACCCACTGACCTGTCTGTAGCTGCCCCTTTGTCTCTTTCTTTTGCTGGCTACAATCCGCTTAGAAATTGGATTCAAACAAATTTATTATCCAGGGACCATTGGTAGAGGGGAATAAGGGAAGGTGATAAGTAGAGTTCTTTATGTCTCCCCAAAGTTCAACCTCCTCCCCCTTTCTGGTTGTTTTGTTCTGGCTACTTTGGTCCCTTTTCCCCTTGAGCTACTGACCTTGGGGGGCTGGGAGCTGAAGGTCACAATCAGTTTTGGACTCTCCTTCCTTGTATCTTGGATCTAGACCTTTGGACTACTTAGTTCCTTGAGCCCACCAATCCCACTCCCCTACAGCTAGGGGCAGCCTCTGATCCAGGGTGGAGGAGGGAGGGGTGGACCCTAAATATAGGCCCAGGAAATATGAGCTGTGCCACTGCCCCTCCCTGGGTATTTCTGTCCTGGACAGAGGGGAGGAAAAAGAAGGGCTGCTGGTAGCAGTATAGCATATCTGGAGTCCTTATCGATCCCCCCAAATTTCCCATCTTATATGTCTGTGAGAAAATGTCAGATGTGGCAAGGATTGTGTGCCAGTCATGTTAATGGATTTCATCCTCACGTGCTCCAAATCCTATTGCATGGTCCCATTTTCTGAGAGGATGGTTTTGAAGGGGATGTCATGGACAGATATTTTGGGACAGACCAAGATGTGGGGAAAAAGCAGCGTCTGAGGGGAAGAGTTCAGTTCTCCACTCACTGCCTGCCATTTTCTCCCCTCCCCCACTTCATACCTTTTCAGGCCACCATGGCAGAGTTACAGGAGGTGCATATCACTGAGGTGAATCCACTGTTACCAGGACAGACACCTGAAGCTGCTCAGGTTTCTGGATACCCTCTGATCCCCAAATTCCAGGCATCAGTACCCTCCCTTGATTTATACACTAGTTTCCCAGACTCCCTGACCTTAATCCTAACTCCTGCCCCTATTTCTTCTGTTCTCCATCCCTGTTTCTCTCCTCCCATATATCACCCATCCCATACATTCCTGTGCTGGAAGCCGTCTGCCCGTGTCCCTAACACCATTTCCCACACTAACCTTCATCCTCTCTGTGTGTCTCTGTCAATTCTTTCTTTTTTCATCTCTTTTTGTTCTTTGAGTTGGTCTTTGTGTGTCCATCTTCATCTATGTCTGTCTTTCTGTCTGTGTCTCTTGCCATCCATATCTCTGTCTGTGTCTCTATGTATCTCTCCAGGAGGCTGAATTAGCTGCCCGAATTCTCTTGGACCAAGGACAGGTAACAGCCTGGGGTAGACCCAGGGTGGGAAGGGTAGGGATCCATTCCCCCCCCTCCCTGTCCTCATTAGAGAGAAGCTTCCATTGGCTGATCAGTCTTGATTTCTTCCCTTCCTTTCCTTCCCCCTTTCTGTTTTTCTTTCGACCACACTAGGTTCCATTTTTCTTCCTATACTTTTCTCTTCACTTAGTTTTCTCGGAGCTCATTGGTTCTCTTCATCCTTCCCCCAATCTGATTCATCCTCATACACATCTTCTACATTACTAAATCTTCCACCTTAATCGTCTCTGATCTTATTATCTTCCCGTGCTCGGATCCTACTTCATCTTTTGCTCTTGCTCTTCTTCCCTATACCCCAACCTTGATCTGACCCTTTCCCTTTCCCTTTCCCCTTGCTCTCTTAATCTAACCCCAGACTTGACTCTGATTTGTTCCTCACAGACTCATTCTGTGGAGACCCCCTATGGCTCTGTCACTTTCACTGTCTATGGCACCCCCAAACCCAAGCGTCCAGCAATCTTCACCTACCATGATGTAGGACTCAATTGTAAGCACTTCCTCTAGAATTCTTCATTTATCCCCACCCTCAACCCTATTTTCTCCATTTTAATAGGGCTGTGTCTGACATTGACATTTCCAGTCTAAGTCTTTCTCTCTACTCCCAACACACTCCCTTTGAAACCTCTTCTTCCATGTAGGGAAGAGGTGAGGGGAATAGGTAGCCCAGGATGAAGGGGTGGGAATGAACTAACATGGAGGTGTTGGGTCCATCAAGGAGCAGATCTCCCCAAGTCTCACTATTTCCAGGGAACAGGGATGGGGTCTGACTGGCGATTTTGTCTCCCAGATTAATCACTCTGCTGGCTTATCTCCTCAGATAAGACTTGCTTCAAACCCCTGTTTGATTTCGGAGATATGCAGGAAATTATCAAGAACTTTGTTCGGGTTCATGTGGAGGCCCCTGGCATGGAGGAGGGGGCACCTGTGTTCCCTTTGGGGTAAGAACCCTTTCCATTTATGACAACCAGATATCTTCTGATGAGTGAATAGGGAAGGGCAGGAGGAATCAACAACTGGGAGAAGAGAAAGGGGAAGAAGAGATGGTCACTAGAGGACAAGAGGTGGTGGGGTACTAGGTGTTTCAGAAGCCTTACTATTTCCATCTCCCTCAGGTACCAGTATCCATCTTTGGACCAGCTTGCAGACATGATTCCTACTATCCTGCAATACTTAAAGTGAGAGGCTTGGGGATTCTTCTTTTCCCCCACTAAAATAAGTATTCTCTACCTTCCACCCCCAAGTTATGATTTCTGGTCTTGTGTCCCTCTCACCCCCATTCACGCCTTACAGGTAATTGTTGCTGGGGGTGGATGGAGATAGTTGAGTCACAGAGGGTGAAACTGAGATACATGGGTCTGGTTGGGGTCACCTAGGTTGGTGAGGAGGGGAAAATGGAGCTCCGGGAGGGTTTAATGTTTGTCTTGAGTTTCTGGGCACTTTCTTAGTACTGTTGGCCTTCAGGCTGGGGAGGGGCCCCTTCTGATCAGGAAGCTGGGGAGAGGAAAGGGGAAGGGGTGACATAAACCCTGAGGAACCAGACCAACCTGTCCTTTTCCCTTCTCTCTCTCTTCCTCCTCCCTCAGGAGCAGGGAGACTTGTCTTTGGTATGCAAAGTTGCATGTTCTGGGTCCTGTTCTTAGCCCTCTTTGTGTTTTGTCACAGAATTGGCCAGCTCTGGTTTTCTCATTTCCCCCCTTTCCTTGACCGCTCACAGTATCCATATCACCTTTTCATCTCAAGTCTGTATTTCTTCCCTCTATACTCTTGTATGCAGAGTAGGATCAGGAACAAAAATAGAACCAAGCTGGAAAAGCTCCTAGGAGAAGAATGGGAATAGGGTTGGCATGTAGTGGGGCACAGTAGATTGGGGGGTAGCCTTCTTCTTGTGGTCACCCCCTTTTATTTTTGTGGGGTTGGACCTTCTAGCCAGTCACACCGAGATTTTCCTCTACTTGGTGCCTACTTTTGTTTTCAGCTGCCCCCAGGAGGAGGACATCTCCCAGATTGACTGTCCTTGTGGTCTTGGGGGAACTAGGGAGGGAGGTCCGAGTAGTTGAACAGTAGTGAGAAGGAGAAAGACTGGTCATTATTGCATAGCCCCATGTTGTGAGCCATATCAGCTCCCCCTCTCCTCTGGGATTAGATGCATTTTGGTCAGAGTTTGAGTGAGAGGTGTCCAAAGGATACTTGACACTATAAGGAAGGGCTGCCAAGGACCTGAGGTTGAAGGCGGCATGGAGAAAGATAAGCAGTAGCTAGGTGATGCTCGGCCTGGAGTCGAGAAGACCTGTGTTCAAATCAAACCTCAGACATGTACTAGCTTTGTGACCCTGAGGCAAGTCACTTCACCTCTGTCTGCCTCAATTTCCTCAATGGGGGTAATCATAGGACCGCCTTCCCAGGTTGTGAGGGTTGGCTGACAGAATATTTGTAAAGCGCTCAGCACAGTGCCTGGCACATGGTGAATGCTAGATAAATGTTAGCTGTTATCATCGTTCTGTCTTATTAGAGCACTGAGTTCTCTCACCCTGAAAAGAATCCCATATTGTTGGACTGGATTGAAATGTAGATGAGAGAGAGAGCAGTGATTTACAATAATCTTCTCTTTGCTCTTAAATACTCCTTCTTGCCCTCCCTGTCACTTGCTTTCCATTCTACCCCCCCGGTTTTCTTTTCTCTATATATCTGGATTTACCTCTTCCTTCCCTGGTTAAGGGGGCTTCTGAGACTACCAGAAGTATCAGTTTTCTAAGATAACTAAGGTGGGGAGAGGGCAAAGGGAAAATTAGTACTGAGAACAAAGTGCCCGGCCCTGTGGTGCCCTCTGACCCTCTTGAATTTGAGCCCTTGTTGGAAAGGGAGGTTCGGAACACCACAGTTCCTTCTTTCTCACCTCCCCGCCATTTTCTTTCCTTTCACAGCTTCTCTACCATAATTGGAGTTGGGGTTGGAGCTGGAGCCTATATCCTGTCTCGATTTGCTGTAAGAAAAAGGGGAGATGCCAAGATGAGGGAAAGACAGTTTAGGGGATTTAGGGAAGGGGGTCTGAATTGGAGAGTAAGGGAGATTTTGATTCTTTTTCTCCTTATTGTCCCTAAGCTTTTAAACCCGGACGTAGTGGAAGGCCTTGTTCTCATCAACATTGATTGCAATGCTAAGGGCTGGATGGACTGGGCTGCCCACAAGGTTTGGAGGGGCAATTGGGAGGTGCTTGAGAGTAATGGCTGTATGGCTAGGGCAGGGGAGAAGGGAGAGGAGCAGAAGAGGAATGTAGGATATATCAATACAGATGAATGTTCCCCCAAGCTGGGGAGCTCCCTTATTAGGTTCTAGTCCCAGACTCTATATCAGGAATATGTCCAAAGTGAAAAAGGAAAGGGGGGGGGTGGAGGTGAGAAATGGGAAGCAGTGACCCTACTAGGATGGAACAGGGGGTTCTAGAGGGAATTTCCCCTTCTTCCTGTGCCATCTCTTACCTAGTCTTCTTCCTACAGCTGACTGGCCTCACCTCTTCAATCCCTGACATGATCCTTGGGCACCTCTTCAGTCAGGTACTGGGGAGCCAGTGGGACTCATGGCAACTTGGGGGAGTAAAGGGAGCAAAAAGGGTTTCTGGGGTGCTTAGGGCATCTCCCTCCCTAGACGAGACAAGGCCAAAGGAAGAAGGGCTGAGTGATGGCTCCTGGTGGATGCCAGCTTCCCTCCCAAGCCAGAATCTTTTCTTCCTTTTCACCCATCTCCCACCTCTTTTCCAGGAGGAGTTGTCTGGTCACTCAGAACTGGTGCAACGGTATCGAGATATCATTATGCATGCCCCCAACCTAGAGAACATTGAGCTCTTCTGGAACAGCTATAACAAGTAACTGAGCTCTGTGTGTGTGTGTGTGTGTGTGTGTGTGAGAGAGAGAGAGAGAGAGAGAGAGAGAGAGAGAGAGAGAGAATGAGGTAATAGAAGGAACAGAAGTGGGGAGATGGAATCAGTAATATTGCTGTCACTATAGCAAATGAGAAGGGAACAAAGTCAAGGGGGGGGTGGGGGGGTGGGGCACACACATTGAGGTAAACTGAAGTAGGGACATGATGGGAAGATGCAGCCAGGATTCTGGTGGGCACTTGTGACAGTGGATACATCTGGGCCAGGCATGGGAAAATGAAGGGAATTCCTTATTTTGGAGGTAGTGTCCACCCTATTGTCTGCTATTGATCTTCCTTAGATCAATAGGTTTTTGGTTTTCCAGCATTAAGATGATCACACACACACATACACACACACACACACACACACACACACACCCATGTGCACATGCATGCACATACACATGCCACATGCATACACACTCTCCCCCCACTCTGCCATATCACCCCCCACCACATATATATAATACACGCAGAACATACACCCGTGCACACAGAGCCTCTTATTGCAGAGATCTGAGACACAAGTGGCTGAGCCCACCCCAGTTCATTTTACCACCTCCTCCATTCCTCATAATTCAGTCACAGAAATGACCTATGATCCCTTGGGGGATGGTAGCCTTTCTCTGAGTGGGGTTGGGGATCGTGCCTCTAATCTCTACCTCCTTTTTTCATTTTCCTCTAGCCGCCGAGACCTGCACTTTGAGCGTAGGGGTGATGCAACCCTCAAGTAAGACCTTCCAGGATCCATGCTCTCTGATATTCTCCCTGGATTTTTCCCCAAGTACCCATACCTCTTAGAAAATAGGAAACCTTATGCCAAAGAGGTAGTGAAGGAGTGGTCTGGATTTCCTCAGTTTTCACATATCTCCCAACTTGGCTTCAAAAACCACCTTTTTTTCTCTAGGCTTTTCCTTCCCTGAAACTGGGAAGTGTAAGGGGTTGGGGCATGGGGATCAGGGTTATATAGGGGATTGTCCCCAGTTAAGGTCACCTTCACATTAGACAACTGTTCAGCTGCTTTCTAGAAGGAGGTAGCTAAACCCACTCCTCTTTATCATTGTGCTTCTAGGTGCCCTGTGATGCTTGTGGTGGGAGACCAGGCACCCTATGAAGATGCTGTGGTCAGTGGGATGTTCTAGAATTGGGTCTCTAGGCTCAGGAGCCTCTCAGAGCTTGGTTTGGAGGGGGAAGGAGGCAGGATCAAAATGGCAGAATGGTAGAAGAGGAAGGAATACTGGATTTGGGAGTAGGAGAATTGGGGCTCAAACCTCAGTTTTGTTATTTATGTGACCCTAGGTAAATGACTAGGCCTTTCTGGGTCTACAAAATAATAGGGTTGGATTCCAGTTCTTAATCTGTGATTTTATGGAACTTGAAAATTTCAATCCTTGGGGGGAGAGAAGGGAGCTGAGAACCAACAGGAAAAGGATGGGGTTCTGGGCTTCTGGAAGGGGGCTTGGTGGGTTCTGCTGCAGGAGTTGTGGAGTTAGGATTCTCAGAAGCTAGGGATTCTCCCTCACCTTGTCTCCTCCATATCAGGTGGAATGTAATTCGAAGCTGGACCCAACCAAGACCTCTTTCCTCAAGGTCAGTCACTGCCTTCTCCCAGCTTTGATTACCCTTCTCCTGTCCATGAGTCATAGCTCTGCTGTTTCTTAGCCCTCAGCCTCTCTTGCCTTAGCTTTCTGGGTCTCCTGGGCCTTCCCTAGCTGAGGGGGGGTGGTGGTGGTAGTGTGGGAGGAGAGATTGGGGAGGGGTGAGGTATCTTGTTCCTATCCCATGACTTAGTTTGTTCCAGTCATTTTACTTTTGCGAATTTCTCTCCTAAACAGATGGCAGATTCTGGAGGTCAGCCCCAGCTGACCCAGGTGAGTTTCCCTTCTGCTTGTGAGATGATGTGGAATGCTAATTCTGCTGTGAACCCTTTCATGTCTCCTAGAGCCCCAGTTCACCCTTCCTCAGTCCCCAGATCCTGAACTCCTCAACCCTCCTTGATTATCTCTTTGTACCATACCTTTACAGCCAGGCAAGCTGACTGAAGCCTTCAAATATTTTGTTCAAGGCATGGGCTACAGTGAGTATGAAGGGCTTGTGGGGGCAGGAGAGGGAGATCAAAGCTTCTTTCTCTTGTATTAAGAACTCTGGTGAGGGGGAGGTTGGGCCTGGAGCTGGAAGAGTTGGACCCTGTGTCTCTCTCCTTGCCCTGTTCCCTGCCCCAAGTCTCCTTGACCGATGTTACTGTCCCTAGCCCCCACCCTTCTGCTTCTCAGCTTCTCCCAGCTGTAGCCCCGGCCTTCCTCATCCATGCTGACTCCTCTCTCCTGATAATCCTGCTTTTGGCTTGGAGTTGCCCTTTGTCATTTAACCCCTTGTTTACCGTCTGCCTCCCATCTCCACAGTGGCATCTTCCTGTATGACCCGCTTATCTCGATCCCGAACTGCCTCCCTGACCAGTAGAGCTTCGATTGATAGCGGCCGTTCTCGAACCACCTCTCAGAGCAGCGAGTCTGGGAATGTTCCTTCAGGGTCTCCAGGACATACTATGGAGGTCTCTTCTTGAGCATCCCTCCCTCCCCTTTTGAAGGACCTGGCCCTCACCACCCCCCAGCACCCAGCTCTAACCCGGGGCGGGGGAGGGTACATAAGGGTGATCGGCCGGAGAGAGAACAAGAGAGAGGTGGGACAGATTCTGCAGGGAGATGACTTTGTCCTTTTGATTTCTACCCTAACCTTGACCTCTAACTTGCCCCCCCGCCCCAAACCCTGGGAGAGAGATCTCAATGTCTCTTAGGGACCCAGACCCTTGACTTTTCATTCCTGGATTGTCTCCTTATTTTGGAGGAAGACTTGAAGGGGAAATGCTATTCCTTGATCCAGGAACCTTCAGATGAGGGAAGAGGGGTTGCTGCATCCCAGCTCAAACTTTTTTTTTCCTATCCCAGGATGCACTGTAATAAAGGCATCTGGGGAACCCACTGGGAATGGAGTTGCTAATGCTGATTCTGATTAATCCTTATTCCCTTAATGGGGATGGGTGTGTGAGTGACAGTATGAGTGTTTAGGAAGCTTTTTGGGTATTTAGGGTCAGTGAAGGCCCTATGATTGCAATGGAGAGGTCCAGAGTATAGAGAACAAATAGAAGTGGGAGGTGGTGAGTATGAGTGAATGTGTAGGCTGGAGCCAGGAGCAGGAGTAGGGAAGGGGCTGGGGCTGCTTGGCTGAACTAACTTTATAGTTGTCAGTTTTTATGAAATGAGGTGGGGGGCTAGATCAGGGCTGTGCTGCTTGAGGCTTAGCATGAGGGGTGGGCAGGATTGCCCAGGGAGCAGGGTAAGTGACTTAGGGGCTCTGACCACATTATAGTAGAGGGGAAGTTACTCCCTTATGAGCCTCTTGTCCCCCACAATTTCCTTTGTAACAATAAATTGTGTAGATGAGACTGAGGATCAGTGTTAACTGTCTGTGTAAAAAAAAAGCACTAGAGAGATTGAGATTTTTTTTAAAACTCCTTACACACACAAAACAGATAACCTGTCAAAATATGGCATGGTCTTCACCACTTGAGATGATCTAGCCTCACAACAAATCATGATGAATGGTAAATCCCCTCCACGCATTCAGATTTTCCGACAGGGAAAGGGAGAAACCACTTAGAAAATGCTGCAGGAATCCTGGGATGCTGTCTCTGCAGTCTCTAAGAAGAAAGGCAGCTTTAAACTCTCAGTCACTAATATCTCTACTTTGGAGTCCTCAGCCCATTTGGGATTCTCAGTCATCTCTAGGCACAGTTTATGGTGGTTTCTGAGCAGGTCTGGAAACTCGAGTTCTCAAAGACTCAAGATTTGCCTCATCATACAGCAAGTCAAAGGCATGTAGCATCCTGGCCCATTGAGGCTGAGCCCAGTTATTTAGAGTTTCACTCCATGCTCAGCATGTAAGGAATATAGACACTAGTGTTAGACCATTTCACATGGGATTTTTGAAATTTAGAATTGGGAGGGCCATTGGAGATAATTGATCCTTTGGGAAAATTTCTTTAATGAATCGAACTTTTTTTTTTTTTTTGGAGGGGGGAAGGCAAGGCAATTGGGGTTAAGTGACTTGCCCAAGATCACATGGCTAGTAAATGTGTCAAGTGTCTGAGGCCACATTTGAACTTGGGTCCTTATAACTCCTGGGCTGGTGCCATATCACTGTGATACCTAGCTGCCCCAAGGCCACTGTGTTCTTGAAGGACAAAATGGACAAGAATGTTACTCACTTTATAGAGATACTGGCACAGTAATCCTGACCTAAAAGGACCAGAGTCATATACTAGCCTGCATCGGGGAAATTGGATGCAGGCAGGCATTTTCTCCAGCAATACTGAACTGAAAAGTGATTATTGAATTTGGTTCTCTGGAAGATAATGCTATGACATGATGCGCCCATTGATGAGAGGGGAAAGTTGAATATAAATAACCCAGACTCTGAAAGACCATTTTGGCCTTGATTCTTGAGCCATTTCACCAAAACTTTACAAAGCATGCTTAATGTCCGTGGAAAGACTATAAATAGTAACAGGGCCAATAGCAACACTAAATCAGTGGTTCTCACAAGTCATGTCATCAGCATGCCTAGTTTCCTAGGTGTGCCACCAGTGGTATGTATCTCGTATGTAATTGTGCGATGTGTAAATCTGAGATTGGTTAAGACTTAAGCTGTGAGGGAGTCTCTTGGCTATCCTTTAATGTTGCCAACTTAGACTTTGAGTGTGCTGTGGTTTCTTACAGCATAAAGCAAAGAATCATATACTGTACAATGAACAAAAGAAAGACGCATTACGTTAAATCAATATTTGTTTCCTTCTAGAGTTTCAACTAGTAATTTTGGCACTTGGGCAAGCAGCAAGGAGGGCCTCCTCAAAATCAATTTTATATTTCATGATGTGAACAAAATATAGGAAATAACAAATTTAGACAAATAGAGGAATTTGTTACTACAGAGGGTAGCATGCATATGTTAACTATTTGTGCCCTCTAAATTTTGGTGAACTAGTTGTGGTGCTGCCTTTCATACTGGCAGGTAGGGAGAATGGATACCTGGACAGCAGGCCATTGTTAAATGGAGAACAATCTGGGAAGATTGTAAACAGGGTTGGTAAAAGCCCTAAAGGGGCTAAGCCCTAAAGGTACAGCAGAGCAATTGTCCAATAATTAAGTATAGCTAATTGAGAAAAAAAAAAAGCATCCTCAGATACAGAAAAAAGAAATGAGGGTGGTTCTTTTCCTACAGATGTTTTGGTGGGAACCTGAGGCAAAGCAGAGACTTGTAAAGAGCACTAGCTTACAGAAGCAGTAGCTAACTGCAAAGCGTTGGAGAGTTTTTACCTCTGTGCAATTTGTAAGACATCTATTAATAGTCTTCATAAATGAGGATGATAGTGTCTATCTGTGGGCCTTTCCCTGTTTGCAGACAGTGGCCCAGGGAGACAGGATGGAGGGGAGTGTACCTCCACTGATGATCTCTTAGCACAAAGGATCCACATCTGTCCGGCCTGGCCTGGAGCCAGGTGTAGGAACAGGATGACCTCAGCATAGGCCAGTTAGGCCCTTTGGTTGGGGGCGGTTCTCTGCACCGATTTCTGCTCTGCTAGATCCAGGCTATGGAATCACACTGCCCTCTTGTGGTTGATGTGACAATTTAATTTTGGTTCCCAGCTCTCACCTCTTACCTACCCACCTATCTCATCACATCCTTTTCCGTCCTGCCCTGACTTTTTTTGCTGTGATCTGAAAGTAAACTGTTTACTTTCAGGTTCAAAACTTGAGAGGAGAATGGACATAGAGTGGCTCATGATTCCTGTAGATCCAAGAGACTATGGTAGGCCCCTTAGGGTAGTTACAGTTGTAGTTCCCTCGACCCATATTTCTATTAACAATCCAAACGAGTCCAGGCTTGGGTTCCTGATCCCTTTCTTTCTTCTGTCCGTTGGTGCATCTTCAGGCTCCTCAAACTGCAGGGAGAAGTTCTAAGAGAGCAGACAGAGAAAGAATGGGAGAAATGGGAAAAAGGAAAGTCTTTTAAAAGATGAATGGGGAGGGGGAAAAGGAATAAACATTAGATTTAACCAGAAGAAAGACTGGATGAGGTCCAAAGCCTTCAAAGTTGGATATTTCTGAAGGTGATTCTCCTTCCCAGAGAGAGAAAGATTTAAAGTGAAAGAAAGATTAGACACTAGAAAAAAAAAATCCCCCGAAGGCTTTGCAGTGTGAAATGCTGGCTAGGGATGGCAATTCTCAAGACAGGAAGTCATTTCCATCTGGCTATGAGCTGTGTGAGGCCATGGAATAGGTGTCACGACCCCAGGAAGGCTTTAACAACCCCAGGGGCTTGGAATTCCTTCTGCCCCATCTTCTTGGCACAAGATTTCAGTTGTAGCAGGGGTAGTCTATTCTAGGTGTCTACCAATAACTATCCTGGATGTTCACTGTCAGTATTCCAATTCTATCGCATAGAGACAGACCAAAATCAGGCAGAGATGCAGTATGATTACTTCCAGTCAATAGTTTCTCGTATTAATGATGAGTCAAAATTTTGTCAGACAGAGTAGGGTAGGGGTATGAACTGCTTCACAGCATATAAATTCCACTTCCTTACCGCCTTTTCCCTTATGTGTTTTCTCAACTTAGTGTTCGCTCTTGCTTAGATTTTTTGGCCACATCTGCTCAAAAATGTTGCTGTCCCCATTGCTTTGTCCTGCAAGAGTGGTCTTTCATTCCTTCTTCACTAATTACCCCTCTATTCTTACCTGCCTACATTTCTTGTTATATCCCAACTCAAACCTTTTGCTCCAGACAGGCACAGAGATTCCTACAATGAAAGGCTTCAGAGTTCCAGACAATTATGGAAATTGTTGGGACTGGTGAACTTTGGATAATAGGAAAGAGGTAAACTTAGATTCTATCTCCTGGGATCTTGTTTTAAAATCCCTCCTAATCTTCATAAGGCTAATAAGAAGGAACTTGGAACTGTAATACTAGAAAATTGCAGAATGACAGATTAGGATTGAGGTAAAAGAAAAACTTCCTAATGATGAAAAATGGAATAGGCTGACTTAGGAGCTAATGGTGCCTCCTCCACCCTCCACCCCTTTACCATCTGGAAGACTTTAAGTGGAAGTTAGGTGACCACTTATTGGGAGTGTTGTAGAGGGGTCTTGGTAATGAGCAAATTGTATTAGATTACAACTGAAGTCTGTTCCAGTGCTGAAAGTTATAATTAGAACTCAGACAAGTGGTTACATCTTTAGGATAAACCGTTGGTTTTTTAAAAAAGGGGAATGGGAAGCATAAGGCATTGGCTTTATGTAGCCCCAAAGTGTGCATATGGTTGCCCTCCCTCCAATTTTAGTTTCCTCCTTTGGATCTGTCGCTGTCATCCTAGTTGTTGACTATTTGGTGCCTTTAAAAACTCTCTTTGAGCAAATTAGACCTTCCTTTTCCCCAGTCAGTGGATTACTCTGCAACTCAATCCTTGGTTATTAATCTTCAGTAGTTTTGGAGGAAAACTGATCTTTTTTCTCTCCAGGGTATTATCCCATTTCAGATGGGACCTGGACTTTGGATTCTCTCCTCTTTCTAGGATCAGACCTATCACCGAGTTTAGAGTCTGCTATTTCCACCTCCATTACTGGGTTGTTCCTGAGGCCTATGTTTGCCTCAGGTTAGTTAGATGGTATGACATTTCCAGCTCTTTAAAAAATAAGAAAATAAGCTGCTTCTCTGCATCTTGAGTATCTTTGCAAGTACTTGAGGCCTCTTTTCCCATTATTGCTGGGGACATTGAAAAGTAGATTGCCTCCCTACAATTCCATCCCCTCCATATCACCCTTACTGTTTCTGTTCATCTCTAGAAAGTTTGTTCTCTAGTGTTATTCTGACTTTAAAGAAAGCATATTTCAAGATCAAGGGGACTCCTAGATTTCTCAAAGTGGGGAAAATCCCAAGGATGAAGAGATAATAATGAGGAAGAAGATGGTGGTGTACTGGGTTAGAAAAGATTCTGGTAAAGAGAAAGGCAATACTCAATCATGCCTGCAGAGCCCTGCCTCCATTGCTTCATATTCGTCAGTGACCCAGAAACATGGTGCTCTACTTCTGCTGGAGAGTCATCTCATTGCTCCAACATCTGGAGACACCTTCCCACGCCTCTAGAACAAACTGGTTCCCTAGCCTGCTCCCATCTTCCCCATGCATAAATAAGGTCACTGAGGTTAAAGGGAGGGGGGCACAGGAAGCAGTTAGAATTAAGACCGTAGCAGCTAATTTAAGATACTTTTCTAAAGCCTGACCTCTGGTATAAGGATTAGGTTTATTCACAGATCTGGATGAATTATGTGGTGTTATGGGAAACAGGATGAGCAGGAGATAGAGAAACCAGATAAGAGCAGATCTGAGAATGTGATCTAGCATTCTCAAACTCCCTCCTCCCCTCCCTAATTCTCCAGTAATGAAAATCTGAGGGGGGATACTGCACATACTCACTTCCCTAGATTTTTCATCTAAACTCCATTCTAGCACCCCTGCCAAAAAAGCATTGCAACCTCTCCCCTTCCTAATCCTAGAGAAACTAGTTTGTTTGCTGGCATTTCAGGAGGAGATGGGAACATCAAGGGAGATTCAAGATGAAAAGCAAACAGCCTGGGGGAGGGGTGAAGTGACAGCATTGGTGAGGAGGCTAGGGCTGAGTTGTGGTTGATCCAGGCATTTATCTGGCGCCTTTCTTCCTTCCTAAACACACTGTATCTTAATTCTTCAGCACTAGGGAGCAGTAAAAGGGCCTGGGTTTAGAGAACACTGGGCTCAGTGTGAGAAACAGGATTAATGTGTCTTGACTTGCAACAATGGGTGGGGAGAGGGTCCTTGGGGTCTATTCAGCCTCTCTGCTCCGCCAGCTGTTTTTTTTTGTTCAGGAGAGAAGAGAGGATGAAGGGGATCCCTGGAATCTCAGCAATTCATCCCTCTACAACCAGCTTCATCTGCCAACATGTACTAGCACCTAACCCAGGAAGAGGTCATCATGCAACTCTGGCTCTGCTGTCCTCCCCTCCCCTCCCTTACCTGCTACATCAGCCTGCCCCAATGCCGAGCAGGGAAGTCAGAAACACGGAAGGGCTAAAATGAAGTGGAAAGAGGACTGACGTTTATTTACACATGGTACCACAGGCGGTCCTGGTATCCAAGTCTAGGGCAATAGGTAGAAAGGTTCACCTTCATACTCCTGTCCTCTCTTTATCTGCTGCCCCCCACTCTCTGCCCCACCACCCCAAGATCTTTCCTGTTTCAGAGCTGGGTGACCCAAGTGAAGACCCTGCAGAGGAAATTTAGAATCCAGTCATGAGGATGGTGCTGGATGCATGCCAGTGAGGCCCAACCAAAATGTCCCAGGACTAGGACCAGTTTAGGGCGGGGATGTTCACTCAGGTTAGTTACCTGGTAAGAACGGTCTCTCAGAGTAGGGGATAATTCATGCCCAGATGGCAATTATGGCCATGAAGGTAAAACCAGCTGCCACACAACCCCATTTGGCTAGAGAGGATTCAGGGGCAGCCAGTTCCCGGGGAAGAATTTCTAAGAAGGTTACATAGAGAAAAGTGCCAGCTGCCACACCTTCTAATACAGCCTGGGCTAAGGCCCTTCCCCCCTCGGGATCTCCCCCAACCACAGCCATCCCCACAGCTAGGCCAAGCGGGGACATGAGGGCCAATGCCAAGATGGAGATCAGGGCCCATCGTGGCCCCGTGCCTGTCTGCACCAGTCGAAGTCCCACCCCAAATACCACTAATCCCTTGTGTGCCAGAACAGCCAGGCAAAGCTGCAGCACAGCTGGTACTGAAGACTGAAGCCCCACAGCCAGTCCCTCAAACACTGAGTGAAAAGAGAGTGAAAGCAAGAGAACCAGAGCCCTAAAGGGCCCCTGAGAGGGTGATGGCAGGGGTCCATGACTGTGGAGACTCAAGGAATGGGCATCATGGGCCCCACCCCATTCCTCCTCATATGTTTTTGACCCCCTGGTACCACTAGGGCACCACTGCAGTGCCAGTGACTCCAAAAGGAAGACCAAGAAGAAGCCTAGGGAGATGATGAGCTCCCCAAACGGGTAATCCACCTAGAGACAGAGAGAGGAAATAATGAGGTGAGAAGAGAAAAAAGTGGGTGAAAAGAAAAGGGAATGATATGAAGAAAATGTGGTGGAACAAGAAGCGGTGGGCAGGGGATAATGAGAGAGACAGAAGACCTGAAGGTGAAGGGAAGAATGTCAATCAATCATGAGAACAGAGAAAGGGATGTAGGGAAAGATCATACATATAAGAATAAGATCCAGAGAACAGGTTTACCAAGAGGGAAAGAACAGATGTCCCCAAACCCAATGTATGGAATTAATTCTTCTTTTTAATTTTAAAGTTTGAGGCTGGGAAACTGGGCTGGGGAAGAGAAGGAATATTTAGCATTCCTCACATCCCCCCGAGAGGGGCCTGAATTGGGGAAGGGATCTCTGGCTCTCCCGACTTCTCAGGTAGGAGCCTGCCTGAGGGAAACTCACATGAGTTGAATCCGTGGTGTCAGAAGAATTTCTCTCATTTCCCGTCCTGTTCTGGGAAGGAGAGAGTATGAGTTAGAAGGGAAAGGGGTCAGGCTTCTGTTGTGTTGCTATACTTAAAAATATAATCCCCAGCCCACCTCCCCCTACTAGATCTACCTGCTCATAGCAGCTGCCCTTCATACAACTTTATTTTCTGCCCTGGGCCCTTGCGGACTTCTTCCTGTAAGCTTATTTTTGTTTTTCAATCAGGCCCCACACATCCTTAAACTCAGCATCCCAGACTCTCACCTGCAGGATGTATCTCTGGATCTCTGAATCAATGTTCTCCAGGGCCTCAGCCGTCATGTGCATAAGCCCTGCTCCCAAAAACACTCCTGCTGATGCACAGCCTAGGAGGCTGAGGACTCGGCGGTGCTTCCCTGCCAAGGCAAAGGGGCAAATGACAGGGATCATTTCTTAGCTGACAATTCAAGAACGCACAAGAGATGGCTATAGGATATGGGTCTGAGAATAGAGGATCTGAACCTCCAAGAGGAAACACACATGAACCCAGGTTCAGGATTAGAAGTGGAGGCAAGTCAGGAGCCAAGGTGAAAGCAGGGGCTGAGGTGAGAATAGGGGCTTATGACACACGGACAAAGATGGGGTTAGAGCCCTACCTGTGGCTGCATGGATCCGGAACCATTTGAAGCAGATAGGAATGATGCCACACAACACAGTGAGAGCCAGCAAGGCTAGCAGGCAGCCAATTTTTACACCCACAAGTGGCTCCATCCCTGGGGTGGAGGCTGAGTGGAGGCCCCAGGGTGAGAGAGTAGATCTTCACAACAGGATGGTTCAAAGCTGTTGTTTTCCTTCACCTTCGCAGCAGGCAGTGGTGGTGTCTGATGTGTGCTGCCTCCGCTTATGTAGACGTCTGACTTTGACTGGGGCTCTGCTTCTGGTTTTCCCCTACCCCCCCCCCCCATCAGGGCCCCTCCCTAGCCCAGTAACCAGAAACTCCAGACTCCCTGCCAGACACTGCCCAGAGCCGTGTGTCTCTCCTCCTCCTCGTGGCTGACTAATCCTTAGGTTGACAAAGAACCATATGAGCTCACCTCTAGGGTTAGCCTGATGGGAGATGGTATGCTCCACGATGGCCAAGCAGCCCTTGACCCCTTCTCATTGGGGACAAAAGCCCAGCCTTTGCTCGCTCAGGACACTCAATCCAAACCAACCATGTTTCTTTACTCAATCCCCCTGTTTTGCAGGCTGCTGTATCCGACACCTGAACTGCAGCCTTTCAGAGGGGATTTGGGGCCGCCTGGGGCAAGAGGAGGTAGGGCTAGGGCTTTCCATTGTGTCATTCTATGGGAACTGAGAGGTAGAGTCCCTCACCTGCAATCCCAGACAATGAAATCCCAGCACAGAATGAAATTTTTTTTGGGGGGGGAAAGAGAACACCACAAGATTTAGGAGGTCACTGCATTAATACTATCTCTGCTTCTTCCTGTACCCGACTAGTGCTTTGGGGGTGGGTGGGTAAGGTAACCTAAGTGGCTATAAACCTCAAGGGAAAGGGAATAGCTGGTCTTGAGATTTAATGAAGCCAGGATAATGAAGATATTAACTAACTACAGTAAAATGGACCAGTCTGGAGTATGCTGAAGTGGAGCTTGGGACAGGACTGAGCCCCGACTCATAGCTTGGGTTCAAGGCTAAGTGAGACAGCTAAGAAAAGCTCTGATCTGGTTGAAGACCCTTAGGAGGGGCAATGGGAGAAGGTAAAAGGGGAGAAAGGACAGGAGAGGTGGCTGCTGGTCTCCCTAGGCAGGCTACCTGCAGAGCCACATTAGGACCTGTTGAGCCAGTTTTCAGAAGACCTGGGGGTGGCTCTTGTCATCTAGCTTTCCCACTACTACCAAACAGAATTCCCATGCTGAGCAGGGATTCTTATATAAGGGGCAATATTAGGATGGGCTAAGAACTAGGTGGGAATACAAAGAGCCCTGGAATTAAATTTTATTACAATGGTAGATCAAAACTTCAGTGAAGGAAACACTGGATTGTTCCCTGCTAAGAATACCAACACTAATTATTTTTTTCTATTTACAAAAAATAAAATTTAATTCACTTAAAAAGTCAGAGGGTACTTGGTACCCCTATCGTGAATCCCTGGGATGTTTTGTTTTTGGCAAGGATGGCAAAAACTGGGAGGTGTAAGCCAACTAAGGTCTCTTGTCAGTTGTCAGAAGGATCTTGAACAGGGGCTGGAGGAAACTCAGGTGAAGTGGTCAAAGGCAAGCAATCTCCCCAGCTGCTAGCTCGAGCACAGCGATACAAGTGTCTATGAAGAAAAAGAGTAGCTTCAATACAGCTTCCCGACTGTCCCCTGAAACATCCCCGTGAGTTGCTGTTATGGCAATCTGAAGATCTTCCCTGTCCCTAGGCCTCTTGATAGGCTTAAGTGGCTCTGAGAACCTTCCTTGATTTGAAAATATACTCTGCCCCCTAATAGGCTGAATGTGGTCACATGGAGCCTGTGGCAGGAGGCTTGTTCTTCAGGAATGGCCGCGCCTTATTACTTTGTGATTGGGCAGTGGGTCAGGAGGGCTGTGACATTCTCTGATGCAGGAGAAGGCTATATATACCCTGATGTGAGGTTTTGCTTTG
>CM053589.1:31697720-31716323 GCA_028646515.1 Pseudochirops corinnae
GATAGAAAGAAGACCTGCAAAAAGGGGGGGGTTTAGTGTGACGCTCTTCAGCGGGCAGGGGTAGTGATAGAAAAAGCCTGCAAAGTGCTAGGGAATAGAGGTGCCATTTTAAAGGTATAAAACTGTCAATCAGAGGCTCATTATACTAACTAGGTAGGCAAAGGTGGGATTTGTGAGGAGTCTAGGAGTGGTTGAGTGCTTAAAGGGCCATGCATTTTTAATATCAACTGGCAAGCGAATTGCCCATAATTCACTGGGAGAAAAAGATGGGAGGGGGAGCGAGAGGTGTGGTATTTGCCTTGACATGTCACTAGGTAACTTTTTGGTCAAAGATGAATGACATAGGTCCAACATAGCTGCTGGGAGCATAGGCTTGATGTGCCAGGTTTGGAAGCTAAACTGATTAGAGACCATCTCAGGAGGGAGTTATCTCCTTGATAAAGTTGCTCAAGGTTTCTAAAGCGCAGCTGGCTGCTAAGAACAAAGGCGTTATGTATTTCTCTAAGAATACTGCAGTGACTGATTCATGGGAAACTGTCTAGCAGACTTTGGGAAAAGACTTTGAGGCTGGGGGCAGGGGGAGGGGCGGAGTGAATGCCTTTATGGCTGAAGGAAAGTGTGACTTTTACAGCTTAATGGCACAGGCTTGTTACACACTGATGTGACATACATGGTTACCCAACCACAAGTGAGATTTTTACAAACTAGGGTACAAAAGACCCCCCAAAATGATACAGAAGCACCCCTTCACCTCCACGTGGTGTGAGAGCGCTGTAGAATGGTTTAGCACAGACTTGCTCTGTGAGGGTGCCACAGAAGGCCCTAGCACAGACTTATTCTGTGACAGACTTACTCTGTCCTGCTTGCCCATCACAGATACCTAGGCTCCTTAAGAGTCTACTCAATATGGCGAACTTTCAATAAACTTTACTTTTCTTTGGCTGAGAAGACTTGAGTCGAATTCTTTCAGGAGGACCTGGCATGTTGGTATTTTGGGGTCTCAGGCAACCCTAACCCCCTTTGGGTAAACCTCTTCACTGGGAAAGTACATTTAGGAGATGACCACCATGGAGGTGATGAGGTATAGGCTCTGGGAACCCGCTTGAACTCTCCTAGGATACTGTCTCTGTATCCTAGGTATGACCACTTAGTGTTGGACTGTGAGAGGGGTCAGTTGTGTTTCCTGGTGTAGATTAGAAGACTTCTTTGAGGAGTAAGTTTATATTCTACCGTCATGTTCAGCCCCTTAGATTGTGAGCTCCTTGAACAGAGTCTTTCTTTTGCCTTTCTTGGTTCTCCAATGCTTAGCACTGTGTCTGGTACCTAGTAGGTACTTAATAAATGTTTATTGGCTTTGGGACAAAGTCCCAGTTATCCTGCCCTAGTTATAGTTATAACTTTTTTCACTCTTGTCTGTTTAATAAGGGGTCCCGGTCATCTTCCAGTTCAGATATCAAAAGGAATGTCTTAACTGTCACTTGAGGGTCCCTTTTGTGGACTGTAGGATATGGCTGTGTGTATAATTTTTAAAAAGCTAAAGTGCATTGATTATTGTCACCCCCAGGGTCCCTAACATGTTGAGTGAGTGATAACAGCCTCTTTGAGAAAGAAGATCTAGTAGCCAGTATTAGGTCCAGCAGATGACAGCAATATTTTGGCAGAGAAGTAGACCCAGCAGATGATGACTTTATTGGCAGATGCCAGTAGCAACTCCATAGAAATGCTGCTGAGGCTGAGTAGAGGAGCAGGGTTGTTTGGAGATGTAATGTTAGGAGTTATTCAGGTGTTGGTTAAAAAAAAACCAACTGACTGTAGGGGTAGCTAGGTGGCGCAGTGGTCCTGGAGTCAGGAAGACTTGAGTTCAAATCTGACCTTAGACACTTGACACTCACTAGCTGTGTGACCTTGGGCAAGTCACTTAACCCCAATTGCCTTGCCTTCCCCCTTCCAAACAAACAAAAAAACTGACTACTATAACACAGTTACAGTACCACTGTTAGATACTATACTAAGGGCAGCTAGAAAGTGCAATGGACTTATCTTCCTGAATTCGAATCTGGCTCAGACACTTAATAGCTATGTGACCCTGGGAAAGTCACTTAACCCTGTGTGCCACAATTTCCTCATCTATCAAGTGAGCTGGAGAAGGAAATGATAAACCATTTCAGTATCTTTGCCAACAAAATCTCCAATGGGGTCATGAAGAGTTGGATGAAACTGAAAATGATTGAACAAAACAACAATTATACTAAGTGCTCAGGATTCAAAAAGGGCCAAAGACAAGGTCCTTGGTCTTGAATAAATTCACATTATAATGGGGAAGACATAAAAATTATGGTGGGAGGTGGAATCCGAGCTGAGTCCTGAAGGAAGCCAGGGAAGCTAAGAGGCAGTGGTGGGGAGGGAGAGCCTTTCAGGAAGGGGTGATGGCCAAACGCAAAGGCATAGAGTTGGAAGATGGAGTGTCATGTGTGAGGAACTGCAAGGAAGCAGTGTTTCTGAATGGTAGAGAATGGAAGAGAGTAAGATATAAGAAGATTGGAATGGTAGTGTTGAGGTCTAGGGGTGCTAGGATCTCCAAAATTTAAGGGCAAACGATGTGGGTTCTGCCTTGAATGAATTTGACCCAAGCCTTCTTTGGTTCAGAGACAAAGTTTATCAAAACATGGGTTGAGGTGGTTGAGATTTTAAGAATTTGAGCACTTTAATGAAGACTATGGGAAGATCTGGATGTGATCTAGGAGTGGCTGGGAGGTAACTGAAGGGGTCAAACGAAGGTGGAATTAAGGAGTGGCTATCCAGGGTGGGGCCAGGTGCAGAGGTGAGGGCCACAAGGAAAGGGCAGTTGAAAAGACTAGCTGGGAGGGGCCAGGTGCCCCAGGTGATCACTGGGAACCCGGGCCTCTGTGGAAAGTCCCTTTCTGTAGAAAAGGTTCAGGTTGTGAAAAGCTTGAAATGCTAAACAGAGAGTTTTATATTTGATCCCGGAGTAATAGGAAGTTTTGTTGGACTTACTGAGTGTGTGTGTGTGTGTGTGTGTGTGTGTGTGTGTATACACATGTTAGTGTTAGACTTGCACTTTAGGAAAATCACTTTAGCAGCTGAGTGGTGGATGGTTTGGACTGGTAAGAGATGAGTCACCGAGACCTTGAGGTCTGGCAGTAGGTCTGGCAAGAGATCTATAGGCCTGTGAGGAAGCATTGCCCTTGTCTGTGGAGAAAAGGGGACATAAATGAGAGATGCTGAGAAGGTAGAGATGACAAGATTTGACAACAGATTGGATACATTTAGTCAGTGTGACTGAGGGTATTACTGAGGTTGGCAGCTTTGGGTACTGAGAAGATGGTGGGGCCCTTGTCAGTAATAAGGAAGCTGGGAAGAGGGGTGGGGGAAAACGAATGAACCTTGTTTTGAACTTTTTGAATTTGAGATAGTTATAAGACATCTGGTTCAGTATTCGTACAAGGCAGTTCCTAATGAGAGACTATAGCACAGGTGATAAATTAAATATGAAGATTTGTGAACCATCCGCATGGAGGTCATTGAACCCTTGCGAACTGATGAGATCACCAAATGAGTTAGTATAAAGGGAAAGGGGAGTAGGACAAGGGCAGAGCCTTGGGGGACACTCACAATGAATAGGAATGACTTGAACTAAAATCCAGAAAAAGATTTTCAATAGAAGCAGTGAAACAGGTAGGAATGGAAGCAGGAAAGAGTAGTGTCACAAAAACCCAGAAAGGAGAGAGATAGTATCCAGGAAGATATAGTGATTGACAGTGTCAGACTTTGCAGAGAGGTCAAAAAGGATGAGGACTGAGAAAAGGTTATTTCATTTGGCATTTAAGAGATTACTGAAAGAGCAGTTTCAGTTTGGACAGAGCAGTTTCAGGTGAGTAATAAATGAATGATTGGAAACCAAATTTCTTAGAGTTTAGAGTGTCAGAGGAGAGAAAAATGCTTTATATACATTTTCTCATCTCAGTATTACAGCAAATCTGGGAGTCAAGTAGTACAGCTATTATTACTATGCCCATTTCACAGATAAGGAAAGTGAGGCAGAGAGAGATTGAATGATTTTGTCTGCGCTCATCTATTTGATTGGTGTCAAAGGAGAGATATAAACCCAAGACTTTCTGACTTCAAGTTCAGTGCTTTAGATATTGTCCTATATTTACTATTAAGCAGGAATCAGTAAGCCAAGTAACCCCTGAGAAAGCGGAATAAACTGTGTACCATGAAGTCCTGAAACAGGAGGTGGCAAGTGCCAGGGAAGTCATCTGCCACTAACATTTCAATCACCACCAACCTCACACCTTGACAGAGACAACCCAGGATCCTGGAACCAAGAGCCGTGGGAGTGACAGTGCTTTCTAGACAACCAGCCCTTTTTCCACCTTGGCTACCTGCAACCATCACTGAGAGGAGCAATCTTTATGGGGAGGGAGCCCATTTCCTTGGCACCACCACCACCAGCACCAATCACTAACAAGTTACCACAGACAGGCAGCTAGATCCAAGATCCCTAGGAATGTCAGTGCCCTCCAGATCACTGGTTCCATTTCTGGCCTAGACCATGAATCCATCATCTAGGAAAGGAAACCCTTTGCAGATGTTGTGCTTCTGTGGGTGCTACAGCTCTTGTCTCCTCAGCAGCCAGAGATACTGAAGACCTAGAAAAGAAAGTTCTTGAAACCAGTTTGTGAAATGGTTCATCATAAGTTGTAATTTTATTCATGGAAAAGACATTAAGGAAGATGCAGTACCATCTGCTTTTAAAAGCTGTGCCCTAAAGACCATGAGACCTTGTCTAAAGACAACTTGCAAGTGAAATTTTGTAAATGCGCTATGTCCTAGTATTTGAATATGAGCTTCCTAAGAGCAGAAACAGTTTCCCACTTTTTTGTTTGTTTCCTTAGCACTTAATGCTTTACACATGCATATGAGGGCTTAATATATACTTACTCATTTATTCATTTGTTTGTTCTTTTGGTCATTCATTCATCCCAGTATCCAGTATGAGTTCAAGGTGAGACTTTCAAGTCAAATTAAATCTTTTGGACTCTATTTGTTATACGAATATATTTTTCTGGGACCTATTTTTTAATTTATCGTTGTGTACTCTCTTCCTAAACATTTCAAAGAAATCCTCTGCCTCAATTTCTATGCCCCATGAGGGAACTCCTAGTATAGTTTTCTAAATCATCGTCATCATCATCCTCTCTTCATTTTTATCTTCATTTTCATCATTAAATATTTAAAGAATAAGTACTAGTTACATGCAAGACTGTGTTAAATATACAAATACATTAGAGGTTTTGGGGGAGGGGAATATGAAAATGTAGTTTATTGGAAAGAGCACTTAAGTGACAGGAGACTTGGGCTTTGGGTCCAGTTCTGTCACTGGTGAGTTGGTCAGATAATTTTACTTCTCTGGGACTCAGTAAGGGGATTTTGTGTAACAATAGAGCAGTGGTTCTCAATCTTCCTAATGCCTCGACCCTTTAATACTCGTATGTGGGCGTATCTGCATGTGGGTGGACCCGCCTGGAGACAGAGGAGCGGTATCTCGGTTCCTAGGGCCATAGGAAATATGTGTTTTCCGATGGTCTTAGGTGACCCCACCCCATTCAACCCCCAAAGGGGTTGCGACCCACAGGTTGAGAACCGCTGCAATAGTGATGGGTTTGGAATCCAAGGAGCTGGTTTTAAATCTAGGCTCTGTATTTTTCTACTTGTGTGTCATTGGGCAAGACATTTGACCTTACTGGACCTCAGTTTCATTATCTATATAATGAGGCAGCTAGATTAGATGGTCTCTAAAGTTCCTTCTAACTCTAATGACCTATGAATTCTGTGTAAAAATCAGTCAGTCAATCAACATTTATGAAGTGCTTAACCTCTTTTAATCACTGCTCTAAGTGCTTGGGGGTACAAGTGAAAAGCAAAACGAAACAGACAGTCTCTAACCTCAAAGACATTCTGGAGGTTAGAGGAATACATACTCATAAGTAAATACCAAATATATTTAAAGAAAATACAAAGCAGTTTTGGTGGGGAGAGCGCTAGGAGGAGGGTAGGGATTTTAAAGGTTTCATTTAGAAGAACTGAGTTCTGAAGGGAGCTAAGGATTCTAATAAATGCTTTAGGAAAGTTGGCCAAGGCGAGATGGGAGCTACTCAAAAAAGTGAATTCCAAAGACTCAAATGAAAACAGCTCAAATCAGGAGGAAAAATGGGAAGAGACTAATGTGGGTAATTAGGGAACTTTTCAGCCAATTTAGATATAAAAAACAAATGTATAAAGTTGAGAACTAAGGTCAAGTGATAGAAGTGAAAATAAGAGCATGGCAGAGTTCTGTAAAATCCTAGGTTACTCTGAAGACTCGTGCCTGTACTTTATGAATACTGTTTTCAAGAAGATAAATTAGAAAGCATTGGATGTGGTAAGCATATTACCCAAAATGAAACTAATTTTTTTGAGAAACATTGAAAAATTATTAAGAACTTAACAAATATTAATGTTTCCATATACCAGGAATAGAAGAAGATTGTTCATGAACTCATCAATCTACTATTTACAGCATGAAACTGACCATATCTTAATGGATAATATAAAATTGGATAATAATATAGTAATCATTTCAGAATCTTGTCGATAGGAATTTAGATCACCTCCTGGTTACAGCAAAGGTCAAAATCTATACCAAATAAGAAGAAAAGAAGATACAACTATATGTACTTATAACATCTATTCAGACAATTTATTCCCTCCAAAAAATTGAAAATGGACAAAAGATGTTGACTATCTCTTAGAGGTAGCTAGGTGGTACAGCAGATAGAGTGCTGGACCTGGAGTCAGGAAAACCCGAGTTCAGACGTGACCTCAGCCACTTACTTACTAGCTATGTGATCCTGGGCAAGTCACTTAACCTCTGTCTGCCTTAGTTTCATCAACTATAAGATGAGAATAATAAGAGCACTTACCTTCCAGAGTTGTGAGGATCACATGAAATAATATCTGTAAAGTTCTTAGCATAGTGCCTAGTACATATTAAGTTCCTTCCTTCCTTCCTTCCTTCCTTCCTTCCTTCCTTCCTTCCTTCCTTCCTTCCATCCATCTCACTTTCCATAGACCTTAGGTCACTTGCACGCAGCCTGTCAAATTCCCAAATATGGCTGGACCCAGACTGTAATGTAATGCAAATGGGAAACGTTTAACAAATAAAGATATAGTACAACACAGATAATGCAAATTTGTATTTTTTAGGTCAGTATTTGGCTTACAGAGATCAGTTTCTATTTTATTTTGACATCACTGGCGTACAGTACAAACTTATGTGCAAAACACTTCAGGAAATGACAGAAGAGTAGAAGAAATATCATGCCTGAAATAATAAAACACCGGTGAAGGAAATATAAACTTGCAGAGAGCTTGAACAGAAACTTAACTAAGTTAAATCAACCTGGGAAGGCAGTAAGGTATAGTGTAAGGAACTTTGAATTTGGAGCAAGAAAATCTAGGTCTTAATCCCAGATTTGCTGTTTATTTCCTGTATAACCTAGGAAAGCCATTCAAGATATTATCCCTCTTCTAAGGGCTCACATTCTGACTGGAAAGATGGGTTATACACATAAAATAACAGAACTATGTGCTTGCATTGGTTTACAAAGCATTTTCGCATTGCTTTTTTCATTTGATCCTCTCAGTAGCCTTATGAGGTAGGTCAAAGCAGAGATTGTAGCTTGATTTTACAGCTGAGCAAAGTAAGACTCAGCCCAATTAGAAGGCTCACAGGTAAGAAGAATAAAGACTCAGTTGAAGGTCTTGTAATTCTAAGTGCTATCCTCTTTCTCCTACACCACAGCTTTCTTTCAAAAAAAGAAAGAAAGAAAAAGAAAAATAGGAATAAATCAGAAAAAATAGGAATACAATATGCTAAAGTGAGCCAATGGAGGCTTTGTAGCAGCCTCTTTCAGCTGCACCCCTCAATTGTATGTTGAAGTAATAGATACCTCAAATTTACAGTACTTGATGGGTCTAAGTACTCAGAATTATAGGTCATGATTTAACTGTGTTCCTTTTTCAGTGGTCAGACAGAAGATACAGTCAGTTCAGAGTAATAGAAACATAACATCTCCCTTACAAACCTAGAGCACGCCTTCCCACAGACATACCCAGCCCCAGTGTGGAGAACAGACACATATAAAGGTCATGAATGGATGCTTACTTAGTGAACACTGAACAAAAGCATATAGCTGTGGTGAATGCAGGGAAGTCATAGTGACACTTGGACAAGGACAGACACATCTCCATTGAAATCCTTAATCAGGGTATTTCTATGTTCTGTTAACTAGCTTTTTTGGGGGGGGGAAGGGGGAGACAAGGCAATTAGGGTTAAGCGACTTGCCCAAGGTCTCACAGCTAGTAAGTGTCAAGTGTCTGAGGTCATATTTGAACTCAGGTCCTCCTGACTCCAGGGCTAGTGTGCTCTATTCACTGTGCCACCTAGCCGCCCCTAAATAGCTTTTTTAGAGAAAGTGTTATCCACTTACTTTAGGACCAGCAGAAGCCTCCCTTATTTTGCTCCCTTAGGGTATTGGTCATCCTTGGGAAATGATGGGGGTAGTTTGTTCCATCATTCATTTAAGCAATCCTTTATTAAGGTCTTTGTGTTAGGTGCTAGGGACAGCTAACATCTACATGATGCTTTAAGCCTAGGTTTTCGTTGTTCAGCTATCGATCTTCATGACCCCATTTGAAGTTTTCTTAGCAAAGATTCTGGAGTGCTTTTGCCATTTTCTTCTCCAGCTCATTTTACAGATGAGGAACTAAGGCAAATAGGATGAAATGACTTGCCCAGGGTCACACAGCTAGGCAGTATCTGAGGAGTCTTCCTGACTCCAGGCCTGGTGCTATATACACTGTGCCGCCTAGCTGCTTTAAGGTTTGCAAAACGCTTTACAAATATCTCATCTGATCCTCACAATGACCCTGGGAAGTAGAAATGTTACTATTTTCTCCAGTTTACAAATGAGAGAACATGCTGAGAGCTGTTAAGTGACTTGTCCAAGGTCACACTGCTAGTACCAGTCTGAAGTAGAACTTGAATCCACATCTTCCTGACTTCAAATTCAGGGCTCTTTTCTTCACACTGTGTTGAAATTGCGTCCTGGGGCTAAGTTGCCACTGATCATGTCTGAAGGAAACTTGGCTTCCCAAAGAAGACATTATATCCCTAATCATCCTCCCTGGTACTGGATATGCCTTCTGTCATGCCCTTGGACCCACTGGTCCAGAAGGAAGAGTTGGCTGCTTCTTGTTTTTCACTGCCACTTCCAATCTGACACTCTGTTGCAGTCACTCAGGAGCCTTGCCTCCTCTGAGGCATCCATCCAGATTTAGGGCTGTATTCTGATCCTGGTAGCAGTTACCTATTGGCTTCAGATCATTTTCCCTTCTTTCTAAAGGAGTTCGGTGGTGAGATATATAACTGTTAAAGAAATACACAATAACTATGTTAAATGACATGATGAGTGCTGTGCAAAGTATGAGGAAAGAAAAATTTCCAACTGGGAAGGTTGCAGAAGCATTCAGGAAGTGGCGTTTGAGCTGGGACTTGAAGGACAGGTTGCATTTCAGCAAGCAGAGGTTGGAAATTGGGCCTTTAAGGCATAGAGAATGATGTGAGTAAAGTTCAGGTGGTAGGGGTCATAGGTCTCAATCAAATGAGGCAAGAAAATGCTGTGGCAGTAGGGAATGGGTGATTCTCCTGCCATCTTACTGAGGGCTTAAGAAAACTCTCAAAAAAAAAATGCTAGTCCAGGTGTTCTAGAAGATGAACTTAATCCCAAACTATTTAAACAAGCAATTGATGATAAAAAGAGGGGAAATAGATGACAAAACTATCATACTTTTATGTAGAAGTTTAATCAATTGCTACAATTAATTAATGGAAACCAAATGAGCCCAGAAAGCAGCCTAGTCAGGAAACATCTGACTTATTTCCCAGATAGAGAGAGGCGTCTGTCAAAGGTAGAGAGATGTCTGCCTGAGTTTGAATATTAAACCCATGTATAAAATCACGTGAAGAGTGGTGAGTGGTAATGTGTAGAATAAGAAGCAGTGGAAGATAAAATCAGTTAAAAGAAAGGTTGGCTAAAAATCTACTTAGTCATTCCCAGAGCTTTTAAGGGTGAAAATAGAAGGAAGACAACAAGCAGAAGAGAAATAAAAAAATCTTTGTAAAGATTCTAATAATGAATAGTTTTCTCCATCAAAGATAGTGGAACCATCATACTTGGACCCTTACATTGTGCTGTCTGATGTACCCCTAGAGGAGGTGGAAATGGCAGCTAAAAAGAAATAAAGATAAGAAAAGCAACTGGATTGGACTAAGTGTACATAGAGAAGATCTAAACTGAGGCAACACAACTGTGATGGTGTCAAGGGATCAATCTACCAAAAAGAGGTGACTAAAGTCACATCAGTAATTATTGACCTATATGCCTATTCTCAGTCTACGAAAAAAAAAATCTTAAAAAAAAAAGTTTTATTGGTGTATTTTATTTTTACCTTACAAGCATCTGTAGGTTCCAATTAGCTTTACAAGAATAAAGGGTATATTTGTTAAGTGTATAAGCAGAGAACAAGTAGACTTTCACAAGCAAAATTCAGTAAAAAATCATATCCTTCCTGGGTCACTGCCTCATTGTGGCAAAGGGACTTGCATAGCTCAATGAAACTATGAGCTACACAGTGCAGGTTTACCCAAGATGGACAGGTCATAGTGGAGAGGGAGACTGGAGAGAAATGGCAAACCACTCCAGTATGTTTGCCAAGAAAACCTCATGGACAGTATTGGTAAGTTATGGTCCATGGGGTCACAAAGAGTTGGCCACAACTGAACAACATTCCTTGATTGATGGGAATTTGTTTTTTTCCAATTCTTTACTATTACAAAAATTGCTGCTATATGGCATATATTATGGTACAAAGGAAGTTTCTTTCTACATTTGACTGTCCTGGGGATATGTGCCTAGCAGTGGCACAGTAACTCTAGGTCACAGAGTATGGAGATTTTAGCCAATTCCTTACTATAATTCTAGATTGCTTTTGGGCATACTTGGATCAATTCACAGCTCTGCAGTCAACCTCTCTAAAATCCAACTTGGTTTAGGAGCTCTCTATGCATATATTGGCTTCTAGACAACTCTCTCTTCCTACCTCACTGGACTTTCCACAGAACAATTCCTGAAAACTTTTTATCATTTCTTGCTGATGTGTAGAATTTTAAGTCATTAGATCTTATCTAATCTTCCAATCCTTTAAAATCTGTTCTCTCCAGACCTTAGAGTGAATGTCAGACTATACACATATTTCTTCCCCTTCTTTAATTGAGATTATAAAATAGAGTGCACATCTCCCCCATGTATGTATATATGTGTATGTGTATGCATATGTGTATGTATGTGTGTGTATTGGTTGTTGTCCTTCCTTGTTGAAGAGGACCAAAATGACATCATTATGCAGAATCAAGTTTCAGTGTGTCTGACTGGCTGATCAGACCAGTTCGAACTCAGATTGTTCTACAACAGGTCGGGCACAAATAGTCCATGTGAACATTTGGGATGGATTCTCTAAATTTGCTCATCTCATGTTTCTTTTGGACTGTTTCAATGCTGCTTTGCTCATAGAGCGAATGTGGACACAGCATGCAGAACAGTCCTGTGTCAACGTGTCCCATGTCACACAATCAATTCTGGAGTTCGTAAGAGAGACCATGAGCCTGTCCTTGTATTGCTGCTTCTGACCACCATGTGAACACTTGCCTTGTGTGAGTTCTCCATAAAACAGACTTTTTGTCAAGTGTACATTTTGCATTTGAACAGTGTGTTCAGCTTATTGGAGTTGTGCTCTCTGAAGCAGAGTTTGAATGCTTGGCAGTTTAATTTGAGAAAGGACCTCAGTGTGTGGTATCTTTATCCTGCCAGGTGATCTTCAGACTCTTCCAAAGACAATTCAAATGGAAGCAATTCAGTTTCCTGGCATGGCATTAGTATACTGTCCAGGTTTCACAGGCATATAGCAATGAAGTTAGCACAACAGCTGTATATATGTACACACACACACACACACACACACCTCTTTAGGCATTCTACATCTTTCACAAAGATTCATTTATTCCTTTGTTTCAAACTATGATCCAGAAATTCAAATTGTGTTTGTAGCCACCATCTTCTGAATCAGGTTTTCACTTCCCAAATTTGTATCTTTTCTGAAGACTTTGCTTTGAAGGGGCAAAAGTGCTGAAGATGCCACTTCTACTCCTAAATTCTTCAGTTTCTGGTTTAGGAATTCATAATCCTCAGAAATCTTTTCTTATTTGTTCAGGCAGGATCATGCACTCCACAAATTACCTGGAGAGCATCGTTATGTTCAGCTTTGATAATCATAGGAGGTTTTCTGTCCAGTACTGCACATATACCCCCAAACGGTTCATCTCTTTATTGATAATATCATTAAAATGCCATCTAAGTATTTATCATGTTAAAGATGCAAATGGTCACTATTTTCCCCCATTCTGCCATCTAGTGGTGCAATCTTATCTTACCTCACTTCACTGGAAATTGGAATATTGACTTTTTAAATAATAGCTTTTTTGTTGATGTTTTCTTTTTCTTATATCACCCTAGTATCCTGTGTGTTCACCTTCCCCTCCTCCCAGAGACATCCCATATGACTAGTAACATTTGTTTTGAGAGAAATAAAGAAAATACAAATGACTAATGCATTGAGAAAGGCCAAAAATATATGCAACACAGAGCACCTGTGGACTTCTCGCCTTTGCCGAGACAAAGGGCTAGGTTGGGGGTGTCTTCTTGTATCTCTTCGTCCCAGTCCCGCTTGGTGTTTATAATTTTCTTGCATTTACTTTTGATTGATGTGTTGTTATTCTTTCCATTTACATTTTTCTAGTTATTGCTTTCTTGGCTCTGCTTACTTCACTCTATATCACTTCATATAGATCTTTCCATGTTTCTCTGTATTCATCATACACACCGTCTCTTACAATGCACTAGTATTCCATTATATTAATGGACCACAATTCGTTTAGCCATCCCCCAATTGGTAGATAACTATTTTGTTTCCAATTCTTAGCCATCACAAAAAATGATAAATCTGCTATAAATATTTTGGAGTATATGGGGATTTTTTTTTTCCTTATCAGTGGTTTCCTTAAGGTATAAAAACCCAGTTAAGAATGTCTCTGATTCTAAGGGTATGGACATTTTAGTCACTTTATTTGCACAATTCTAAATCACTTTCCAAAATGATTATACCATTTCATAGCTCTACCAATAATTTATTAGTGTATCTATCTTCCTGCATCTCCCCTGCATTGACTGTTGCACAATCCCTGAGGCTGGTACCATTTTTTGTCATTTTCACATTTTGCAGGATGTGAGGTGAAACTTCAGAGTTATTTTGATTCCTACTGATTTGGTACATTTTTTTCCATGTGGTTATGAATATTTTGCAGTTCTTCTTTTGAGAACTATATGTTCACATCCTTTGACCATGTATTTATTAGAGAATGGCTATTTTTATATGTGTATATATCTACATACATATATATTCTTTACATATCTTGCATATCAAAACTTTATTAGAGAAATTTGATAAAAAGATTTCTCCCCATTCAACCACTTCCCTTCTTATCCTAGATGCCTTGATGTTGCTTGTGCAGAAGCTTTTCTATGTCTAGTAATCAAAGTTATCTATTTTATCTTTTGTAATTACCTATAGCTCTTATTTGGTTAAGAATACACCTCTTACCCACAACTGTGAGAGGTACACAATCTGCTTTTTTTTCTAATTTTTTAATAATTTGATCTTTAACATTAAAGTTCATTTAAGAACCATGTATCCTTTTGGATTATATTGTGTTGTGTGGTATAGGTGTTGGTCTTCTTTCTGTCTGACTGCCTTCCAGGTTTCCCAGCAGTTTTAAAAAATCAAATAAGGTGTTTCCCCCAGGTAACTTAAGTTTTTCTACTTTATTAAACACCAGATTACTGAGTTCTGTTATTTTTGAATCTCTCTTGTCTAGTCTGTTCCATTGACCTATCTCTTTATTTATTTATTTATTTTTAACAAATGCCAGATGGTTTTTATGACTACTGTTTTATAATATAGTTTGAGGTCTGGAAGTGCTATTTCCTTTCATCTTTACTTCATAATTTCCCTTGATACCCTAGATCTTTTGTTTTTCCAAATGAATTTTGGAATTATTTTATCAATGTCTATAAATTATCCTCTTTGTAATGATTGGCATAGCATTAAAAGTATAAATTAATTTTAGTATTGTTGTCATTTTTATTATATTGATATGGATTGCCTACGAACACTGAGTGTTCCTCCAGCTATTTAGTTGTTCTTTAATTCTTTAAAAAGTTCTTTGTATTTGAATCTATACTTTTTTTGGGGGGGGGGGTATGCTTTAGGAAGGTGACTTCCAGATATTTTATTCATTTTGTAGTAATCTAGAATGAGATTTCCCTTTCTATTATTGCTTCATATATACATATATACACTTATATACATACATATGTTATTACATGTAAATGCTGTTGATTTTTGAGATTTATTTTGTAGTCTACAACTTTGTTGAAGCTATTATCTCAGTTAACCTCTTTGTGGATTCCCTAGGGTTTTCTAATGCATCAGCAAACAGGGATATTTTTTCTACTCTTTACCTATTTTTATTCCTATAATTCCTTTTTTCTGATCTTGTTGCTAACATTTCCAGAACTATATCAAATAATAGTAGGGAGAATGGACATCCCCACTTCACTCCTGTATTTATTGGAAAAGGTTCTAGTGTATTCCTATGCACATGATGCTTGCTTTTGGTTTTAGATAGATGTTTTTTTTATGATATTGAAGAAAAGTTCCTCTGTACTTACACGTTGTAGGCCTAAAAGTGTGTTTTATTTTGTCAAAAGGGTAGCTAGGTAATGTGAGGCCTAAAGTCAGGAAGACTCAGCTTCCTGACTTCAAATCCTGCCTCAGAAACATAATAGCTGTTTGATCCCAGGCAAATCACTTAACCCCGTTTGCCTCTTGTTCTTTGACTGTAAAAAATGAACTGAAGAAGAAAGTGGCAAATCACTCCAGTTCTTTACTGATATAAGCATTTTCAGATAAAATATTTCTTCTAAGAACTGCTTTGGCTGTATCCTATGTGACACATCTAAGTAGTTGGAAAAATAATTGCTCATGGATAGACCAAGTCAATATAAAAAAGCTGACAATTCTAACTATGCTAATTTACTTATTCAGTGCCATATTGATCAAAATACCCTAAAAATATTTTAAGCTAGAAAAAATAACAACATCCATCTGAAGAACAAAAGGTTAAGAATATCAATGAAAAAAATGTGAGGGAAGGGGGGGTCTAGTAGTTCCAGATCTCAAACCATATTACATGCATTTCCACATCATGGGATGACTATAAATTTATTTTTCTAGTAGGAAAGAAAATTTAGTGTTTGATTTAACATGTCTTATGAAACCCACTCTTCACTCATCCTTCTCCTACCTTTACTTCTGCATCTGATTTTTCTGTATTGATAGAATACCACTTCCTGAACACTTTGGTTTCAAAGGTAAGGATTTTGGGAGTGATCTCTTTTTTGTTTACTTACGTTGTCTTTTAAATTTCTGGCTGGAGGTGTAATGATGGCAGCTCCTTGTTGCATCATAGAATTATAGATCTACAGCTCAGAGGGACCTTAGAGATTCTTTCATTTTACAGCTGAAGAAACCAAAGCTAAAGGAAATGAATTGCCTCATCCTGAGTCACAGAGAACACTGAAAAATATTGTAGATTAACCAAATGTTATGCCTTGTGAGTTCTGGAATACCCCAGCCAATCACAAGACTACACATAGAGTATAAAAGGGAGAAGTTTTGAAGCAGAGACTTGATTTGCCTGAGACTTTTTTTTTTGGGGGTTTCATAATCATGCTGCTGCTGGTAGTGTGTATGGTGCTTTCTGCCTCTGGGAGCATGTTTGCTGGTATTGTCAAATGCTGAAAGGAAAATTAACAGCTGGTGAGGGAGGGTGGGAATGAGCACTGGTTCACATTGTTTGGGCACTTATCTAACTTTTGAATTGACAAATTTTCAAAGTGCCCTGGGACTTGAACCTGGGACCAACCTTCTTTTGATGGGTGGTGATTGTGAAGGATCAGATCCTGCCTTGTATTGATTGTGTGTACATTTTGTGAATACATATTTTCTGTGTGCTTACATGTACATTGGCCATCTCTCCTTGAATGTAAGTTTCTTGAGGGTAGGGTCAGTCTGGTTTTATTTTATTTTATCCCCAGCACCCAGCACAGTGCCTGTGTGCTTAACAAATTGTTATTGCTTGACTTATATGTTGATAAATATTGTAATAATAAAGTAGTTACTATCCATTAGTAACAAGTTGTTATTAGAAATGACAAAAGGACCTAGGGATCAAGCCCTCAGTTCATTCTTCTTATCACTGAGTGACTGAAGGCTTTTTGAAAGAGTCCTAAGAGAGGCTTTGAGGAGGCAAGAGTTGGTGATTTGTGACTGGTTGGGGAAGGGGGTTTGGGGAACATGGAACTACACGGAAAAGGGAAGGGTTTGGGAACTAGAAACGAGAGGAAAGGGGATGCTGATATGTATCAGAAGTTTTGTGTTGTAATGGGAAAAAAAACCACTGGGAATGGAGTTGGAAGACGACTGTTTGACTTCTATTTATGACAGCGATGGAGTGATCTTGGTCAAGAAATTGAATTTCTTAGAGGCTATTCACAGAGTTATAGCTAGAAGGTTATTTAAGGGATTATTGAGTTCAATCCCTTCATTTTACGTATGAGGAAACTGAGGATCAGAGAGAGTAAACAATTTGCCCAAGATCATGAGATAAATGACAGAAGCAGGATTTAAGTCCAGAGCCCCAAGCTCCCCAAATCTAGCCCTCTTTTCACTGCCCCACGCTCCCTTCAGTTCTCCATTTGTAAAATGGGTGGGCTAATTCTCACACTAAACACTTCACAGATTTGTTGTGGGGAAGGACTTTATGAAATACAATGTTATTGTGAGTTCTTTTTGTTCTCCTTTTCTCCTCAGGCATGCTAAGGGTGATTCACAAGACAGAGGTGACGAGTACTATGGAGGAGAATGTGACCCTGTCCTGCCAGCTGTCTGCAGAGAAGGAGTTCCTCCAAGTCATGTGGCAGAAGGAAGGTCAAACAACAGATAATATAGCCACATACAGTTCCAACTGTGGCCCTCAATTACTTGGATCCTACCATGATCATGTCTGAGTTACCCAAAGTGATTTGAACTCCTCAGCCATTACCCTTTCATTTGTCTCCTTAAAAGATGAAGGATGGGGGCAGAGCCAAGATGGTGGCTTAGCAGGAAAACTCCATGGCTTTCCCCATAATCACCTCAAATACCTATAAAATATGATTCTAAACAAACTTTAGAACTACAGAACCCACAAAGTGACAGGGAGAAACAAATCTCCCACTGAAGGCAGCCCGGCAGGTGGACAGGAAGGGTTCATCACAGCCTGCTGGTAGCTGGGGGAGCCCGTGGTTTTAGCTACCCAGTCAGCTGCAGCTGGAGGAACTTTGGGAGAGTGGATCACCAACAGCTGTGGACGTTTCCAGAATTATCAACCTATAAATGCCAAAAAGAAAAAGTGGGAGGTCAGTGTGGACTTTGGGAACAGGGGGACTGAGAGTGTGGTCTGACCTCTGCCCTGAGAAGGGAGAAGCAACTCAGGTGTGGTGGCTGTGCAGCCACCTCCATGTGGCTGCTTCAGAGCTCTTGGCCTGCAGATTGTAGGGAGACCAAGCAACCATTCTGAGCAGTATTTGCTCTTGCTTTAACCTGCTTGGATCTGGATTGCTGTCTTGGGTGGAGGTCCTGGGGTGTGTGACCAGGTGCCAGAGCCTGTGGAGGCTTCAAAGAGCACCCAACTAATAGTTTCGGCAGCTGTGAAAACCCCAGTGATTTGGGACAAAGCTCTCCTCTTTGGAAGCAGAGTTCCACTGTGGCAAAAAGCTCATAAGTCAAGTAATTGAGTAGCAATATGAGCAAGCAAAGGAAGCAAAGCAAACACACCAATCCAACTTTAGATTCCTTTTCTGGGGGACAAAAAGGATCAAAGCATGGAACAGCAGGAAGACAACGAAGTCAGAACTCTTACACCAAAAGCTTCCAAGAAAAATATAAATTGGTTACAGGTCATAGAGGAGCTTAAGAAGGATTTTGAAAACCAAATAAGAGAAGTGGAGGAGAAATTGGGATGAGAAATGAGAATGATGCAGAAAAATCATGAAAAGAGAGTCAACAATCTGACAGAAGAAAATAACACCTTAAAAAATAGACTAACTCAAATGGCAAAAGAGGCTCAAAAAGCCAATGAGGAGAAAAATGCCTTAAAAAGCCAAATTTGCCAGATGGAAAAAAAATCTGAAGAGCTCACTGGAGAGAATAATTGTTTCAGAATTAAATTGGAGCAAATGGAAGCTAATGACTTTATGAGAA
>CM053589.1:31716823-31733721 GCA_028646515.1 Pseudochirops corinnae
GGGGGGAAGGGAGTGAGAGGGGGGATGATGGAGGGGAGGGCAGGTTGGGGGGGAGGTTAGTTAGAAGCACACACTCTTGAAAAGGGACAGGGTCAAAGTAGAAAATAGAACAAGTGGGGGGCAGGATAGATGGAGGGAAATATAGTCAGTCTTTCATAATATATCCACTATGGAAATGTTTTGTGTAGCTACACACATACAACCTATATTGAATTGCTTATCTTCCCAGTAAGGGTGGGTGATGAGGGAGGAAGGGAAAGGATCTGGAATCCAAAGTTTTAAAATCAAATGTTTTAAAAAAATATTATTACTATTATTTTTACATGCAACTGGGAAGTAAGATATATAGGCAGTGGGGTAAGGAGACCCATCTTGCCCTACTGGAAAGTGGGAGGAGGGATGGAAGAGGATATAGAAAAGAGCAGATTGGGGGAGGGAGTATACAGTGGGATCGCTGTTTTGGGATGGTGGGTAGGGGAAAGACGGGGTGAAAATTTGTAGCTCAAAATCTTGTTGAAATGGATAATGTAAACTAAAAATAAACATAAAATTTAATTTAAAAAAAGATGAAGGATGTTACAGATGCATTTTCAATATCTTTCCCATAGAGCCTGTGAAGGGCAGGATGTTTTTGAGTGTTTATGGTAAGTCATTGAGTTAGGACCATTGATGGATGTACTCTTCTCACAATATAAGATTTGTTCTTCCTGGGACTAAAATAATTGTTTCTCAGAAGATGTGATATATGGAGGTTGTTTACCAAGAGGATATTTCAGTTTATGCAAAGAAAAATAAACTTTCTAAAATGTAGCACTGGTTAGAAATGGTAGGGAGATTATGGTTCCCTTTGACAGCTTCTGAGCAAAGGCTGGATGAACATTGATCAGACACATAAATAGTAGGACTATAATTTTGATTATAGATTGAACTAGGTGGCTGCTGAGATTTCTTCCACCTATGATATTTTCTGATTTTGGTCATACTGAAGGTAGGATAAATATGAGGTTAGGTGAGGACCGTAGCTTCCCTCTTGAAGACCCTGAAATACATGCATTTATTCTTTCACATGATGCTTTGAGGGCCTCTGTTACTACCATTTCTACCACCATGACCACTACTCCCTCCATGAAAAATGATGTAGGGGATATAGGACTGATCTAGGAAACAGTAAGAACAAGTTTCAAATCTGACTTGTGTTACCTGCCAATTATATGACCACGGAGAAATTAATTTATGACAGACTCAATAACAATCATTAAGAAAAAACAACAACAACCTTGGGTTGGCTTGAGAAAGGCATTGTTTCCAGGCATTAGGACTCAAGTCAACAAGCTTTTATCAAATGTCTACTCTGTGCAAGATACTGTGTAAAAGTGCTAAGTATAGCCCTGCTGTACCTTTGCCCTGGTCAGATCCCATCAGGAGAATCACGTTCAGTTTCAGGTGCCAAATTTTTAAGAAATACATTTTTCTCCTTTCAGTTTTTAAAATTTATTTTTAGTTTTCAACATTCATTTCCACCAGATTTTGAGTTACAAATTTTTTCCCCATCTTTTCCCTATCCCCCTTCCCCCAATCTGTTCTCTCTTAAATCCTAAGAAATACATCTTGAGATATTAAAGGATGTCCAGAAAAGGACAATTAGAAGAGTGAAGTATGCCTCTGGTTGTCACCATGTGAAGATTGGTTGAAAGAAATGCAGATGGTTAGCCTGAAAGGAAAGGGACAGTGTGTATGAAGGGGGTGGGGTTGCAATAGCCTGAAGGACTGATACATGAAAGAGGAGTTTGACTTGACCATAGGGCAGAACCAGGAGCAGGAATTACAGTGTCTAATTCAGGCTTGAAAGGGTTCAGGATGGATTCGGGGACAAGGAGTGGGCAATTCATCCTAACCATGAGAACTGTCCAAAAGTGGAATGAGTTCCTTCGGGAGGAAGCAATTCCCCCTCATTGTAGATCTTTAAGCATGGATTGACTGGACAACCACTTGTTGAGCATGTCATTATTGCTATTCATACTGTGTAAGTGAACTAGATGGCTGCTAAAGTTCCTTATTTGTGAAAATTTTGTGATTTTGATAGAATTCAAGTAGGGAGAATGACACTAGCCAAAGTAAAGGTGTAGGAATCCTTAGAATGTTCATGGCAGAGTGTAAACCCTCAACTGTATGGAATCATTGGATCATAAGATCTCAGATTTTGAAGTAGGAGAATGTTAGGGTATCACCTAATTTGACTCCCTCAGGTACAGGGAGGTAAAATGATTTAAACGAGTTTCTGACTGGTCATCCAGCTTCATGTCTTTGCTGCTTCTGGGAACAGCTTTCTCTACATTATGCCATCTAACTCCCAGTAGGGCCAATAACATCCAAGTGATACGGGGCCTCAGCAGTCATCAAGTCCAACAATCTAATTTGACAGTTAAGGAAACTGAGGCTTAGAAGGCTTGACTGCCTTGACTTCTCTTTGAAGTGTCCAAGGCCGTGCTGTGGGCACATTGGACCTAAGAAGTCAGTTCCCACTAACTCCAGATTTTAGAGAGATTTGAATAACTAAAGAATGACTCCTGGACAGAAAAGCATATATATATTCAATGTTATCATCCCTATTAGAGAAACCAAGGGCCATGAGCCCAGGACAATGGACCAGACAGTGCCTGAGTTTGAAGCAGGGTAACCATTCCATTGATGTGCTTTTTCATGACCTCAGCTTTTGCCCTATCTATCCATTCACCATCTAACTACTTGTCCATCCATCTATTATCTATATCTATATATACCCATCCACCTACCTACCTACCTATCCACTTATCATCTATCTGTCCATTATCTATTTATCTAGCTATCATTTATCTATGTATCTATTATTGATTCATTTATCTATATTCATTCTTTCATTTCTTTATCTGTATGTTTATTCATTCATTCATTCATTTTATTGCTTTTTATTTACTTATTTTCTATTTACTATTTTACTTGTTATTATTTTAACTTTTTTGGGCTATTTTTATTTGTTCATTATTTACTTACGTATGTGTTTGTTTATTCGTTTTGCTGCTTGATATGTTCCTGAGATCTGGAACCAACTTTCAAGGCCTTCTAGATCTACTCTTCTCATTTCATGGAGGAGGAAACTAAAACCTGGAGAGTTGAAGTTCCTTGACCAGTACCTCATAGGGAGTTAGTGACAAAGTCAGGATTTGAATACAGGTTTTTGATTTCGAGTCCACTCTTCTTTTTAAATGTTAGGCAGAAGAATTTCTATTTTCTCATCAAGGCAATGGAGAGTCACAGAAGCTTTTTGAGTCAAGGAGTGACATGGTCAAAATTGTGCTTTATAGAATGTTATGTTGTCATCTGTATAAGGAATCAATTAATGTATGAGGCTCAACATGTATTTATTAAGCACCTACAATATACTGAACACTGGGCTAGAATTCAGAAGACAAGAACAATACAGTCCCCTCACTTAAGGAGATCCTCTCCTCTTGGAACGAGGATTGGGGGAGAGGGGCAGGGAGATGTATCATGTCCACAAATAAATATTTTATATGTGTATGCATATACATCCACATATGTATGTATGTACACATACATATAAGCATAATAAATGGGAAATAATCTGAATGAATACTAACAATTGGTAGTTTGAGGAAGAGCCACTTGATCTCTGACTTGCTAGAAGTTGGGGGTTCTTAGAGATGCAAGGGAATTGGGAGACCATTCCACCAATCAGAAGACTAGTGGAGTTGTCTTCTCTCCACTTCAGAGAATTTGTTCTTCTTTTTCATAGTACTTATCTGTAAAATGAGGGTGTAATAAGAGCACTTCCTTCCCAGGATTGAGCATCAAATGAGATGAAAATTGGGAAGCATTTGGTATAGTGCCTGGCTCAAAGAAGGCACCATATATATGTTTTAAAAAAAGTCTAGGTGAGTAACGCTGAGGATGTGAATTAGTCAAGTACCTGTGTAAATTACAAAAAAGGGACATATAAAAGAGAGTCCTTCTTAGATGAGAACGACATTATCTTCATTGAAGACTACCCCCTCCCCAAAACACTTTAAAAAAAAAATTTGTGGATCCAGGCAGACAAGAAACTGATTAGATTTTTCTGTACCTTATCTCAGCCTATCAGAAAGCTTCCTCTTTGTCCCTGAGGTTCTTGGGATGCTTAGCCAATAACTCTATGACAATATTCCATTAACCAGGCCCCTTGCTTTTATTAATGAAAATAATATAATGTAGGACAGGTAAAGATGGGATTTCTCCAGATCATAACACTTCAATCTTCTCACCTTCCCTCTTCCCCTGCCTTACAAAACAGACTCCTTTTCTCTTTTCCACCTCACTGACTTGCATTCTCCAGGCTTGGAATTGGTCAGGATTCTGACTAGGGCTTGGTTGGCAGTTACCTTTGTTTACCTTAGCCTTTCTTTTTCTTAGGATATTAATTTCTTCATGTCCAAAATATGGGAGGCAGTATAGGGCAATGGCTATAGCATTGAATGAGTCAGGAAGACCTGGGTTTATATTGGAATGAGAGCTCCAAGGCAGGTATGTGGTGCAGTAGATAGAGTGTCATGTCTGGTGTCAGAAAGACCTGAGTTCAAATCTGTACTCAAACATTTACCATCTGTGTGACCATGGGCAAGTTACTTAACCCCATTTGCCTCAGTTTCCTTATCTGTAAAGATGAACTGGAGAAGGAAACGGCAAACCACTTCAGTATCTTTGCCTAGAAAATCCTAGGGGAGTCACAAAGAGGCAGATACAAGTGAATCGACTGAATAACAAATACAAAGTTTGCAAACTTTATAACACTATGGAAATATTAGCTGCTATTAGTCAAAATGGTTTATAATGACTCTATTGTTTGTAAAATCCATAACTGCAGAAGGAATAATGTGAGAGAGTGAATCTACATGCATTCTCCCCTCCTAAGCGGTATGTGGAACCCGCATGTTTTGGTTCATAAGACTAGCCTCTGACAGGTGTGAGAATCAAGAAATTCACTTGGGGAAGATTTGGGAATGTAAAAGGGAACACACCAATAAATCATACTTCAAATATATGTCTTCGCATTCTGCTTCATAGTTGGAGGAAGCTGAGGCTCAGAGCAGGTATCTTGTCTGAAAGAGCACTGACTTTTGAGTCACAGGGCATGAGTAACAGGACTGCCTCTGTTGTTGGTTACTTGTTTGATCTTGGGCAAGTCAATTAACTTCTCTGAGATTGTTTCCTCAATTGTAAAATGAAGGCATTGGGCTAATTGGCTTCTGAGTTCCCTTATATCTCTTAAGTTCTGTGATGTTGTGGACAATTGATGCAAATCAAGCTGAACTGGGGAGTCACTTCCCATAATTCTTTAATTTAATTTTTCCATACTCAGGATCCTGAGTTGTACCAACAGATAGTGGGATTAAAAGCAGTAGCTAGTGTGAGGACCCAAAGAAGCTGATTCAGTAGTGACCTTTCTCTGTGTAGATCTTGTCACCAAAACAGGTGAGAAAGAGAATTAGGGAAATTTCTTGAGAGGAAAGGTACAGCACTGTCATTTTGGTTTCTTTGATACTTCAAACTGAAAATAGATTTTTTTTTTTTAACTTGGCACCCAGTCAGCTTCCTTAATGTGTGTGGGTTGGATCTGGAAGTTGAACTAAGAAGGCTAAGAGGGCAAGGCCTACTTTAGAACTTTATTACCTTATGATTGAATTCATACTATCAACCTTCAAAGTTATCTCACTGACCATGGTCTCTATGTTTTTCGCCTAATCTTTCCCACCTATCATTGCCAGATTTATCTCCCTAAAACTAGTACATTAGAAAAATCATTGGATTTGCAGTCGATGGACCTGGCATCAATTCTTTTTTCTTAATAGTAAAATGAAGGGGTTGGACTAGATGGCCTTTGAAGTCTTTTCAACTCAATCAATGAACCTAAAGCACAATTTTCCTTACATTACTCCACCCCCAAATCTCTGTTGTCTGCAAGATAATAACAGTTCTTTAGCTTGGAATTCACATCTATTCTCAGTCTGGCTTGAACCTTTACTCCCACTTTGTTATCCAGTTACTCTACTGTACCTTAACGACAGTTCTTGGCTCTATCCAGGCTGGTCACTTATAGACCTGAGAATGTATTTTGCTATCCCACCTCCATTTCTTCTCTGGTTTTTACAATATCCACTCATAATTTAAGGGCTAGTTCTTCTTTGAATCCTTTCCTGAAAAGACAAACAGCAGTGGCCTCTCCCTCTTCTCAACTTCAAATCTAGAATGTTTAATAAACCACTCACTTGGTCCTTATTATATGATCTTGATTCATTAGTTACCTCTTAACAAGGATGGGTCATGTCACCTCTAACAGATCATAGGCAGGGTTCTATTGTATGTTCCAAAGTACCTTAACCCTGGTTGGTTGTTGTCCTTAGTGCTTGAAGAGGACCAAAATGATAACACTATGTTGGAGTCAAGGCATAGTGTTTCCAACTGTGGATGATCAGACCACTATGAGCTTGGAAGGCTCATTTGGAAGGCACAGTTTGGGCAGAAATAGTTCACTTTAACATTTGGAGTGGTGATATTTCTAATTTTTTTTTTCCTGAGCTACTGCAATTCTGCTTCACTCTTAGAGCACAGCAAGCATGCCCTGCTGGGTGGTGCTTTGCCAGTGTCTCCTATGGTATGCAAACAGTTCCAAAGTTCTTCAGAGAAACCTCGAGTGTCCTTTTATTGCTTCTTCTGACTTCTGTGTGACCACTTACTTTGTATGAGTTCTCCACGAAATAGTCTTTTAGGCAAACATATATTTGACATTTGAGCAATGTGGTCAGCCCATAGGAGTTGAGCTCTCTGCAGTAGAGTTTGAATGCTAGGTAGTTTAGCTTCAGAAAGGACCTCAGTGTCGGTACCTTATCTTGCCATGTGATCTTCAGAATCTTCCTAAGACAATTCAAATGGAAGCGATTCAGCTTCCTGGCATGATGCTGGAATACTATCCAGGTTTTGCAGATATACAACAGTGAAGTCAGCACAATAGCTTTGTAGATCTTGTCTTTGGTAGGCAGTCCAGCATCTCTTCTCTCCCACACTTTCCTTTGGAGCCTTTCAAACACTGAACTAGCTCTAGTAATGCATGTATCAACCTCATCATCTATGTGGGCATCCCTAGAAAGTATACTAACAAAATAAGTGAACTTATCCATGGAATTCAATATTTCTCCATTTGCTGTAACTAATGGTTTTATGTATGGATGATGTGCTGGTGGAGAACTTATGTTTTTTGGTGTTAATTTGTTAGGTCAAAATTAGTACAAGCAGTGGAGAGTTGATTCATACTTTGTTGCATCTCAGCCTCAGAAGCTGCATTGAGTATACAATCATCTTTGAACAAAAAATCATGCACCAACTCTTCTCTATTAGGGAAAAGTGTATGATTGACAATATGATGATGCACCACAGGCCATTTTAGGTACTTTTATTCATTCAATAAACACACATGTGCATTAAAAAATTGCTATCACTGCCCAGTGATCTCTCTTGCCTTCAATAGAACCCTCCCTTGTAATGAAGAAGTGAGTTAAGAAAAACCAACCAGCATATATATATATGTATATACATATATATATACATATATATATGTATAAAAATAAAATTTCTAAAAACATAGTCAACCAGGCTACCAGACTTGTTTCATCTTCAGTACTTTGGAGTCAAGATTGGTTATTATAGTGAACTGGATTATGAAGCTTTTCTATATATAATTGTATTAATTGTGCATATTATTCCATCGGTCCTGCTTACTTGTCCCTGAAGACAGAAAACAATTCTTATTTGTATATCTTTTTCAGATTTATAAGGTCATTTTCTCACTCTAACCCTGTGAGGCAGACAGTTAAATAAATAGTTAGTTAATTGAATTGTAAATATTATCACACAGATACAGATGAGAAGTCTCAGAAAGGTAAATCCCCAATGATCATGTACCCAGGTTTCCTTATTCCAAGGACAGTACTCTTTCCATTACATCACTATGAGCAGTGTTATAGATATTGAGCCATGAGGTATGTGGGCTGGTCTGCTTATGATGAACCTGTGGGCAATGAGGGAGGATGTCTCCACTGCTCTCTTCAGGTATAGCTTAACATTCCATTCAGTCATTAAGCATTTATTAAGTGTCTTCTAGGTGCAAAGGACATTGTGTCTAGCTATAGGCTGGGAATTCAAAGAAAAATAAAAGATAATCCCAGTCCCCCAGGAGCTCACAGCCTCATGGAGGAGACAACATATAAACAACTATGTTCAAACAAGCTTTATATGTGATAAATTTGAAATAATCCACAGAGGGAAGGCACTAGAATTATGAGGGATTGCAAATGACTTCCTGTAGAAGTTGAGATTTTGGCTAGGACTTGAAAGGACCTAGGGCAGCCAGAAGGTGGAAATGAGGAGGCATGGAGGATGCCTTCTATACTTGGGAGCCAGTGAAAATGATAGGAGTTGGGAGGTAAACTGTTTTGTGTCTGGAACAGCAAAGAGGTGTCACTGAATTGAAGAGTATGTGGGGTGGTAATGGTGGTGTAAGGTAGAAGAAGACTGAGAAGATGGGGAGGGGGAAGTTATGAAAGGCTTTTAATGCTGGACAGAAGATTTTATATTTGATCCTGGAGCAATAGGGAGTTATTGGAGTTTATTGAGTAGGGTGGGCGACATAGTTGGAACTGCCCTTTAGGAAGATCACTTTGGTGGCTGAATGGAGGATGGCTTAAATTGGGCAGACTTGTGGCAAGGAGATCAATCGACAGGCTATTGCAGTAGTCCCAGTAAGGGGTGATAACTTGAGATGTGGGTATGTAGGAAATGTCCCTCTTTGTGGAACTTGCCTTCCCAGTAAAAAGAAAGAACAATGAGATAAACATCTTCCTCTCCCAGTAGGCTACTTATCACAAAAATCTTGGAATGGTTTGGTTTGTCAGAGGTCAGTTCTATTCTACTGTGTGCAGGTAAGATCATACCAAACCTGTACCATATTACCTCAGCCTATACCCAGCAGGTAGAGTGGGAGTAGGGAGGAACATACATTCCTCAGAGAGGAAGATGGTATAACTGTTCTTACTAACCAAATATATTGTCATACCCCTCTTTCACAGAACTTTTCTTGATGCCTGAGCAGAATTCTTCCTACTTCAATTCCTTTTTCCCTTTTTCAATGGACAGGAAGAATTAACTCCTTGTCATGCTAACGGGCAGGGTCTGCTGTTAGACCTTTAATGCAGTGGACTCTTGTTCTCTACCTTTCACCTCCGACACAGTGAGTCCTGTGTCCTCCTTCTACTTTCATCCCTGAGGTTCTCTTATCTAGTTCTTCAGAAGGGGACACCATTTTTTGACTCCCCTCTGGGGAAAAATGTAACCTTTTGGGCTGACTAAGGATTTTTTCCCACTGTTAATCATTTAGAATAAACTTGTGGTATAAAAAATAGAATGCTGGGCTTGGAGACAGAAAAAATACCCTTCAAATTCATCTGATTTTATGACTTTCCTGACACTTGAGCCTGGCCAAATCATTTACTTTTTATGTGCCTCAGTCAAATCACAGAATTTAATTTCTAAGTCATAAGCCATTGGAGTTGCCACACCAAGGGATCCCTGTACTCATGAAATCACAGATCCTTGTTGTGGAAGATTGTGGAGTGAGAGGTAGGTGAATAGAAAGGGATTTAAAATAGCAAAGGAAGAGATAAAGTTACAGGAAGTTTAGAGGTGGACCTGGTCTTCACTGACAAAGTAAATGACCTTGATCTTCCTTAGTTTTCTTGATTAATTTGCCACCTCATGACTCTTTCTAGAATATGCCCTATCTTGGGTTTCTCATTCCTCTACTCACCAATGGGATTAACCCTTCCTGTATGAACAGGTAGAAAATTAAATCCTTCATCTTCCTACTTTCCAATCCAACAAGTAGAGCTCTAAGATCCTGGAACCCCATTTTAGGCAACTTCCTCATAGGATACTTTGTATAGAATCTCTTCATATACTTAAAATCCATCACTCAACTTGTTCTTTATAGTCAACAACTTAAGTTTCTACTTCTTTTAAAATTTTTTTTATGGGGGGGTAGGCAAGGCAATTGGGGTTAAGTGACTTGCCCAAGGACACACAGTTAGTAACTGTCAGGTGTCTGAGACCAAATTTGAACTCAGTCCTCCTGACTCCAGGACCAGTGCTCCATTCACTGTGCCACCTAGCCACTCTGTGTAACCACGGGCAAATCACTGAGCTCCTTTGTGACTCAGTTTCCTCAGCTCTAAAGTGAGGATAATTCCTACGGTCTCTGCACAACACAGTGACTACCTTAAGTTTCTACTTCTAATCTTTAGGAGTCCAAGTTGGCTTTTCAGTGGAATTCAGAGCTGTTCTCTTCTGTGATAAGATGAGAAACAACTCACCTTTCCCCCATTGGGAATTCCGGCTTTGCCAGAAATTGGACAGCTCCTGCTCTTTGTTCTAGAAGGTCTCTGGGTTCAAATTTTGCTGGTGGTTTTCACGTTGGAGCTTGTGTGACTTGACTGTGATAATTCACTGTCCAGTAGGGCAATAGCCAATAATCTTAGTTGCCTGTATCTCTGGGCACCTGGAATTTTTCCTTTGTCTATCTCTTTCAGAAGTAATGTTATCCTTGGATTTTTTTTTGTGTGGTACCTTCCTCCTGCATGGCTAACACATTCCATTCTTTGGAGAATGCAATTCTGAGTTATTAGATGACTTAATACTATCACATGTCTTTCTGGGGTTCGTGGGATCAACCAGGATTTCTGTTTCATCCCAACTCACAAGTCTTTGGGACCAGCAATTGGTTGCCGAATCATAAAAACTAGAACTTTTAGTGCTGAGTCAGAACACATGGGATTCTTCCCTTCTCCATGCTTATCTCTATGCGTGCTCCATGGGATGGTCCCTACAGCTCCCAGTACAACAAGTCATGGCTTCATACTACTGTTACATTCATATTCAGAGAAGTAAAGGGAGGTTCAAGAGGGCAGCAATAAGGGGAAATAAGATGTATAAATCTCATTAGATACATGGATTTTGTCTTTTCTCCTGTCTTGTACGCTTCTACTTGCTAAATTTTTTTTTTCTTAATCCTCCATCTCATTTGAGAGCCTAGTTTACAGGGAACCAGAGGGAAGTACCTAGAGATCAGCAACAGGGTGAAACAAGATTAATGGATCTCATTACATTCATATTTCCAACCTCATGTATTGAGAATAATTTGCTTCACTAGTAATCCACAAGTGTTAATCAGCAATTAATCTGCAAACATTTATTAGGTGATTAGTATGTGACAGTCACTGTGCTAAGTGCTAGGTACATAAAGAAAAAGTGAAAACTATCTCTTTGAGGTGGCAAGAGGTTTAGAAAACAGTTAAAGGAGTTAGTGAAGGGAGAGGTCAGTGAAGGGAACTACCAAAAAAGAAGGCAAAATATGGTAGAATATTCTTTAAGGAAATGTGGAGGACAAGCAGAATCTAATTGTGACCCTTAAAAACACGTTCTCTTTTGTGTTTCTGCCAGAACAAGGTGGTAATGCCCATTTACCACTTCAGTGCAGCTTAATTTCTATCCTAGAGAAGAAAATGAGAGAGACTAGAAGAACAGCTCTTCAGATCAGTGGTTCTCAACCTGTGGGTCACGACCCCTTTGGGATCAAATGACTCTTTCACAGGGGTCACCTAAGACCATCGGAAAACACATAATTCCAATGGGTTTAGGAACCTAGGCACCACTCCTCTATCTGTCTCCAGGCGGGTCCGCTCATGTGCAGATACTCCCACATACCAGTAGTAAAGGGTCACAGCATTAGGAAGGTTGAGAACCACTGCATTAGATGATTAGAACAATGTGTTTCTTTGAAAGTATGTAAGGAGTCCAAAGGGTAAACAAAGAATATAAAGACCCAAAGGAATATTCTCACCTATGTCTGGAAACTGGTAGGTAAGGGATGTGAACCAGGAAGTTCATAACCAGGAAGGGAGGTGGACTGCTCATATAGTATTGAGGGGCATAACAAACGAATAACTTCTATGCTGGATGGGCGCCCAAGAAATACAGAAAAACCGATAAGCAGGTCGGTAGTATACTGGGTACTCCTCTGTGGAGGAATAGGGATAAGAATGACATTGGATGGGAAGCCATAGGTGGAATTCAGCGTGCCCTGATGGAGAGGGAATACTCACATCATTAAGTTCATGTATAAGTTTAAGGAAATGCAAAATTTTATGCTTGAATTGAAAAAAAAAATTGCTCCATAGGAAGGTTTATGTATACATTTCCTGCAAACTCTGTATGAGGGCATAGTATAATATAGATATTATATATTTTTATAGGTAATTCTCTTTTAAATTCTCAATTTTGCTATTATAGAACTATATATGGCAAATTCCAACAATTCTATTTATTTCTTCTCTGTTATCATTTTATCTTCATTATTATTTTTTTTGTTAATTTGATTTCTCTCCCTCTTTTTAAAAATCAGGTAGCTAGCAGCTTATCAAATTTGTTAGTATTTTTTGAATACAGCAATCTTTTCCAAGAAGTTTTTCTTTGTTTTGTCCTTTTCATTGTTTCTTTTCCCTTCCAATATATACTGAGTTCAAAAGGAAAACATGAATAAACAATGATAAAGGACTGAACAAGGATGAACTTCTTACACTCTAATATGGCGACGTGATACATATGTCCCCACTGAACTCTCTCATCATCAGGGTGTCACAGAGGGAATCTAAATAGACAGGACTTGGGAGTGATTCTATTATGTCTTGATGATCTTAAGAGAAGAATGGAAAGAGGGGGGGAAGAGAAATGCATTGTGGGTAATGGGAGGAAGGAAAGGAAAGTTAGGAAAAGTTATCTTATATAATCAGGGAGCTCAAAGTAGACATCTCTACAAACAAGAAGAAATGGGTGAGAATAGCCAACACTGCAACCTCACTCTCATCTGAACAGATCAAAGAAAGGAAAAGTATATAGAGAGATAGAGTTGGGTATAGAAATTCAGAGTAACAGGAGGGAAAGGGGTGAGGGAAAGGGGAAATTAGGAGAATGACAAGTTAAGGGAGAGAGTAATCCTATGCAAAACAAACTTTAGGGATGTACAAAAATATTTATAGCTCTTTTTGGGGATGCAAGAAATGGGAATCTGAGAGGATACCTATAAATCAGGGAATGAATTGAACAAGTTTTGGTATATAAATTTGATGGAATACTATTGTCCTATAAGAAATGATAAAGGGAAGAGCTTCAAAGAAACTAGGGTAGACTTATGTGAACCAATGCAGAATAAACAGAACCAGGAGAACAAGTTATACAATGACAACAATATGGTAAAGGAAAAAACTTTGAAAGAATGAAACAAACAGTTTTTGGGAGGTCCATGTGAAAATTTGTTTTGATTTATCATACATGTTTATAGTGAATTTTGTTTTTCTTTTATTCTCAATTGCTGGAGATGGAGGTAGGTGAGAAGGGTGAGAAGGCAGATTTTTGCTGAATTAAACAAAATAAAATATAATAAAAAGAAAAAAAATTGAATATATTAATGGACTCTAAACTCAATGTGAGTTACCAAAGTGACATGGCAGGTCCCCAAATCTAATGCTATCATTAGTTGTGTTAAGAGAGACATAAGATCTAGAACAAGGGAGACAAGAGTTTTACTATCCTTTGTCATGGTAATGGCACACCTGGAGTACTGTGTTCAGTTTCAGCCAGTGTCATTTAGGAAGACATATAAACTACTATGTGTTCATAAGTGAGTAATCAGGTTAATGGCAGGACTGGAGAATATATTCTCTGAAAATCAGTTGAAGGAACTGAGGGTGAAAGAGAACTACCATTAAATACTTGGAAGACTACATTGTGAAAGGAGGATTAGATTTGTTCTTTTTGGTCGGAAAGGGTAAAACCAGGAGCAATTAGTGGCCATTGCAAAGATAGATATATTTGGAGTAAGGAAAAATTTTCTAATAATTGGAACTATCCTAAAGCAGAATGGGCTGCCTCCTAAGGTCATGGATTTCTCTGTTTTGGAGGTCTGCAGGTAGAGTGAAGATGAGCATTTGGGGATATTGTAGAAGGAATGTTTTTGTCGTATCTAAAGTATTATATGGGTCTTTGGATCCTGGATTCTTTGATTATGCTAGTTGCTCACTTCTTTTACTCTGTTGAAAATTAGAGCAGCTCTCTGCATAACAAATTTCAAGCATAGTAAAATTGCTTAATACTTGAGGAACTAATAATTTAAATGATGGACCTTTAATACTACCATTGTTAGTACCTTAAAACTGTCTTTTTCCCCCAACTTGTTTTTGCTGTTGTTTGGAATTGACTATGAGTTTTGAGATGAATCAGTTTATTATTTAAATATATATCAAATGCAGACATTCTTTCACACTACCAAGCCAACCTTATTAGCTTTATGAGGGTACTTGAAATAATTTCTTGCGAAAAATGTCAGACTTTCTAATTCTATGTGCAAAAGCATAGATATGGAGTTAATAGACTCAGATATTTATCCCCAAACCATCACTGTACCTGTCATGCCCCATGACTCCTATGATGAATTCATTCTCAATGTCTTTTCTTAAAGGCTCAAAGATGGAGAGAGATGACTGTGGTTACGGTGGGTTATATTTTCACATGCCTCTCCTATTATAAGTTGAATTCAACTTCCTTGTTCCTTAAGGGATTTTTCCCTGCACTGGATGTCTCATTTACCCCAGTGGCTGTGACACACTTATCTCACATGTTGTCTTACTCAGCCTTTCCCTTAAGGCACAAGAGGTACATATAAAAACTCAGGGCCAGAGACAGGTAGGGAGAAGCAGTCCAATACCTGCTCATCCTCAGACAAGAAACAGAACACAAGAAGTTGGGTAAGTTGTTGATGAATGGAGAAGCTAGTGGGTAATCAGGTTAATGGCAGGACTGGAGAATATATTCTCTGAAAATCAGTTGAAGGAACTGAGGGTGAAAGAGAACTACCATTAAATACTTGAAAGACTACATTGTGAAAGGAGGATTAGATTTGTTCTTTTTGGTCGGAAAGGGTAAAACCAGGAGCAATTGGTGACCATTGCAAAGATAGATATGTTCGGTGTAAGGAAAAATTTAGTTTTATTGTATTCAGAGAGAGCTCTTTATTTAGTTTGGGTGAGACATGTACAGATTTCAATCCTTACTTATTTGAATTTGGAACTTGTAGAATTTTAACTTTGAGGATTAAACAATAGCACTATTGTTAATATGAAAATTATACAATAAGTCCATAGGAAGTTATGATTTGATGTTAAAGATGCTGATCAGTTCGATTCCATCCCCATCTCACAAAGAAGAGCACACAGAATAAGTCAATAAGTGTTTACTTTGGTTGGATAAGAGGAGTTTAGATAGAGAATAAAAATAGCTCATATTTGATAGTCTTTTAGAGTTTATAGAACACTTTATTCCTGAAAACCCTGGAAGATGAGATGCCTAAGTATTGTTACCTCCATTTTAGAGAGGGAGAAATTGAGGCCATAAGAGGCAAAATGATGTTCTCAAAGTTGTGAAACCTGGTAGGTTTATGGGATTCCTAGAAGTAATTGGTAGAATTTAACCCAGAAAAGAGGCCCTGTGGGACACAAAGTTTTCAAAGCAACTTGTAAGAAAGGAAATAAAGGGTTTTTCTTTAAAATTATCACATCCACTACAACCTTCTTCCAAAGGATTCCTTTGGATAATTGAAGGCTTAATCGATAAAAGTTTTTTTCAATGTGGAAGAAATTCCTAGACTGTTTCAGAAAAATATTTATTCCTTCTTATGGCTTTCCCTACTCCTTTCTTTGAATGGCAAAACTACCAAACTTAAAGTCATAAAAGTTTCCCCTTTTTTCCCTTCCAATCCCTGAGTGTTGATGGTAGTTGTAAGTACTGTTCCTAACTCCCCTTTCTCCTTGGAGAAGGGTGGAGGCAACTGGTGCAGTGAAAAGAACCATGAAGGTGGTCCTTAGAAGGCCTAATCTCATCTCTGCCACTACTTTTATTGCACTTGAGAAAATTATTTTTTCTTCCTCGGCTTTAGTTTCCTCATCTGTAAAATGAATGGATCATTGGTAGAGCAACTCAGTCAGTGCTCAGAGACAGTTGCTCCACACTCAGGAGACAGATCAAGAAAGAACAAACATGTGAATGAGGGCCTAGGAATTACATAGAAGTATTCTTTGTTGAGGGTCTAGAATCAATGTATACTGGTGATAAGAAGTCTTATAGTGAGGATAGCTTGAGAAAGAAGACCAGTCACCTATGGAAAGGGGAAGAAAAAGAAAGGCAACCAATCTCCTTGAGGGAGGAGAACGAACGATGTTCTTTGAAATAACCTTTAAGATACTTGTGTCTCCTTTCCTTCAGGATAACCAGACCATGTCAGGTAATTGCTACTTACCTAAGGATATGATGTGAGCTATAGTAGATCTTGAACTATGAAATAATGAATGATGTAGGAAAGAGGCTTAGGTTTGGAGTAAAAAAACCTGGGTTAAAATCCTGGCTCTTCTATTTATTAGCTAGCTATAAGACCTCAACACATAAGTGTTAAGTCACATAATCACTTTTTTTTTTTCTTTAACAGTAAAATATGGTGTTTGGGATAAATGATTTCCAAGGTCTGTCTCTTCTAACCCTTAACCAAGGAACACTAATAACTACTAACAGAGGTTAAAGTGTATTTGAAGGACCTCCATAATCCCTTTCACTGGGTCCCCTGTAATGTAGGGACTTTCCCCAGCTCATTTTGAAGGATTCTACTCCCATTCCATATTTCCTTAAACTTCGAAAAAACTTCATCTTTGTTGAAGGGG
>CM053589.1:31741157-31759819 GCA_028646515.1 Pseudochirops corinnae
CTACCTGCAGATCTCCCATAAGATAAATAGTGTGAATTTTTTTGATAGGAAAAAAATTAGCACAACTAATTAATATATTAAAAACATCTGACAACACGTGCAATGTGTAACACCTGTAAAATTCCCACCTCCCACCAGGGGTAGGCTGGGAAGGTCTTTTCATATCTCTTCATTAAGGTCCCACCCACTTGATCTTTATTAATTTTGTTGCATTTACTTTTGAATTTTAGTGCAGTATTGTTCTTTCCATTCACATTGCTGTAGTTACAGTGCATATTACTTCACTGCATCAGTTCACAGCTTTATATTGTACACACACCAGCATAAAAGGGCTCCTCAAATGTTTAAGACTTTTCTCTCTACCTTTCAGATGAAAATGCACCAAGCTCCTCTATTGGGTATGTTAGAGTGAACAGAGTTATAATAACTGGGGTGCAGTAACAGGAGTTTTGTCTCAAAATTCCAACATGATGATAGAGTACATACTTATTCCCCATAGAAAATCTCTAATGGTCTATACCAGGAAATATAACTAAGCCCTCAGTTAAGCAGGCTTAATTAACCTCTCCAAGGGTCCCATCTCCATAGTGACCCTCTCCCAAAGATCACTTTCACAAGGAGCTACCACCTCACACCATTCTCTATTCTGTCCCTTCCCCTGGAGTGGTTGACTTTGAGGGGGCCCTAAGGAGAGATGCTGCAGGGGCATGAGAGGGCTCTCTGAAAGAACTGCCAACCCTCTACCAAGATGACTGTCCTCTACCAAGAAGCCTTTGCTACTTCTCAAAATAAAGTTACCCAAGATGCTGCAATTCTAAATTGCGGCTCTTAAAGGAGTTAAATTATTTTCAAGTACCGTCATTCCCCTGTCAACTAGTGCCAGAGACATGCAAATCACCTTAGAGATTCCATAAAACTCAAACAAGCACTTGGCAACAGTAAAGAAGGAAAGGGGAGTTGGAGACTTTTGCCCAAAATCCTGTCAGGGCAACAAAGTTCCTGTCTTTACAATCTGAATTATCTAAACTTTTTATTGGATTGATGATCATGTCATTTTTGGCCTTTATCAATTTTTTCCCTTTTAAAAAGGATCACACTTTTGAAGGACAGACTACATTCAGTTATGGACTATTTTCAGACCCACACGATCAGAAAAAGGCATACCTTGCTTTCCATTTGTTAATTTTTTTTCCTTGTTTATTTTGGGGGGAAAAAATTACAATTTTTAAAATTTGCATCAAACAGCAAAACACCTATAGAATCTTAGTGTCTTTATCCACATCTCAGAAAAGTTCTAGAAAAGCAAAGGATAGAATGTCCCATGCCAACCTAGAATGTCTTAAAACCACTGCATCCTAAAATTTGCTGTATAAAATGTCATTTGAAAAGCCTAGCAATACATCACAGCAGAAGAGTTGGTATTTAAATATTAAGAAATCTGGTTTTTAAAAAGGGCACACTTAATGAGTTTAACACTGTGGAATACTAACTGAACAATTCCTGCAGCAAACTCTTAGAATAGCAGCACATTGGTACCCAGGGGTTCTGTTACAACTTATAGCACTTTAATTGCTAATTGGTACTTATAGCCTGTATATATGTGTATATCTATGATTTTAAACTCTATTTCTTGAAGGCACAAGTGTGAACCTTCAAATTTTTAGGAACATTGGGAGATATTCAATAGGCACAGATACTTTAGGCAGAAGTCAGTAGTCTCTATTATGTACATTTTGTGTTATAATTTTTATTCTTTTTTTTTTCTTTAAAGGATTGTTAATAAAAGACATTCAGGTTAGGCTCATCTTGCAATTAATATCCAGGAAGTATGATAACAGAGAGTAGAAAGCAGTACTTATTCCAGAACTCATTTTCCTGTTTAGAAAATTCCTGAAAAACAGATTAATTTTCCCTTTTTTTTTGCTTTTTGGAGGGAAGAAGGTAGGGCAATTGGGGTTAAGTGACTTGCCCAAGGTCACACAGCTAGTTTTTGTGTTAAGTGTCTGAGGCCACATTTGAACTCAGGTCCTCCTGATTCCAGGGCCAGTGCTCTATTCACTGTGCCACCTAGCCACCCCGTAATTTTCCCCTTTTTAACCACTGGTATGAGTCTTTGTTTTCTAGAATGTGTGACATATGACAGTTCACCTAAAAGAGTTAATATAAACTGCAGACACACCTCAAGTCCAACAGTTGCCACCCAACTGAGTTTTAAGGTGCAAAACCCTGTCTTAGGCCATTAAATTTGTATTTCATGATGAGTTCTGAGAAAAATGACTATATTTAAAGACACGATTATATTTTCCAAGTAAAGCAAGAAGTGATTTCAACATTTAAGCAGAACTTTAAGCTAGAAGACATTTCAGTGGCATGTCAAGGTTATTCTTTAATTTCTGACATTCTATTAATGGATTTAAGGATTTCAGCAATAAGATTCAATGTTTCTGCTCCAGAAAGCAACTGCTTTATCAAACTATGTACATTGTTCCTGACAACTCCGAGATTTTGCAAGGCAACATCTGTGTTTTGTTTGAGTACTGTCAAATTGGCACATTGACCAGAACAGAGGGCTTCATTGTCTCTCTTATAATTAGTAAGCTGAGCCTGGAGCTTATTTATTTCCTGCTTCAGTTTTGTAACTTGATTTTCTGCCTTCATAGCCCACATAGTCATCAATTCAAGATTCTGTTCCACTTGTATCACCAATTCAAGATCATAATAATTGCTTTCCTCTCTTATCATTTTTGCTTCCAATTCTCACTCAAGTGTTCTTACCATTTCTGTCTGAGATTCAGAGAAATCTTGAATCACATTAATTTTTCTTCTTAGCTTAGAGTTTTCTTCTTTAAGGTGTCCTTTGCATTCATAGTTTATAGTGGCTGCATTCATAACTGTGAGCAATGTCAGATTAATTAACCACAGTAAACAGCGACAAGTTGGAGCAGGACATTAGGGCTGAGTGCGTCCTTTGCTCCAAAGGCATGGAGGCCATTAGGAAAGCTTTTCTCCATCAGAAACTTCCCAAGACATTTAAGGTTTTTCGGGTAGGTGAAGAGTATCCCAGCCATACTTATGCTTCATAACTCATCTGCAGCAACGGAAAATGCCTATCTCCCAAGTATTCTCCATGAGCAGCGAATTCTTTGTGTGGTCCACTTGAGATGTAAGAGAAAAAAAAGGTGTCACTGTCATTTAAGATCCATGGAGCAAGAGACTGGATACCTGATAGTTCAGAGGTGCTGGAAAAAAAGGAAATACATGTACTACGTGGTGATGTGCTAGTAGCAACTCTGGAAGCATAAGTTTGTTCCATGGCACATGACTGATAAGTCCCACTCCAGTCATCATCAAAAAATGGAATAGTCTTTGCCCACTACATAATCTCAGAATAAAAGAAAATGTGAAAAATCCAGAAGGTGGGGGTCAGGGCTAAGAAATAGTGAAGGGTACCAGACACTTAGGAAAGAAGTTAAACCACTGGAAAATTCTTTACTGGTAGGTGAGGCTTCCACATGGAAGTCTGGGGGGCAGCTAGGTGGAGCAATGGATAGAGTGCTGGGCCTGGAGACAGGAAGATCCCTCTTTCTGAATTCAAATTTGACCTCAGATAGATACTAGCTATGTGTGACCCTGGGCAAATCACTTAACCCTGTTTGCCTCAGTTTCATCATCTGTAAAATGAGCTGGAGAAGGAAGTGGCAAGCCACTTCAGTATCTTTGCCAAGAAAACCCCAAATGGGGTCACAAAGAGTCCAACATGACTGAATGATACGGGTCTGTCTCGAAGGAAGGCAAAATATTTCTAGTCCTTGTGAAAAATCTTATAGTCTTCCTAGTGCTGTGATCCCTGTGCTGGCAGGGATCAGTTTTTATCTGATTTTGATACCACTAAATTAGATAATCTCTTTCTTGGAGATCATCAAGTGCATATTTACCAGGAAACACACAAATCATGTATTTTAAAATTGTTTTCTTAAACATTATGTTTCTTTTGGGGGCATTCGCTGCTCAGGCCCTGAGTTTGACACTTCCAATCTAATCTCATTTTCTTCTTTTATAGATAAACATTCTGTGAGGACCAGGATGGATAAATGACTGGTCTAATACCACACAGAGAGCAAGTAAAGGAGATAAAGTTAGAGTTCTAGAACTAACGCTCATTCTACCATGTGACTGGGAGAATGTGAAAGAAAAGAGATGTGGTCGAAAGAATGTGGCTTGATTCAAGGAGATAAAGCCGAGATAGATGAGATGAAAACGAAGGGGAGAGAGCAAGGGGGTAGAGTAGCACAAAAGAGAAAGGATCATGAAGACCAGAAAGGAACCACAAATTTAAATAGAAAAAAGTTTTTAATTACAAAATAATAGCAAAGGAAATAACAAAGGAAAATCCAGTAGTAGAATCATTCTTTGTCCTATGGATAATCTTCCACAGTTTTCCAAAAAATAAAAACCAGGATTGGACCTCAAGAGAACACCTTAAACACTGTAACCAAATGCTTATCTAAATGAACCAAGCTCAAACTACTGACACCTGGCTGGACTCATTCCTCAATGCTTAACCATTGTCTCATCCAGTCATACATTTTTTTTTTTAATCAAATGCTGGAAGCTCTGGTGGTCAATATACAAACTGTGTTCCCTATCCAATTGCCTGTGCCCTTATTCCCAATCTTATCAACCCTTTTGATCAAGCCACCTCCCTCAGTGTCTCCCATTACAAACCTAACCACCGCAACAACTGTGTTTTCTCAATTGACTGCTCACATAATTAACACACTTTTTTTCACTTTGAAGCTTTTCCTTTCTCATTCTATCTTCTGGGACCTGGCTCCCTCCTAATGGCACTGTACTATTAGACATTCTTTCTAGTACTGGTCATACTTTTTCTCATACTCACTCTGAAATTATTGGTTGTGGTGGGGAATCAGAATACTCCTTGCTCCTTGTTCCCTCTTCCACACCTGTCCTACCACCATCATTCAGAAATCTCTCCGCCTTTGAGATTCATACTATCCAAATTTATCACCCAGTCTATCTGTTGGCTATCATCCTGTGAACTCCCCCTTTTTCCTTTCTCAGTGACTAGTTCACAGTCTTTTTCTCCATTCCAACTCCCATCCTCATAGGAAGAGACTTCAACATACATATTGATGTTCCCTCAAATACTCTAACTTCCCTATATCTACTCAATTACCATGACCTACTCCTCCACTCCAACTCAGCTGCACATAGAAATGATATTTTCAAGTTGTCATCATTCCCAAGTGCTCTACCCTCATGAGCATGAACTATGAAACTCTTTCATCTGAATATAAACTTTTATCATCTTATCTTTGTCTATGCTTGTCTGTGACCACTAATCTGGTTTTTCTTTCTCACCATGAATTCTAATCCTACTAGGCCTCCTCTTTTTACTAAACCACCCTCCCTTCTTTGGAGACTCTCTCCTCCATCTCAGATCTTTAGTGAATTAGTTTGACTATAAACTCCCCTCTACACTTAAATCCCTTGCTCTGTTAATTTGTCACCAATCCCTGTTTTCCAAACCCCAGTCTTAGATTACTTCCATCATTAGCTTCCTTTACTCCTATTCACATAATGCTGGACAAACCTAGACAAAATGATGATTGATTGGGTCCGCTACAAGTTTATTTTATATAATATGAACCAGGCCATCATTACAACAAGGAAATCTTATTACACATCCCCATTCAATTTCCTCTCCTAATCACTTCAGAGGTTATGACTTTTGATTTGATATCTTTGTCAGGTTCCTATCTCAGCCTTTGAATCAATCAATAAATCCACCAATGATCATTTAGTAAGTATCTATTACATTCAAAGCACTGTAAGGTACTAGAGACACAAAGACAAACACGAAACGTTCTGCTATCGAGGAGACTGCAAGGGAAACAACATATAGAGGTGAGGGAATAAAAATATAACTGGAGGTGAGACTCGGCACTCCATGGGGGAATGATAAAAAATCATTCCAGTACACATGCAGAGAAATCTGGGGGATAGGACACTACCAACTGAAGGGAATTGAGAAAGGTCTCGCCACTTGAGATTTAAAAGCAACTATGGATTCCAAGGCAGGAAAGGCCAGAGGGAGTCCATTCCAGATGGGAGAAGAGCTTGTGCGTAGTCATGGAAGAGGGAAATAGGACACAACCTACAAGTATTAGGAAATAGGCCAGTCAAATTGGAATTGAGATTATGAGGAGGAGAGCAATGCGTAATGTCTTTAAAGGTGGTCTGTAGCCAGGTAGTAAAAGGTTTTTAAATGTCAAACAAAAGAGTTTATATTTTATCCTAGAAATCCTATCCTATTTTATACAAAAATACTGGGATCTTTTTGAGCAAAAGCCAGACCTGGGATAGTCAGATCTGAGATGATGAGATCTCATGTTTGATTTCACTTTGGGGACTGATTTGATTCTTATCTCTATGTTCCTTGTTCTGAGTCAATACATACTCTTTGTCTCTGACTTCTGCCTCCAGGCCTCCATGGCTTTAAGACTAAGTTTTCTTTTGTTTTTTTGTTTGTTTTTATTCAGGTGCTCTCCTTGACTGGCTACCCAAGCTCAATAGAAAAAGCATACCCTGCTATCATTGTCCCCTGACCACTGAATGGAGATGACCCCCAGTCAAGTGAAGTTTGTCCAAGTTGTGGTAGTGCCTACCTCAGGAGCAGCTTAATCTGTTGACTGGACAGGCACTGACCACCTCAGAGTCATGTGAAGGAATAGGAAGTGGAAAAATTCTCTCAGGGAAGCTAAATATTTTATTATGAATAAAATATGGGGCGGGAAACATTCAACAAACCTTGAGTATGTTAACTTTGAAGAATGGATTGGTGTTTAGGGAAAATACTTCGTTCTGTTTTGAACATGTTGAGTTCAATATACTTTACAGAACATATATTTGGAGACATAGAATAAACTGTGTCCGGCATGCAGGATTGGGGCTCCTGAATTCCACTCCCACAATTCCAGTTGCTTGCTGGATGATCCCATTGGAATATGTCTACAATAACTCAAAGTCCATATGCTTAGAACTGAACTCGTGACCCTTTACCTCTCAACTTGCCATACATACCACTTTTCTGTGAATATAAATAGAACTACAATCCTTCCAGATATCCAGACTCAAATTCCAACGGTCATTTAAAATTCCTCTGTGTCCTTACTCTCTCCTCTTAGTCCCTCAGTTGCCATGTCTTGTTGATTCTACAGCAGTCCCTTCCACTCTACACACAGTGCCCCCACCCTAGTAAGACTGGCCTGCACCACTCTAATAGACTCCTAACTTGGATCCCTACATCCAGAGTCCATCCTCTCTAATCTATTCTTCATACAACTATAAGAATCATCTTAGCTGTCAGAATCTTCTTACCTCCTCCAGTCTCACCACTATTCTCCCACAACAGACCTGTCTAACTGAGGGAAAAAAGCAAGGCAGTCCCCAGAAGGCAGAGGAGAAACATGAAAGGGAAAGGAGAGAAAAGAAAGAGAAAGGAACAGGATTTCTTTTTATTGCTGTTTTGTTTTTCATTTTCTTTTCAATCAGAAATTAAACACCAAAAAGCATATTTCTACATATGCAACAGATGGCTAGGTGGGACAGTGGATAGAGTACCAGGTCTGCTGGAGTCAGGAAGACTCATCTTCCTGAGTTCAAATCTGGCCTCAGACACTTACTAGCCATGTGACCTTGGGCAAGTCACTTAACCCTGTTTGCCTCAGTTTCTTCATCTATAAAATGAGCTGGAGAAGGAAATGGCCAACCACCCAAGTACATTTGCCAAGAAAACCCCAAATGGGGTCATGAAGAGTCAGACTCAGTTGAAATGGCTGAACAACAACATGAACACAAAAGGAGGGTTCTATGTGAAACTATGAATCGCCATTTCACAAGACTTGTTTTTTTTTAAGTTTATTAAATTCTACACATTCTTATCAAAACTGTTCAGCTTGCCTGTGTTTCCTTCTGAACTTCCTTCTTTTTTCTTCTGTGGATTTATAAAAATGTTTTGATGGTCCTCCTTTGGGGGCCGTTATTATTGTTCACCTCTCCTTTCCTACCCTCCCTCCCTTTTTCCTACTTCCCTAAAGAAAGAGAGGGGAGAAATGCCTTTATAACAAATACACAGTCAGTAAAACCCAGTCTACATAGTTGTTATTTCCAAAAACGTACGTCTCTGCATCTTGTGTCTATTATCTCTTTGTCAGGTGTCAGGTCACATTTTATTATGCATCCCATGGAGACATGGTTGGCCACTGCCTTGGTCAACATGATCAGTCCTTTCGATATTGTCTTTCTTTACTGCGACCTCGTCCTTGCACAAAACGTTCTCCTGGTTCTGCTCATGTCATTGTGTCACTTCATACTACTTGAGGTTCTCTAAAATCATCACTTCTTACGGAATAATAATGTTCCATTATTTCCAATAACCACTCCCCAACTACCTAAGAGAAAATCTAAGAGAATCTCCTTGGATTCCAGTTTTTTTCATTTCTTCTCATTACTGGGTCTGACCAATTGATTGGCAAGTTCACTCCCCAATCCTTCCAGGTAAATGACTGTAAGCTCAGATTCTGAGTCAAACAATTTTTACCTCCATATTAACTTTTCCTGTCAGTGAGATATGGAAAAGAAGGTTAGAAATGAAAAAAGAAAAAAAAAGGAAAGAAATCTAGTCCTGTGCAAGAGACATAAATATGACAGGTTCAATCTTTCCTAGAATTGATCTGAAGGCCACTAACCTAGGCTAAGCCTCTAGGGTGCCTCATTTGAGGACTTTAAATCTGCTCTGGTCTGCCTCTGGGAAGCACAAAATTGCTGCTACTCTAAGTCTCAGATCTTACAATAGGCCATGTGCTGTGTGCGGTGTTATCTACTGTCTCAGACGATGCACCTCCAAGTGCAGGGTAAGCAAAGGCTGGCCCAATGTTCTGATCTTGGCCATCACAATGATTGACGGCTTTATGCAAAAAAAGTGGCAGGATCAGGTTTGATGGCCTCATGCCAAGAAACAGGACAGAAGGATATGACTATGAGGATACATAGTCGGGGAAGGTCAAGATTTTCTTAGGGGTGAGGCAGAGTTGTTCATCAAGTCACCTAGTAAATTTTCACAGCAAATTAAAATTATCACAAGTCAGAGTTGCAAAATGGACCACAAGTCACAAAATGAAATGTAAGAAACATCAAAGGATCACATGGCAATACACTTCTCCACTATGATAATTCTCCTTTATATCTTGGCTAACTATCTGGGAAAAGCTGTTTGTATTCACTGCCTTCATTTTCTTCCTTCTTCTTCTATTCCTAGAAGTAGCTGGTGACACAGTAGAGAGAGCACTGGGTCTGGGCTCAGAACGTCCTGAGTTTGAACCATATCTCAAACACTCACTGGCTGTGCAACCCGGCAAGTCACTTAACCTCTATTTTTGCTTCAGTAAAATGGGGGTCATAGTAGCACATACCTCCCTGGGCTGTTGTGACAATCAAATGAGATAATACCAGTAAAAAGTGGTTGGCACAGCACCTGACTCATAGTAGGCACTATATAAATAATGCTTATTCCCTTCTCCTTCCTGTAAATTTTCTCCAATCTGGCTTCCAATAATCCCTTTATCATTCCGAGGAACCTGTTCTCTCTTTTTTTTCTTTTTCTTTTTTTTTTTTTTTTGCATTTTGGAGGGGGGAAGGCAGGGCAGTTGGGGTTAAGCAACTTACCCAAGGTCACATGGCTAATAAGTTTTAAGTGTCTGAGGTCAAATTTGAACTCAGGTCCTCCTGACTCCAGGGCTGGTGCTCTATTCACTGCACCACCTAGCCTCCCCTAAACTGTTCTCTCTTACCAGTGATCTCATAAACGTTCAGTCTAAAGGCCTATTCTCAGCCCTCAAACATCTTGATTTCTCTGCAGCCTTTGACACTATTGATCACCATTTTCTCTGCTCTCTAGAGAACATTCATTTAGTTTTGTGGCTAGAGAATGAATGGGGCCTGGAGTCAGGATAGACCTGAATTCAAATTCAGCCTTAGACACTAGCTGGCTGTGTGATCTTTACCTCCCTCTGTTTTCTCAAGTATAAAATGCAGATAATAACGGCACCTACCTCACAGGATTTTTGTGAGGATCAAATGAGATCTTTAAAAAGTGCTTAGCACTTTAGAATAAGCACATAGTAGGTATCTAATAAATACTTGTCCCCTTCCTTCTTCTCCAAGTTTTCACAACATCTCTCCTGGTATCTCCCTGCCTCTCGTCTGACTGCTCCTACTGCAAATCATTTGTTAGATCTTCATTCAGGTCATGTATACTAAAGGCAGGTGTCCCCCAAGGCTTTGCCCTGTGACCTTCCTTTTTATTCCTTTGCATTCACTAATATGGTGATCTCATCAGCTCCCATAGGTTCAATTATCATCTCCGCACAGAGGATTCCAAGATCTTTGTATTCAGTCCTAAGTTCTGTCCTGTGATATAGTCTCTAATCACCAACAATCTTTTGAATAGAACAAATTGAATGTTCTGTTGATCTTGCAATCACAATATATCCAAAAGAAGAATCATGATCATTCCCCCACAAAACTTTCCTTCTCCCTGCAACCTTATTACTGCTGAGGGCATCACCATTCTGCAGGTTCCTGACTTCTATTTCATCAACTTCTCACTCATACCTACCCACATACACAATCTGTTTTCAAATCTTGTCATTTCTACCTTCAAAATATCTTTCATATACGTGTGTGTGTGTGTGTGTGTGTGTGTGTGTGCTTTTTACTCACAAACTTCTCTTGGACAGACCAATTTGGCTACATTTATCCTAGTAGAGGAACAATCCTTCCTCCAGGGAATCCTATCAGTCCTCTATAACATCCTTCTTCTACCCACACTACTCATCTCTCCTCTAAACAATTCCATGGAAATGGACAGAGAAGAGAATGGTGGGAGTATGCTGGGAAAATGGCTTTGGGAGAGGCCCATCATGGATGAGTAGTGTGAGTAGAAGAAGAATTCTCAGTTTAGCACACTAGAGACTAGAGAATTTCCTATGGGGTGAGATTAGGTATTCTTTCTCTCTTTCAGTTGAGTGGAATGTCTCAATCCCAGGAAGAAAGCTCATTCACTCTGTAGAATGTCTAATATATTTGAATCTGTACAACTTCACTGGTTTCTGTGTTCTACTGGTTTGACTGATGGATTTACTTGCTATTTGCTATGCCTGGTGGTCTTTGTGGGAAATGAGTCAAAACTCTGTGGTGGGAAATGAGTCAAAGCTATGGACACAGAGGTTGCAGAACTTATTAAAGGGAGAGTAATCAGGAGTGTTGCTCTGTGACCGACAGTCATCAATGACTCCTTGGAGGGGCTGAGTAGAGGAGACACATTTATTCCTTTACAGTAGCCTCCCTGTGAACCATACCCATATAGACACACATACCCAAAGGCTAGTCTGGAATTTGAGGGAAGGGAATTCTCTTATATTTACTACCATAATGAATGTGCATCTATGTGTCTTTGTCAAATCAAGTCAATATGCATTTAATGAGTATCTACAGGAATCATCCTAAGTGTTGGGATTACAAAAGAAGGCAAAAAGCAACCTCTGCTTTCAAGATTCTCATGATCTAAGGAAAGAAAAAACATGCGAATAACTATGTACAAATAAGATATAAATGGTGAAATAGAAGTAATCTAAGAGAAAAGGCACTAGGATTAAGGCTTTTGTCTGCTTCTTCCTTCCCTGCCTCAGTTTTTTTAATCCACCAGTCTGTCAGTTAGTCAAGAAAAAAAAGCAAAGCAGTCTCAGTTTTAAAAGAATTTACAGACTATGGGGGAAAACACATGGACACAAATACATAAGGTAGATACAAAATATAGGTAGGAAGGAGGCAGGGTATTCTTTAATCAAACTCCATTACAAATGCAAAGTAAATTTAGAAGGAAAGATACTACCAACCCAAGGAAATTAAGGGAGGCCTGATCACTTGAGATTTAAAGGAAGTTAGGTATTCCAAGAGATGGCGGTAAGGAGAGAGTACATTTCCAGGCCTGAGGAATAGTCAATGCAAAGGGGTGGAGAAGGAAGAAAGTCTGTTGCCTATAACTATCAGCAAATTGGCCAGTTTGGGTGGAATTGAAATTATTAAAAGGAGAGTAATGGGTAATAGGCAGGTAAATTGTAGTTAGCTAGTGACTTGTTTTAAATGTAAACAGAAGAGTTTTATATTTTATCCTAAAAGCATTAAGAAGCTCCTATATCTCAGGAATCAAACCAGTTTAAGGAATAACACCCGACCAGTTGGATGGGGAATTGATTGTCTCCTTATCTTTATGCCTCTTACTCTGGACTGTTACCTACTCTTTGTTTCTGACTTTTTCCTCCAAATCTCCATGATCCTGAGATTTGTTTTGTTTTGTTTTGTTTTAATTCAGGTCCTCTGTTTGCTTGGCCACCTAGATTCAATAGAAAAATCATACCCTGTTGGCATTGTCACCTGACAGCTGAATGGAGACAACCCACAATCAGGGGAGGCTCATCCAAGCCTTTGGAGTGGGATATCACCTTCCAGACCCTACCTCAGGAATATCTTTATTTGTCTGCTCTAGAACCTATATGCCTCTATGCCTTGGGAACAAAGAGAAAGTGAAGACAACCTTGAATAACAGTTACAGATACTCAATCAGTATAGTTAATAGTTTTATTAAAAGTAAAATTTGGACAAGGAAAATTCACTTTTACTAAATATTTATTAGGTGTCTACTATGTGCCAAGCACTGGGCTAAGCCCTCAGGGATACAAACAGAAGCAAAAGCCAGTCTTTACCCTTAAGTAATTTACAATCTAATTGAGGAGACATTTTGTTGTTCAATCAATTCAATCATGTCCAATTCTTCATGATCCAATTTGGGGTCTTGGCAAAGACACCAGAGTGATTTGCCATTTTCTTCTCTGACTCACTTTACAAAGTGAGGCAAAAAGGGCTAAGTGACTTTCCCAGGGTCACATAGCTAATAAGTGCCTGAGACTGGATTTGAACTCAAGAAGCTAAGTTTTCCTGTCTCTAAGCCAGAGGTTCCACCCACTGCACCACCTAGCTGAGAGAGGTAGTCTTCCTACAAGCAAACACTCACAAGCCTAGCTGCCTCCTTGCCTGTGTCTTCTCTCCTCCCTCTAACTACTCTGACTCCCAGCTTCCTGTGAATTCTGCTCCACTCTTCAGCAAAGCAAGCTGCATACAGGATAAAAGAAAATAATTCAAATAGGGAAAGCCCTGGAATTAAGAGGAACCAGGGAAGGCTTCCTATAGAAAACAGGATTTTAACTGGGACTTAAAGGAAGCCAGAGAAATTAGTAGTCATAGAGGAGGAGGGAGAGCATTCCAGGCATGGGTAACAGCTGGGACAATACCCAGAGTTCTGTTTTGGATATATAGGTATATATATTGGTATCAAGAGATCTAAAAGGCAATTGGAGATGTGGGATTGGAGGTCAGCAGAGAGATTAGGGCAGGAAAGTTAGATTTGAGAGACTTCAGTATAAAGATAGTAACTAAATCCATGCAGCTGATGAGAGCACTGAGTGAAGTAGTATAGAGGGAGAAGAAGACAAAGGCGACTTAGAAGGAGAGGTCAAAAAGGAGAAAAGCCAGGAGAGAGTGGTGTCCCAAAAACTTAGAGAGAAGAGAATATCAAAGAGAGAGTGATCAACAGTGTCAAAGGCTACAGAGTGGCCAAGGAGAATGAAATTGAGAAAAGGCCATTGGATTTGACAACTAAGAGATCATTAGTAACTTTGGAAAGAGCTTCTTTTTTTAATAGGATTTTTTCAGTTTCTTATAAAGGTAGTTTTCAACATTCATTTTTTATAAGATTTTGAGTTCCATATTTTCCCCTTCCCTCCCCAAGATGGCAAGTAAGCTGATACAGGCTATACATGTACAATCATGTTAAACATGTTTCCACATTAGTCATGTTGTGAAAGAAGAATCAGAACAAAAATGGAAAAATCACAGGGAAAAAAAGTGAAAATAGTATGCTTTGATCTGCATTCAGTCTACATAGTTCTTGCTCTGGAGGATAGCATTTTCCATCATGAATCTATTGGAATTGTCTTGGATCATTGTATTGCTGAGAAGAGTTAAGTCTATCATAGCTAATCATCATACAATGTTGCTGTTGCTATGTACAATGTTCTCTTGGTTCTGTTCACTTCATTCAGCATCAGTTCATGCAAGTATTTCCAGGTTTTTCTGAAATCTGCCAGCTCCTCATTTCTAATAGCACAATAATATTCCATTGCATTCATAAACCACAACTTGTTCAGTCATTCCCCAATTGGTGGATATCCCCTCAATTTTTAATTCTTAGTCACAACAAAATGAGCTGCTATAAATATTTTTGTACATGTGGGTCCTTTTCCTTTTTTACAATTTCTTTAGGAAACAGACCTAGCAGTGGTATTGCTGGAACAATGGATATGCACAGTTTGATTGCCTCTTGGGTATAGTTCCAAAGTGCTCTCCAGAATGATTGGATCAGTTCACAATTCCACCAACAATGCATCAGTGTCCCAATTTTCCCACATCTTCTCCAGTATTTTTCACTTTCATTTTCTGTCATATTAGCCAATCTGATAGGTCTGAAATGGTACTTTAGAATTACTTTAATTTGCATTTCTCTAATCAATAGTGAGTAAGAGCATTTTTTTTTCACATGACTATAGATAGTTTTAATTTCTTTATCTGAAAACTGTCTGTTCATATCCTTTGGCCATTATCAATTGGGGAATGACTTGTATTCTTATAAATTCTTATATCAGTTCTCTATATATTTGAGAAATGAGGCCTTTTTCAGAAATACTGGCTGTACAAATTTTCCCAGCTTTCTGCTTTCCTTCTGATCTTAGTTGCATTGGGTTGTTTGTGCAAAAATTTTTTAATGTAATGTAATCAAAATTATCCATTTTTGCATTTCATAATGCTCTCTACCTCTTATTTGGTCATAAATTTTTCCCTTCTCCATAGATCTGAGAAGTAAACTAGTCCTTGTTCTCCTAATTTGCTTATGATATCACCCTTAATGTCCAAATCATGTGCCCTTTTGACCTTATCTTGCTAAATAGTGTTTGATGTTGGTCCATGCCTAGTTTCTGCCATATGTTTTCCAGTATTCCCAGCAGTTTCTGTCATATAGTGAGTTCTTATCCCAGAAGCTGGAGTCCCCAGGTTTATCAAATTGTAATTACTATAGTCATTTACTACTGGGTCTTGTGTACTTAATCTACTCCTCTGATTCACCACTCTATTTCTTAGCCAGTGTCAAATAGTTTTGATGAGTGCCCTTTATAATATAGTTTTAGATCTGGTACAACTAATTCGAAAGAGCAGTTTTAGGTGGGATGATAAAATTGAAAGCCAAATTGTGAGGGATTAAGAAAAGAGTGAAAGGAGAGGAAATGAAGGCACCTATTGTAAACAGTCTTTTCAAGGACTTTAGCTACAAAGAGTAGAAGAGAAATAGGATGAAAGCAGTGATGGAAGGATCAAGTGAGGGTTTGTTTTTTTTTAAATAAAGGAGACATGGACATGTTTATAGGCAGTAGACAGTAGGGAGAGATTGAAAATAAGTGAAAGAGAGGGAATGATAGAAGGGACAATCTATTAGAGGAGATGGCATGGAATGGGATCGCTTGAAAAAATGGAGGGTTAGCCTTGGTAAGGAGTAAGATCACTTCATCATATGAAATAGGGATGAATGAAGAGAAAGTGGCAGAAAACACTTGTATAGAGATGAAGAAGTTCACTGCAAATTGTCTCAGTTTTTGCCTCACATGGTCTCAATTACATCAAATATGAGGCATGGTTCTCATCTGAGAAAGTGGGTGGAGGGGGAGCGATGAGGAGTTTTGAGGAGGGATGAAAAGGTTTGGAAGAGCTACTGTGAAGAGTGGGATAGTAAAATAAGAGAGGTATGGAAGGATTGCCGAACAGTAATGAGAGTATAGTAACAAAAATTTGTAGTAGACCCAATGCATTACTTTTTCCATTTTCTTTCAGTAGCATACATGTAGATATGAAGATGAAGAATGGTGAGAGTGATTCAAGGCTGAGGCTTGGCTGGGCATAATTGGCAATATGATAAGGTGGAAAAGGATTCAAGAGAGGGCAGTATAAAGTTGAATTGGTTCACCAAGGAGTCAAAATAGGGAGAAGAGGAAAAAGTGGCTAGTCAAAGGGACTTAGCTTGAGAGAGAATTGAGGGGTCAGGGGATTGGAGGTCATGGTGAAGATAAAGAGTAGGGTTATGTAAGGGAAGACAGAGAGAGAAAGGTGAAAAGGCAATAGATTATGGTCAGATAAGAAGATTTCAGAATTCTTGATCATGGAGGTTATACATTTGTAGGTAATGGCAAAACTGAGGGTGTGACCATCTTTGTGTGTGACTGAGATGGGATGGAGGAGTAGTTCATGGGAGGAGAATAGGTTGAAGAACTGTTCTGGAAGGTCAGCCCCTTCCAGAGTAGATTGCCAGTGACCCCTCCCATCATTTTTGATTTCCCTTCCTTCACCATACCATCCCCTAATGAGTAAGATAAAAGGAAATAAGGAAAGAATGAAATGCAGAGAATCCATACAAAAGACAAACTTTGATGGTAGAATGAGTGGGATGGAGTGGAGATCCCCAAATGTGGAACATGGAGGACAGTAGTTGTGAGGGTACTTCTAAGACTATATCTCTAATGTCTCCTCTCAAGGTCTTTTAAAAAAATTAGATAGCTGCAGAATCAGTCAAATTATCAGGCATTTATTAAATGTCTACTATCTGCCAGATACTATAGTAGGTACCAGAGACACAAAAAACAAAAAATGAACAATCTCTGCCTTCAAGGAGATTATATTGTCTCAGAAAAGGGAACATATTACAAATCCAGAAGGTGGGTAGGAGCTGGGAAACGGGAAAAATCCTCATGGTTGGGTGAAGTTTCTAGGTGGGAGACTGGAGAAAAGGGATGAATCTAGTTTTAGGAAGACAGGACTGAACTTTATACAAATCACCATAATCTTTCATTGTTGGAACTTCATATTGTACTGACACTTGGGGTATTGGGAACCTGGCAAGAGAACACAGTAACATTGACTGTAGAGGTTTGATGACAGTCACTGAAGCCATTATTACAGGACAAAGGCATACAACAACATATTTTTCTAACGCTGGCAAGACAATCATGGAAGAAAGTGGCTCACAATGACTATTATTCGGCCTCCTCTGCATCATGACATTGCAGTACTGATCTGATTTTGGAACAGTGGACCTGGGGTAGTCCATACGGCGCTTCTTGAATTTCTGGGTCTGAGAGAAGTTAGCTGGGTCCAAGAGGAGGAACAGGAAAAGATTCCTCTTTATACGATAAAATATCTCACCTTAAAAGAAGCAAGAGCAATGGAAAGAGGCAGAAAGTAAAAAATCTGTGACTTCCTTTGAAACATCAGCTCTTTATCCCATTATAGCTCAAACCCTCTCCACCATATCTCTATACTTACTTGTCCCCATAGTAACTTCATCTCATTCATACTCAATTACATTCTCATGGTTTCATCTCTCCATTTTTCATCTTTTCTCTCCCTTATTTCCTATAGGGTAAGATACCCAGTCCAGTGCATATGTTATTCTCTCCTTAAGCCAAATCCAATGAGAGTAAGGTTGACTCATTCCCTTTCACCTCCCTGCTCTTCCCCTAAGTTGAAACAGCTTTCTCTTGACTCTTTTATGGGAGATAATTTGCCCTCTTATGCCTCTCCCCTTCTCCTTCTCCCAGTGTATTCCTCTCTCACTTCTTAATTTTATTTTTTTAGATATCATCCCTTTACATTCAACTCACCCTGTGCCCTCTGTCTATGGCAGAAACTACCAACAGGCAACCAGAAATATAGGACTATTACTGCTGAATTCCATTCCACGTTTCTGGTTACTTGTTGGACATTTTCATCTGAATGTATCTAATATCTCAAACTCAGTATGTCCATAACTAAACTCATTATATTTTTCCTCTCAATTTGCCTCCTTCCCTCCACACTTTTCTATGCTCTAACTAATTTAATGATGTTCACCTCCAGAGAAGGAACTGATGTGATGGAGTCTGAATGCAGATTGAAGCATACTATTTTTACTTCATTTTTTGTGTTGGTTTTTTTTTTCTTACACAACATGACAAATACAGAAATATGTTTTGCATGACCACATATGTATAACCTTTTTCAAATTGCTTGCCATCTCAAGAAGGGGGGAAGGGAAAGAAGAAGGGAGAGAACTAGGAACTCAATTTTTTAAAAAAAACAAATGTTAAACATTGTTTTTATAGTACCTGGGAGAAAAGGAAAACATCAAAATTGAAAAAAAAAAAAAGAACATGAGTTCCTTCAAAGCATATATTGTCTTATTTATCTATTTGTATCCTCAGTACTTAGCACAGTTTTAAAATCAAACGTTTGATTTTATATATATACTACATATACATATATATGTATATATGTAGTAGTATATATTATATATAGTATATATGCATATATACTATATATGTAGTAGTATATATTATATATACTACACACACACACACACACACACACACACACACACACACACA
>CM053589.1:31760319-31783190 GCA_028646515.1 Pseudochirops corinnae
ATTTATAGTTACTGTAGGCATTGTGAATACTGCATTGCTGATACAGGTGATTGACCACTTCCAAAGCTTTTCCAAGACTCTCTGGATTCAGGATTGCTTTCATTCAGCTTCCAGGAGATAACGCTTGTTCTTTCTGTTGGGTTTAGTGAGTGTGTTAGGGTGAGAAGCTGAACAATAAATTTAATTGCAGGGTCATTGAGACCTGGAGACAGAAGTTAGAGACAAAGAGTATTTACTGACTCCAAACTGGAGGCAAAGAGATAAGAAAGCACTCAATCCCCCACCTAGCTCATTGTTCCTCAGTTCTTTCACCCTATTTGGGCTTTTCTTGGCAAAAATACTGGAGTGGGTTGCCTTTTCCTCCTCTAGCTCATTTTACAGATGAGGAAAGTGAGGCAAATGGGGTGAAGTGACTTGCCCAGGGTCACACAGCTAGTAAATGTCTGAGACCAGATTTGAACTCAGGAAGATGAGTCCTCCTGACTTTGGTCTGATATTCTATCCACTCTGCTATCTAGCTGCTATCTGCTAAAGTGATATTACTATAGAACAAGTCTGATCATTTCACCAAAAGCTCCAGGAGTTTCCTAGTGACTCTAAAATGAAATATAACCTCCTTTGCTGGATGCTCTTCACTGTCTAGGTCCAGCCTACCTTTTTCTTAAATATTACTCCTTTTAGAATATTCTCACTTCTATCCAAATTGTCTTTTTGTTTTTGTTTTGATAAATGTCCCCTGATCAATTGATTGATTCACTCAACAACTCAGGTAGAGACAAGGAGAAAAAGAGCTGACAAAGGCTTCCAAGATTAGCTCCAGTCTACCCTGTCTCTGTCTTGCTTGTGCATAGTTGTTTTCGAGTTACCTTTTTCATGAAGCTGGTTGCTCCTTGATTTCAGGGAGTGTTTCTGCATTTCTTTACTTTCCCATCATACCTACTACTTCTCAAATCCACTAGGTTACCTTTTATAAGACCCTTGCTTTCATTTCCATAGACCAGGCTCTGTTTCTGTAGATTTGTCACCTGTAAGGTTTTTTTTTTCATAAAATCTGTTTTCAAGTAATTAAACAATAATCGTATGCTTGCATATGGGTCTGAATGTGGCCCACGCTTGAATATAGATTGTTCCTTGAAAATGTAATCTCTTATAAGGGAAAGAAAAGCATTGACAAAGGCTAAAAACAACACGATTATCAATCACACACAAGATTTAGATGATTCAAATGATAAGGAAGCAGGAACTTTGCAGCCATCACTGGAATATAGGGCAAAAGTCTCCTTCTCCACTTACTCCCCTCTACTTTTGCTAGATTCTTCCTTGAGAATTATAGAAGCTACGTGGTAATTTGCATGGCACTGGCACTAGGTGATAGGAGAATGATGGTAGTTGAAAAGAATTCAATTACTTTCAGAGACGTAATTTAGAATTGTAGCATCCCCAGTGACTTCATTTGAGGAAGTGGCAAGACAGAGGGCAGTTCACTTTGGCAACAGTCACCTTGGTAGAGGGCCAGGCCTTCTTCCAGAGAGTCCTATTAAACCTCTTTAACATCTTCCCTTCATAGTTCAGTCAACTCCTCTCTCCCCCAACACCAGGGAAAAGGGCAGAGAAGGGGACAGTATGAAATGGGGGTTCACTGGAAAGTGAATTTGGGGAGAAGGTCATCATGAAGACAGAACTCTCAGAAAGGATACTTGAGCCTGGGTAAATTATGTTGCCTGGGATAGCTCACTGGAGTATTTCTCTGTGTTTTAGCACCAGGTTGGCAATTTGAAACAAAACCTTGTCACAGAACCCTAGTTATAGATGTATTCAGTACTACCATCTGAGGACATATGCTCTACCATTATATTGGCACCTACGTACAAAGTCCCAATCACCCTGCCCTAGTTATAGTAAGCTGTGATTGGCGATGGAACAAGGGGCAAGAAATTTAGATGTATTTGAGTGTAAAGAGAGAGTGTGCTTGAACTTAAGCACTAAAGTGTTGAGATACAGAAGGGAGGAAAGAGGTTTGTATGGTTGATAACCTGGGAAAGAACTGATTGGTGGTAGGATTGGAGGTCACAAGGAGAATAAACAACAGTTTTAGTGGTTATAAGGCATAGAAACAAAGAGGGAAAGATAAAAGATTGTTTTCATACATATAGGACTGGAATATTTGAGAGTAATGGCAAGATCAAGGGTGTGACCATCTCTGTGTGTAGATGAGGTACAGTGGACAAGTAGACCATGACAATTGAGTAATATAAGAAGTAAGAATTTAGAATATTTGAGGAAGCATCAATATAGTATGAAATAAGGAGCTGGGATGGAAAGATCATATTCCAGTCACTGAACTCACTGAAGAAGGAAGGAAAAGGTTCCTGGAGTTCATAGGATGATGGCCACCAGTATTTGGATTAGATAGCCTGTATTAGATAGCCAGTGTTTGGATTAGATAATTTAGATAGTCTGAATCTCAAAGGCAGAGAGGTTATTGAGTGATAGTAGTAAAGGGAATGTCTGGGAGTGAGTGGTGGGGTATGGTGTGAGAGAAAGTACAATTCATACTGATGCACTGAGTGTCTTGGAGTGCAGTACCATCAAGAGGGAGTCAGGTCTCATTGAGTTTCAGAAGATGAAAGGAGGAAGGAAAAAAGTTTGTTCATTATGGAACTCTGATTTGAGAGACCTTAGTGGAAGTGATGGGCAGATCTGGACACTTCTGAAGTTGGAATGTAAGATCGGTTGATATGGATGGGAGTAAGGGAGCAAGTATGTAGGGACTGAGAACAGGGTTTGTGTATCCTCAGTCAGAGGTTCATACATTTGGAGATAGAGAGAGCAGGAGTGGGTGGATTTATTTTAACAACAGAGGAATGAGTCCAAGTAGAGAATCAGTAGTTGGAGCTTGGGTCATTGATGTTGGCACTTGTACTATTCTAGGTTGTCCCTGGAGCTCCAGCCTTGGGTTTTTGGGAGTCTATAGGAGATCAATCCCTTTGTGTAGGAGTGAAGGGGGCATAAAATGATACCATTGCTTGATTTTCCTTTGTTATTTATTGTACCTTTCCTTCCTAATTAAACACCTTGCCATTTGATTCATGAATCCTTTATGGTCTGTTGGTAAAGCAAACACTTCATGGAGCCTTGGACCATGCATAATTTCTCATAATACCCCACTCAGAGCATGGCCTATTGTAGAATGGGGACTAATGCTACTGACAGTCAATTTTTTGCTGCACAGAAGCAGATCACAGCTCTGTTGGCTTAAAAATCATCAGGTGAGGTACCCTTCTCAGGTACCCTTCACATATACAGCATAAGAACGGACAGTGGAAACATGTAGAAGTCACAAACAGACACATAGCTACATAATGAGAGCATGCTTTTGAGCCCAGGAATGGTGACATCTGGACAGTGGCAGATGCTTCTTCACTGAGATGCTTATCCAGGTTATTTCTATGCTCTTTAACTGGCTTGCTTTTATTCATTTATTCACTCATTATATATGTGTTTATCTATATCTGTTTATCTATTATCTATTTGTTTATTTTTTAGAGAAAGTGGCTCTTCACCTAGGACTAGCAGATCCTTGGCCATCCTTTGGATAGAGGTAAGGGAATTTCATTCTATCATTCATTTTAACAATTATCTACTAAATGTTTACTAGGTGTATGAAAGATGAAGAGCATAGTTTTTGCTCTCCTGAAGATTTCAATATAGTGGAGTGGCAAGGAGAGATACAACACACAAAGAAATATAATACAATAGAATACACAACAGAGTATAATGAGTGCCATGCAAGGTCTGAAGAAGGAAAGATTTCCAACTGGGAAGATCACAGAAGGATTTGGTAGGTGGAGTTTGAGCTGGGGCTTGAAAAATTGTATTTCAACAGGAAAAGATTGCAGAAAGTGTCTTTCAGCATAGAGAATGATGTGCACAAAGATGGGGTGATAGGAAAGTACAAGATTTGTGAAAGGGATAGTTAGTAGTAAAATGCAGTTGGAGAAGAGCATTCATATTGGGGACTGAGACAATAACAGGTACTATTTATATAACACTCTAAGGTTTGCAAAGCACTTTACATGTTTCATCTCACTTGATGCTCAAGACAAAGCTGGGAGGTACATGCTATTCTTTTCACCAACACACAGGTGAAGACTGGCTGGGAAAGGTTAAGTGACTTGCTCATGGTTACACAGCTAACAAATGTCTAAGGCAGGATTCAAACTTAGCTCTTTCTGACTCCAAATCAAGTGGTCCTTCCTCTTTACTGCACTGAAGTTTCATCTTGGGGTTGAGCTACCCTTAATGATTGAAGGAAACCTGAAAAGGACACTGCTTCCCTGGCCACCCTCTTCAATACTGGATATACTTCCTGTCATGCTCTTGGACACATTGGGTTGGAAGGGAAAGCAAATATGCCACTTGATTTTCACTTCCACTTCTAAACGACCTTGTCTCCTTTGAGGCATTTAACCAGATTTATGGCCATTCTCTGATTCTAGTGGGAGTTATCTATTGGCTTCCAAATCATTCTTCCTCCTTTCTCAAGGAGTTCAGAATTTCACTCATTCTTTTCCATTCAATGCCTGCTTGTTTATGTGTTTATGTTCCTTTAAGTGTTCTTTCTTCCTCTTTCATCAGCCTCCTCAAGGCTTAGGATTCACACATGAAATTGTTTTTAAGATTCCTGCCTCCTAATATAGTTCAAGTTCTGGCAGGGAGGTTCTCCCTTCATTCCTGCCTTTTCCTATTATTTCTATTGATATTCAAAATCTTTGGTTTCTCCAAATCTAGTTCTATAAAGTATCCCTTTACTAGGATTTCCTTTTCAATTTAGAAAACCTCTGCATATCACAGCCCCAGAAAATGATGACCATTGTATCACTTCTGATCTGAAGCCATGGCCACACTTCTATCCATCCCTACCCACTCAGTGGGAGTATACAAGAGGAGGAACCTCAGAGGAAAGAGAGAATAAGTCTTCTTCTCATCTCCAGAGCCAATTGAATCTTAAATCTATGGGAGGTAGAGTATGGACAGATAAAGGGGAAAATCCCAAGAATGGGACTGGGCATTTAGGACTATCCTCAGACAGGGATGCAGTGGCAAGAATCTCTTTTTGATCAAGTGGGGAAGAGTGGGGAAACTAAGAGTGGGAAAGAGGATAAGTATAATCCTTATATTAAAGGAATAATGAAAAGGAGAAAGAAAAAAAGGAGTCTGTTAATGCTTTTATGATAAGGGATCTCCTCAAATCCCTATTACATGGCTGTTTCTCAGTGTGAAGATGTTAGGAGTTGGTAGTTTTGCATGCATGTAAGAGCAGGTGGAGACCTCTCCCTTCCCAGAATTAGGTTTCCTAAGTAAAGCTGAAACAAGACATTTTTACACCCTAGGCAAAATTGGAAAGTTACTCATTTCACATGCCAGCTGCTTCTGTATCAGATGTGACTTGACTTTTCCAAAATTTATTGCTGCGTGTCATCAAAATTGGCATTTATAGGCAACAAAAAGGTATAGCATAAAGGTAGCATAGAAATTTTTCCTTTGATGTGCTTCTCTGAATGTTGCTTCCTCAAATATTCTAAATTCTTACTTCTTATATTACTCAATTGTCATGGCCTACTTGTCCACTGTACCTCATCTACACGCAGAGATGGTCACACCCTTGATCTTGCCATTACTCTGGTTTTATGATAGTACTCTTTGGGTGTAGAGCTAGGATCAATAAACTAGTGATTTCTAAAGATAGAGAGACAAGGAAAGAAAGGATAAATGACATCTCCTTTATTGAGTAACTTTGCCTCCACCCTTCAATCATCCCAAAATCAAGACCAGATTTAATGCAGATACTAAAGGATTTACAAAAGAGGAGAGTGAGATGGGGCACAGGTGCTGATTTGGAGAGAAGAAACTGGAAAAAGGTTATGCAAGTAAGATAGGAATGTAATATAATACAGATGAGATAAGGACATAGTGAAGGCATATGGGAATGGAGACAGTGAAAGGTGTTAGAATTATGAAGGGATGAGGAGCTGTTATCCCGGGGGAGTCATAGACTGCTACTTTCTGTTCTTTTTTCTGTTCTTCCATCTTTCCCCAATATATCTCATGTTGTTATGTGGACCCTTTTCTTGCTCCTCTTCCTAGAGCTAACTTCTTTCAGGTCAGGGCTTCTGAACTCACCATGTGGACTATCTCAAGATCCAAAGTCTGAGGAAAACCAGCCCAATATTTTAACATGATGATTCGGTGGAGAGGGATGACTAAGAGTAGTTACTTCAATTCTTTTACCACCTTCATCCAAGAGACAGACTACATTATCCTCAAAATCTGTGCAAATTCCTTTGAGACCTTCCAGAGTTTCAATGGACTCAATTATTATGAAAGCTTATCCACTTAAAATGACTGGCTGCTATATCAGGTCACATGCTTTCCCCCCTTAACTATAGATACAGGGGGAAAGTCCATTTTGCAAGAATCAAGGCAGTTCATATGAATGGACTCCAAGACCACATAGTTAGGCAGGTTTACCCTCCCTGCTTCTGGGTCCCATTTGGGTACCCCACCCCAACACTTATATGTAACACTAGTAACAATTTTTCTCCCGGTATTATTTTTCTCCCAGGGTTCTGGTACCCCTTGCTGTTCCTCAGCTTCTGCTCCTTGTGTGAATTTTGGACTTTTCTCCTTTTTCTGGTAGAATGTAAGCTCCTTGAGGGCATGGACCCTTCCACTTTTGTCTTTTGTATCTTCAGTGCTTAGCATATACTTGACTCATAGGAAGAATTGATAGTTGAGATGAAGAGGAATGGCCATGGATTTCCTGTTCAGTTTAGAAAGCCTCAGTGTGTCACAGTCCCAGAAAATGATTACCCTTATATCACTTCTAATCTGAAGTCTTGGCTACACCTCTGTTCAGCCCTACCCACTCGACTGGAGTAATATAAATGGAGCACACTCAGAGAGAAGAGAGACCAAAGCTTCTTGCTATCTCTGGGACCAACTGGATCTTAAATCTGCAGAAGGCAGAACACAAGATAGTAAGTGAAGGACTGCGTATTTGGAGTTATCCCCAGGAGGGAAGGCTTCCTTTTTGATCTAGTGGTGTGGAATAGGGAAACTAGAATGGATAAGAGGATAAGTGTAACACTTATATTAAAGGAATAAAGGAGAACGGAGGAGTCTGCTAATGCTTTTAATATGTAAAGGGGCTTAAGAGGATCCCTTTAATGCCCTATTACCTGGTTATCTATCTGTATGTGAGGATGTTAGAAACTGGTGGTTTATGTACACATTAGAGGAAATGAAGACCTTTCCCTTCCTAAAGTCAGGTTTTCTAACTTGACTGGGTTAGACAGGGACAAGACATGGTTATCTACCACCCCAGCCCTCCTCTGTGCCACCACCCCTTTCTGACCCCCCTCTTTCCCTGTGCAAAGTTGGAAATTGACTTATTTCCCCAACCTGCCTCAGTTTGTAAGTGTCCAGTATTACATGTGACTTTATTTTTCCCCCCACAAAATTAATAGCTAAATGTCATGAAGAGTGGAATTGGTGAACACTAAATGTGTGCACTTATAAAGAATAGCAATAAAAAAAGCTTCTTTTGATGTGCCTCCCTGACTCTTGTAGCCTGGGCAGCAGCTTGACCTTTGCAGCCTTCACTCCACCTTTGATTCTATGACAGTCCCTCTTAGATTTAGACTTAGAGTCAGTATGGAAGTGATCTCTCAATATAGGGATAAAAAGAGAGGGAGGATGAATGGTGGTCCTTCCTTTAGCAATTTTGCCTCCATCCTCCAATAACCGTAAAATCTCAAATTAAGATGAGATTTAAAAGCCGGGATAGTGGGATGGGGCTTTGGCAAAGATCTGGAGTAAAGATATGAAAAAAAGCGATATATAAGTGGGTTAGGAATCTAGCATAGATGATAAAAGAATATATTGAAGGCAAGCAGGAAATGGAGTTATAGTGGAGGGGGTTTGAGCTATGAAGGGATGGGAAATGTGGTGTCCCAAGAGAATTTACATATTGCTGTATCACACTCCTTCTTCCATGTTTTCTTCTCTCCCTAAAGACAGATGGCTTATGTTGTGATGTCGACCCTTTTCTTGCTTTTTTTCCTGGACTTGACTAACTTCGCCCAGTCTGAGTACTTCTGGAGTTACTATATAGACTACCCCAGGACCAGTTTCCCAGGCAATCCAGACAATTACTGTGATGCCATCATGCGGAAGAGGTGGCTGATGATGGGTAGATCCTGCTTGCCTTTCCACACCTTCATCCACGATACAAACAAAACGATCCTCAACATCTGTGCGGGTCCTGAGAGCCAGCAATGTACCTATACAGCAAACTGTCATAAAAGCCCCAAACCAATTAAGGTGACAGATTGTTATACCAGGCTACAAAGTTTCTTCCCTAACTGTCAATACAAACAAAAAGTCCATTTTAGAACAGTTGAGCTATATTGTATAGATGGACAACCACAACGTTTACTTGGGCCAGTTTATCCTCCTCCATCATACACGTGACAACTTTCCCCTAAGTTTTACTTTTTTCCTGCTCTCTTGGACTCCCCATTATTCCTTAGTTTCTACCCTCCCACCCCAGCCTAAGTTTCTACTTTTCTCCTTTTTCTGATAGAATGTAAACCCCTGGAGGGCAGACTCCATTTTTGTTTTTTGTGTATCCAATGCCTAGCACATACTTGGTTCATAGGAAGAGCTTGATGATCACTTGCAGATTGATTGATTCTTCTTTTTCTAATTTTTATGAGGACCTTGATACTAGAGTGGTGCTGTTAGAATAGAATAAAAGCCTTGGAAGCAGACCCATTCTTACTGCCTTTGACATTCTCCTTGTGTGACACTCTCTTATCCCACCCTTTGTATAGTCAAAAGGCAAAATTTTTGGATGGGCTCCCTGCATTTCATCTCCCCCTGATTTCCTTTTCTTTGTATCTCACCAGGGGCTTGGGTGGTGAAATTAGGGAAAGAAAAGGTATTGGGAAGGGTCTCTGGCATGACAATTTACTCTGGAAGGGTCTTTACAGAGAAATCATGTGCCCAAGGACTGGGAAATGCTTTTTACCTCAAAGTTTGCTTTAAATAAATTTTTATTTGTCCTGGCTGTGGCTGTGTTGTTGGTGGTTTTTTTGTTTGTTTGTTTCTTTCACTATCTCTTCCTTCTCAGGTCACTGAGATATTCATTGGTTCTAAAGCAGAAAGATAAATATGTTCCAGAGGTAAGAATTAGGAGTTTACACCTCATAACCAAAGCTTAGATGAGCCTTCTTTGATTTCAAATAGAGACAAAGCCAGGGGACAATGCAGGGTGTGTTTTTTTCTGTTGGGTGTGAATAGCCAGGCAGAGAGAGTAGCTGAAAAAAAAAATTCTAGAACTGGAAGTCCAGAGGCTGAAATCAGTGTCAAAGAGTTTGATATTCACCTAGAATAAGAGGCATAGATAAAAGAACACAGTAAAGCTTCTATCCAGGTATTGAGGGGATGTATATACACATATGTTTTAGAATTTATTAATTTATTTTTAGTTTTCAACATTCATTTCCACAAGATTTTGAGTTCCAAATTTTCTCCCCATCTCTCTCCTACCCTCTACCCCAAGATGGCAAGCATACTGATTACCCTTTCCCCCAGTCTGCCTTCTCTCATATCTCCCTTTATCCACCCTCCCTTAGCCCCTTCCCCCTTACCTTCTTGTAGGGCAAGATGGATTTCTATACACCACTGCCTGTATATCTTATTTCACAGTTGCATATACAAACAATTTTTTAACATTTGTTTTGAAAACTTTGAATTCCAGATTCTCTCCCTTCTTCCCTCCTCACTCACCCCCACTGAGAGGACAAGCAATTCAATGTAAGTTATACAAATGTAGTTATACAAAACTTTTCCATAGTAGTCATATTGTGCACCCTCCATCCTGTCCCACTCCCCATTTATTTTATTTTCTCCTTTGACCCTGTCCCTTTTCAAAAGTGTTTGCTTCTGATTACCCTTGTGGAGTACATTGTGCTGGCTTTCTGTCTATTGGGAAGACTATACCAGTTGCTTCTCAATGAAATCCATAGTCAGTCTGAAGATATTGGCCATCTGGATCACAGGATCAAAGACAAAAGGCCTTCAGGCTAAAAGTTCATCTACATTATTTAGATCCATCTACGTTAATTTACAGAGGCAGCTATAGAGGTATGGAATGGTTATGTTATTTGTCTGGAATCATATAGCTAGTAAATACTAGTAAATACTTGAAGCAGCATTTGAACCCACATCTTGACACCCAGGTGCAGCTCTCCATCATGACTTCACAGTATGTCTTTCATTCCTTATGAAACACACTGTTTGGAGACTGTATACAGTCTTGACTGAGGCGTATATCTCATTGACAGACATGTCATTATCTCGGACAGACACTATAGAAGGACCATTAGCTGGGCACAGAATTAAAAAGGAGAAGGGGCAGAAACTTAGGAATGAGTATAGCCAGGACAAAGGTAAGGGGATGGGATATGGATGGAAACTTTCCAGTACTGAGATCATTGTGAATTAACAAAGTTTTATCAGTAAGGAAGCATGAAATATATTTATTTTTAAAAATCAAAGACTTCATAGTTTCTATCACCAGAAAATGTAATTCAGCATAGTGTCTGAATAGAGATGTATAGAAAAAAAGTACTTCTATTGAATCATCAGAATTTTAAAATTCCATTCAAATCTTACCCCAGAATTAGGAACCTGAAAAAGACAATAAAGAACCACCTAATAAATCTGCTTTTGGCCACTTTGGAAAATATTTTACCTAATTTTAACCTTTCTATCTAGTCTCAGTCCCACTTTTATGCTGAGTTTTGGGGCAGGTGCCTAAACTGTTCCCTGTTTCCCTGGGCAGTCATCAATCTTAGCCTATACTTTATTCGTAGAGCAGGGATTAAGTCAGATATAGGCTTACCCAAGGTTGGAATTTAGTGCAAGACCAGAAGATTCAAGTGTAAAATACAGAAAAATTCCCAGAAAGAAGAGACTAGGGCAGTAGGGGTTGGGGTCTGTTGGAAAAATAATACATAGTTCATATAAATATGGTGTTTCAGGGTATATAAAATGATTTCTTTATAGCAAAATTATGAGAGTAATAGGGCAAGTATTGCTGTTTCACAGATGAGGAAACAGGCTGAGAGAGAGCATTATGCAGTGAGCTCCAAAGTCAGCAGTGCTCAAAGAAAGCAGGAAGGATTGAAGGGTTGGATTGATGACTGTGCTGGTCCTTGATCAAGGAATTTCTAACATGTCTATATGAAACCTTTCCCCATCATTTCCTCTGATGTTTGGACTGTAGTTGATTTTTTCTTCATGGGTTGAGTTCAAAAGAGGAAGAGATGAAAGGGGCAAAACTGCTTGAGTAAACAAGGAGCCCTGACATCCAGTTTATTATTTCTCTTCTCATAACTGTGACCCAGTTATGGAGAAAGTTTAGATTCCCCAGGAAAAGCTGGTTTTTGACCTGTTGTTTTCCCAAGTGTAGGTGGTAGGATGAGTGTGTTGATGGAGAAAGGGTAGGTGGTAAGATTTGGGATGACAGGGAATGGCCAGGAATTTTCTACTCAGTTCAGAAAGCATCTGCATGTCACAGTTCCAGAGAATGATGAGTTATATCACTTCTTAGTTAAGCCATGGCCACATCTCTATTTAGCACCAGCCACTCAATGAAAACATATAAGAAGATACTCAGGGAGAAGATAGATCAAAGCTTCTCATCTCTGGGGCCAACTGAATCCAAAATCTGCAAAAGGCAGAGCACAGGCAGGATGTGAGGGGGAAAAACCCAAGGATGAGACTGGGCATTTGGGATTACCCCAGTGAGGGGAGGCAATAGTGGAGATTTCTTTTTTATCAAGTGGTGAGAAATGAGGGAAATAAGTATAATCATTATATTAAAGGAACAAAGAAAGAGGGAAGGGAAAAGAGGCATCTGCTAATATTTTTATGATAGGGGGCTTGAGGATCTCCTCAATTCCCTATTAAATGTTATTACTATTATTATCTCTCAACCTGAAGATGTTAGAAATGGGGGGTTTTATATGCACATTAGAATAGGCGTAGACTTTTTCCTTTATAGCCTCGGATTTTTTAAACAGACCTGGTGTATGACATCTTTATATTACAGGCAAAATTTGAAATGTACTCATTCCTCCTACCAACCAACTTTATAAATATCCAACGTGACTTGACTTTTCACAAAATTGATAGCTATGTGTCATGAAGAGTGGAATTTGAGAACTAAATATATGGATTTCTAAAGAATGGAATTAAAACATTTTCTTTGATGTGCTACCCTGAATGTTGCAGTCTGGGCAACAGGTTAATTTATCTATTCTTCATTTCAACTTTGGTTTTACGATGGTCCTCTTGGATGTAGAGCTAGGGTCAATATGGTCTTTTTTTTTTTAAGGTAGAAAGAAGAAAGGAGTTTATTACAATTCTCTCGAGAAAAGCATGACTCACATTGAGTGCATTCAATACATTCTCAGTGTCAGACTGTGCCAGGCACAGAGAAGATACATACTTTTATAGCCCCAACCCTAATACCTGATTCCAATGCTCACTCCCTAGCCCCCTTCCTCTCAGCTCATTCTCATGAGCTTTGAGGGCACAATCTAAATTGCAATAAATTGAACCCAAGGACAGGGATGACATAATACAGTAAGCAGATGCAATTATTTTGTAAATTTAGCAGTCTGTTGACTTTGGTACAGTGCCTACATTTTTGGGGGCCCTCTTTTCCTTTGATTAATGAACAAAGGTGATCAAAGCCTGTGTTCCTGTCTCTGCTCCTGTAACCCTTCATGGTCAGCTTGCCCCTACAGTATAACTGGGCAAGGAACCAAGCAAATATGATTATCCTGCAGATTTAGTCACCTAAGAATTCTTGTACAACTCCCATCCTTGTTAGTCTCTTGGCCTGGGTAACCATGCAGATGTGTTTGCATCCTGTGTTCCTATGCTCCTCTCCTGGAACACTTCAGGGTCAGCAGCTTGTTTTTACAGAAAAACTGAATTGAAAACCCAACCTTTAATTCTATTAGGGTCCCCTCGCCTAAAAGTTTTATGAGGGGGTCTTCACCATATCTCACATACTACCTCATCAATGTTTCCCCATCTGCAGAATAGGGGGGATATGGGCATCTTCCTCCCAGGGTGGAGATTAGGATGGAATTGAACAATATTTGTAAAATGCCTCCCAAACAGTCAATATGGTCTTGATCTCTCTGTAGAGGAAATAAAGAGAGAGGATAATTGATGACTCCTTTCTTGAGCAACTTTGCTTCTATCTTCTAATCATCCCAAATTTTCAGATCAAAACCAGATTTAACATCATTAAATAATTTGTAGTCCAGGACAGTGGGATGATGGGACAGGGATGAAGACTAGAGAGAAGACATCAAAAATAAATATATAAGTGGGACAAAAATATAATCTAGTATAGAAGAGATAAGGACATAGTGAGAGTAATTGGAAATGAAGCTAAGGTGGAGAGAAGCTAAGGTATGAAAGGATCTCCAAGGTCAGATGTCTCATGCTGTGATGTGGATTATTTTCTTGATCATCTTTCTAGAACTGACCCATTTCTCCTGTGCTCAAGGTTTCCGGACTCACCATGTGGACTACCCCAAGACCCATATCTTAGGAAACCCATCCCAGTACTGTGATTTGATGATGATGCATAGGGGTCTGGTTAACAGGAGTTACTGCATGCTTTTCAACACCTTAATTCATGAGACAAATAATACCATCCTCAATATCTGTGCTAATTCTGTCATCTTCTACCCAAATTCCAATGGACTAAACTGTTACATAAGCTGCTATTTTCCAGTTTTGGTGACAGATTATTTTGCCAAGTGCCTTTCTTGTTTCCCTAACTGTAGATATGTACAAAGGGTCCATTTTACAAGAATTGGGGTAGTATGTGTGAATGGACAACCAGAACAGATGATTAGACCAGTGGTTCTCAACCTTCCTAATGCTGCAACCCTTTAATACTTACATGTGAGCGTATCTGCATGTGGGTGGACTCACATGGATAGAGGAGCGGTGTCTTGGTTCCTAAGACCATCAGAAATATGCATTTTCTGATGGTCTTAGGCGACCTCTGTGACCTCTGTGAAAGGTTCATTGGACCCCCAAAGGGGTTGTGACCCACAGGTTGAGAACCACTGGATTAGACAGATTTATTCTTCCCTTCTGGGCCAAATTTTGGGTCCCATCTAAGTACTACATCTATCTATAACAACTTTAATCTAAATTTTACTTTTCTCCCGCTCTCTGGTACCCCTTACTCTTTGTTCTTAGCTTCTATTGCTCCAGCCTAAATTTCTTATTTTTATCCTAATTTAGGAAGAATGCAAGTTTCTTGAGAACAGGGACATCTCCATTTATGTTTCTATATTTCCAGTGATTATCACTGACTTGATTCACAGGTAGAGCTTCATAATTACTTTTTGATCAATGGATTAATTCTTCATTTATCTAATTTTTATGAGGACCTTGATGTTAGTGTGGGGCTGTTACAAGTGAAAATTTAGAAGCTGACTGACTCCTATTGCCTTTTAAATTTTCCTCGTGGGATATCTTTATCACATCATTTGTATAAGCAGAGGGAGAGACTTTTGTAAGGATTGTGCATTGCATTTCTGCCCTTATTTTATATATATATTTTTTATTTCACTAAGGGATTAGGCAATGAAGTAAAGGAAAGTAGGGTGTTGGGAAGGGTTTCTGGTATGGCAATCTTCTCTAAAAGTATTTTACAAGGAAGTCATGTATTCAAGATTTGTTGAATTTCTCCAAGAGTTCAGTATTGCCCAAAGAGGTGTCAATCCCTTAGAAGGGAGTGCCTGGGTTTTTATTACTACTTATTGCCAATGAATCACACTTAAACACAGACAAGACAAACAAATATAGCAACAGCTTCCCCAACATTTTGGAGGCTGAACTTAGCTTGGAAAGGCTAAGATGGAGTGGTGGTGGTGACTCTAATCTGACATAGCTCTCAGCAGAGAAAGACCTTTTAGTGGAAAATAACAACTGAGGATCCTAAAGGGGAAATTACCCCTAAGAGGCTGTCTGATTAATTCTACTCCCTTAATTCCTTTATGATTGCCAGGTAAACTGAGACACAAAGTTCTGAGCATGATCAATATATTGGTAAAGCATATATGGACAATACTGAACTCTCAGAGAACTTTAGTTCTTCAAAACGGGTCCCAAGTTTAAGTCAATCTTTAAGGGAAGTTTCTCTAGCTGTTATGCAAGGGTATCCTTTCCCTAATTAGTCTATGCTGAAAGGATTATTCTACCTCTTATCCCTATGTCCTCCCAGGAAGGTGTTGTTCGTACCACAATCCTATGGTATGCCACTAGATAATTCACAGAACCTTCCTTAAACATAAACTGACTACCGTCCTGACATGAAGACTAGTATTTGCCCACCCAAGGCTTTAGCATGGTGCTGTGATAGCTATCTTAATAGCAATGGCTGCCAGTTGAGACTCTGTGGACAGTCAGGAGAGGACTTCCTATTAAGGACTCACAGGTTTATTAGATCTGTGAACCAAGGACAAGGTCTGTGATTAGACTACTCAACTGAACTACATGAACCCCTGGCAGAGATTGCTGGGGAATCAGTAACACTCTAACAGGGAAATTCTGTAAAGCCAAGCACTAGTAGCTTTTCAGAAAAATGTTACTGTGAACAGCTTTTAAGGTTCTGATTACACAGTATAGTGAACACTCTTTGTAGTCAATAACAAATCAAGGCAAAACATTCACAGAAAATCAAAGTACAACATTCACAATGTTATAACTTATCACAGAAAATCAAAATACAGCATTCACAACAACTTATCACAGAAAATGGCCACATAGTTTCCACTACAGTGGTCACAAAGTTTTGAACAAAGAATGATCATTTAGTAACTCAAGCATTCACAAAATCCTCGATTCAGTCACAAAGTACAATTGTCAAAGTTGTCCACTCATGGGGCATCCTAGGTTACAAATAAATTACTTATTCAGTCATCAATCATTAAGTACAACTATTTAGTCAATTAATAATCCTTCATCCTTCACTATTCAATCATCAGAAAATATACAGACCCTCTACCCCTAGGTCACTACAATTTCTCAGTCAGTACACAGTATCTAAGTAAAGTTTTCTTTCAGCTTGACTTGGAGTGGTTTCTCAGATTCCCTTGATCTCCTTCCACGGTCCCAGATCCTACTTGGATTCACCAAACTGTCTCCTGGGTTCAAAGGCAGACAGCTCCCAGGTCCTTGTCCAGCTCCCTGTACAGTTCCTGCTCCACATTGGAGCTCACAGTGTCCAGTCCATCTCAAATCCTTCACAGTCTCTGTTCTTGGGAAGACAAGGCTTAACAAAGCCACAAACAGGTAAAGTCTTAAATCCTTTACAGTCATGCTTCTCAGTCCTTTGGCAGCTCTGGCTGTCCCTCAGACTCAGCAGAAGTTTCACTTGGTTCCCAGAATCAAGATCACTCCATCCAGGTTTTCAAAATCAAAATCATTCTCTCTGGCCTGGGTTGGGGCTTTCCTCTTCAGCATTCTCAGCTCCTCTTCAGCCTCCCTGGTGGCAGCAGCTTCTGCCTCTACTGAGTTCCCTCCCAGAAGATCTGTCTCAGTTACCAGTTCTCATTTTTCTTCTCAATTCTCAGCCCAACAGAAGCAGCTCAGCCTCCAGATGCTGCTGGGAGAAATTCTGTCTTTCTCCAGTGGCAGCAGCTTCTGCCTCCAGATCCTTGTCCCAAGAAATTCTCATTCTCCCTCTCTGGGGCTTTACCTTATATACACACAGCATTAGCTTCCTGTTTCAGCCAACCCCTTCCTGTTACATCAGCAACAGGGATTGATAACTTCTTGATTAATTGCTAAGTGCTAAGTACCTGTTACCTTTGCCAATACTAAGGGATCTTCAAATTCAAATTACATTACCATTACACATTCTAGGGACTGTGTCTCTTTTAAAATATATTGGTGAAAATGTTTGTTAGCAAATTGGAAAAATTCATTGCCTGAGAAGAGGAGTAAAAATTTTTGCCTAATAATAGTTAGGTTATCATTAATAAAGAGTCCTTAAATTTGTTGCCTTGGCTAGAACTCATGAAGAACACCTCACATAACTCCGTCAACCTTGTTCCTGTTTATCTGTGTTTCTATGTGTCTAGGAAAAACTTTGCTGGCAAATCTCCTTCTATCTCTTGTGAACTAAGTTTTTCTCTGAGTTCTCGAAGTCTTCGAAAACACAGATAAGAAACAAGGAAATCTTTTCACTGAGACCATATAAGGTTGTATGTTGTAAATTAATTAGAAACTGAGTTTGTGACTAAACTATAAGTTCTCTATTGTGAGTTTCTAAAATGTGGTTTGAATATTTTTATAAATGCTGAAATGTTCTAGCAAGTTTTGGGTTAACATTTCTTAGAATTCATCTTAAGGGAAATAAAAGCATTGCTGCCCCTGCCCCTTTTGCCCCATACCAAATTAATTGTTTTGCTTACAAGAAAGGAAGGTTATTTTTCTGATTAGAGAGAAGCTTATAAAGAGTAATAATGAAGTTTCAAAGAAAGTTTCCAAAGAAAGCCATGAAGAGTCAAAGAAAACTGAAAAAATGATAGAGCAACAACAACAAATCAATTTAGAAATAACTCTTTGAATGAATGTCTCTTGAAGTTAGAAAATTTGCTGTAAATTATATGAGACGCCTAGTTTTATAAAAGATTACGTATTTGAATTTTTGAGAACTGTTTTGCTTTTTGCTCACAAAAAGAGAAGGTTATTTAAGAAAGCAATTTGACACGTAAATGAAATTTATTTGGAAAAATCCTTTGTGTTACTTCTGCAAATAATATAACAGGACTTAATTGTTATTTGAATAGACCAAGCTTCTGTGAAATGTTGAAGATTTTTATAATCACTAAGAACATCTTAAGGGATTCTGGGATTTTCACTTCTTAAGGAACAACAGAATTGCAAGAGATTGACAATTGACAAGATTCAGTAGAGTTTAACAATAAAATAATAATTCAATAGAGTTTTAATAAGTAAACACAAAGTTTCCTGGATTGAAATATATTAGGGAAGAAAAAAAAATCAATGAATCATAGGTTTTGTTTAACAACAAGATATATTAAAATTATAAAGAAAAAATTCTATGAATTATTATTATAGATGGTCTGGGATACTATTTAGAATAAGAAAGAGAATTTAGAAAGTGAACAAGTAAAATAAAAATTTAGGAGAAGAATGGGAAGGTAATGAGAAAGGTGTAGTTTTCAAGAGCACTGGAGAGATACACACACACACACAAATATGAAAGAAAAAAGAAAGTTTAAGCATGTTGAAAAGAAAGGATTGAGGGAGATTTTGTCTTTGTTAAAGTGGGAAGGATGTGAGAAACTATGTACTTATTTTATGGAAAGTGCAGTCATGTCAACTGCAGCTTGTTTTTAAAGTAGAGAAAAGTTTTAAAAAGCTAGAGAAAAACTGATAAGCAATGAGTTCTTTTAAATGTCATTAGTAATTGTAAAACCTAGATGTAAACTAAATTACATAGCTTAGTACTTAGAATCAGACTACCACTTAAAAATCTTTGGCAGTAGATTAGGGAAATAGTGGGCCCCCATAATATGAAATGATTAGGATAAATGGCTTTTGTAAAAAAAAATTATAATTAACATATAACACAAAAGTTGAGATTCAGTATGATACCATTGGAGAAAATAGACCCAGATCATCTTTTATTCTGGTCTCATTTTAAATAAAATGTGTCTTTCCTGCTAAGATGCTTATGATGAGTTAGAATTTATTCAACTATTTGGCATTAGTACAAAGTGTTTAAAAGAAACGGAAAATGAATTATTCTCTTCAGTGACCTTTTGAGATTCTTTTTCCATCTGGCAAATTTGACTTTTTAAGGCATTCTTCTCCTCTTTGGCGTTTTGGGCCTCTTTTGCCATTTGAGTTAGTCTATTTTTTAAGGTGTCATTTTCTTCAGTCAGGTTGTTGATTCTCTTTTCAAGATTTTCTTGCATCATTCTCATTTTTCTTCCCAATTTTTCCTCCAGTTCTCTTATTTGGTTTTCAAAATCCTTCTTAAATTCCTCTATGGCCTGTAACCAATTCATATTTTTCTTGGAAGTTTTTGTTGTGGGAATTCTGACTGTGTTGTCTTTCTCCCATTCCATACTTTGATCCTTTTAGTTCCCGAAAAAGGAATCTAAAGTTGGATTGCTGAGCTTGCTTTGCTTCCTTTGACTGCTCATGTTGCCAGTCAATTAACTTGATTTTTGAGCCACAGTAGATCTCTGCTTCCAGAGAGGAGAGCTTTGTACCAAATCACTGTGGTTTTCACAGCTACTGGAACTATTAGGAGGGTGCCATCTCTACAGCCCCCACCAGCTTTAGCTCACTGGTCACACACCTCAGGACCACCCCCAAGACCATAATCCCGATCCAGTCAGGTTAAGGCAAGAGCATTTAGCCTCTGAATGGTTGCTTGGCTCCCCTGCAACCTGCAGGCTGAGAGCTCTGAAGCAGCCATGTGAAGGTGGCTGCAGGGCCACCACTTCCACCACTTCTAGCTCTCAGGGCAGATGGCTGGACTTGCTCCTCCATCCCGCACAAATTCAGCTGAGTTCCACTGAACTTTCACTTTGTCTTTGGCATTTATGGGTTGATAATTCTGGAAACCACCACAGCTGCCAGTGATCCACTCTCCCAAATGCTTCACCTGGGCTGGTCCTGGCCATCCTGGGGCTAAAACCGTGGGGCTGGTCTTGTCTCCCAGCATGCTGTGATGAACCCTTCCCATCTGCCTGCCAGGCTGCCTTCAGTGGGAGATTTTTTTTGTCACTTTGTTTGTTCTGGAGCTCTAAAATTTGTTTAAACTCATATTTTATAGGTATTTGAGGTGGCTATGGGGGGAGCCATGGACGTTTCCTGCTTCTGTGCTGCCATCTTGACTCTGCTCCACCCATCTCAAAAAAAAAAAACCTGAATCTAAGCTCAAAATAAGCAAGAAAGAAGTTAAGGAGGTGAATAGAATTTTAGAAAAGGTATATATGGTAGATCTCTGGAGAAAACTGAATGGGGATAGAAACGAAATATACATTTTCTCAACAGTACATGGCACATATACAAAAACTGATAATGTACTAGGGCATAAAAACCTCATAATCCAATGCAGAAAGGCAGAAATATTAAATGCATTCTTTTCAGATCAGGATGCAATAAAAATTATATGTAATAAAGGGCCATGGAAAGACAGACTTAAAATTAATTGGAAACTAAATAATCTAATCCTAAAGAATAAGTGGGTCAAACAATAAATCACAGAAACAATCAATAGTTCCATTCAAGAGAATGAAAATAATGAGGCAGAATATCAAAACTTATGGGATGCAGCAAAAATAGTTCTTATGGGAAGTTTTATATCTCTGAACACTTACTTGAATAAATTAGAGAAAGAAGGGAGCAATAAATAAAAAATGCAACTGAAAAAGCTGGAAAAGAACAAACTAAAATTCCTCAATTAAATACCAAATTAGAATTACTGAAAATCAAAGGAGAGATTAATAAAATTGAGATTAAGAAGACTATTGAACTATTAAATAAAAGTAAGAGCTGATTTTGTGGAAAAAAACAATAAAATTGATAAATCTTTGGTTAATTTGATTTAAAAAAGAAGGAAGAAAACCAATGTTTCATCATGCAAAGGAGAGAAAAACTCTGCTTCAGTGGCAGAAATATAAGACAAGGTCTTTCAGCTCCAGATTGGTCCCTTGTATGGTTTTTAAGTGATTTCTTGAGGATTATTGAAGCAAGGAGCTAATTTGCATGTGTATGAAATAAGCTGACGGAGGAAAGATGGAAACCTAAAAGGATTCCGGAGTTTATCTTTATCTTTTTAGCACTTTCTTCGTTTTATTATTTTGTTTAGCATTTTATTTTTCCCCAATTACATGCAAAAACAACTTTTAACATTTATCTTTAAAAATTTGAATTCCAAATTATCTCCCCCCCAACCACCTTCCTCATTAAGAAAGTAAGCAATTTAATATGGATTATACACGTGTAGTAGTGCAAAACATATTTCCATATTAGTTGTATTATAGAAGAAAACATAGACAAAAAAAGAGACCCAAGAAAAATAAAGTAAGTAAAAAGAATATACTTTGATCTATTGTATTCAGACTCTATCAATTCCTTTTCTGGGGATGAATTGCATTTTTTATCAGAAGTCTTTCAGAATTGTCTTAGATCACTGTACTGCTGAAAATAGCTAAGTCATTCATAGTTGGTCATCATACAGTATTTCTATTACTGTGCACAATGTTCTCCTGGTTCTACTCATTTCACTTCACATCAGTTAATGTAAGTCTTTCCAAGATTTTTTTAGAGCATCTTACTCATAATTTCTTCTTGTACAATAGTATTCCATCACAATCACATACCACAAGTTGTTTAGCCATTCCACAGTTGATGGATAATCCCTTCAATTTCCAATTCTTTGCCCCTAGAAAAGAGCTGCTCTAAATAGTTTTGTACATATAGGTCCTTTTCCTTTTTTTCTTTTTTTAATCTCTTTGGGATACAGACCTAATAGTGATATTGCGAGGTCAAAGGGTAAGCGTGGTTTTATAGATCTTTGAGCATAGTTCCAAATTGCTCTACATAATGGTTGAATCAATGCATGGCTCCACTAACAGTACATAAGTGTCTCAATTTTCCTCTATTATCTTCAACATTTGTCATTTCCCTTTTCTGTCTTGTTAGCCAATCTTATGGGCATGAGGCAGTACCTCAGAATTGTTTTAATTTGCATTTCTTCAGTCAGTAGTGATTTACAGTATTTTTTCATATGACTAGAGGTAGCTTTGATTATTTCATCTGAAAATTGTTCATATTTTTTGACCATTTATCAATTTGGAAATAGATCTTATCTTTATAAATTTGACTCAGTTCTTTAAATATTTGAAAAATAAGGCCTTTATCAGAGAAACTTGCTTCAAAAATTTTTTTTACAATTATGGTTGCTATGTATATACAATTATGTATTTCTCTTTATCCTATTTTCCCCTCTCTCCTTTTACCCTTAAAAATGTTTTGCTTCTTACTATCCCCTCCCCCAATTTGTTCTCCCTTCTATCAGTCCTTCCCCCTACTTTTATCCCCTTCCCCTCCTACTTTCCTATAGAGTAATATAGATTTCTATACCCACCTGAGTGTTTATATTATTCCCTCTTTGAGCAAATTCTCATGAGAGTAAGTTTCAAGCATTCCCCACAATGTCTCCCATCTTCCCTTCCATTATAAAAGCTCTTTCTTACCTCTTTTATGTGAGATAATTTACCCCATTCTACTTTTCCATTTCCCTTTCTCCCAGTGTATTTCTCTTTCTCATCTCTTAATTTAATTTTTTAAACCATATCATCCAATTTTCCCTCTATCTCTCTTTTTATTTTTATTTTTATTTTTTTTAATATTATTATAGTTTGCATCATTCATTTCCACAAGATTTTGAGTTACACATTTTCTCCCCCTCTTTACTCCACCCACCGCCCCAAAACAGCCATCCCAGTGTGTCCCCCTCCCCCAGTCTATTCTCTCCTATGTCACTTTTTGGTAGGGCAGGATGGATCTCCCAACCACAGTGCCTGTGTATCTCAAGTTCCAGTTGGATGTAGTCAATAATAATAATAATAATAATTGCATATATATATATATATATATATATATACACATTCATAACATTTGATTATGGAATTCCAGATTCCAGA
>CM053589.1:31783690-31802282 GCA_028646515.1 Pseudochirops corinnae
TTCTTTATTTTTAACATTCATTTTTAAAATTTTGAGTTTCAAATTTTTTCCCTCCCTATGTTGCTTGTACTGAGAGTCTCTCAGTTCTTTCTCTGAAAGTGGATAGCATTTTTCATCATGAGTCCTTTGGAACTGGGTTGGATCATTCAATTGTTCAGAGTAGTTAAGTCATTCACAGTTGATCACAGTTACAATATTACTGTCGAATTAGTGTGCAACGAATAGTATGAATTCATGTCCAATATCCAATATTCTCCTGGTTCTGCTCACTTTATAAAGTGATATTCCTAACACATAGTTCTGATCCTTGCTCCAGTTCCAGGAGTTCCCTATTGCCTCTGGATAAAATATGAACTCTTCTGTTTGGGATCTAAAGCCCTTCACTACCTGCCTTCAGCTTACTTTCCCCTTATTTATTACTCGCCTGATGATCTCAATTCCACTGAAACTAGTCTATTTGCTGAAGCTTTTTGATGATATTCTATCTCCCATCTCCATGGCTTTGCACAGGTATGTGCTACTCTGCATGCCTGGAATATACACCCTCCTCATCTTTACCTCTTGGAATCCCTACCTTCCTTTAAACCTTAAGTGGTGAAGCTTTTCTTATTCCTTCCAGTTGTCTGTGTCCCCCTTCCAAATCTGCATATATAATGGGTTTGATTTGGAGGACATCCCATGAATTGTTGAGCCAGTCTCCCATTTTTTGGTATTTACTGATGTCCATGTTTCCCCTTTCTACATTTGATGTATTGAGAACAGAGAGTCTTTCATTTTTGTCTTTGTGTCTCCGGCATCTGGACCAGTGCCTTGCATTTTGCAGAACATCTAGGTGGTGCCACGGATAAAGTATTTGGCCTGAGTTCAAATGTGACCAATTTTGATATTTATGTAGGACTTTTTTGATTCCATCAAGAAATATAGAATTCTCTGGAAATGTGCTACATCTTTTGCTTTCACCTCTAGGATGGAAACCTTGGCACTTCAGAGCTACATAGAGAGCACATGTGTAATGTTTGTACCTCTCTGGGTCTAAGGGTGAAGCTAGCAGGCAAGCAACAAGCATTTATTTAGCACTTTCTGTATACCAGGCATAGTTCTAAGCACTGGAAGTACAAAGTAAAGACAGTTTCTGTCCTTAAGGAATTTAAATTTGAATAGGGGATGATAACACTAAAAAGGAAACTGAAAAGCTGGGAGGGAAATGGAGGTCCCTGGAGGAACCCACCAATGGGAGGAGGCTTTGATTATTGTATTGCTGAGAATAGTTAAGTCTATCATAGTTGATCATTCATTGCACAATGTTGCTGTTACTATGTACCATGTTCTCCTGGTTCTGCTCACTTTGTTCAGCATCAGTTCATGTAACTCTTTCCAGGTTTTTCTGAAATCTGCCTGCTCGTCATTTCTTATAGCACAATAGTATTCCATTACATTCATATACCACAACTTATTTAGCCATTCCCCAATTGATGGGCATTCCCTCAGTTTCCAATTCTTTACTACCACAAAAAGAGCTACTATAAATGTTTTTGTACATGTGGATGGATCCTTTCCTTTTTAAAAATGATTTCTTTGGGATACAGACCTAGTTAGTAGTGGTATTGCTGGACCAAAGAGTATGCATAGTTTTATAGCACTTTGGGCATATTCCCCAACTGACCCTTAGTATAGGGGGTGAAATGTTGGTCTACGCCTTGTTTCTGCCTTACTATTTTCCAGTTTTTCCCAGCATTTTTTGTCAAATAGTGAGTTTTATCCCAGAAGCTGGAGTCTTTGAGTTTATCAAACTGTAGATTACTATGGTTGCTTACTGCTAATGTTTTGTGTACTTAACCTATTACACTGATCCACCCCTTTATTTCTTAGTCAGTACCAAAGAGTTTTGATAATTGCTGCTTTAAAATACAATCTTTGATCTGTGACAACTAGGCCACCTTTCTTTGTATTTTTATCATCAATTCACTTCATATTGACCTTTTGTTCTTCCAGATAAATTTTGTTGTTATTCTTTCTAGCTCTATAAAGTAATTTTTTTTGGCAGTTTGCTATGACACTGTATAAGCAGATTTAGTAGTGAGTAGTAAGTAATTTAGGTAGAATTGCCATTTTTATTATATTAACTTGGCCTACCCATGAGCAATTGACATTTTCCCAATTATTTAGATCTGACTCTATTTTTGTGAAAAGCATTTTGTAATTGTGTTCATATAGTTTCTTGGTTTGTCTTGGCAGGTAGATTTCCAAATATTTTATATTGCCTGCAGTTATTTTGAATGGAATTTCTTTTTCTATCTCTATGGACTTTGCTGGTAATATATACAAATTTTTATGATTTTTTTAATGATTTATTTCATATCCTGCAACTTTGCTAAAGTTGTTAATTATTTCAAGTAGTTTTTTTGTTGATCCTCAAGGATTCTTTAAGTATACCATGATATCATCTGCAAAGACTAATTGTTTTGTTTCCTCATTGCCTTCCCTATTCCTTCAAATTACTTTTCTTCTTTTATTGCTAACACTAATGTCTCTAGTACAATATTAAAATAATTGTGGTGAAAATGGGCATCTTTGTTTCACCTCTGATCTTATTGGTAAAGCTTCTAGCTTATCTCTGTTACGTATAATATTTGTTGATACTTTTAGATGGATTATACTTATCATTTTAAGGAAAACTCCATTTATTCCTTTGTTCTCTACTGTTTTTAATAGGCATGGATGTTGTATTTTGTCTAAAGCTTTTTCTGTGTCCATTGAGATAATCATAGGATTTTTGTTAGTTTTGTTATTGACAAGGTCAGTTATGCTGATTTCTTAATATTCAGACAGTCTTGCATTATGGGTATAAATCCTGCTTGGTCATAGTTAATTATCTTCATGATAAATTACTATAATCTCTTTGCCAATATTTTATTTAATTTTTTGCATCAATGTTCATTAGGGAAATTGGTCTATAATTTTCTTTTTGTTTTGTTTTGGCTCTTTCTGGTGTAGGTATAAGCACCATATTTGTGTCATAAAAGGAATTTGATAGGACTCTGCCTATTTTTTCAAATAGTTTGTACATTATTGGAATTAATTGCTGTTTAAATGTTTGGTAAAATTCACTTGTAAATCCATCTAGCTCTGGAGAATTTTTGTTAGGGAGTTCTTTGGTGACTTGTTTAATTTCTTTTTCTAATTATTTAAGTATTTTAATTATTTAAGTATTTTATTTCCTCTCCTGTTAATCTGGGCAATTTACATTTTTGTAAATATTCATCCATTTTACTTAGATTGTCCGATTTATTGGCATACAGTTGTACAAAATATCTCCTATTTATTGCTTTAATTTCCTCTGCATTGATGGTGAATTCATCCTTTTCATTGTTGATACTGGTAATTTGGTTTTCTTCTTTTTTTAACTCAAATTAATCAAAAGTTTATTTTATTTTATTTTTCCATAAAGCTAGCTCTTAGTTTTATTTATTAGTTCAATAGTTTTCTTACTTTCAATTTTATTAATCTCTTTCATTTTCAGAATGAAAATTTGTAATTTGGTATTTAATTGGGAATTTTTAATTTGTTCTTTTTCTAATGTTTTTAGTTGCATGCCCAGTTCACTGATCTGCTCTTTTTCTTTTTTATTCATGTAAATATTTAGAGATAGAAAATTTCCCCTAAGAACTGCTTTGGCTGCATCTAATAAATTTTGGTATGTTGTCTCATTATTGTCATTCTCTCTGATGAAATTATTGATTGTTTATATGATTTGTTGTTTGACCCACTCATTCTTTAGGATTATATTATTTAGATTCCAATTAATTTTAATGTATCTTCCCATGGCCTTTTATTACATGTAATTTTTATTGCATCATGATCTGAAAAGGATGTATTTAATATTTTTGTCTTTCTGCATTTGGTGGTGAGGTTATTATGCTTTAAGACATGGTCAATTTTGTGTAGGTGTCATATACCACTGAGAAAAATGCATATTCCTTTCTATCCCCATTAATTTTTTTCAGAGGTCTATTATACCTAGCTTTTCTAAAAGCCTATTCACCTCCTTAACTTCTTCCTTGCTTATTTTGTGGTTAGATTCATCTAGTTCTGAAAGGAAAGGTTGAGATCCCCCACTAGTATAGTTTTGCTGTCTATTTCTTCCTGTAACTCACTTAACTTCTCCTCTAAGGATTTGGATTCTATACCACTTGGTGCAAAAATGTTTAGTATTGATATTACTTCATTGTTTATGGTACCTTTTAGTAAGAGTAGTTTCCTTCCTTATCTCTTTTAATTAGATCTATTTTTGCCTTTTTGAATTGCTACCCCTGCTTTTTTTTACTTCATCTGAAGCATAATAGATTCTGCCCAGCTTCTACTTTTTACCTTTACTCTATGTGTATCACTCTGTTTCAAATATGTTTATCATAAACGCTTGTCCTTGTAAACAACATATTATACAATTCTGGTTTTTAACCTACTCTGCTATCTATTTCCATTTTATGGGAGAGTTCATCCCATCCACATTCACAGTTATGATTACTAGCTGTGTTTTCTCCTTTCACACTGTCCCTTCTCACCAATGTTTTGCTTCTGACCACCACCTCCCTAAATCTGCCCATCCCTGCCTTTTCCCCTTTCCCTTCCTACTTCCCTATAGGGTAAGATAAATTCCTGTATCCAACCACTTGTGTATGTTATTCCTTCTTTGAGTCAAATTAGATGAAAGTTAAGGTTTAAACAATGGTCAACCCCCCTTATTTTCTTCAGCTAGCTCTTGTACCTCCTTTTCCATTTGGTCAATTCTACTTTTTAAGGAATTGTTTTCTTCAGTGAATTTTTTTTTTCCTATTTGGCCAATTGTATTTTTAAGGAATTATTTTCTTCAGTCAATTTTTGTCCTTTTCCTAAGCTGTTAACTCTCTCTTGCATAACTCTCATTCTCCCCCCTCCTGCCCCCAATTTTTCTTCTATTTTTCTTATTTGATTTTTAAAATCCTTTTTGAACTCTTCTGAGAAGAATTTTTGGTCTTGAGACCAATTCATCTTCCCCTTTGAGGCTTCACACGTAAGCTTTTTGACACCATTGTCCTCTTCTGAGTATCTGTTTTGATCTTCCCTGTCATCATAGTAGCTTTCCATGATTAGGGCTCTTCTGTTTTTTATTCACTTTTAGCCTAGTTCATGACTTTTAAAGTTGGCCTCTCCTTCTGGGGCATGAGGGGCACTGTCCTAAGCTTCTTCTGCTGGCACCTGGACTTGGTCACTGGCTTTCTGTTCTAGGATCTTGGGTGCTGGTGGCCTGCCCACTGTGCTGGGATGGCCTGGCCTACTCATGCCTATTGTGCCAAGCATTCCTGGGCTGGCAGTTTGCCTTCTGCACTGGGCATGGAGGCCTCCTTACAGCTGGCTTGCTGTGCTGCAGGCCTACTGAGCCAGGTGTGAGAGGTGTTGGTTGCTGATCTGTGCTGCAGCTAAGAGCCTCCTACTAGCTTGCCTGGACACTGTACTGGGCTATGCCTTCCTTTTATCCACGTGAGACAGACCTATCCTGAAGTTCTTCTAAGTTATCTTAAGCTAGAAAATTGTTTCACTCCATCTTTTTGTTGTTTCTGTCACTCCAGAATCTGTTTAGAGGCTCGATTTAACATTCTTTCTGAGAGAAACTGATGAGAGCTCAAGCAACTTCCTGGCTTTCCTCTTCCACCTTCTCCCCCAGGTTTTTTTGAACCATCTCCTTCATCATTTCTTAGAGCACAGCAGTATACCATCACATCATATATCATCATTTGTTCAGCCATTCCACAACTGATAGGCATCCCCTCAGTTTCCAATTCTTTGCTATAACAATAGCAGAATACCCCTTGACAACATCCCAAGCAAGTACTCATCCAGTTTCTGCTTAAAAACCCCTGGGGAAGGGGAATTTACTGCCTCCTAAGCTTAGTTCACTTCACTGTTCTCTATTTCTTAGATAGTGTTTGTATTTGGTAGGAATCTACCTCTGTTCAAGTTGCATGCATTTTTTTTTCTAGTTATCTTCTTAGGTTCATGTAAAACCAGTAAAATCCCTCACTCTTCTCAGCCTTGAATTCCTCTTGTCTAAGAATCCTAAATTTTCAGGTCTTGTAATATTTCTACTGGACATTCTAAGAGTCAGACCCAAAGAACTTGTTCTACTATAGTCTGAAAGTGGGTAAAATTTCTTGAGAAACAAAGTTGGGAAAAAGGACTAGTCTAGGAGAACCCTACTTGGAGATAAATTTGAAATCCCATGTAGTTACCAAAGATAAAGGATAAGTGAGACCCCAGATAGAGAAGGTAAGATGCAAATTTCACATCTAAACCAGTATTTGAGGTTTAGTTTCCCCAGCTATAAAATGAAGATAATTTTACCAATAGTACCTACCTCAAAGGCTACTTATTATAAGACTCAAATGAGTTAATGTATGCAAGGCAAACTGAGAATTTTAAAGTACTGTCAGCTGTTATTATTATTATTAGATTAGATTACAAGTAATAAAAAAAGAGATGCTTATCCAGAATTGTCCAGATGGTCAACGCAGTGTAGTGGAAAGTAACCTACCTGGACTTGGAGTTAGGAGAAATCAAGGTTGAAATCCTAATTTTGCTGCTGTCTGTTTGGGTAAATTATTTAACTTTTCTGAGTTAATTTTTTTGGTAAAATGGGTTAATAGCTTGTCAATGAACTTATTAAATGCCTACTATGTGACAGGTGCTCTGATAAGAACTGAGGTTACAAAGAAAGGCAAAAATCTTTCTCGAGATAGAGTGTCATATCCAAGGAATAGCAATGAGGACACTGTCACTGGATTGTAAAACACCTTGAAGGGGGTAAAGCATAAGACTGGAGAGGTAGAAGAGATAAGCTTATGAAAGACTTTAAAAAACAAAACAGGATTGTATAATTGATCCTGGAGGTAATAGGGAGATACTGGACTTTATTAAATGGATGGGGAAGGTGGGAAAAGGGATTGACATGGTCAGATCTGCAATTTAGGAGGAGGAAAATGATATAATAGCTAGTGGCAATGGAAGAATCTGAGTGAAGTTTTTTTTTTTTTGAGAATAGGCATGTTGAATGATTTTTAGACCCCTATTTTATTCCATTCCATCAATATTATTCACTTTAGTATGATTGCATAGGGGCAATGATTATTTTTGTTATACTTACCCATTTATGTATATTTAGTCAGTTTGATCAACTAGTATTAGTACATATATATTTTATAGTTATATAAGATTAGATAGTCATATCTTAGATTTAGGGATAATTAGATAAAGTTAGATAGACTTATATTAGGCCCCAAAACTTTCAATTACAAGATATAATTTTACTTGCTTGTTACAAAGTTCACTTGCCTAGCCATAGAATGCTGACTAGAGGACCTCCATTCACCCTTTTGGCCTGACCAATGAGTGATCAAGGCTTGTGTAAATGAGAGGACCTCTTGACCTCCATCCACTTTTGTCTAATTATTGTGACCAAGCTCTGCCGGTAGAAATGACCTAAGGATATGTAAAGTCCTCCAATTATTTGTGTACCTTCAGATCACCCTCTATTTTTCAACATGACCACTTAGTCAACAGAGATAACCCCCTGCCTTGCCCATCCTGTGACCATCCATGTAGATGTGTCATTTTTGGTCCTTTTAGAGAGTCAAGGTATAGGTCTGGAGAGTCAACGTATAGGTCTGTTAACCAATGAGATTCTGTATTTTACTTTGTATGATACTTCTGTATCATCTGGGTATAAAGCATATAAAACTAAAGCCCTGGAGACAGAAAGCATCTTAGATCATAAGGAAGACCTGAGGTGTTCTTCATTGATGGAGGTCTGGTCCCTTTAATAAATGGTTATTGGCTTGGAGCTTGGCTTCAGTGCCTTTTACTGCATATTGGACAATTTTTATACCTCACACAGGAGAGACACAAGCATGCTCATAGGCAGTAGGGAAGTGGCCAATAGACAGGAAAAGATTGAAGATGGACAAGACACTGAGGATAATACAGGGGGAAATATACTGGGAAACAAAGGATAGAAGGAGATCACCTGGACATGTGGAGATTTGCCTTGGCAAGGACAAAGGGCACCTCGTCATGTGAGACGAGGTCTTCTCCTTTGAGGAGATGAAGAATGTATCTAAGGGATATGAAATGAAGAATGGTAAGAAGTGAGAAGACTCAGCAAATGACCTTAATTTTCTCAGCGAGGTAATTTTATAGTACTTTTATGGTTCTGGTGAGGGAAGAGAATCACAAAATCTCAGGATTCACAAGGACATCAGAAGTTATTTTCTCCAAACTGTATCTGACCATGACAACATCCCCACCAAACCATCGTCAAACCTTTGCTAATGGAACGGGGCCCCCTACCTCCTGACAAAAGTCCATTTCACTTTTGGATAGTATGAATTGTTCAGAAGTCTTTCCCGATACCACATCTAAAACTGTTCTGCACTTTACAGGCATTACTCCTATTTCTGCCTGCTGGGGTCAAGCAGAATATCTGATCCTCTTTTGCCACATAACATACCCATCTCTTGGGGAGCACAGAAGAACCAAAGAACTTTAGAGAGCTGCAGGACGCATTGGCAGCAGATTAGGGGTATGAGGGAAGCCAACACCATGCTCCATTAAGAAACTATAAGTTCACAGGTGCCAAAAGAAGGCCAGATGGTAAATAATTATCCCATTTAGTACCTCTTCCTCCCTCCACAGCTGGGGTTTCAGCAGAGGAAAGGTGTTAAATCTTCTCTCTCCAGGGAAAGTTATACCATGAAATATATATAAGATCCATATATAATAGATATGAGGAGGTGATGCTGGAGACAACTGGCCTGGTAGTTAGTCAGTCTCACAATGAACAACTGAGAACCAATAATTGGCTAAGTTGGTGATGATGGAACAATTGGATAAAGGAACATGGATTATGTAGGTTAGCTCAGAGGAAGATGAGGGGGCACTTGGTAATCACCTTCAAGTCAATGAAAGGATGCTGAACGAGAGATGATGACCAACCATTTCCATCACAGACAGGTAAAATCCAATTGTTAAACATTTATTAAGCACCTACCATGGGCAAAGCACTGTGCTCTGTACTGGGGATATAAAGACATACTAACACAGATGTTGATATCGAGGAATTTATAATAAAATGGGGGATGAAGAAGAGAAGATGTACACAAACATGATAAAGAGAAGGTAGAGGGAAAGAGTGAATGGCATGAACCTCTATTGAACGTCTCCCATGTCTCAGACACTGTGCTAAGTGCTTGGCACATATCTCATTCTAATAAAAAGGGAGAATGTGATGATATGTGCCAAGCAAATGTTCACACAAAGTACAATGAAAATTTTCAGTAGTGGGGGGGGGGCAAGGTTAGCTGGGGTTTCTTGGAGCAGGTCGAACCTGCATCGAGCCTTCCTTGGAGGACAGGAATAATCTCAACAGGCAGAGACGGGGCACAGCAATCCTGTTTCAGGCATGGGGAATTGCTTGAGCAAAAGGAAGCTGATTAGATGTTAGGTAGGACTAGGTCGAAGGACTAGAACTCCAGCTCCAGTTTGGTTGGAATATAGAACATGTTTGGGGAAGGGAGAGGAGGCAGCAGCATGAGTTAGGACTTTAAAGGAAGGTTGGCATTTGGTCGTGAAGGGTTTTGAATGTGAATGCAACACCTGTTCGACTGGCTCCAATACGAGGGTGGATGTGTGTTGAGGATCTCATGGGTAAAGTAGATGAGACCTTCATTAAGCAATTTGTAGTTTTGTTTCATTTTGCTAGCCAAGAAATTCAGAGTGTAATAAAGGTAAACTGGGAAAGATGAGGTTGGTGCCAATCCTGTCCTGGGGTGGAAGAGGTGATGTGAAGGTGGTTACTAGGGAAGGGAAATGAACTGTTAAAAGAACCAGTGGTCTGAGCTGGGGCTTCTCTTCCCAGTGCCAATGAGATGAGCCAAAACTATAAACCCTGTAATGCTTCTTGAAAATCAAACCTACTCTCCAAAAAGTCCTCAGAATAGCATTAATAGCCTGGGAAATGGTTGGGTGGGGTCCTAAAACCCTCAGTTACTTTAGGATCAAATGTTTATATTTTATTTGGGAGACAATGGAAAGCAATCTAAGGTTTTGGAGAAGTGTGACTGGTGGGAATGGTTTAATTTTTTTTAATTTAAAAGTGATTTAAAGTTTCTTGGGCCAGAGTGTGAAGGATGGACTGGGGAAGGGACTGACTTCAGATAGGAGGGCCAGCTGGGACTATTTAGATAGTCTAGGTAAGAAATTATGAGAGCCTAAACTAGGTGTTTTAGGGAAATCCACAGTAATAGGTAGATGCAAGTGTTAATTCAGAAGTAGAACTGTCAGGGCTTAATAACTGGAATGTAATTTTGGACAATAGATGAGTGAGGGAAAGTGTGGGAGAGGGAAGAGGCAAAGATACCTCCAAGGTTTTGAGTCTCTGTGGATAGTGGCATAAGAGAAATAGGGAAATTAGAGGGGAGAGCTAGGGTTGTGGGAAGGCAGATGGGAAGTTCACTTCAGGGAATATTGGATTTAAAGAATTGCTGAGTATCCAGGTGAATATGTCTTTTAGATGCTGGAGATATAGGACTGCAACCTAGAAGAGAGGTCCAAGCTGGAAAAGTGATTTAAGAATTAATAGAGGTAGCAACTGAAGGCTCAGGAGTGGTTTGGATTGCCGGAGGGAAGAAAAAAATTGACAGATGAGCAAAAGACAGAACCTTGGGGGATACTCACGATTAAGAGAATCAATTTAATTTGATAGAGATTTAGGTTCAGCACAAGATAGACTGTCCTGATAAAGAATAGTCTAAACCAAAGGAAAGAAGGATTACAACAGGTCTTAATTCTCTAGTATAGGAGAGAGACCCAACTTCCTCCTTGCCCCTTGTATTGTAGAGCTGAGAGAAATAAATGAGTTAAGGAAGAGTTTCAAGCTGGATAAATTGTCCCCCTTCATATTAGAACTGACAAGACAAAAAGGCAAGTAAAAAATTTCACCCCCAAAATAATTTTTACTCTGAAAAAAAATCGAAAAGATTTTTTTTTTTAAATGAAGAATTGAGTCTATAAATCCCAGTTCTTATTCCTTGGAGGGGAGTACAGGGGTCAGGTCTTGAATTATGAAGAGTATGTGGCTCTGGGTAAAAGATGTATTTAAAACCACCAAATCCTAGAGCTAGAAAGGACCTTACAGATCATCTCTTCAAAGCTTATCATTTTACAAATGGGGAAACAGAAGCTTTGAGAGGTTAATCAACTTTTCCAGTGTCACACAGCAGCAAGTTTTACAGCCATATTCACAACCCTGACTCTTGATTACCTGTCTCATGTTCTGTACCAATGAGTGGTGGTGGATGATTTGTGACAATTCTGTCTCCTTCCAATCTGCACACACACACACACACACACACACGTGTGCGTGTGCACACATGCATACACATGCACACATGCACACAGTACACGCATGTACACATGCACACATGCATACTCCCCCCTCCTTCCCATAGCATATAACTGATTATGGACTACATGCCAATGTCTGAATATGAACATGAAAGAACCATAATTAATTATTGAGAATTGCTAATGAGTAAACAAGAGACTCTTCTCTAGCCCCTCCAAGAGAAATAACCCATATCTAGGAAAAGAATGAATTAAAATTGAATGCAAGTTTCTGTGGTGTGTGGAGTAGAATAGCACAAAGAAAGGACAATGGTTTTTTTTTTTTTTTCAGTAAAATCTGAAGGAAAAAAAAAGATATAGGGCTCCTTGGTAACATTGGAAGAGAATTAAATAAGCTCAGACCAGGAGAAGAAGCAGGTTGGAAATGGAGAATACAGATTTCTCAGAGAATCAGCACAAGAAGGATTCTGGAGACCAAGAAGTGATTGAATACAAATAGCTGGATAGAGCTGTCCAGATGAAAGAATCTAAAACTTGTCATCTAAACTAGACAAATAAAAATGGATGCCTCAACTTCTGCCATAATACATACATGTGTGCATATGTATATGTACATACATGTGTATTTTGTATAGGTCAATACATGACATAACACGTGTATATGTGTGTGTATAAAACTTTCAGAGAGGTTATGACTGTTATTCTGGAGTATGTGTGTGTCTATGTATGTGTAAATACATATATGATATACATATATGTGTGTATGTATATATAGAAGTATAGATAGAAATGTATATATATGAATGCATATAAATTATAACTATAATAGGTATATAACAGTATATTATATTATTATAATATATACAAAGTATACTAAGTAAGTTTTCATATATATGGAATTATATTCATGTATATGTGTATGTGTGTGTATAGTCAATAACTTTGTAATTACATGTGGGATGTGTTGTCTTTCTGACTTATTACCAGGAAGGAAGGTGTGGGTGGGGGTATGGGTGACAGTACAGGCAAGAAGTCTGGTGTGATACTCTCCTGCACGAGGAAGGCAGAAGAGAAGCAGGTTCAATGAGAAAGGAGAACAGCTCCTGAGGGATTAACAAGGAGGTCCTGGGTGGAAAAGGGGTAGGTGGGTAGGAGGTTGTGGGGAGAAGGCATACTGAATTGGTTTGTGGTAAGTGCCCATGGAGGGAGGGGCTAGGAGTTGGGCAAAAGGTCAGTATAAGACACACAGTAGAAGATATTGAAGCTCTCCCTGGGAAACTCAGAATTTCATTAGTATACCCCAGCTTCAATCCTCTCTTCTTTTGATTCTTTCTGGTTAGGAATCTAGCCATGACTCTTGAGAGGATACATCTGCCACTGTCCCTGTTGTTGTGGCTACCTTTGCTGTTGCAGCTGGGGGGTTGCCAGGTTGATACCTGGAGTGAAGAGATCAGTTTGCAAGCATTCTGGAAGTTTCATGTGGACCATCCAAAGACCCTCATGCCTGGTGGGGTGAAGCAGTATTGCACAGAGAGGATTAGGGGTCTCCAGATGTCGGACAGGGGCCACTGCAAAAAGGAGAACACTTTCATTCATGCTGTGCCAGCAGACATTTTAGACGTGTGCAATGCCCCAAGAATAAGGGCCTGCCGTGGACAGAGAAAAAATTGTCATGTGAGCGACCAATCCTTCAGACAGACCCTATGTGTCCTCCAAGGATTTGGCCATTTCCCCAATTGTACATACGTGGGCTTCCCCAAGTTCAAGAAGATCTCCGTGGCCTGTGAAGGCCACCCTCCAGTTCCTGTGTACTTTGATCCATAACTCCTCCCTGCAGGACCCTGCCTTGGGTATTCTGGACCCTGAGAACGGTCCCTAAGTATCCTTCTGATTCCCAGTTTCAGCTTCAGTTACTACTTAATAAACCCTTACTTTCCAAAGCACTTTCACATGTATTATTTTACTGGAAACTCAAACTCACCACAACCCTGTGTGGTCAATAGAATAGCATCATTATTCTCTCTCTCTCTCTCTCTCTCTCTCTCTCTCTCTCTCTCTCTCTCGCCTTTCTTTTCCTTCCTTCCTTCCTTCCTCACCCCTACTTACCACAGGAACAAGTAAGATCTTATTCTTGAGTCAATTAAGTAATATTGCCACACTTTTCAAGACTACACTTGCCAGTATCCCCAGGTCCTGTGCCTGTTGGATCCTTTCCAAGTATGGGTTAAATAAGCGTGGATGATCTTGAGCCACTGTGCCTACTCAGAATATCTGTCTGTGTACATATGTGCCCCTGTGTGTGTGTGTGTGGGGGGGGTTTGTATGGACATTCTGCTCCACACATCTTGCCCACACATCTGTATCTGGGTCTCATTGGTAGTTCAAATTTTACATAACCCAAAAGGATTTTATTGTGCTCACCTCCCATCCCCCACCTAAACCATTTTTTTCCCCTGACTTGTCTGTTTTTGTCAGTGACACCCTCTTCACCCTGGTTGCTCATGTTAAAAGCATTGAAGTCATCTTTGACATCACTGCCAATGTCTTAGTTGTCAAGTCCTGGGGAGTCTATCAACATAACCTCTTTCACATTCTTCTCCTTTCTATTCCTACCACAGTCACCCCAGCACAAGCTTTCAGTACCACTTTACTGGACCACTGCAATGGCTTCCCAGACAGTCATGCTGTCTCTGCTTTTTCTCCTTCCATTCCATCCTTCGCAACACTGATAATGATGGGATTTAAAAAAAAATTATTGTCAGTCTACAAGCATTTATTAAGCACTTACTCTGTTCAATGCACTGTGTTCAGTTCAGTCAAAAACACTGTGTCTACCCTCAGTGAGCTCACATTCTAAAGGTGGCGACAATAGGCTTTGCATTGTACCAAATGAGGTAAATTCAATGTAAGTGGAAGGTGATTACTATTGAACCCTTTGTTTTTCCATCAGTCATTTCTACATATACCTCCCCTCATCATTTCTAGAATTAAAACTTCCCTTGTAATCAATAGAAGTAATCATGTCTGACAGTGTTGGCAGTGTCCTGCTCTTGTAGTACCTGACCTTTTTGTCTAGCAGGAATATATTTCATCATCTCTTCTCTGAGACCATTATTAGGTTTTTTTTTGATTATTCAGAGTTTGATATCTTTTGAGCAAACTATAAATTAATTTTCCTTATTCACAGATTTTATTTTATCTTTTCCTTTGCTCAAAATCTTTTGGTACCTCAAAATTTTTTGCTTGAGATCTTATTTCCTACTAAATGTCGTGTAAATAGGTAATATGCTGTAGAGTTTGGATTTAAGGTATAGTAAGACCCAAGTCAAACTAAATTCCTTGCCCTCCACTTAGACATGTCATTTACTCTCCATCCCATTTTCTCTGCTTAGAATGTCTCCCCCTTTCCTGCACTTACTTTAAGAACTATCACAAGGGGCAGCTAGGTGGAGCAGTGAATAGTACTGGCCCTGGAGTCAGGATGACCTGAGTTCAAATTTAGCTTCAGGCACTTGACACACTGACTAGCTGTGTGACCTTGGACAAGTCACTTAACCCCAATTGCCTTGGCTTCCACCCTCAAAAAAAAAAAAGAACTATCACAAATATCACATCTTCCCTAAAGCCTCCCCTCATCCCCCTAGTCAGAAATGATCATTCCCTCTGGAGAGCTAATGTAATAATTGGGGGTAGAGGGAGCATTTCTTTAATGAATTATCATGTTCCATTGTGTGTAATATTTATTTATATGTGTCTCCTTATTAAATTTTAGGCTCTGTAAAGGCAGGAATTCTGTCTTATTTATTTTGTATGTTTTATAGTGCAGTTCACAGTATCTTGTACATCATAGGCTCTTAATAAATGTATTTAACAGGTTTTAACCAAATAGAAACAATCAATAAAATATTGGGAATAGATGAGGTGTCAAAGGAAGAAAGAAGAGAAGGCTAAGGAAAAGATCTTGTAGGCTGCTTGCTTTGAGGTTAATAGGTATCATTCACAAACATTAGGGAAGAAGGATTCCATATCCATCCTTAATAACCCAATACTGTCTTATTATAGATTTCCACATCTGTGCTGGTAAGAAGCTTACATGAAATCAATGAAACATATGGGTAGACAAAGTTAAAAGTAAACTTAGTGACTTTGGAAGAATGCTAAAGCAACATGTCTACCACATATTGGCAGAAAGGTGATGGACATATATATTCAGACACAACCAATATGTTAATTTATTTTGCTTGATTATACTTCTCAGTTTTAGGGGAGGAGGGGGAGGGTTGGGATAACTTCTATACTTCTTGTTAGTAACTTAGGACTGCCTTACACCCCTTGATTAGGAAAGGCTTCCTCTAAATGGCTTTGAATTGTGATCTGTTATAGTTATTCCTTCTACATTGTGAGGGTTAAGATGTAGTACTCCCACAATTTGGAAAATCTACATAAAATTTTTTGACCTTCCCTTCATACCAGAGAAGAAGTCTGATTTTTTTTTCCTTTTATGGGGTATTTACAGCATGTTATTGTAAAATTTGGGCTAAATGTTGGGTCATGGGCTCTGTGTTGTCTTCTGGCCTTTCTGTGTCATCTGTGGTTTCCCCAAAACTCCTAAAAGCTCCCATTTAATTTCTTATGCCAGCCTGTGATATAACAAAACCACAATGGGGAAAGTCACATATGTGGAAGGGATAACTGTACTCACTTCCCTAAAACCTTCTACCCTTCCTCCTATACTGAGGGATAATTGCATTCTGCAGGGGATTTACTACCAACTTCCCACCTGCTAATGAAGCTGTATCCTTGCATACATCACAGTTTTTCAGCTATATATGAAGCAGCTTAGGCTAAAGAATGCTAGCCTCTGGTAGCAAGTGGAGAATTTAAGGAAGAAAACCTACTACCTATGACAGCATGTGGGCCAGGAGCCCAAACCTTAGAGCAACCCATGAAATGCTCCCAATAAATTTACAGGCAACACAAATAAACTAGATGGTTTTTACCTCAGGTGCAATTGTCCCTGGAACCACAACAATAGGCTTTTACCTTCTGATATCCTTCTGATAGCCTGGTTAGTGGTGTGTGTTCATTGCTGGGTCGTGCTGATCCTGACATCAGTTGTGACCCTCTTAGTTGATGTTGAAGGTTTTATCAGGGAACTATTACAGCTGAAATTTGTATCACAATTTCATGTTTACAGAGATCTTTATCTGTAGGATAATGGATCTCGGATCTGCCCAGCTAGAAGGAGACTCAGAGATATTACATAATGTAATCCCTTCATTTGACAGATGAGGAACTGGGGTCTAGAAATGTTTAGTGATTTGCCCAAGCTCACACAGGTAGTGAGAATCAGAATGTGAATCCAGGCCCTCTGACTCCAGTAGAATCCATTCTTTCCAATCTACCTCAGTCATAGAATCTTCACAACCCTGTGAAGTAGGAACTATGATTACAATCACCATTTTACAAATGGGTACAAGGAAGAATGCCTTTCATTCTTCTAGCTGGGATGTGCGGAGTTGAAACTAGATATCTTTTTGTTGTTGTACAGTGGTTTTCAGTCATGTCTCACTGTTTGTGATCGTGCATACACCAATACTGTCCATGGGGTTTTCTTAGCAAAAATACTGGAGTGCTTTGCCATTTCCTTCTCCAGTGACTTAAGGCATACAGAAGTTAAGTGACTTGCCCAGGGTCACACAGTTAATAAGTGTCTGAAGCCAGATTTGAACTCAGTTCTTCCTGACTCAAGGCCTAACACAAACACTCTGTGCACTGAGCCACCTAGCTTCCCTGGAACGTCTTGGCGCAAAAACATTTAAGAGGGAGGAGAGAGTGAAAAATGGGTCACAGTTCAAAGATATTTAGGAGAAAGTCTAATCAAAGGCTAAAAAGTAGTCATAAGTCACTAGCAAAGAGTCTAGAAGAAGATATAGGAAGAAATTGATATGGAAAATAGGAGGGCAGTGGAGACTCACTACCTTGCTATCAAGTTAATAGAAGGGATGGCTTATTTTTCAGGGAGTCTGGTCCTTGACCATTAGAGAATTGGTAGAGAAGAAAAGGGACTCTGGGAAAGGGGAACCTTAACCATGAGACCATGAAAGTTGTGCCCCCATATAGTCAATGGAAAGCTGTGAAGTAGTTGCTGTCCAGGGCTGAAGTCTATACCTCCTTGACATTAGCACTCTAGAATAAAGCACCATCTGTTTTGTACTCACGGTAGCTGAGTGCCTGATTGTGACTTGGGAAAATGAAATATGTAAACAAGTTCCAGGTTGAATCAAATAATTAAACTGCCTATTGATCGAGAGTTTGGATAGAAGTGACAACATCCTTTGAGGGGATTACCTAACATATTACCTAACATGTCATTAATATATGTAGAGAGACGCTTTCACTTCCACCCCAAAGGAACCTTGGTTACTTCTTCCACAAACACAAAATGGGAATTTTTTGTTTTGGAGTCACTGAGTCCACTACTCATTGAATACTCAATGAGTATTACTCATTGAGACCTAGCTCCAATAACCCTCACTGAATGGAAGAGATTATTTTGGGGGTGGTGGGAGGGAAGAAAAGATGAAGAGTTGAGCCTACACTGTGAGCAACCAGGGCTTATTCAGATGATCTGTCCTGCCAAGGATCTTCAGGGAAATGGTAAAGTTCCATGAAGTGGAGTTCATTCTTGCCCTAGACTCCCTTTTATCTACTTCTGACTGGCCACCTGTTCTAGTTGGTCAAACTAATATTTCCTGATCACTTAAAGTCCTGACCATATTGATTCTGAGGCCTTGGACACTTTAATTGACCTTAAATTAACCCAATAGAAGGGTGATTCCAGTTAGTAAAGGGACACACTGCAAAGCAGTAGTCATAGAGCCAAGAAAACTTGAATTCAAATCCTCCTCCTAACTAGCTGTTACCTTGACTAATGTAATGCTCAACTTCTTTTTAAAAAATAATTAAAAAAAATTTTAAACAAATGCAAAATAAGAAAAGAAAAAAATGTTGTCATGTTGTTATGGGAATCTGAAGATCTTCCCTGCCCCTAGGCCCTTTGCTAATGTGGCTACGTGACTCTGAGGACCTTTGGATATTTGAAAGTATACTCTGTTCCCTAATAGGCTGAATGTGGTCATGTGGAGCCTGTGGCGCC